>VDFB02193867.1:369285428-369516448 GCA_007258455.2 Sequoia sempervirens
TAAGCAATATAAGCATAAAATATATTCCTAAACTACTCAAGCATCATCCCATAAGGGGATTGGTGCTACTTTGATATGAAAAGTAGCCCTTTCCCAACCCCTTTAGATAGATAAGCTAGATGATGAAATGCCTTGAAGATGGAGTGATGGTGGGAAAAATCAATTCTCCTAAAGAGAGTGACTTTACATGAATGATTGTGCAGGATTTGAAAAATAGAGGAGACCTCTATTTATGGCCAAAAGTGATAAAAGAATGCCAAACATTGAGGATGTGGGACTAAAGATCCACCAATGAGAAGAGGCCACTTGTCATCATGTGATGGGCTTGAGGATGAGCACATTTTGGTCAATGTGCCAAAGAGAGGGAGATTTCAAATTTGAATTTGAGAGTAAATGTTGAGTTTGACTTGTGTAAGGGACATGTAAGAGCTCATTAATTGCTTGGTTGGATGTACATGTCCATTTGATTTTGAATTCAAACTTGAGGGAATATTCCTCAAAGATGCCATGTTGATAGAAAATGTTGATTTTAATAAATCAATAAATTGATTTATTGGTGCAAGTGGGAAAAGCTAGAGGATATGATGGGTGGTTAGGTTAGGTTAATCATGATTAGATTAACTTAATGATGATTAGATGCTTTGACCCCTTTGACTTGAATGTTTTGATTTATTTAAATCAAAAAAGGGATGAAAGGTGATTTCAGACTTAATTAAATAAAGGATTGATTTATTTAATCAAGGAGGGTGATGTTAGGATCAAGTTGATTTATTTAATTTAAACTCATGACTTTAGGAGATTGATAAATAAACTTGATTTATTTGTTGAATGGATGAATATGACCTAATCGAATGCATTATGCCAATTTTGTGTGTCTAAATTTTTCCCCTATTTGAAGCAATGTACTTGTTGCGTTGGTTAAAAGAATAAACTTGCCACGATCAAAATTCAAAAAATTTCTGATTTTTCAGATGCCCCAATGGAAAGAAGTACACTGGTACATTTCCCCCTCGAGAGATCGAGTGAAAAGATTCAATTTGAGGTCGATCTTACGATAAAGAGGTTAAAAATGGATGGTTATGCATGATGATGCAAATGAGATGATTTTAAGATGCTTAGAATAAAAAATCTATATTATCCTAAATAGCTTAAATGATGATATGATGTGATGATGGATGAGATGGATGATGTGATATGCTATGATTATGAAAATGCATGATTTATGAGATGCTTAGACTAATAGATCTATATTATGATGATGATTATGCATGTGAGATGATATGCAGAATATTGATGGTTCGTGGATGCATGATGGATGCACTAGTGATGATGATTAACTATTCATGTTGTGATGTTAGTGTAGAAAAGAATACATTAGATGATGACAAGAGGATCCAACAAGCCAAATTTATGAGATATGATGATGATGATAGATGATGAAGTGCTTATCAAGGATTTGGATTTTAAAAGGGCTACTTACCTTATGTTTGATTACACATGGTGGTACGATGCATCAAGGTATAAATAACTAGGATGGTGTTGCACCTAGTGCAATGGAATTTGACTCAAAAAATAGATAGGAGTATTTTTGTTCACACTTGACATACAGAAACCTTGCTAGGACATACCTAACAAAGCAAGTATTCACCAAGTTATTTTACAAGAATATCCAACAAGATCAGCAGACAAAAGATAATGATCGTTGCCCCATTCCTTTCTCTCTAAATCCTTCATTTGGATATCATCGAGAGGTCCTTGGAATGAGTGCAATAAGATAAATCAAAAGAAGAGTTCAAGTACACAAACAAGCCAATGTTCTTCATACCTTCAACCAGAGGGATGTGTTTTGATAGGATAAGAATCCAAGGTGATATCCAAAATGATGCCCATTGTCAGAATAATATATCCTAGGACATGCATTGTATAGGATGATGATGGTTTGATAAGTTGATTGATAGGCTATTGATATAAAGTTGATTGACATGTTTGTGACTGATCAAGAGTTTGATTTGTTTTAAATGTTTGTTGTTTGCTTTTGATTTTATGATTGAAGCTTGCTTTTGATGATTGTTGTACTTGTTTCTATTTGTTTTGCCAAAGGATGAAGGTGACGATCAGTTTATTATGGATGATTGATTATTGCGGGTGAAAGTGGAATGGGATGGGTGGATTTTTTCAAATATTTGGATGTTTTTGACATTTTTTGGAATGTTTTGAGGCTGTTTTTGGGTTTTTGGATTTTACAAATGTTTTGATTTTTTGATTTTTCAAATTTTTTGGATTTTGGATTTTGATGTTTTTTGAATGTTTTTGGATTTTGATGTTTTTCGAATGTTTTTGGATTTTGATGTTTTGGATGTTTTTGGATTTTTTGATGTTTTAGATGTTTTTGGATTTTCTTGGTTTTTTGGATGTTTTTGGACTTTTCGCATGATTTTGATGATTTGGATATGGATATGTCTAATGATATCAATGCTCTATTTGGGATTTTGTTGAAAACCAAGCTAAGGTTGATTGATCGTATTGATGGATTGATGATGAAGATATCATTGTTGAGGATACACAACAATGCAAGGATTGATTGATTAGGATTGATGATGATAACATTGTTGAGGATGCACAACAATGCAGGGATTGATTGATCGGGATTGATGATAATAACATTGTTGAGGATGCACAACAATGCAAGGATAGTGTTAAGCAACACAAGGATATCTCGAGATGATGATTTTTGTATTGGATTTGATTGATCATGATTGATGAAGCTTGATTTGGAACAAAGTCTGTTTGAATGATGTGATGTGGCGTTGAAGCACACATTAGATGTGATTGATATTGATTGTTTGGATTGATGTTTGATGTTCGATGAAGCTTGATAAGGAACCTCTTCATGTCAAAATATGCCATGGGTTAATGATTTGGATTTTTTCTCAAAAATGTTTTGACCAATTTTATTTCATGTTTTCTAATGTTCGGATCACCGCATAAGTTGGAGGATAAAGACCAAGATTTATTCCTGAAGCAAGATGCAAATATCTATCCCCAGTGTCTAGCAATGTATGGAATGTCATGGATGGATGGATATGGTAAGTATTCCAAGGATTCCAAGGATTATCTTATGATAAGATAAGGTGTTTGGATAAAGAATGCTCATTTGGATAATGTTTCATAGCTTAGATAACACTGGATAGGATAGGATCAGTGAACATGACCCATGCCAAGATGTTTACCATAAGCAAGTGTAAAGTGTGCCCCAAACTTTCATCAAGATCAAGATAACTGAGATGATGGATGTAGATATATGTGAATGGATTGGATCAATGGTTTATGGATGGATGGATTTATTATGGATAAGATGGATGGAATGCTTGATTTATTATGGATGGGATTAAATTCTTTCATCTAAACTAGTGCACGTAGATGCTCAATTCTATAGATGATGCATGTTTGCTAGGTTTTCATCATGGTCTTGCCCAAAGCGCCGCCCATGCAGTTTTCACTAGAGGATGATTTTTTTCTCTTTAATGTTTTCAATCCTTTTTTTTTCATTTTTTTTTTTTGCATTTTCATATTTTTTGATTTTTTTTGATTTTCTGAAAGATTTTTAAGCTCATACTGAATCACAAGGTGTTGCTAATGTAGATGCCCCTATCATAATGTGCCATCGATATCCTGCTTGAAGAAGCTGATTTGCCAAGATATGTGCACTTGAATACAACTTTTGAGATTCCTGATCTGCTATATTGATATCGGGGTTAACTCTACTCTATGCGCACATCATGATAGAATTCCTTCTTAAGATCCTTATGATGAAGGGTCATTGCCAATACATTTTCAATGTGAGAATTGCATATCATACGTGGAGGCGTGGATGGATTGTGTTTAGGGATAGGAGATGGTTTGGTTGATAGTTTGGAACCTTTTACTCTCCAAACTTGGGAAGATGAGCAATGATGGGTGGATACAAAAGTGTGCATGGAATTAGGACCAACTGCTTGATACACTTTGCACGTCACTTGAAAAGCATGCTTTTTCTTTTGTGGACCTCTTTGATGGATACTTTTCCCATTTTTATTTTTTCCCATAGTTTCTTTGACTGATGGAGTTTGGTAGGGATAATCTTTGTTTGTATTCTTTAGTATCCATTTTTATTTGATTTGTCCTTCATGCTTCTCAGCTTCTTTTTCTTTGATAAATTTCTTCATACTTTGATTCAAATATTTCCTTTTATGTTGGTCCCAATTCATGGATGGGGTGATGGGTGGATGAAGATTCATGATGTGGCTGGTTGTAGTATTGGAAATGGTTTCACCATAAAGATTCTCTGTGCTCCCTATGTTGATGCTTGCATTAGATAAAGTTGACCCCAGTATGGTGGTAGTAATACCTTCATGCTTTGATTTCACTTGTTTTGAGAGCTTTTGTTTAGAATGCATTATGTAATAACTGACCACTTTAGATGATGTTATTTCAACTGGATGCTCTACTGACTCCTGAATATCTTGTTCTATCTGACCTGATTCCTTGAGTGGATAATGTTGGATATCTTCATACATGATGTCTTCAATCTAGGTTTTGGATATATCTAACATTGTTGTTGAAAACTCTATTTGACTATAGGAATTGATAACCTGCTCATTTTGTGTAACAAAATCATGTTTAAGATGAAGATCATCTACATTTCCATCCACAGAAAACATCTCATGGGTAGATGGAGTATGTGCTACATGGATATGATCATTTTGCATAGATAGGAGAGTGTCCATTAGATTATTGTAGTATCTTGAAGATACAAATTCTTGATCTTGAATGATTCCGAAGTTGCTTTCAACATGCTTTGGATCAAGTTCTTGACATGGGTTAATTTTAAAGGATGGACTGCTTAAAAATTTTTCTTGGATGTCATCATTAGGAATGGGAAGTGGCTCAATATCCCCTTGATCTTTGAGTGGAATTATATCAAGTGTCAAGTTCAAAGTTCCTTTAGTATTTGTAACCATGAGGTCAAACAGGATCAACATGTCTTGGAAAGGACCATTGCTAAACCTTAGTGGAATATTTTGATCTTTCTTTGGAATAAATTCTTGAGATATGTCCTCTAACTCATTAGGTGATGTAGAGACATTTTCATCATGATAATTGGTCGATGGATCATGCATTATGTCAATAAGATCAAATAATCCTAACACTCCTTGAAAGAGATCACTAAAAAGTGGCTCTTGATGTATGGTCAGTTGATCATTGGATGGGTAGAAACATCTTCAATGTGCTCCTCGATGGAGAGATCTTGATCATTGTTGACAACAATTTTGATGGAGGCATTTCCAATGTCTTCAACCATAGGGTCAAATGATGTTGACATTTCTTGAATTGGATCATTGTCGAGTATTGTTGGTGGATCTTGATCATGACTAAAAAGTGACTTTTGACATATGTTGATTTGATCATTGGATGGAGTAGACACAGCTTCAAGGTGCTCAATGATGGATTGATCCTTATCATTGTTTTCAACAATTGTGGTGGAGGTATTTTCTATGCTATCATCAATGGTTTAATGGTCATCGTTATCCCTAATAGTTATCATTTTTTGTGTTTGTGCTTGTGTTTGTTGGGTAGCTTGAGAGGCTTGGGCAGCTTGAGAGGCTTGTTACACTTGTTGAGCTTGTGTTGCTTGGAGTGATCATGGTAGTGAGGGGTTGAGATATGATGGGTGTGATAGGGGTGGTTGGAGTGATCGAGGTGATAGGAATGGTTGGAATGACTGAGGTGATAGATCGTTGGGGGACCATATTTTGATTTGTCAAGATTGATGTTGTCATTTGATTAGATACCATTTGTTGGTGTGATGTTGATGGTATATTCAAAGGATTTTATGCGATGGCTTGATTGGTGTTAAGTGGATTTATTTGGATGGAGTGATTGGTGCTAGGTAAAGGGGAAATCCCTAAACTAAGGAATGATGTTGATATGGGTAATGATGGTGGAGATGTCTCTTGGCGCAGTGACTCAACTATTTTGGTAAGTGTAGCAATTTTATCTCGCCAAATTTTATTTTGATTTAGATCTTAACTCCCTTGATATAGTTGATTTGGTTTTTTCTCAAGCAGATTTGGGATGCATACTTGTGGTTTTTGAATGGGATCATGGACAAATTTATTTTGGACAATGTTCTAATTTGGGATGATGTTCAGATTTGGCATTATTGGTTGTGTTGATGGTGTTTTCTGCATAGCAACAACTCAGACAGAATGCAATATTCTATCTCTCTTGAAAGGTAATTTTCAACAAAAAGTTACTAAAAATCACCCCAAGGTCTCTCGGGTGTTAGGTCATGACAATGCATAAACAACTCAGATTATGTGAAAATGCTGGTAATCACAATCGGACCTTACTACAAGCAAACTGTATCTTTCCAATTTATCAAATTTTGCAATATTATGATCTTAAATCCTAAATCTAGCCAAATAATAAAGAAACAACAAAAGATGAGGGTGTAAGAGATATAACAAAATCTAAAATATTTCTAAGATGAATAATGCAAATGATAAATACTTGGAACGGACCAATCTCAAATAACCAATTCTTGCTTAACCCACAATGCAATATCACAAGAAAGGTGCAATCTTCTAAGGCATATAGATTTTCAAATCATAGAAATTCATCCACAATTGAACTAAGCACAAATAGATGTATGGTCAAGGTTGACCTCACCAGTCTACTACAATTAGATAGTTACTGGGAGTATAGACCAAAGATTGCTACAAACATTCCAAGCATGAAACCATAAACATTATTCACCAAACTAATCTAGTTCTAAATTTAACATCAAATCTTATATCTTCAAGCAATTTTAAAAGATGGAACAACAGGAACCATGCAAGATAAACTAACACAAAAGAATTCACCAGAAAAACCACAATGCCTTCAATTGTATTAGATCACCAAAATATAGCAACAATTCCACTGTTCTGTGTTACAGTATTTGCTCCTAAGAACTAACTACTATCTCTACTACAAAATGCTCTAGCTCTTTTCTTAATCTAGCTTGTCTCTATTATCTATCTAACCTTTTACAAATGAGGCAGGAATGCCAATTTAAAGAGAACCCTCAAAACATGTCGGCCCAGCCAAACATTTACAAAATAAAATAGTCAAAACAAGTCAGCCCTAGGAATTCCAAAATAAGGCACACATTAAATTCCAATACATCATCAAGGTCGGCCCGAAACACATTCCTCAATGCAGCCCAGATCAACATATGCCCTATAATAATAGGGAAGAACAAATCACGAAGTTGGAATTAATTACCGCTTCCCTTATCCTTGTTCTAATCTAGCGATTCATGAACTTTCAAAAACACCTTATCCAACTTAGCAATAGGTGGCAAGGGTAGGATTTTGAGCTGACATTCAATTGATTCAATTTCATCCCTTGACTGCTTAACCGTTGTATCCCAATCACCCTTATATGCCAAGTACTTATCCACCACAGCCAGATAAGTAGCTGCATCATCCAATTGGTGCCCTGTCATAGAATTTTCAATATCAGGGGCATAAACATCATGCCACCATTCCCTCAATTGTTCCAAACTCAAGTACCTAGGGGCGATCTTCCTCCTGCCAGTCATTATCTCAAAAAAGGTGATGCATCCATCATAAACACTAGTTAGATTACCATCCATTTGCTTCCTTTTTTTATAGATCTTTTTGATGGATTTCTGTTGGATTTGCAGGGCTTCAAACCACTCCCAAGGCTCATTAACCCTATATGAAGAAAGAATACCATCAATAACCAACTGATCCTTACTATACTCCATGATTGTTTTGGTTTTCTGCAATAAGAGATCAGTGTCCTCCCTATCTTGAGATAAAACATAATCTAATGAATCCTTAACTCTTATTAAATCCTTTCTAGTTGAAAGGATCTCCTTTATTACATCATCTCCCTTAGTTTGTACCTCCTTCAACCAATTTATTGTATCCAAAGTAGAAGCTTTCATCTTTTCTATTTCAGAGATGGTCTCCTTTGGCAAGAAACTAGCAGTAGCAGAAGAGGATGGGTGAAAAGATTGCAAAGGCTTCATTAAATCTTCTAGACATTTCCTAAGCCTTTCATTATCTTTCTTTAGTTCATGCTTAGACTGTGTTTCCTTCCTCAATCTCCCAATGATCACTACACTGGACCCCTCATATTCTTCAATATCTCACTCCATAGAAGCAGGCCCAAGATTGATAGTCTATACATCATAATCCTTCTCGGTGACCTCATCTTTACTTTTACCAGTAGCAGGGGTAGCAATATGAATAACCCTATTACTATCTTCATCCCTTTCGATCTTGGAAACCACCTTGGCTACCTTCTTCCTCTTACCCTTTCCAATCTTGGCCAACATTTCATCCCAGTTGAGAGGAGTGTCCTTAACAACGACCTGTTTCCTTCTGATCTCTTTGTCTAGCCAATCTAGAACAGTAGGATCCACCCAGGTTTCGGCCTTCTTAATCTCTTCATGCTGATCTACCATCTCATCCCTTTCCTTTTCAAGGGATTGATCACCTTTGTTTTCCAACTCTGTCTCCTCTTCTTGTAGGGGTGATGGAGTCTTAACAAGAACATCCTCCTTAGGGGATCTATTATCTTTACTACTTGTAGGAGAATCCTCATATTGTACCAATGGAGAAGGATGCATTTCCACATCTCCTACCTCAAACTCAGCAACTGCGCCATAAAGTTCCCCATCCTTAAATGGTTATGCTTCCTCACTGGTCTCATGCTCTTCATGA
This sequence comes from Sequoia sempervirens, assembly GCA_007258455.2. Taxonomy (NCBI): domain Eukaryota; kingdom Viridiplantae; phylum Streptophyta; class Pinopsida; order Cupressales; family Cupressaceae; genus Sequoia; species Sequoia sempervirens. The sequence continues at coordinate 369,294,209 of VDFB02193867.1, forward strand.
GTCATATGCTCAGGTATACCCAATGAAGGAGAGGTATCTTTCTGTTGTTCCACAGTGGATTCCATTGGAAGAGGATCTGCCTTTTGCATAGTCTCTTTGGGAGATGGAGTTCTTGACCTTCTTGAATAAACTCAGGTTTTCTCTCCTGAGCTCTCCACATCAACCACATGAGGATCCACCTTATCTTTAGAAGTTTCTTGATATTTCTTCTTAGAAGCCCTGGTTATCCTTGTCCTTTTTGGCTCTGGAGGAGTGTCTTCTTTCTCTGCTTTCTCAAGTTCCTCCTCTTTGGTAAACTTACCTATTTTCACAGTATGACTTCTCTTCTTTCCCCTAGGTTTTCTTTTCCTTTCATGCTCACTCTCCTTAGGGCCTCTGATTTTAATCTTAAAAGGTGAGCCTACCTTAGTTTTTCCTGTAGAATCTTCCTCACTAGATTCCTCTAAGGTATAATGATCATTCAAATTTCCCATCAAATTGAAAGTACAAGGTACCTTCTCACTCTCCAATTCCCATACTTTATGTTTTAGCCACGACTTGGTAGATTTCACAATAGGAGCCATTAATTCCTCCAGCTCAGTTATTTCCCTTTCTGGCCAATTTATCTCTCCAATGGGTTTGTCCTTGACTGATTCAAATGCATGATCCTAGACTAAATTCCTGTCATCCTCCAACTGATTAGGAATCAACTTGACATTGTACATTATGATTACATCAGCTGGAAGCCTAGAATACCTTTTCTTTCTCACTTCAAATTCATCCTTGTTGTTCACCCAGTAGTCCTCTAGATCATCCTGATGGTGATATTCTTTAGTAGCCTTCTTCTATGCTTCACTAGTGATATCAAAGCTTGCCCTCTTAGAATGGAAAGAGAAACCAAAAGTACTCAACTCCTCCCTTGATGCATGAGCCTATTGGATTGAAGGGAAAACCTCACTTATACCAATTTTCAAGGGAAATTCCCACCAAACCCTGTCTTGTGCTTCTCTCTTTTAACAATGGCATCGAAATCACATATCTGCCAAGTAACCTCCAAGAGTATGATGTGATCAGTGGGATATCTTGGCAATCTGTATGGAGCAGTCTGACATCCATCAATTCTGATATAGGAGAAGGTAGGGAATTTTATAAACCAGGATCCATATCTTTTAATTAGTTCCTTGGCCCCATTAGAAATTCTCACATGCTTTACATTCTAAAACAACCTAGTAATATGCATAGTAAATGCATCATTTGTTCTTCTATAATTCGGATTCCCTAGGTGCAGCTCGGGGTATACCTCATAGATGACATCTTGCCCAAATGTTCCTTTTGGACTCAATCCCCTATATGGATAAAATCTGGCAAGTACATATACCACATAAGATTTCATGGTGAATTTCTTTGTCTCCAGCACATCTCTCATTTTCCTGTCAATCATTGCACTGATAATCCCTGCCCAATGGTAATTGATGCCTTGCTCAATCTTGTTAATGACATGCACCATACAATTCTCCAATGCCCCAGCACTCTTCAAGCATGCCACCCTGCTCAACAGTGTGATTGCATCATATATATCTTGTTAGAACTTGACCCTATGTAATTGTTTAGGCAGCTTGGAGAAATGAGATTTCAGCTTTTCGAGCTAGGAATTGATCATCTGTTGGTCTTTGGTAGGTTCATCTTCATAATAAGTCCTAGCCAAGTCCATGTCCAAGGCACACACACATGATAAGTTTGGCATATCGAATTCCTGGGCAATGGAAACTGGATTAAAGTTTGCTAACACTCTCCCATTAGTGCTAACAATCCTCTGCATATCAAAGTCATAGTGTCGGGCACACTATAATATCAATTCATATCATTGAACTACAGGAGGAAATCCTACCACATGAGCCAGTCTGGATTTCACCACTCCCTTGGTCAGGGCTGATAAATCCCTTTGAGCTAACCTTTCTTTAAACTCTTCATATCTCCAAGCTCCTACATTGGTATCTGAGACCTTTGACCAAACTGAAGCCACCTTACTATCTGGCAATTGATTCTTCACATCTAGCCTAACCCTTTCTGCATCTCTAACTAAGGATCCCTCTATATCTCCCTTGGCCTTTCTTGCCACTGCCTTGCTTGATTCAACCTGCATTCATAAAGGAGCCTCATGAAAATCCAATTATCATCGATATTTCAATCAAAGGTTAGCCTTGAAACCACATGAAATCATTAAGATAAATCATTAATCATCAATCTTGAAAATCCAAGAAAATGAAGTAATCCGGGAAAATCCAGTCGGGGCGGAATTCAGAGAAATCTGATCTAGACAGACTCCTGCTGCCAAGACATCATTCATCAAATAAATCATCAATACGGACAAAAGAGATGCATGATTATCATGAGATTCATCCATTTAGTAACAAGAAATCATCATCCAACATTTAATTCATTACTTCAATTTTGAAAATCAAAATCAAGTGAAACTAGGTAGAAAACTGAAAAAATCCAGATATTTCGGATTTCCATGGGTAGCTTGAAATTCTGGGAACTCATCATACTCTAGGGAAATGGAAAAATCTGGGTGCATGGAAATTTCGCAGACACCTCAGAAACCCGACGATCGTTCGATGCACAGACCATTAATCGAGTGATCATACAAACCCCCTATCTGAATCCAACGAACATAAACTCAACCCCAATAAGCCAAAATTTGACTACACTTGAATTTAAATTCCAAAAAACTCTCAAATGGTTGATCCTTGTGATGAAATAATGATGCCCTAAATTTGACAGCTAAACATCTACCATGAGAGTTAAGGCAAGCTCGAAATTTAGACACAATCCCTCAAAATGATGAAACTAGGGCACACCAGGGTCTCAAGTGTTGTGAACAAGGTCGAGCTAGACACAAGACATGAGGATCATGATGACTCCACCAAACTTAACAACCTGGACAGACATACTGAAACCTTACCTTCACAAATTATACCAGATTACGATCCAACAAGTCAAGGCCCTAAAAGGAACACCTAGTCACAGGGGTATACTCAACATTCAATTGATAAACGAAGGGATGCATAGTGTAGGCATTAAACCCGTGGAAAGGCGAATAAAACCCTAATTCGATAAATTTGTAACCATGAAAACAAACAAGGGTCGACCCAAATAATTATCAACAATAACTCAAAAAATTCAATCACAGAGCACAAACAATAGGAGAAGTCAACAACAACTTACCATGAATTAAATTTGAATGAACCTCAGGCCCAAGGAAGTCACTGTGAATCAGGGTGCCCTAGTGACAAAAATATCAACACAAACGCCCAAGGAATCCACGCACGAGCAAACCAAATCCAACGACCAAAGCTCAAAAATGAACAAACTCAAGCACTAGAGTAGATAGCAAATGAATAATGAAATAAGGAAGAGCACTAAAATCCCTTAAATTCACTCACACTCGCGCGAGAAGACGTACCCCAAGCATTAATGGCTGACAAGACATATCAAGAAAACCCAGAAACCCGAGGTTGAAACAAAATTTTGAAAATATCTGAGCCAGACGGACTATTCTGGTGAGCATGAATTTTGCAAACAACGCACCCTTCCGGGACTCCAACGCAGTCTAGGAAAATCTATGTGATCTGAAAAATCCCAGATTCATCCAAAAACCTAGAATTTGGAAAATCCGATAGTGACAAACGATGGACCAGGACCCGGGAAAATCCAGGTGAGCCAGAAAATCCCAGACCCAGGTCAAAACCCGGACCCTATCAAAACAACAATTTTGATCAATTCAACCTTCAGGGTAAGACCATGGTAAGCAAGATCAACATCCCAATACCTTGAAAGGACAAATCCAATAAAAACCAAAGGTCCAAGAGACATCCAAAATCATAAAATAGAGGGTCCCTACTCCAAGTGGGGTGTGTGCAAAATTGCATAACAGGTTGAAATTGAACATTGTTGATGTTGGGAATCACAATGCCTTGTTTTAGGTAACTTTGATTTTTCATGGTGCTACCTTGACTTGGAGTCGTTAACATCTTGTTTGGATTTATCCCAAAATTTTTTGAATTCATGTTTGGAAAACTTGTACTTGGTACATTCTCATTTGGCATGTAGGGATTTGGTGGGATGACGTTGTTCGTTTGAAGGCTCATGCATTGATTGTTCGGTGGACAAACTTGTAGGCTTGGATTTAGATCTACCATAGAAAAAAGGTTTCATGGACTTTGATTTGGGCATACTCACATTTTTTGTTCCATTAACATTCGTAGAAGGTAATGATCTCATGTATGGATTGTATAAGTGTGAGTTTTGATAATCAATCGGCATTGTAAGGCCTTGAAAATTCAATTGATTTGGATTACTCATGATGTATGGATCAAGTTTGTATACCATGTTCCTCTTGTTTTTTGACCTTGTTACAAAAGTGATGTCTAAGGTTCTTAGGGCCAATGACGATATGAAGGATGAAAAGGGGAAATGATGAGTGTTGAATGTTTAGGGAATTTGCATCACTGCTAGACTTAGGGTTTGATTTTGATTGGTTTGATTTGGGTAATGAACTTGTAAACCCTAAGATGTAAGATGTTATCTTTAGGATTAACTTGTTCAAAGGATTTTTAATTTAATTAGAGGCATGAGAAATTATGCATTCCCATACTCCTAACTAAACAAGGTGATTTTTATTTTGATGATTTACCCAAGTCTAGAATGATGTTTCCAAAGCTCTAAATTTGTTTGCGGGATGAAGATTATAAATTTTTGGATGAAGTGTTTGATTTTGATCCTAAATGAACCTAGGAATGACTTGTTTACAAGACCAAGATAGTGAAGAACATGCCTTTCTCTAAGAGTAATTCAAAATAAAAAGACCAATGTCTACATGAAAACCATATGATCAAAAGATAACAAGCACATGTGTGGGGTCTAATTGATTCAATCTTTGCTTAATGGATTCTTTTTACCACAAACACACTCTTGATTAGGTTTTCAACTAAATGTCCAATGTCCTAATTCTCTTTCATCCCACAAAGTGCATTATGCAAAAATCAAGGAAATCAAGGCAAAGGTTACCTAAAGTTGACTTTAGTAGAAGCAAATTGAGATGAAATCCAAATGTTTAGAAGCCTCTAAGGATACAAATCCCAAGGGAAAGCAACAACATGTGAATTTGTTGAAGCATATTTGCTTCTCCTAAAGGGTTTGAGATTTGATGCTCAAGTTGAATGTTGGTTTTCTAATGTTTTCGATCAAAGCATTGTGTTTTCAAACTGACTCACAAGCAATATAACATCCTAGCTCAATTGGTACGTTTTTCTTGGTGGGCTTTCCTCATGCCCTTCGTAGAAGAGATGATTTTACATGAAACCAAGGAAAAATATAAAGGTATGTTAAGAATGAAGTCTTAACCTCTATATTTCAACAAAGATCGGACATGGCAAGTAACTTCTTGGAATCTAAGTTCCAATGCACCACTTTGATAAACTCGCTCAATGGATCAATTGGTCACTACAAAACAAGGGTTCTATTTTAGACTTTTAATTCATGGAGATTGACCCATATAGCGAGAGTCCCCTTTTAGATCCATCTTGTTGAAATCAACTGCATGATATTGGCATTTCTTCTAGTGCCCACATTTATATCCCGATTGGAAATACTCTTGGATTTAGAGTGTTACCAGTTGAGTCATTCCCTTGGGTGAGTAATTTTTCCCCAAGGTAGGCCCTCTGGGATAAACAAAAGCAAGCAAAGACAAAATCTGTAACTTGATCAATCTTTGATGGCACAAGGAAAGAGAATATACGCAATAATGACCCCACTCACACTCGCACAAGATGTTCAATTTTTAAACCAAAAATGAAGTGTGGAGGTAATCTTTTATGCAACTTAATTTCATCAAAAAGACTTTTGGTTCTCAAGATCATCATGAAGCACGAGAGAAGTGCATATGCAAGTTTTAGATGAGATTACTTTGAATAAGAGATTACGAAACATGAAAAACACATGTTCATTTTAAGCCTCAAAGCAATGATGAGTTCATTTTAAGCACCAAAATGAAATGTTTGAAGTTTGCTTGTTCAATTTGTTTATCCTTAAATGAAATCTAGTGGATTTGTTCTAAGATTCATTTTAAGCCCCTTGCCATGAAAATTGAAAAACTTTTGATATGTTTGTTTTAGAGCCTAAGAAGAAATGAGTTAGTCTAAGACAAAAAATTAAGGCATAAAATAGAGGCTCTAAGCATTAAAAAGTGCTTTGTGAGTTTCAAGTTTCAATGTTTGATTTCCTTCAACTCCAATATTTCTTTTGCTTGATTCCAACATTCGGTTTTAATGTCCACCTTCACCTATTATGCAAAATAATAAAAAAAATAGATTTTCCTCCAAATCATTATTATACACCATGTGCAATATTGATTCTGAAAATCTAAAGTTGTCACTCCAAAAATAAAGTCCTCAAAAGTATGGCATTAATATTCCATAGATACAACATATCCATTAGAAAAAACACATTTATCATCCAAAGTTCCATTAAAAATAAAAAAGCACAATAATCTCAAGAAAGCCACATGATCTCAAATGTTGTTCTTTGACAAAAGAAGCTTTGCAATAAAGAGTGTATATGTTCAAATTTCAAAGTAAGCCTTTAGCATTAGTCTGCATTTGATTTCATCCAACCTTTTGAAAATGGGACCACATCATTGGAATAGATAACACCTTTAAATTTTAATGCATAAAAAATAAAAGACTATATTCCCTAAATGGCACACATTTTAGAAACATAGGTTGTACAACAATTATTATCTTAGCAGCTTGTTCTTCTCTTAATGGGTTCCAATAATGTGTTTCCAGCTCATACAACCATCTGCATATATTTTGTAGACATTTGGTTCATTCAAGACAACTTTTTGTGATTTAGTGTTTGATTCTGCCATCAATTCTTCCATTAATTCTATCTGCACAAACTGCCATACACATCCAATCATTTGACTCACAACCTCCCAACCCGCACAAAAGAATACTTGTTTGAAAAGGTGTAAGAAACTTTCATTAGTAGACGTACAATTTAAACAATACTATCAGAAGAAAAAAAAAAAAAAAGATACGCCAGTGTGGCAGCAATTTGATGCATTGACTTCTATTTTTATAATGTGATTTAATGAGAACGAGACAAAAGAAACCATGGTGTCTACAAGGCGTGTTTCAACTATCTCAAAGAAGGCCTCTTTATCTTCAAATATGCTCGTTCTAGTTGGCCTATTCCCCCTACACGCTGTCTTTAATATCATTGAGCTAAAGCATGCATTGATTCTGAAGCATCATGAAATTAATAATTCTAAACATTTTTCTATTGTCTGTAACACTAGTGGGTAAAAACAATAACTCAAGCATTCGAAATAATAAAAAGAAACCATGTTTCAAATAGTGTGAAATCGAATGCATCTATAGAGAAAATTTTAAAATATTTAAGAGTTTCTACCAAAAAGTGAAGAACCTTTAATTGGGCCTGACAATAATCATATCAATGTCAACGTAATGGACTCCCCCTGCTTGTTCTTGTCACATAACAATAAAGGCTAAATGTATGTTATTTTAAAAATGTGCAGAATCAAACTCATTAAGAAAGATAGTAAGGACTCTAAGGAAATCTAGGAGTGCATCTTATGAAAACTCCATGTAGTAGTCCCTTTGGTAACTTTAATTTCAATTAGGTTGCCTCAAAGACATGAACAACTATGTCCAAATGTGGAACAGACACAGTTCATTTCCTACATTGATCCATCTGAGAGAAACACATGCAAATTCAATAGCAAGCATTAACATATTCTACTACACGAACCAACATACATGAAAGATGAAATAGAAAATTAGAACACAACAATTTACGTGGGGAAAATCCTTTCAAATAAAAACCCCCACACTCCAAAGATCGATCCATTGTATTATTCAGCAACAAAATGGTTACAATACAAATTTGGGCTCATAGCATCTTTAGAGATTCATCTTGTTTATTCTGGATACTATCTGGTAACAATAGATTTCCTTGTATAGTTTTTGATCACCCTTAAACACTAAATGATCTTCACACTATTCCAATACCATCACATATACAGTGTAGATCAACATAAGAGAACTCAAACTAGATTCATGATCAGAAGCTCTCTTTTCTCCTCTGTTCTGGTCTCAAGGCCCCGGCCATTCAACCAACCTCTCGGCCTTCACATCTCGTCAGTTGTTCAGCTTCAGCTCTATTAAATGGTTTGTTTCCAAATGTTGGATCACAACTATCAAATCATCCAGCTCAGCAACAGCTCACATCCTGCTTTCTCTTATTTGTCCATATTACACCACGTCAGACAATCTTCACTCAGTCAACATCGATCAACTCGTGTCACATGTCGATGAGACACTAGAAGTGTCTCCCCGATGCCACAAGACCTGATTACAAGTTGTCACCAAGAGTTGTCTACATCAGCAAGAGGTTCTACCGATATCTACAAGTCATACTAATTTCAGCATTCTCATCAGCGAGACAATCACCATTCAATGAGACATCACACCAAGCTCATAAGTCATTCCGAAGTGTTCCTTAGTGGCCAAGACTTTAGTCATTCACTGAGAGATCATATTGAGTCTTCAAGTCATGCCAAAACCCATTGTATTCTTATTGGCTTCCAACTATTGGCAAGACTATCATCTTTTTCCAAGACGTCACAACGAGCTTCATGTTATATAGATCTCCGAACAATCACCAAGAGTCATGCTAACATCCAAGAAGAATTAGACAGACCATCGCTAATTGGTGAGAGGTCATACTGAATTCAAAGAGTCATACCGACAACAGGATTCCCATTGACAAGACAAACACCTTTCACCAAGACATCACCCCACAAGTTCTAAGTCACCCCGAGTCTATCTTGTCAGCCAGACTTACCACTTTCACCAAGACTTCATATCGAAGCCTTTAAGTCACATTTATGTGTTCCACTGTTGGCAAGAGAATCAACCTTTGACAAGACTTCTTACTGAGGCTTCCATGTTATCCCAAAACAACTGTTCACCAAGAGTCACATTGAAGACATATGATAATTGGCAAGACATTCATCTTTTGCCAAGACTTCATACTGATCACCTTATGTTACACCGATGACTCCTAACACTATCACCGAGACATCTCTCGGTCGCCAAGAGATCATGCCAATAGGAACAAGTCATACTAATTTCTTCATCTGCTAGATAGACCAAAGGTCATGTCGATATCGGCAAGACTTCCTATCGTCGTCGAGACTTCTCATCGAGACCCTTGAGTTACACCGAAGTCTCCAAATGTATACCTATCGGTGAGACATATCACTATCAGTAAGACTTCTTACCGATCAACCAAGGGTTTCCCCAAAAGCTCAAACACTGTTGCCGAGACATGTTACTTTCGGTAAGAATTCTCACCAAGCCACCACAGGTTACCCTGATGACTTCAATGCGTATCCTTGTCGGCAAGACCTTCCAATGTCACTAGGACTTCTTCCCAAGTGTAGAAGTCACTCTAAAGCCCCCAGTCACTATGAGTCTCACTGACACCTGATTGAATGGCCTATCGGCCAGAGTTCTCCACTCGATGAGAAGTTACAATGACGACCATAAGTCACAGTGACTATGCTTTCTCAGAGGTTTCAGCCTATGAGATTGAGACATATATTCCAACAATCTCCCACTTGACGAAGATCACACAAGCACCTTCAAAGCAACCATGAACTAAGACCACACTATCTCCACCAGTTCAAACCCTAAAATACTCAAGACACCCAATCAACATGATTCCACAGATAACAGTCCATTAGACAATCTACAACAAAGACTAGGCATCCAACTACAACTCAATGACCAGCAAAGCAACTGATCATAGCCTTTCAAGAAACCACATAGACTTCAAACATGCTCTCATGCTCCATCAAGAATTCTGCCCCAACATCCAAGATGTTCACCATTTAGACAACAATCCTGTCATCTTCCATATGTGGAAGAAAGATACATCGCCAAGGTGAATAAGCATTATTCCAATGAACACAAGCAAAAGATCCTAGTGATATCTTCAACAAGATATTGCTACCACTTCACTGTGCTCAAATGCTATATGAAAGCAATATCAACTTCAAAGCTTCAAACAGAACACAACAGTGAAGTCATTCTCTAGAAACAAGAAACTAAACATCACCAGTTAGAACAACAATCAGATTGACTGCTTCCATCCAACTGATAAACCCACACAACTGAAAATAGCAAACACAGCTCGTGCTATACTATCCAATCTCACATACCTCATAGGTATCACCATTAGTAAACTTCTGCCAATCCTATTAACAGCAAATACAAGTTCCTATGTTAACCAGTTGAAGAAGACAAGACACATACATGAACTCCCACTGCCTAAGGAATCCAGATCTGAAAGATCAGAAGGCATCACAAGCCTACTAATACTAGCACAAAGAAAATGTAACCCTATAGTACTAAAGAAAAATCCCCAATGATATGCACAACCTGCAACAACCTGCCATAAGAAACATTTCTCTCACCACAAACCTTCACGGCCACAAAGAGAAACACTACACATCATCTTCTTGTATAACATCCTCCTACATACACTTCTAACAGCCAACTGTGTCAAGAATGATCTTCTTCACATCCCAAAAGAAAGCCTTAACAAAATCCATCTGTTCAATCACCAAAATCAAACCAACTTCTAATATCATGAAATAAATATGGATGTAATATTCTTAAAGAAGATCAAGCTAAAACATTTCCCATTTCAGGAAATCAGCCCATACATCATTTCCTACCAATTCTCCTCAGTAAATGACATAACACAAAAGCTCAAGGAGATAAAACAAACTATACAACTTCCACTATGAATCCTCTAGAATCAAATGTTAAACGGTAATTCCAAATCCATATCATGAAGGTAAACTTAATAAAACACATCTAAAAACTATAGTGGGCCATATACCTTTCAGATAAACTATCGAGTAGACCAAGAGTAATCCAAGAGAAATCTCCTCACAGGTCTCTAATTGAACTCACATTCAAACAAGGTGTAGGCTTCTTGAACTTTCTGCTGAAAAACTTTAACAAGAGTAATAAGCAGCAACACATCTCTCATAAGAGAAGTACAACCTCACCTTATTCTTCATGTATCCATGAGTACTAGCAACCACTCATCTCATGCTAAACTTCAACTGCATTACTACACTAACACAAAGTATCAAGCAAATAATCAAAGCACCCAATACACAAAGAATTACCAAACCACTGTCAAAGCTCCAATCATCTGAATTAGGAACTTATCATGACACCATGATCTACAAATCTCCTTAGGAGATACCACACTTCAAGTGACTTCTCCATTGTCTTTAAGTACAATGCACAATGCCAAAACTCCAGTGCAAACAAGAGTATACCGTGACATAAAGCAAATAGACTTAAGAACAACATCACCTGTCAAGCACCACCAACGCCTTAGCCAAAGACTCCAAGCATCCTCCATGGTTCCAAGATGTTGCACATCTTCAAATAATGTCCATGCAAAATCAAAATAACCCTTCTGCAACACTAAAGAAGACCATTCACCACCATGTGATGAATCCACAGTCACTACTAGAGCTCCCACTGAAACGTGACACCTGAGCTTTCCAAGCATCATGACCAACTGTTTCAGGTTCCCATAACTAACTATTCAAGTACTCTAATAATATCCATCCTCTCATCTCAAGACAATCACACCAATGCACAAGTGACCACAGACAAGGCTAGCTAACAAATCTGCACCATCAATGAATCAACCTCGTGGATAAAGATAGTCCACATCCAAGTTATCTCGCTGTAGCCAATGGGTAGCTAATCCATCAACCACATAACTCATAGATCACAACCATCGAACATGCAAAACCATTATCACATTGAAAACTGCAACACTGAGAAATCAAAGAGAATAACCACATAGAGAACATGACTCAAACACTAGACCACACCAAATCTGATTTGCCAATCATGTCCACAATGAGCACCATAATCAAGGAACCCACAAGCATTACCACAAGAATTTTGAGTGACAAAACACTTCCCAACACTCCCATGGAGAGAAAGAATCATACCTCCTCAAAACCATGCACCAAGCATGCATGCAGAACTACAACTATCTCATCCAGCCACACCCCAAAAGGCTAGTGTCTAGACAATAGCTTAATAGCAACTCCACATGATCACAAGTTTTGCTTAACCATGTAAAACCTTCAAAACCACTGATCCATGCAAGTACAAATCATGCTTAGAAAGAAAACAACAATTCAAGAGAATATGGGCCCCTTTCAGGCCAACTTTAAACCACCACCATGTACATGCATTCGAGAAAGAGAGAAAGGCTATTTCAGAAGCTTGCAAATCATCTAATGATTAACTCCATAGCCTTCTAGCATTCGAGGTTAATAAGAAACAATGCTTTCCAACACCAGAAACCACCACCTAGCATAAGCACTCTCTTCCATGACTGAGAAACAATCTAGGCTTCTCCATATCACCCAAGAGCCTATCACACACACACCAATATGAAAGCTTTACTACTACACAGCCACAGAGTAGGAAAATCCACCTCATACTCTAAGGTTATACCTCTACTAGCCAAGAGACACAAATCACAACATGATCAACTCCCTTTTTCCATCTTGACCATCCTTCAAGCTGCATGTTGTCTCAAAATACCACAAGGCTTCCACTCATCAAAGGATCAATCCATCAGTCCATTCCTCCAGATTTCTTCCAGCCTATCAAGCTAAGAAATCTTCACAGGAGAAATATCTAGAACCAACAACTAGAAGAAGGCTCTGATACCACTTGTAAGGAAATCTAGGAGTGCATCTTATGAAAACTCCATGTAGTAGTTCCTTTGGTAACTTTCATTTCGATTAGGTTGCCTCAAGGACACAAACAACTATGTCCAAATGCAGAAGAGACACAGTTCATTTCCTACATTGATCCATTTGAGAGAAACACATGTAAATTCAATAGAAAGCATTAACAAATTCTACTACATGAACCAACAGACATGAAAGATGAAACAAAAAATCAGAACATAACGATTTATGTCCAGGGAAAATCCTTTCGGATAAAAAACCCCACACTCCAAAGATCGAGCCATTATATTATTCAGCAACATAATGGTTACAATACAAATTCAGGCTCATAACATCTTCAAAGATTCATCTTGTTCATTCTGGATACCATCTGGTAACAATAGATTTCCCTATATAGTTTTTGATCACCCTCAAACACTAAATGATCTTCGCACTGTTCCAATACCATCACATATACAGTACAGATCAACATAAGAGAATTCAAACTAGATTCATGATCAGAAGCTCTCTTTTCTCCTTTGTTCTGGTCTCAAGGCCCTGGCCATTCAACAAGCCTCTTGGCCTTCACATCTCATCATTTTTTTAGCTTCATGCTTCTGTTCTTCTTTGGCTCTATTAAATGGTTTGTTTCCAGCTGTCAGATCACAACTATTGAATCATCCAGCTCAGTAACAGTTCACATCTTGCTTTCTCTGATTTGTCCTTATCGCACCACGTTCAAAAATCTTCACTCTGTTAACATCGATCAACTTGTGTTGCATGTCGGTGAGAGACTAGAAGTGTCTCCCTGATGCCACAAGACCCGATTACATGTTGTCACCAAGATTCATCTCCATCAGCAAGAGGTTCTACTGATATCCACAAGTCATACCAATTTCATCATTCTCATCAGCGAGACAATCGCCATTCGATGAGACATCACACCGAGCTCATAATTCATTCCAAAGTGTTCCTTAGTTGCCAAGACTTTAGTCATTCGCTAAGAGATCATATCGAGTCTTCAATTCATGTCAAAACCCATTGTATTCTTATTGGCATCCAACTATTGGCAAGACTATCGTCTTTTGCCAAGACGTCACAACGAGCTTCATGTTATATCGATCTCCGAAGAATCGCGAAGAGTCACGCCGACATCCAAGAAGCATCAACCACACCATCGATAATCAGCGAGAGGTCATACTGATAATAAGATCGCCATCGGCAAGACAAATACCTTTCGCCAAGACATCACCCCGCAAGTTCTAAGTCACCCTGAGTCTATCTTGTCGGCTAGACTTACCGCTTTCACCAAGACTTCATACCGAAGCCTTTAAGTCACATTGATGTATTCCACTATCGGTGAGAGAATCAACCTTCAGCAAGACTTCTTACCGAGGCTTCCATGTTATCCCGAAATGACTGTTCGCCAAGAGTCACACCGAAGACATTTGATAATTGGCAAGACATTCGTCTTTCGCTGAGACTTCATACCGATCACCTTATGTTACACCGATGACCCCTAACACTGTCGCTGAGACATCTCGCGGTTGCTAAGAGATCATGCCGATAGGAACAAGTCATACCAATTTCTTCATCGGCCAGACAGACCGAAGGTGTTGTCGATATCGGCAAGACTTCCTATTGTCACTGAGACTTCTCATCGAGAACCTTGAGTTACACCAAAGTCTCCAAATATATACCCATCGGTGAGACATATCACTATTGGTAAGACTTCTTACCGATCAACCAAGGGTTTCCCTGAAAGCTCCAACACTGTCACTGACACATGTTACTTTTGGTAAGACTTCTCACCGAGCCTCCATAGGTTACCCCGATGAGTTCAATGCATATCCTTGTCGGCAAGACCTTCCAATGTTGCTAGGACTTCTTCTCAAGTGTAGAAGTCACTCTGAAGCCCCCGGTCGCTATGAGTCTCACCGACGCCTGATTGAAAGACCTGTCAGCCAGAGTTCTCCACGCAATGAGAAGTTACAACAACGGCCATAAGTCACAGTGACTATGCTTTCTCAGAGGTTTTACCCTGTGAGATTGAGACATATATTCCAACAAGGACTAGATATGCACCACCAACTATTGCATTTTCTCTCTTTGTTCAAATATTCAATTAATTCCAACTTTTGTTACCTCTAAAATGGTGATGATGGGATGGAAATGATATGTGATTGTGCATCACATCTCATGTGATTTAAATGATGGTGGCATTAGAAGAGACAACATGAGCACACATCTGCTCAATACCTTCATAATAATGAGCCATAATTTCTCACTCCTTTCAAATATATAGGTAGCTCTGGACAGTTGGTATATTGAACAGGTGAGAATCCGACTGAGAAGGCTTTTGAAACTTTCAAGAAAATGTATCCAATCTACATATAAGACAAAAAGAATAGATAAAAATTTTTAAGTAAATGCATTTGGCGGTTACAATGCTACAACATAAATGTCATTTGAAAGGATTAAATGCAAACAGCAGGTGTTAAGTCGTATTCAATACTTTATTGAATGCCCTGTAGCAGAGTGATGGCCAGTAAATCAACAATGCATTCTTGAATAGATCTGCATCCTTGTTCAAATAACCACGTAGAGAAATCCAATTGTATAGTAATCAATTCAAATGTGAAAAGAGCACAATGAAATCATATAAAAAGAGTCTGATCATAGCTCATTATTTAACTAACACATCCTCCCTAGATTGTTTATCATTTGACAACGAGCTTGAAATGCATTGTAATTAACACCAAGGTGAGGAGGTTGGCACCAGTCCAATTGATGAACGACGCTGAAGGGAAAGGCATCGAGTGGATTGAATATCTGTTAAAGCATCTAAAGAAAAGTATGCATTAAGCTTGGTAATTGAAAGTGCTTTTTAAAAAAAAACTAAAGTGCTGCCAAATACAGCCAATAGTGAGAAAGAATATCAAAACATTGAGGCTCGATGGAAGAATAAGGGGCACAACCATATGAGGGTTGGGATATCCATCAATACTTGAAGTGGATGCACCGTATCTGGATGCAAGACATCAATTACTATGAAAACCTTGCGCACATAGAATGGTTCTATTTTTTTTTTTAAATTCCAATATTTTCCATAGAGCCACAAGTTACTGAAGAAATGGTAGATCAGCGTACGACGAGAATGGATGATGAGCTCAAGTTACAAATGGGATCATTGTGGTGGTTGTGGTCCTAGATAAAGCAGTTCCCTAGCATTGATTCATCAAGCACCAATCAATAGAAATCAGACTATGAAGAAAACAATGTGTGGTCATGGGAAACACTTTTTAGTAGGTCTTCCACATCTGAGCTTGCTACTTTCCCTATAGACAACTCTACTGTGAGAAAGGTAATTAAAATCTATTTTTAAAACAAGTTTGCTTTAGAATGCACATGCATGTGTAAATTATAGCCTAAACAAGGCATGTGAATTTCAAAGAAGCCATGAATACAATCTAAATGAATGCAACAACAAAGACTAGCATGAGATTTTGTAAATGAGTCTTAGGGAACCCCATGCGCTAGAGAGAAGAGCATTTACAGAAAATGTAATATAAATAGATGAGAATGTTTTAAGAATTGTAGAAAAAATGCATTGGTTGGTGAAAGCTTCGAAAGCTTCTAAGGAAATGTAACAGATGGAATGCCACAATGAATGCAGGGACATGTACACCCATTAAAAGCACAAAGGAAGGGGCGTTGATGGTCTGTAGTAGAGAAAGATTTAAATCAAATGGTGGGTGCCAAATGTGAAGACCAAAATTTGCATTGAACAAAATTGACAGATATGGGTTAAATCAGTCAACTTTGAACCAATGAGATGAAAGTCTTCCCTATGAAATTGTTGATAAACATAAAGGAAATAATGACATTATCACACTAACGTAAAATCATAAGCAATATAAGCATAAAATATATTCATAAACTACTCAAGCATCATCCCATAGGGGATTGGTGCTACTTTCATATGAAAAGTAGCCATTTCCCAACCCCTTTAGACAGATAAGATAAATGATGAAATGCCTTGAAGATGGAGTGATGGTGGGAAAAATCAGTTCTCCTGAAGAGAGTGATTTTACATGAATGATTGTGGAGGATTTGAACAATAGAGGAGACCTCTATTTATGGCCAAAAGTGATAAAAAAAAATGCAAAACATGGAGGATGTGGGAATAAAGATCCACCAATGAAAAGAGGACACTTGTCATCATGTGATAGGCTTGAGGATGAGCACATTTTGGTCAATGTACCAAAGAGAGGGAGATTTCAAATTTAAATTTAAGAGTAAATGTTGAGTTTGACTTGTGCAAGGGACATGTAAGAGCTCATTAATTGCTTTGTTGGATGTACATGTCCACTTGATTTTGAATTCAAACTTGAGGGAATATTCCTCAAAGATGCCATGTTGATGGAAAATGTTGATTTTAATAAATCAAAAAATTGATTTATTGGTGCAAGTGGGAAAAGCTAGAGGATGTGATGGGTGGTTAGGTTAGGTTAATCAGGATTAGATTAACTAAATGATGATTAGATGCTTTGACCCCTTTGACTTGAATATTTTTATTTATTTAAATCAAAAAAGGGATGAAAGGTGATTTCAGACTTAATTAAATAAAGGATTGATTTATTTAATCAAGGAGGGTGATGTTAGGATCAAGTTGATTTATTTAATTTAAACTGATGACTTTAGGAGATTGATAAATAAACTTGATTTATTTGTTGAATGGATGAATACAACCTAATCGAATGCATTATGCCAATTTTTCATTTCTACAAATTCAAAATGTATTTCTTTGAAGAAATATCTTCTCATAAATTTTTATTTATATAGTCAATAAGTTTTTTTATATAAGCCTTAAGGGCCCAGGTTCTAGCAAGGTGAAATTGAAGTTTTTAGGGGTACATTAGAGGAAAAATGTAATAACGGGGGAATTTTGGTGTATTGCATTACTAATTGCACAATGGTTATGTATTTAAACTTCATATAGTTATATTGCCACAGTTACTCAACTGTTAATTACACATTTTCTCCTTTTATCAATGTATCTATAGACCATAAAATTAATCTATCAAGAAATGTACTCTCTTCATACTGATTAGTTGGTATATTAGAGAGTATAGTCTTGGTTTTAATTAAAAACTATTCAGGCTTACTAGAACCAAAGTTATTCATGTTATTGAGGGCTATAAAGCCTTAACATATAGTTATTAACACATCATGTTCTTTATCATAACTTTAGGAATCATATTTCTAATCCTTTTACATTTATAATTAACATCCATCATCACTTTTGGGTGCTAGATGGATTAACTGCTTTCTAAGAACATTGTTATTTCTCAATTTTTTTATGCTGACCCACAAACCTCAATGGTGCAACAAAAAAAAATTAATGGTGCAATATACAAACTTATGCTATATAATTAAATTGAAACCTTGTTTTTCATTCTTCAATCATATTTATATATAACTCAATAAAAAAAACCTACAATTTTTTACTCTAAAAACTATTTCAAATTAAATATTATTTGCTTTCAAAACATATTTCTAGTGGAGCTTATTGATCAAGAAATTATTTATCTTAAGATAATGTTCTTTCAATTGGAAATTCTATTATTTCTTCACTCTACCTACAAATAACTTCATCCTTCGATATGTTTTTGATACGGTAAGCAACATTTACATGGTTGTACCCTTTACATAGAGAGCCACAAGGGCCAAAAAAGATCAAGTCCAAAAAACCTTAAAACCTAATCCAAAAAATATAAACTGCGGACCAGCAATAGGCAAACATACAATGCAACAATAGTAGACTAACTGGAATTTTCCCAGTTCTTGGAAAGAAGATTAAGAACATCATCCCCAACCCATTCCTCGCCATCTTCAATAGTCTTCTTGTCCATTTCATCTTTCATCACAACAGAAAGGGTACTTGTAACACAATGGACTAGCTTGACAGTGAAAAGGGTCAAGTCACAATTTCTTGTCCATTTTTTCCATTCTTTCTTGCAGCAGACATAGCTCCTCCCCATAATCCATATCATTCACAATATTAGCATGCCCCATGTCCAGTAGGTTTGAGGATTAGGAATCTGAGTTCTCCTTATGCACTTTGCTAATATCAGGAATGGTGTGGGGCCCTCTAACATACTCCTCCTCCTCTTCCCTAGACTCCTCGTCCCTGTAATCTTCATTGTCAAACCACTCCTCTTCTGAATCCAAGTTGTTAGGTTGCACTTTCTTGTTGTTCTTAGCCAGCCTACCAGACCTCCTGATGATGGTATTGCCACCATTCACCACCTTAGTTGTGACCACCATGTCCCCCTTTGAATCCCTACCCACAAAATTTTTACCTTTGTTGTCCCTAGTCGGAGGCTCCATCAAACCCTTCACATTATCCTTACCTTTTTTTTTTTGGGTAGGTTTGCTTACAATCTTGGCAGGGGTCGACTTGAGCTCATAGAGACTAGCCACAACACTAGTCTGGGCAATTCCTGCATTCCCCTTAAGCTTCTTAGTAGCAGGTTTAGGCTTATGAGTTTCAATAGAAACCAGACGGGTTTTCCTAATGGGGCCTTTGGACTCGGATGGGGAAATATTGGTCACATCAGGAAGTTCAATTTCCTCAACACAGATAGCAAAAATGGTTTTATTGTTGTTCAACCCTCTACTGATGGTTTTATTGTTGTGTATTTTTGTCAAATCTAATTAAGAATGGCACCAAAATATTCCATATGCTACCAACATGCTTCTCTCTCCATCAATGACCTAATTTTTGGTCATCTTATTTGTTTTTCCCTTACTTCTATTCCCTTGTTTGTTATTTTATTTTCCAAATTGTGATCTTTTCCCCTTCAATGATTCTTTTGTTACTAGCACATCACACATGCCCCTTACCTCCACAATTTTTTTATTGTTCAAACTACTCTTTCTTCCCTTGGTTGCATCTCATTTGTTTCCTTTTATAACTCTTTAAAATTTTTGAATTCTCCTCAACCAACTTCCCTCTCCATGTTTCCTCCTCCAACATCGCCCCTTTCTTACTTTTCCACATTGTTTTAACAAAAAATATGTTGATCATCTTCTATCGTGATCCTTCCTCTGACCACCTTTCTTTGGTATTTTGAATTTTCTTGTTCATTATTATTTTTTTTGTCCTTTCGTATGGATTTTTGTTTTATTTTCCTATAGGGATGCCTTTATCATTCAAACATTTAATTAATTAAGCCACTCAAATGTGACTCATTGATATAATCATCTTCATATTTATGCAAAGCTGTATTTTCATAGTTTTGAAATGGTACAATATATATTATTTTCCCCTTTCGCCATCCAATTATTAAAAATTAATATTTATTTATATAACCTCCAAGATAAAAATTATGGCAATAGGCATTAAAATGCAAATGAAACATAACAATTTCAACACACACCAAAAATGTGAAATATGAAAGGAAAATATTCTTTTAGGATATGTAGGATCACCAATTCGCCCAGGAGCTCTTGCATTAGACACACCAAGTAAGTGAAATATTCTATGAGTTTCCAAACTCATGAAAATTTGGAGATGAATGGAATTGTGATTCCCTGTTTGTTTTTGGTCCAAATCTATGCCTTGTTCATGGAGCCTTCCCTCTTCCATTCTTCTCTTCTTCATTAACTTAACTTTCTCTCTTTCTGATGATGCTGTAAATTGTATTAATATATGGTCTAAGGAAATGAATAGTGATGTTGAGATCAAAGACAGGACCAAGAGCTGAAAGAATCTTGGAGAGACAGAAAATCAAGAAATGAATACAATCGTTCATGGAACATAGTAGAGTGAAATGGAGAACTATGAACAAGGACTGGAAGAAGGTAGGATGTCAAGAAGACATTGAAGGTGTGTGCAATTGACCATTAATGAGGTCATTTCCATACATTTTAGGCAAATTATTGGTAAGTATTCATTTAAATTTTCATTTGTTAAACATACAAAATTTCAAATAATTTGTTGCTACAATAGGTTATCTAAAATATATTTGAGTAAAAAGATAAGACTATTATAATTTAGATAAAGAGCATTATGAAGTTAGTGGTAGAAATTAGGGTAAATTTCTTAATTAGGGTTAGTCACTTGATTAGGGTAAATTTTTGTTAGTTAGGTTAATTTTCTTTAGTAGGGGTTTTTTTTTTTTTCTGGTTTCATTTGCCCAACATCAATAAATTCTACTTAAGCTAAAACACAAGAGGATTGAATTCTTAAAACATTGCACTGTAAATTGAAAAGGTAAAATCATTCAAAATAAATGCATGCTTGAGTACAAAAAAGTAAAAAAATTATTATATTTCGTATGTACATGGGAAATACAAAATTCTCATTACAAAGAGAAAAAAGAGACAAGAGAATTCACGTTGGAATAGTGGGTAGGCTGGTCAATCAATTTGGGTTGCTTCATCCATGAGGACGGTGTACCCTAGGTAAGTAATATCCATATGGTCATCCATGTTGGGGGTATGCAAATCAGTAAGGAAAGGGTGAAGAGGAACTACTTCCCCTTGTTGCAAAAATTGTGAATATCATCAGCAAAAGGAATTCCCATGGACGGATGAGCAACAGAGAGAACATGGTCTGAATTCCTCAAAAATTTAGGTTGTACTATCATCACCCTACAAAATATACTTTAGCTACTGAAGGGATGAGGTCCAGAAGTGAAGCTACAAAATGTGAAGCCAAGTCTGAATTCAGCCTATAAAATGCCCTAGAATTCACATAAGTTTCCTTGAGAACCATGCACAAGAATGATTTAGTGGAAGGAGTCAAGAGAAAGAAAACTTTTCCAATCCTTTGGGTCATAATTCAAAAAAAGAATCTATTCTAGCGATGAACACAGGTGAGGCATATGGAAGTATCCATAGCATGGAAGCAAGAAAGCACAAGAAGATTGAAAGGAAAATTGAATAAATTGAAAGAAGAAGTGAAGAATTTGAAGGAAAGTGTGGAATTTATATAAGCTGTGAGAAATTTGTGGTACATAGTTGTCTAGATAGAAAATCTTGGGAATGCAAGTTGAGGTGGTAGCAGGACACCTTTCTCCATAATTAAAAGTTAAATCAAATAATTTCTTATGAAATTGGTGGCCATTGCTTTGAATTTTTCTAGTACGAAAGTCATGAATCAAGCAAAATGAAGATTTTAGAATTAAATGGTGATCTTTTCAATTTATTCTATCGACCCATATTAATCATGAATATGTCCATGTGTGCTTTGTAGAAAGCAAAATTTTCGGTGAGGTGGCACACGTCAACATGTGGAGAGCTTAAAAGAAACAATGCATGTGTTATGGCGTGTGAATTAAATGTGAAGTATGATGGTCGGGCTTAAGTATAATCATGAAAAATCTGATGCATTAATGTTGGTGCAGTGCTATCGAAATCAAAATTTCCAGTCAAGCTTATTTTAGAGGTTTTCCATAAATTAAAATGGAAAGGTGGTGACCTACTTCTCTAAATTTACAATTAATTTGGTGATTGAATAACTTGCTACTAAATTTTAACTTCTATATGTTTTTTTGGGCAGATAGCGAATTGTAGTTAGCTAAGATTTGACATAAAGATGGTGAAATTTAGCTAGAAAGTTGCACGTACATGAAATAATTAACTAAGTCTTCTAGGAATTGGTGAAAAGATGAAGGGATTTACATTGAGTGAAAAATAAAAAATTAAACTTTGCTACCACTGTAATTCCCAACCTAATAGCAGGCTTCATTGTTTGCAAGTTGAAGAAAAAGAGCTTATAAAGAAGTATCAAATGAAAAAATGAAAATCAAAGAAATATCAAAAAAGGAAATTCAACTCTTTGGGCTATCCAAATATCTCTACCAGGTCTATAGATGCCTGACTGGCAATAGAGCTATGTTTGGGGGAATTTAGAGATAACATTTTCGGGTCTATGGATGCTTGACTAGCAACAAGGCTCTATCCAAGGTTGGCTTTAGAGAATTACTAAATTAGGTAGTTCAATGTTAATGAACTAGTTTTTTCACCAAGTTTTGAAGATGGGAATTAATCAAAGCACACACTGATACTTTTCAGAGAAATTTTGTAATCTTTATGCCAAATTTAGGTAAAGGTAAGGAGCTATTGGTGGAAAATATGCATGTTATAATTTATGGTAGGTAATCTAGTCCCAAGTTTTCTTTTAAATTTGGTTTTTTGTTGCAAGTTGTTGTGTGGTCTCACAACACACCTCAAGAATATAATTCTAGGGAACCCAAGTAAAAATTTAACGCTTATGGAAGGTGCTAGTTGGCAAAGGATCACTAGAAGTCCATGTTAAAATTAAAATCTTTGAAGTATTTCATGATTTGAGTGTATTGAGTGTTGGGTGTACTAGATACCGAGTACCAGAAAGCCAATTTAGTAGGAATGTTTAATGCAAGGTTTGGTAATTATTTGTGGTCTAAAAGTGAAGGTTTGTGATTTGTGAAGGTTCTAGTAGTAACCAGGATCCAGATAATTTTTTTTCTGGTAAAAGTTGAAGTTTTTCGAGTACGAGGTAACAATGCATGCATGAATAGATGTTAAAGTTGATTGTTTAGTTTTTCCCAAGAACTTCAAATTTTTGGTAACCCACCTAAAGGGATAATTACACAATAATGCATAAAAAGTGTGTTATTTATGATTTACTTTGAAAGGATGATTTATTAATGATGTTTTTATTTTTTATGATAGTTTTATGAATGTTTTAAAAATGGATTGATATATGGGATTTTATGTGTAGGAGAAATAGGATCTTGGATTATGTTTTGGTATGGATAGTTAAGAAAATTTGGGTCACAAGTAGGTTTGGTGATATTGTTAGGTTTAGTGGTGCACTTTGAAATCTCATGTGAGAATAAAGTTCATCAAAAAGAAACGCCAGATACCAGAGAACCAGGAATCCTAGTATTACAAATGTAGTGAAAGAGTGCACCTAGATCTAGGGTGACTTACTTCTGAGTGTTCCACATCTGAGCCCAAACCTAATTGTAGGAACCAAAATTCTTGGTGGATTTGAATAACTAGTTCCACCTGATGACTTTGAATATCCAACAAAGGAAGTTCCTACATTTTTAACTAGACAAATATGCTTGGTCTAAGTTTGATTTCTTGATCGAATTTCAAATCTACATAATTCCAAAAATTTCAAGTGCTAAAGAAGGTTGACATCTGTTGACTTATTCAAAAGTTCTCTTACCAGTTTTCATATGCCACATTCCTTGTTACGATTCTTCCCTTGGATTTCCTCTCTTGTGTTGATTAATTTTCTAAGTGTCTTGTTCTTATAAAAGGTTAGGAGATGTTTCATTTTAAGTTAAGTTCAAAATTTGTGGATGTCAGAGAACCAAAAAAATTTCAAGTTTTTTTCTTTTTCCTTTTTTTGTTGCATTGCAAATTAAAAACTTGTATGTTTCATTAGAAGTTAACTAATATCAGAGCCAATTTCAAAGCTATTTCCTGATATGAAATCTTACATAGATAATTTTTTGTTCCTATCGAACAAGATTGTATACTACATCGTTTAAGGGTGCATACTAACACTATCAAGTGACAAATAGTCCTCCTTTTCTTTAAAATCTTGCATCATTATGTGCCTAGCTATGAAACAATCTAGTGACATATGAAATGGTTTTCTCTGGTTTGGAGATTTCTTGAGGCATGTGTAGATAATACTTGGGAGAAGTTTTACTTTTTAGTAATTTTTTATGCTTTGTTTTAGAATATAGATGTTTTATATTTCATAAAATGTTCCAAAAAAAGTGATGAATGCATGGAGTTTTTTTTAAATCTTTTGATTCCATGAAATTATTGGATGCTTAATGCTAAATCTACTTGGATGAATGCAAGTTATTTGAATTTCATGAAATATTGTTACAAATTTGTTGATTTCATGAAGTTATTGAATGACCAAACCAAAATTATTTTCATCTCTCTATGATACTAGAAAATACCTTAAGGACCGTTTAGCCCTCATGTTTAATAGCATTATCACAATGAACGACAAACCTAGTGTGTCAAGACCTGACATAAATGAGCCTTGGGATCAAGCCGAGTTATCCTTAGATTTAGGTTTTCTTGGTGGAGTCTTTCAAGAAAGATAGGTTCTCATGGTGTCCCTGTGAGAATTTATCTGCCTATTTTTTTGTGACTAACATCTATTTCAACACTTACAATGCACAAATTCTAGACATTTCTAAATTGACTACCAAAGTTTGAAGATGCAACATGGAAAGTGCAAAATCCACTTTACACACACAATGATAAATTTCCAATTGTCACCAAATTTACACATGCAAAACCTACACTTTCCAAAATAATGACACCTCAAAAACTCACATTCCATGCAAACTCAAGACAAAAATAGAAAATTCCTTCATGCACAACTCCACCTATAAAATTAACTTTCCAACTTGACTCCTCATCATAATAGAAACTACAAGTTGTAACTCACATGAAAATATGAGAAAATTAACAACATTTAATATTTAAAAAATTAATGCCATGGAAAAATCAAAGGTTAAGACACCTTAATTTTCCTAACATTTATTCTATATAGCATGTATTGAATTTTGTACTTACCTAAATTTTTATAAGACATGATAGTTAGCTCATTATTTGAGACAATGGTGGGAGCATCTTTACACCCATTAGGGGCGAGGACCCAGTAGTTGAGCACCCTAACTTTGTGCTTCTCAAAATCCTATTTGGAAATTTTAAATCTCCCAATTTTTTACAACTTACTTAGCAAGTCCCCTACTTATAACAATGGTTTCAATTCCACATCATCAAATATGATGCCACATCAGCATGTTTTTTGTCAAGGTATCCAAAAAATCCCAAAAAATGTGAGACCGATACTTGTGCATCTACATCATGTTTTATTGGTCACTAATGTGGCATCACATGATTTGTTGCTTTTTAGATCCAAGGAATACATTTCATTTAATTATGGGTAGTCATCATCAACACTAACAACTTTAAAGTCACAACTATGGGTCCCCATATTGTTAAAAATATTGGACATTATATAAACAAATGTTATCACAACTATTGGAACATGCTCAAGTACTGGGTCTTTTCCCCTAATTCTAAATGTTTTTATGATTCTAATTTGAAATTTACCATTTTATTATCACACAATACTTATTAATGATAGTTATTACATGATTATTATATGCTTTAGATATGTACATCCATTTTATGTTGCTATATTTTCATCTCTCCTTTAATTCCTTAAAATATCAAATATAAGCTCAATCAAATTAATATAGAGTAGTAACAACCAAAAAAGTGAATAAATTTCACTAATATATGTCGAAGTCATATCATATTTGAATAATACAAAGCTAAAATGTTCAATCAACAACTTATATGATGTAAATAATCTTTCAAGATGACTAAAATTATGTCTACAACCATTTGTATTCCATCGATTCTATTTTCGTTTATTTTTTCCTACCTCCCACAATGATGCTTCAGTTGTGTCCATCACTAGACAACCTATAAAATATTCAAGCAATGTGTCTACCAGTAGGAGGGACACATCCTAGTTGAGAGGGGAGATCAACATGTTGTCATTCTTCTTGCAAACAACTCTATAGATCACATGTCGTCAAAGCTTTATTTTGGGAAAAAATCTTGCTTATTATTGCAGATGACTCTATAGATGTAACATACCAATTTTTCACGCACGTAAATTTCCTAAGTTTTCACTTTCAAGTAAATAACTATGTTTCACAACCATTGGTATAATTTTTTTCTTTTCCAAAAGAGAAAAAATGAGTGTAAATATCATAACAAATACCATCATTGATTTCATTTCCAAAATAATATTCCACATATTACAATATTTCCAAAGGTTTTATACAAAATACATACATAGATCAATCGAGCTTCAAAGATATACATATAGATGGTTTAGGAATATGGGTATGTGCAAGATCATGATGGGCCAAAAAGTGGCAATATGATGGGTATTTGTAGGGTATGTGGATGACGACTTTTTTTTTACCCAAAATTGATGAAATGAAAAGGGTTTTTAAAGGAAACTCTCAACTTTGCACCAATATAAATTATGCTTTACTTTGAATTTAATAAATAATTATTATTCATTTTCCATTTAAATTATGACTAAAGTGTTAATTTATAGGCTGATTGAAAAAAAATCTATAGCTTTCAAATGGTATCACATTTTTTGAATTCAAAACATGCATCGCATCACATTCTATGCTTCACATACTATAGGATTAAAATAAAAATGAATTTCATGAAGTTTTGACCAAGTTAAGGTGGTCAAACATACGAGTTTATATTTTTTAAAAGTTGTAACAAAATATTCACAATTAATTATTTACTTGGAGAAAAATTACAAAAAATATGCATCACATCCAGACATGAGTCCTCTACTTATGTCTAAAATCTTATAAAAAATATTATCATTTTATTGTGATTAGGTTGGTCAGACAGACACCTACTTCTTATTTTTTCCTTGAAATTTAAGTACTACTGCATTGAAATTTCAAATTTTCACCAAATAGATTTTTTTTTAAAAAAAACCTAGTAGTTTAGAAATTGCATTCAATTTGCTAAAAATGATATTCTTACATATTTTTGAAATAATATAGATAACTTGTTCAAATTTTGATGTCAAGTGCTCCCTAACTCTGATTTTTTTGAATTTTTTGCCACTTAAGGGCATGTTTTTTTCCATGATGATCCTGCACATACCCATATCCTTTCAATTATTGGTCACCAGCTGAGGAGGAGAAGCATCACTCAAGCACTTTTCTACCAACCATGAACTTAAATGTAGTCCCCCACACATCTATCATCTGATAGATGGCCCTACCCTTTGATGAAGATATTGGTGGAGTAACCTCATAATGAAAACCACTTTGATCTTAGTGTTGTTCCCTACATAACTAGAACTTGTAGACACTACAATATTGAACTAGCATGCATAAAAGGAACATGATGAATTGATAGTGGAGCCAAAGGAAATCACACTAATTTTTCTGAAGTATTCTCACTCAATATCTCGAGTGACAATCATCATTTTCCTATACACTACTCTGGCTCGATTTGACTTGAGGCCATTATAAACTATACATAGGTAATTTCCTTCAATAGCTAGTCATTAACCTCATAAATAACCTATTCCCTTTTCCCAAAACACAATAGTACCTGTACCAATAAAGCATATTAAAAAGAATATGTTACCCCTTCAATGGATATTCTAATCCCAGGTATAACATATGAGCTTTCTAAGTCTACAAATTAACTTTACATAAAATAACTTAACATCTATTCCCATTTCATCAATCCTAGTACGTAATACTATAGATGATAACCAATCACTCCTTAATATGGAATAAGTACATACACTTATAAGGAAATCATACAAATGAGCATGTTTTTCTTTCATATAAGCAAATAGAAAATAATTCTATTTCAAACAAACAATGAAATTTCTAATTAAACACAAAAGGAAATCAATCTTTTAGATAAAAGATAAAAATTGAAGAGAATAGATTCTCAGCCCTGATATACGCTTATTCCAATTGGTTCACTGAATCTCAAGCTTTGTCCCCTCTTAAAATCAACTCAGCAACAAATCTCTCACAATATCTCTCACTAAATTTTCCTCACAATATCTCTATGAAAAATAAGAACCTCTCCATGAAAATCTAGTAGAATGGAGCAGTGTAATGATGTATAGAAGTGTATTCAAATGAGGTCAGAATGTCTCACATTTATACCCAAAAACTAGCATATACAACCTATAATCAAGGCTTATGCTATGACACTTCTTAGCAAAGTACCTTTGACTCAGCTTATCAATGAAAAGGTTGTGGATTTCTATCTCATTAGTCACTTAGAAAGGACAACAGATAGACCCTATGCTTGCCAATAGTAGTTCGACTGGTTCATAAAGCACATGCTTCATTTACAAAATTGACTTACAAACTGTTAAGAAGACTTCTAAAAGAAATAAAGAATCCATATTATCGTGTCATCTATTCATCACATCTATTTACAAGCTTGTTGTTTAAAATAGAAGAATAAGTTGGACTCTTCTTGGCTACATATCACATAGTCGACTTAGTCAAAGACATATCAATTGACGCCTTTTGATCAATTGACCTCATTTTTAATAGTGTTATTTAACATTTTGACTCAACACATTTCAAAATAAAGTGCACGACACTTTATTATGACACTTTATTGTTGAGTTTAATAAACTTCACACAGCAAATTAGTACTTATGTTTTCCTATCGACTATCATCATTAATGATAAATACAGTTCAATACTTAGCATCGCACTATCAAATGTAGTGCAATATTCATATTAAATTGACCATGGTATATTTTCCATAAATCAGTCATTAGTATAATATGTATATATATATGTACATATATATAACATTAATAAATAGCATTTAACATTAAAATTTATATATATGTATATATATTCAAATATATATTTATATATATATATATATATATATATATATATATATATATATATATATATATATATATATATATATATTCTTTGACAAATAAGTTTGTCTAAATATTCCACTTGATGTTTGTAAGAATGAGATCAAGTTAACATTTTTTATACAATACCATGTGTATACATATATATCTATATTCATTTATATGCACATATACATATATCGACATACTCGTATGGACTTTCTCATTTTTCAACACATATGTGTATATATATATATGATTACACAATCAAACACATAAATAATTGATATCTTATTGATAGGTATATATACACGTGATGCATATATATATATATACATACATGTCTTATTGTCCTCTTGATATCACCATGCCCATGAGAAACCCATCCATGAGCATGCATGGGTATGTCTACCTAAGTAGTATCATGCACATATTATCTCACATGTATGGTTTATCATCGTCATGCACATGTATAGATATATATGCATTCTATGCATATATATATATATATATCTCATCATTCAGGTATAGTAATATGAAGAAGAACTCACATGCACCAATCACTTAAACACAATCCAAGAATGCTCTTAATAGAAATAAAGATTCTTCCTAATGCAAACACATCATACTAAAGGTTGACTTACCAATTCCCAAAACTATGACTTGAGTCAACTATTCTATTAGTGAGTGAGTGTGCAAGCTCTATTAGGTTTCGTTACATGTTACCTAACCAATTTATTCTCTTGAGTGATACTTCCCCTCACTTATAGAGGATTGATTCTAAACCTACGTCCAAATTAACACATTTTCATGGTAGTCATTTGTTCATCAAAATAATAAATTATACATTTCATAGTTAGAATATCAAACTCAATAACCATTCATTCTAGATATGCATTCCATTATAACATCAAATGAAATAAACATTCATTCATAATATTTCCATTAATTTAGATAAACAAAGTGCACCCACACACACACACACACACACACACACATATTCCATCCAAAATCTCAAACACATTCACATATGGAATAACTTACCCTAACATAGTAATGGTAAATAGGTAAATGCACAATGGGGTGTAACATACTCCCCCCCTTGTGAATCATAATCCCTAATGATTTTATGTAACAAACATAAACTAACAAAGCAAACAAAACATTATTGTTTAAGCACTTTAAAAAGCATGTAAGATGTGGAAACTTTTTCTCTATCTCAGCATAGTCTTCCCAAGTGAAAAATCTTTTGTATATTGGTCCCATTGGACTTTACACTACAAAACCTCCCTATTATGCAAGCGAAGCTTACATGTTCTAAGCACCTTAATAGGATCAATTGTTACCACTCTGTGATCATATACCTATAAAGCATTCCAATCAATTACATGATTATCTCCTATTATATAATTTTATAGGTAAGTAATCTGAAAGATGTTATGCATCTGGGCAAGAGCTGGTGGCAACACAATTTTGTAAGCTACCAAATTCACTTCCTCAAGAATTTCAAAAGAACCTACATAGCATGGAGCTAGATTGGATGAATTTCCAAACTTGATGGAACTCTTATGAGGTTTTACCCTTAACAACACCTTATCACCTACCACAAAATTCCAAGGTACTCGCTTTGCATTTGCATAGATTTTCTACCTATCATTGGCTTTAGCTAGCTTTTGCTTAACAATTCTAACATGTTCCTCCATTTTAGCTAGCATTTATGGCCCAAGAATCACCCTATCCTCAATTTTATCCTAATTTATAGGTGTTCAACACTTTAGACCATATAATGCTTCGAAAGGAGCCATCTTTATTGCAAAATGATAGCAATTTTTATAAGGAAATTTCACTAAAGGAAATTAATCTTCCCACTTATATTGTTGATCCATGCAATACATTCCTAGTAGGTCTTCGAGTACTTGATTCACCCTTTCTTTTTTTCCATCTATTTCTGCATGATCTGTTGAACTTATATTTAGTTTAGTCCCAAGTGCACAAAAAAAGGTTTTCCAAAACTTGAGGTCACCCATGCATCCCCATTTGAGATAATCTTTCCAGGAACTCCATGCAATCTAAACACCTCTTGAATGCATTTTCAAGCTATGACAAGAGCTTCATCAATTAGATTCCTAGGTATGAAATGTGCTACCTTAGTAAGTGTTGATGAGTGCTTTAACACTGCAACACCATAGATAGAGCACAAGTGCCATATCTCTCTTGAAGAGTAATTGTTTGCAAACAAGTTTTAGAAAATACCCCAAGGTCTCTCGAGTGTCAGATCCTGATGGTGCATAAATAGCTCAGGTTTGATATGTGATTTTTTGGTAATCACAAGGGGCCTTTATGGTTTGTAAAGTTGGAATCTAATAGGTCTATAATGAAGTTTCAAAAACCTAGAAATTGGTATACTGTAGTAGAAAATTTAGAACAACACTATGAAACTTACTTTATTCATCAGATATAACATTATTATGATGTTGGAGTCCTAAACTTAAATCAGATTTAAAAGAAATATAAAAAGATGTAAGGGTTGGGGAGTTATTCTAATTATGAAAAACATGAATAGAAGCAACAATGGAAAATTATTACGGTAGAAAGACTCCCCAAACCTGATTTTGCTTAACCAAGAAACTTCTACAGTGTCACAAAACTAGTGCAATCTTCTAAGGTTGTCTTAAGATTTTCAAATTGTAACATGAATACATAAATCATGCACATACATATTTAAACTTAACTACAGTAAATAAATAAGCCCAGACTAGCTTTGCACAGTGATTTATCATCAATAAACCACCAAAAGCATGAGGTGGAAGTGCATCAAATACCATAATACATAGCCACCATTAAAACTATTCATCAACTAACAAGCTGAAAATAACACTGTACTATAAATATGTTGGCAACACAAGGGAAGACAACTGAGAGGGGGGGTGAATCAGTTGTCACAGAATTTCAAACTTATTCAACTTATTTTAACCTTATTCTTATATTTGATCAATAAACATGAAAAATAAAAAACACATCAGAAACACACATAACCCCAAGATTTTTAGGTGGAAACCCTATTAGGGGAAAAACCACGGTGGAGGCCAGTCCACAAAATTATACCTTGTTAAAAGTATAAAGATATATGAATGGGGAATGCACATGCATTTAGGTGCACTACTTAGATCTCATTGCTTAATTATAGAAAGGAACACACATTGTATTACAAAGATATGAATTACATCCACAAGATTTGAACTGAGAAAAATAGCATCTGCTAATGTCTGATTACAGTTTCGGTTAAGCAGATGAACACTTCTTCACACTCTACTTCTACCTTTGAAATATCTAAACAATATTCATGCATAGGACTCACACACTTCACATACTCATGCCTTCAAATGATAAAGAAATTGCTTATATATCCGCAACAAGAAACTACATTGCTACATGTCAGCCTCAATGAAATAATAAAATGAATACAAATTGTCGGCTCAAAACATTAAAGATTATTAACATGAATCAACCAAGGTTGGACACAACATAGTGAAGATCCAACATGAAATTCTCAAGCATGAAACACCTTCAAAAATTATTCCTTGAAGATCCACAACACGATACAACACCCTGTTGGCCAAGAACATGAAAAACATGAACACGCAAGAGAAAATATTGAATCATGAGCACAACAATCAATGTGGATGTGCAACACAGATAGAGAACAATCTAGAAACATACAAAAACATTATGAATCACCAAAGAAACATCTGCAACAACTGAACTTGCTAAAATCTCATCACCTTCATTCAGGAACATCAACTGAAGCAACAAAAAAACTGTCAGAATACAAATCTTCATAACACGAAAAAATATTCACACAGATCTCCTAAAACTTAATGTGGATAAACTAAATATACTCAACAAGAAACACTTTAATCCACAACCTTTGATCATCAATATACTGAACTCACCAATAGACTAAACTTCACTTCACAACTAACAACCTGCAACTTATTTCATTACAATTTTCTCAATATCCTTGACATATAAAACCTCTAAGACATTAATAACAGTAGTTTTGACATCAATAAAAACCAAATATTAGTAGCACAACGACAACATCCAACAATCTCCACCTTTGGCATTGATGGCAACACATGATGTGAGAAACATAATCAACGCAGCTATCTTCAGCACTTACTCCCCCTTAGGTTTTGACTCTTTTCTCCTCAACAACTCTTCTCCCACATGACTCTTCTTCCTCAGATAATTCATAGTTTTTCAAATGACTCTTCTCCCCCTTTGACATCAATGACAAAGATATCTTATCTCCACACAAGCTCTGAACCACATATCTAAACATTTGACTACTCCCCCTAAGTAGCAGCCACCACAACATCAATCTGGATCAAAATATGACAATGAAATGCATGGATTGATGCAAGTTAATGCATCTTAGTTTTGATTAGGAGGGGTAATCACCCCTAGCTTCTCTCTGAGATACTCAAAGTACCCTTAGGCAGCAGCTTTGTAAAGATGTATGAAATTTGTTCCTTAGTAGGCACGTACTCCAATCTGACTTCCTTTTCACTCACCTTCTCTCTCAAAAAGTGAAACTTGATAGATATATGCTTCGTCTTTGAATGTAGCAGCACTGAATTCTTAGAAATGTTAATTGCACTTGAGTTATCACATAATATAGCAATGGGTTCATCATACACAACTCTGATATCATTCAACATCTACTTCATCCATAATACTTGAGTACAATTGTTAGCAGTAACAATGTATTCTACCTCTGCAGTGGACAAAGAAATGGCAGTTTGCTTCTTACTTAACCATGACATAAGCTTCTTGCCCAAGAAAAATGCACCACCACTAGTACTCTTTATGTCATCCACATCACCTGCCCAATGAGCATCTGTAAAAGCACTCAAAGTAAGATCATCATTTTTAGGATACCACAACCCAAAATCAATTGTCCCCTTCAAGTATCTAAAAATCCTCTTCACAATAGTTACATGAGATTCCCTAGGATCAGCTTGTAATCTTGCAACAATGCATACAACATTCATGATATCTAGTAGATAGTTTGAGTCAAATATAGCAATCCACCAATCATCGATTTTTATCTAGTTTGATTTTCTTTCAAAGAATCATCATCTTGTGTCAACTTGCATCCAGTCACCATAGGTGTACCAACTAGATTTGAATCTTTCATACTAGTCTTCTTTAGCAATTCTTTCACATACTTGGACTAAGATATGAAGATCCCTTTATCTAATTAATTAATTTGCAATCCCAAAAATAATT
This sequence comes from Sequoia sempervirens, assembly GCA_007258455.2. Classification (NCBI taxonomy): domain Eukaryota; kingdom Viridiplantae; phylum Streptophyta; class Pinopsida; order Cupressales; family Cupressaceae; genus Sequoia; species Sequoia sempervirens. The sequence goes on from VDFB02193867.1 coordinate 369,328,876, forward strand.
TCATCTCACCAATCATATACATCTCAAACTCATTCTACATCTCATCAGCAAACTTCATGCGCAAACTATCATCTCCTCCAAAAATGATATCATCAACAAAGACTTCAACAATCAGATCTTTATCATGATCAATCTTAAAATATAGATTACTATCAGCAATACCTTTATTGAATCCAAGCTTCAACAAATACTTGTCCAATCTAGCATACCATGCTCTTGGGGCTTGCTTAAGTCCATACAATTCTTTCTTCAACTAACACACCATATCTCCCTGATCGGTCAATTGAAATCCATCAGGTTTCTCTACATACACTTCTTCCAATTCTCCATTTAGAAATGCTGACTTGACATCCATCTAATAAACCTTGTAATTTTGTAAGAAACATAAGCAAGAAATAACCTCATAGCTTCAATCCTAGCAACAGGGGGAAAAGTTTCTTCAAAATCAATTCCTTCCATTTGACAATATCCTTTACATACTAATCTTGCTTTGTTTCTAACAACTTCACCTTGCTCATTCAACTTGTTTCTAAAGACCCATTTAGTTTCAATTAGATTTTTGTCCTTAGGTCTAGGAACATGAATCCATGTATTATTCTTCCCAATTTGTTGTAGTTCTTCTTTCATTGCTTCCACCCAATGTTCATCTTTGCTTGTTTCATTCATATTATTATGCCAGTCTTTGAAATCAAACAGTATTCTTCTGCAATCTTTCTCCTAGTCTGAACACCTTTGTTCTTACCACCTATTGTAGACATGGAAAATATATCGACATACTTGATCCTGATTACTAACACTGCTTCAACCTAAATCATCCCTTTGTCTAACCATTTAATCGAATACCCTTATTTAATTAAACTCATCAATTTTCCTCCCTTAATTAAATAAATCATTATTTATCTAATTAAGTCTTTCTCTTTTGTTAATTAAATTAATCAATCTAATTTAATTAACCCTAGGTCTCTATTTAATTAAATAATTTATTTTATTTAATTAAATCTCTAAAGTCATCTTATTAAGTTAAATAAATTAAACCTTATTTGATTTAATCTAAAAATCATCGCCTTTATTTGAATAAATCAAAATATTTATTTAACTAAGTCTAAATCATTTTCCTCTCAACTTTGATTTATTTAAATCCTAAAATCTAAGTCAAAATTGTCAAATCACCTAATCTCCTCTCATTTAATCAAATCTTGATTAAATCTAATCTTAATCCATGTCCCATCCTCTAGCTTTTGCCACTTGCACATGGAAATACATTTAATTCATTTATTAAATCTCTATTTTCTCTTAACTTGGAATCTTTAGAGAATATGCCTTCAAATTTGAAATCCTTCCAAGTGGACTTTGTCCTTCCAACAAGTCATTCATTCCTTCTTACAAGTCCTTTTGTATTGAGCCAAGTGGCCATAACTCCATTTGATTCTCCCTCCACCTTATCATTTCACTAATTTCATATTTCAACTAATTGCATTTATGGGCACATTCATCAAAATGTGCACATCCTTGGCCCATTCATCTCTTGACAAGTGGCATTTTCCCATTGGTTGAATGTTAGTCCCACATTGCTTCATTTTGGGAATTTCTTCATCTTGTCTTTCTATAAATAAGAGGATTCTCTCCTCATTTGATCATCCACAATTTGAGCAAACTTATTATACTCTATTTCATCTTCAAGCATTACCATTTTCATCAACTTCATCAAAGTCTTAGCTAGGTTATGCAGGTTTTTCATCATGGAGCTCAAGTAAATCTTCAACAAAGGGGATCAATCTTCAACACTCATTAACATTACATCATAGGAGTTGGGAAAGGGCCAATTTTCACATCAAATTGGCACCAATTCCCCCATGGGATCAATAGTTTGCATGCTTAATTAGAAATTCATTGCTTTCTTATTGTGTTCTTCATTTTATTTCCTAGTTTGAGCATTGTTAATGGATTTCATGGGGAATCTTGATTCTTGCTTACATTGGATCTAACTATGTGTTTTTTTATTGTGTTTTGCAAGTATTAGGATTGGGGTTCTACATTTAGCGCTAGGAGGGAAGATCTCAAGTTTAAATCACATTTTTATCAAAAATTATGTGTTTTTTTCTATTTTTGTTTATCTACAGGGAACTGCACTGCTATCAGTCCAACATCACCATACAACACCACTTCAAACTTCAAACTGTGTTGCTTTGTCTTTCCCGCCCAGAATTCAAAAGTTCTAACTCCACTGCTGGGTCAATTCGAGGTCATTAACTTTTTTAAACTCCAAACTGCAGCATTGGGTAAAATTCTGATGCAATCATGCTCTCTATCTTGTTGCAGAGTGCCACATGCAGATTTAGCGGCACCATATAGCACTACTGAGTTTCTCAAACTACATCACCTGTGTAGAATATGCCGCTAGAGTCAAGTAATAAATTAGTTTAATTTTGACATGTGCTTTTTCATTTTGATTGCTTTAGGTTGCTAATTGGTTGTTCTAACCTCTGTTTTGAAATTTTAATCAGTTTTTGCAGGTTGGTCCAATCAAGGTGAAGGAGGAAAATGAGGTTGAAAGTGACATAATGCCATCATTTGCTCATTACATCAAGTGTTTTTAAACACTTTAAGTGTTTGTTTAACAATTTTGGAGAATTCATAATCTCTCTTAGGGATTTTTTTCTTTTCATGCTCTTAGGACATACTAAATTTATTTTGGGCTCTAAAAAGAACACTAAATTTTTTTACAATTTTTGCTACAAAGGGCTTAAAAAGAACTTTAGGACAAACTCACAATATTTGGATTGAGGGTTAACAATTGAACAAGGCAATCTTCATATTTCGTCTTTGGTGCTCTAAAAAGAATCAAATCATTGCTTTGTGGATTTAAAATGAACAAGTGCTTTTTTTGTTTTGTAATTACTTACTCAAAGTAATATCATTAAAAGGACGTATGTGCTTCTCTCGCGCCTCACAAAAATCTTGAGAATAAAAAGGCCTTTTGGTGACATTAAGTTGGGTAAGTAATTGCCCACACACTTCAATTTGGACTTTAAAATTGAACAAAACTTGCGAGTGTGAGTGGAGTGTATTGCGTGCATTCTCTCTCTTTGTGTTACAACAAGGATTGATTGAGTTACAAATATGTTTTTTCACTTTTTTTTATCTTCTAGGGCTTTCCTTGCAAGAAAAAGTAATCACCCAAGGGAATGACCCAACCGGTAACATGCTAAAGCCAAGTGACTTCCAACCAGTATATAAGTGTGGATATTGGAACAAAGGCCAATATCACAATGGTCGTCCCAATGATAAGGGTAGCAATGGTCTCCCGCCAAATGGGTGAACCCCCATGAATGGAAAGTCCATATTAAAATCCTTGTTTATAAAAATCCAAAATCCTTGATATATTTGTTGGTGCAAGAACAGTCGTTTTGAAGCTATCCCACACTTTTACAACTTTTAGTATAAATGGAAATTATGCCATGGGAGTTTCATGGGTACTGATGCTTTGTTGCCCCATATGAGTGTCATGGAGGGGAGCTAGTGGGGTCAAGCATCTAACCATTCGCTAAAAGTAGGTGTAGATGGACTTGTCCAAGTGGGGATTCAACAAATACAGTCTTTCATATCCATAGGATTATGCATGTTCTTGGAAACAAAACACTTTTCTTGTTCATAAAAATTGGAAAAAACAAAAATTCAACACTATCCTCAAACTTCAAACCCTTTAGAAAGCAAATATCTTTGACAAAATTCAAGTGTTATTGCTTGCCCTTGGGATTCTATCCTTAGAGGTTTCTAAACACTTGGATTTATATCTCAATTTTCTTACTAAAGTCAACAATAGGAAATTTTTTCCTTAAATTACTTGATTTCCACATAATACACTTTGTGGGATGATAAGAAGTTAGGACATTAGACATTTAGTTTGAAGAAACCTAATTAGGAATTTTTTGTGGTAAAAATAAGTCACTAAGCAAAGCTAAATTGGACCCCACACATGTGTCTCACATGATTTCACACAAGATCAAAATCTGAAAGCCAAAATCAAAAGGTCTTAGTCCAAAAGAACATCAAAAGCGTCTCTCAACGCTCTACAAATTTAGTCTATGAAGATTACTTTTCAACTTTTACATAAGAGCTTCAAGAAATAATCCTGGTTTGTACTCATTCTATTATTGTCAAAATCCAAATATTTTTTGGGAATTTGAGCATCTTGTTTAGAGAAAAGCATGTTCTTGAAGACCAAGGTCTTGTAAACAAGAATCTTTTTAGGTACACATAAGATCAAATCAAAACCTTCATCCATCTTTCAAACATCAAACCAAAAATCATCCCACCATCAACTCTTGAAAATCTTGAAAAAATCCTCCATGTTAAACTTTGGGCAAATCAAAATCAAATCAAATTCAAATCATCTTGTTTGATTAGGTGCATGTAGATGCATCCTTCTCCACACATTTGGTCAAATTATCAAACCTTGTGAACAAATATATCCCTTGGTAACATCCAACACCTTGGGATTGAGGAGTAAATTATCCAAAATGAAAATCAAGTAAAACAAAATCATCTTGTTTGGGTAGGCATGTTTAGATGAATCCTTCTTCTCACACTTAATCAAATTAGCATCTTATGGAAAAATTTACTCTAGGAAAACATCCAACCTCTTGGAGTTTATGAGTTCACCATCCAAATCCAAATCCAAATCAAATCAAATCCAAATGAAAATCAAACATCAAATCCAAGTCCTAAATTTTAACGTCTCCTTCAACATTTCTCAAGAGTTCCAATCATCCATCAATCATCCATCCTTCACATATCTCATTATCACCCTTTGATCTTTAAATCATCCTAAATTTTCTCTTTTGTGCCTAAAGATATATCATTCTAAAGAATTAGAGGTTCATCTCTTACATTCTTGAGAAATTGATCCCTATTTTATGGTTCAAACTAGATCTCAACACAAGAGGAACATGGAAGCTAATAAAGAAACATCAACTTCAAGTGACCTAAGTCAAACCAATTCTGAAATTAATCCCATTGGATCAAGCAATCCCACAATCAATCTTCCACTCCCTCAAGACCATCAAGAGGAAGAACAAGTGGAAGACCTCACAAACAATGCTTTTGGTATGACTCAAGATGAGATCATTGAGATGGTCCAAAATATCAAGAATCATAGAATTATCAACATCATGATGAGACTCAATCCCTCACAATACATGCTTGAATTAGCAAAACAAGGGGCTAAACTCCATTCCGATTTCGATGTGAGGACCATTATGGAATCACCTTTTGGGGTCATGCCTCAAATTTCATCCATGCCCCTAATTTCATCCACACCTCCATTCCAAATCATCACTCAACCCATCCCCCAAATTACATCATCCATTTCTCCAACTCAACCCATTGTTAACAAAGGGAGTGAATTTCTCAATGCATTACAAACACACCCCTTGTGAATAATCAAGATTTGGATGCAAACACTATCTTGGGATAACCCATCCCCCTCACCTTTCATGATCCCAATGACTCATCATCATCATCATTCTGTGCATCACCTCAAACCTCTCTCCCTATGACTTCACAAGGAGAAGGTGACCTCTTTGGACCAGGGGGCATCTTTGAACCTACATATTCATCATTTCCTTAAGGGAGTATGCCATTCACTTTTCCACCACTCCCACCCTTGCCATCAATATCCATATCACCTCTCTATTTAGGGCTTCCCCCTTTACAAAATATCAATCAACAAAATCAAATCAACCCCCCGATTATCAATCAAAGCATCATACCAAATCCCCCCATCTTTCCATTGATATCGCAACAATAGATGGAGACCATCCCCATAACACAAGCAACCAACACATCATCTATCATCCCTCAAAACATGGTCTCTCAAGGACCAAACATATTGATTGCACCATTCACTACCCAAATTCCCATCACCAATACAATGGTACCTCTCATCATGAATGCCATCCTAAATCTGCCACCACCACCACAACCACCATAATCAAACACACTAAATCAATACAGTGTCATGTTACAAGTAGCTTAGCAAGTTGCCTACCAAAAATCACTTCAGCAAATGCAAAATTAGCAAGCTGCACAACTAGCTGCTCAGCAAGCCACTCAAGCAACACAAGCTGCTCAAGCTTCCCAAGCCGCACTACAAGTGCAACAAGAACAATAGGCTACACAATCCCAAGTCTTATTGCAATAACAACAACAAGCCACTCAAGTTGCACAAGCTGCACAAAAGACTCAAGCTCAAGCTTAGGCACAAGCCTAATACCAAGCTCAGCAAGTGCAAGCACATGCATAGTATCTTGCACAACAAAAAGTATCCCAACAACAAGCATACTAGCAAGTGCTAAAGTAGTACCAAGGACAAAAATAAGTAGCCCAACTAGCATCCCAACAACAAGCATTGTTGGCTCAATAGTAATAGCAAGCTTAACAATAGACACTATTAGCACAACAACAATAGGACCAACAACAAGTGTTGTTGGTATAGCAGCAATTACAAGTATATTTGGCATAGAAACACATGCAAACACCATCCACCAACACACCAATCAATTCACCCATCCATCCAACATCTCCACCACTCCAAAAAAAATTCACTCCACCCCCTTATCTGCAAGATGATGTAACAACACAAACCAAACTGCTCTCGTAGTAGGTGCTTGATCTTTAGTCAGGGAAAACCACAAAAATACCCAACAACTTGTGTCCTTATCCATTTGAAATGATTCTTGCAATGAAACCATTCACAAATGGATTTGAAATCCTCAAATTTGATAAATACCATGGAATGAGAAACCTTGAAGATCACATCAGGGAATTCCAAGTGCATTGCATGGAAGTCGCATATGATGATATATATCTGATGTAGCTATTTCTTAGAAGTTTGGCTAGCCAAGTCATGGAGTGGTTCTCTCACCTTCCTCCTGGCATCAAAAATTTCCAAGAGATAGTAGATGCATTCATCAAAAATTATGCATTCAACATCAATATGGATGTCAGTCTAGAGGAACTATCAACTCTGAAACAAAGTAAGAATGAATCATTTGCTTCATTCCTACAATGATTGTGATCCAAGGCCAATCAGAGCAAATGGGCCATATCTAAAGAACAACAAGTTTGCACCATCATCTCCAATCTCAAAGGAACCCTTGCATTCCATCTCAAAATGCAAGGTATCACCACATATGACCAATTGATCTCCAAGGTGCTTAACATTGAATGAGCCCTTATTGCACAGGGAGGGTCACGTGCATATCATGAATAGAAAAACAATCACCGATCCACTAGCTATAATGACAAACCTCGCACATGGGCGGAGAACATAAACATTACCAATGATGGTGTTGTTGATGCCAAAGTTGTCATCAGTGCTCCTCGAAAAAACACACCAACACCCCAACAACAACCCCAAAACAACAATTAGAATAACCATCAAGCTAACATAATGACACAACAACCAAGCAATCAGACAATCAACAATGTGAATGTTCAAAGGGGGCCACTCTAGTGAAATAAAAACTCCCCCAAGTGGAAGTACACAGCCCTTGGGGAATTGGCTAAATCCATCATGAAGAGGCTAGTGGCAGAAAAACTCATCACAATCCCCAATTATGACAACTATCAAGAGACCTTGGTCAAACCATTGTGGTACAATGAAAATTACCTTTGTGATTTCCACAAGAACAAGGGACACACAACTACCAGTTGTATGAGGTTGAAAAACCTGATTCAAGAACTTATTGATGATAAAATAATAATGTGGAACAACTAGCAGGAAATCATAACCTCAAGATCTACACGAATCTAATTCCCAATCATAACAACAAAGGGAACAATAACAATTATAATGGAAAGGGTACCTTCAAGAGCCTGAATCATGTATACAACCATGTCATTGCATCCCTAGATGAGTATTGCACTATTATCACCATCAAAGGAGCCCAAGCCGATTATGGAGTCACCACAAGAGGTAGAAAAATCACCATTGCAAGGTAATATCAACCAAACAAAGCACCCACTTCCAACCCAAGATCTATTCCTAATGGATATAATGTCCTTGATTAGTTGAAAAGAACCCCTACTCAAATCTCCATCATGGAGTTGCTGAACATTTTTTTTGCCCATAGGAAAATCCTTGAAGAAGCATTGGCTTCATCCACCATCTCTATGGATCTTGATGATGAACAATTCCAAGCTATGGTCGGAAACATCATTACCCCAAATCTTCTTACATTCTCTGATCAATACTTTCCCACTCAACCATCTCACAAGTGTGCACTCCATTTGGAAGTCCTAGTGCATAAAAACAAAGTCAAGAGAGTCTTGGTGGATGGAGGTGCAGGTTTAAACATTTGTTCCCTCAAGCTCATAAAAAATCTAAAAATCTCAGAGTATTTCATTGAAAAATGAAAAGGCATCACAATCAAGGTGTACGATGATCAAAAAAGAGTGTCTCAAGGCACTATTCAACTCCCTATTCAAGTAGGGCCAGCAATTATGGAAACCACCTGTTGGGTCCTTGACCTTTATTTTCCTTACAACATTCTCTTGGGGCATCCGTGGATCCATGCAATGCAAGCAGTAGCATCAACCTTCCACCAATGTGTCAAGTTCACATACCAAGGCCAAGAGGTCACTATCCATGGGGATCTCGAACCATTTTCTTACTGCAAGAGCCTAGAGGAAAAATATTACAAAATCCCCCAAGTGCCAAAGAATGATGAAGGCCCATCAACTCCGTACATTGATCTAGCTACTTTCACCTCCACTTTTGTGATAGAGACACCTGCCACACCTGCCATCCCCACCATCTCCAACATTAAGGTCATAATTCAGCACAATGGATGTGGACATTATACAATTCCAAAGAATTCTTTTGTGGTAGGAGAGTTACCACAATCTCCCAAGTCACGAGGATGACCACAAACAAATGATGCTTCCTCATCCCAAACCTTCATGGTAGGATCTTCTAGCTTCAAAAGTTGGTGAGATCTCAGGTGCAAAGTAATAGAAGATCCATCCAATCTCCTATACCAAGACAATAGACCAGTAGCCAATCTATCTATGGATGATAGCAGTAAAGGCTTACAAATGATGCTTGCCATGGGCTATGACAGAAATAGAAAGTTTGGAAAAAATGAAAATGGGGTTCTAATACCCATCATTCCTGAGATGCAAATGAAAAATCTTGGTCTCAAATGTACTCCTTTGAGCATAAACATACTTGGTTGAAATCCCCTGGTTAAGAAGTTCAAAACTCCTCAGCAAATAGCAGCCAAACTTCGCTTACCTGTATCTACAAGTTGAGTCATAGATAACTTCACATTTGACATAATTGACGTCTGTAGTAGTAGTGATGAAAAAGATCCCATAACCAACTTACCTATGCTTTTTTAGGACAACACCCTTCTCATGATTAGTACTGTGTCATTTGAGTCAACTAGTCAAAACCATGAAATTAACTTAGTATACCCCTAGCTCATCAATTACAACCAACGAGGACCACCGATTCCAGACACTTTTGAAAATGATGAAGCAATCTCATAATTCATGGGATTGTAGAGCATGATACCATGTAGAGATCATAAGGCAAGGTTTGATATCATTCTAGACACACAAGCTTACTATGGAGAGATGATTGAACCCTTTAGTTGCAAAATTGAAAATTTGAGAATAATCTCAAAGTATTTGAGTGGAAATCACACTGTGGCACTCTCTGAACCTAAAATAGTAAGAAAAAAGGATGTATCCAATGGTGAAAACCTCTCCAAGGTGCCCAAGGATGAAGGATTCAATCTTCCCCTCAGTGCTCTACATCAAGAAAAGTCAATTATTCTAGCCAAGAAGTACAACCCAATCAACTTGGGTATAGAGGAAACTCTGCATATCACATTTTATGCAGAATCATTGATGTCATAAGAATAGGAGCTCCTAGTTGTTTTCTTAAGGGAAAGAAAGGTCAACTTTGCATGGAGCTATGCCAACATGCTCAGGCTTGATCTGGAGATTGTGGTCCACCATCTAGTAGTTTACCCTGAAGCAAAGCCTATCAGACAAAAACTCAGAAAAATGCATCCCCAGATAGCCTTGCTAGTCAAAATGGAATTGAAGAAGCTACTTGATGTAGGGTTCATACGACCAATCAACTATCTAGAGTGGGTATCAAATTTGGTTCCTATTTCAAAGCCCGATGGGGGCATCCAAATATGCATAGATTTTAGAGACCTAAACAAGGCATGTCCCAAAGATGACTTCCCTCTTCCCAACATTTATATGATTGTAGACATGACTATGGTACATGAGATTATTTCACTAATGGATGGATTCTCTAGATACAACCAAATCATGATAGCCAAAGAAGATCAACATAAAATAGATTTTACTTTTCCATGGGGGAGATATTGCTAGAACATGATGTCGTTTGGCCTAAAGAATGCTAGAGAAACATATCAAAGGGCCATGACCTTAATCTTTCATGACATGATCCATAAGATAGTGGAATATTATGTTGATGAAATATTGGAAAAATCTAGAAAGAGAAGGGACCACACAGCAGCATTGAGTGCCATCTTTGGCAGACTGGAGGAATACAAGGTTTTCCTTAATCCAAAGAAGTTTGTCTTTGGCGTACAATCAGGGAAACTATTAGGATACATTTTTTATATGAAAGGAATTGAAATAGATCCCGATAAAGTAAAGGCAATCCTCGAAATGGAGGCACCCAAGACATTGAAGTAGCTAAGAGGCCTACAAGGTATGCTCCAATCAATCTATCGATTCATAGATCAATTAGTAGATAAATCAATCCCATATTCTCACCTACTCCATGAGGGGGTGCTGTACAAATGGGATGAGAAGTGTGATCCAGCTTTTAACAAAATCAAGGAGTATTTTCTCACACCTCCAGTGCTTATTCCACCAATCCCAGGAAAACCTTTGATACTCTACATATCAGCAACAACAGTAGCTCTCGGTGCTCTCCTAGCTCAGCACGATGAAAACAGAACAGAGAGAGCCATCTACTATATCAGTCGGACCATGGTAGGGCATGAATTGAACTATTCCTTCATTGAAAAAGCTTGTCTAGCAGTGGTGTTTGCCTCACAGAAGTTCAAGCACTACATGTTGACACACAAAATCAAACTCATCACCAAGATCAATCCACTCAATTATCTACTTTCCAAGGTGGTGCTCATAGGAAGGATGGAAAAGTGGGTCATGATCCTATCATAATATGACATTGAGTACATAGAATGGAAGGCTATAAAAGGGAAATCCATTGCAGACCAATTGGTAGAAGCACCAATGTACTCAAAGAATCTGCTAATTTTAGAGTTCCCAGATGAATCCATCTTGAACTTGAGCATAGTAGACCACTGGAAGTTGTACTTTGATGGCTCCTACACATAGCATGGATCAGGAACCAGGGTCTTCTTCATCACTCCCCAGGAAGACTACATACCAAGGTCCTACAAGTTGACATTTCCCTACACAAACAATATCACAAAATATGAGGCTTTAGCCATAGGACTCAAAATAGCAATGCAATGGCATATCATGGCTCTCAAGGTATATGGGGACTCATAGCTGATAATCAATCATGTGAATGATGAGTACAAAACTAAGGACAACACACTAAATCCATGCAAGAAATTGGTAGAAAGTCTTAAGGAGTCCTTCATTGAGATCACATTCGAGCAGATACCCAGAGCAAACAACAAAGCGATGAACACCATGGTGACAGTTGAATCCCTATTGGATATCCCTCGTAGTATCCCAAATCATGAATTCCTGGTAGAGTAGCTTCTCATGCTTGCATTCAAGGTACCAAAGTCATAATTTTTGTGTGAAATCGTTGGTCCTGGTGATCCTTGGTACCATGACATATACACTTATATGAGAATAGGAGTCATCCTAGCTAACATAACCTCAAACCTTAAGAAAAAATTTGTTAAGAAAGAATCCTAGTTTGTCATCCTAGGAATTACCCTTTACCGAAGGAGCATAGAAGGAACCTTATTACGTTGATTAAATGTTGACGAAGCATTGACCGCCTTAACTAAGGTGCATAATGGTATTTGTGGTTTGCACTCGAGTGGAATGACCTTGGCCAAGAAATTGCTGAGGATAGGGTATTATTGGCCTACTATGAAAAGAGAAGCATATGACTACGTCAAAATGTGTCTATAATGTTAGCAACATGGGGACCTCATCCATGCTCTGGCTCAAGAGCTCCATCTGATTGTCATACCATGGCTCTTTTCATAGTGGGGGTTCGATCTCATTGGAAAAATCACCCCTGCCTCATCTAGTGGCCACAAGTTTATCATTACCGCCACTGAGTACTTCACCAAGTGGGTGGAAGCCATCCCCATGACATACATCACTAGAAAGTAGATATCAAAGTTCATCCTGAACTACTTAATATGTTGATATGGTGTTCCCCAAGCTATTATCTATGATAATGGGACACCATTCAAGAGTTAGGATTTTCATGACCTTTGCAACAAATTCAAAATCCAACATCGCTTTTGCACTCCATATTATCCCCAAGGAAATGGCCAAGCAGAAGCCACTAATAAAATTTTCCTAAAAATCCTCAAAAAGACAGTCAATGACACAGGTCGTGACTATCATCTACAGCTAAATCTCACCCTTTGGGCCTATCAAACTAGCATTCACACACCCATAGGCACCACCCCATTATCCCTAGTCTACAGATCATAAGCTATATTACCCATCGAGATCGAGCTTTTGTCATTGAGAATATCACTGCAAAACCTCATCACAAATGAGGAATACTGAGTATCAAGACTAAATGAGATGAAGTTATTGGATGAGCAGCATATGGAAGCACTAAACCATTTATAGGTTTATCAAAATTGACTCAAGAGGAGCTATAACAAGAAGATCATAAGTCATACATTCTAGGTTGGAGAACTTGTCCTAAAGGAGAATTAGAAGAACATTCCAAATCCAAATGACAAAGAAAAATTTGAACCCAACTAGTTGGGGCCATTTATTATCACAGTGGGCTATAAGTTAGGGGCATATCAGTTATCAACACTTGAAGGGGAACCTCTGTAGGATCCCATGAATATCTCCCATCTCAAAAAATTTCATACCTAAATCTTTCAAGGTATAGAACCAAAAAATCAAAAAAATTGAAAAATGTCCTAAAAAAATGGTTACCCTGATGAAAACCTAGCAAATAGGCATCTTGGTGACAACAAAAAAATCAAAAAAGCAAAAAAAAATAAAAAAAAAATCTGAAAAAGGATTAAAAGCAGTAAAGAGAAAAAATTGTCCTCTAGTGAAAACCACTTCGGTGGCACTTTGGGCAAGTACCTTGGTGAAAACCTGGCAAACAGACACCTTGTGTAAATAAGCACATTCCATCCACCAGGATCTTCATGGCTTGTTCTACATCATCCATCCATTACACTTCCATCATCCATCACATTTCGTATTCACATCCATCACCCATCTACATCTGCATCATAGCTTGGTCCTGTGTTCGTGTCATGATCCCTCATAGTAGTACTCAACCTAGTCTCAAGGTCAGTTTGTCCTACTTTTATTGGAGTATTCTATTGCATCACGCTGGGGGCATGGTCTCATCAGATTGAATTCATGTATGTTCTTGAAATCCCAAAACTAGAAAATCCAAAACATTAGAAAACCAAAAAATCCAAAACATTAGAAAACCAAAAAATCCAAAACATTAGAAAACCAAAAAATCCAGAACATCAGAAAGCCAGAAAAATCCAAAACATCAGAAAACCAAAAAATCCAAAACATTAGAAAATCAAAAAATCCAAAACATAAGAAAATCAAAAAATCTAAAAAACATTCAAAACATATCAAAATCCAAAAAAAAGTCAAAAAGTCAGTCAAAAAGTTTAAAACAGAGTCATCTTGAAAAACTATGGGTCTCTAAGCCTTGAACGTAGGAAAGGTTGATCTTTGATCATCCCCTGAGATATTTAGGTCAGTCCTTTAGGAGTTCGTCATAATAAATTGGAAATCTAGTTGTTCATATCTCATTAATAATCGAGTCAAAGTCACTCGAACTACGTGGTCTCTGCATGTATAATGTAGGCAAAGCTAATCTATTGATCATCCCTCAACCCCTGAAGCCCCTAGGATAAGTGTTTAGATTAGGTCTTGGTCAAAATCTTAGAAAACCCCAAAAAAATTGAAATTTTGAAAAATAAAAACATTTTTAAAATCTCAAAAATACCAAAAATAGCCTCAACATTTCAAAAAACTCCAAAATCATCAAAATATTTGAAAAAAATCCATCTATCTCTATCTCTCTTTCACCCATAATAAACATCACTCATAATAAATCAATTGTCATCCTCAAACTTTGGTGAAACAGTCGGAAACAAGTCTAGTTGGTCAAAAGTGAAAACTAAAACGTCAAAAGTCTTAAGTCTAGTTTAGTACATAAATAAGTAAGTCAAATCTTTGTGTCAAATAGCCTATCATCCAATCAGTCCCATATCAATCATCTGATATCATCATGTCCTAGGATGCATCCTTCCTACAATGGACTTCAACATCAGGCATCACTGTAGTTTAGTCTTGGCTAGTGGTATGAAGAACATTAACGTGTTTGTTTACTTTATCTTTATCTTGTTGAACTTATCTTATTGAGCTCATTCCAAGGAACTCTTGATGATATTCAAACAAAAGGATTTAGAGAGATAGGAAGGGGGCAATGGTCATTATCTTTTTATATGTTGTGTTTGTGGGATATTCTTGTAATATAACCTTGGTCATGCGTGCTTTGTGTAGGTGTAGGGAGGGTTTTTTAGATATCTTTTTGACCACATAGGAAGGCTTTCTTTTCTATGTTTTGGTCTGAGATGTCTGGAATATCTAAACTGCATTTTGAATAAAGTTTTGTATGCTAGGTGTGAACAAGAGTACTCCTATCTGAGTGTTGATTCAAATTCCATCACACTAGGTGCAACACAATCCTAGTTCTTAATACCTTGATGCATTGCACCTATGTGCATTATCAAACATAAGGTAATTGGCCCTTTCAAAATCCCAACTCCTCGGTATGCATCATCGTCATCATCATCATATTGTATCTTGTTGGAATCTCTTGCTTTCTTCTATCTTCTTTCCCCACCAACAGGGTACCATGGAAGTTAATCAAAATTCATCATATATATGCACTCATCCTGCATACACAAACCATCAACATTTTTCATACTGCATATCATATAGGAAATATTAAATCATATCACATGCATTGCATTTCCATCATTGCATATATAGATTGGTTATTCAAAGCATTTCATCATTTACAAATTTAAATTCATTTTTCATTCATCATATCATCATCATAAGCACCATATCATCATCATGAGCATCATCTAAATACATCACCATATAATGCATGAGAAAAGATAATGAAAAAGAAAAAATATTGCATTTCATCCATTAGGGGCATAATATAGATCTACTAGTTGCATAATCATTACATTTCGCATCATCATATCATAAAATATTTTGAAACAGATAGTATCTCATCACATTTGCATCATCACATAATATAAGAAAATATCATAGCATCATCATATCACATTGCATAACATATAGAAGATAAGAAGCCATCCATAATGCATAAGTAGAATAAAACACATCATATTGGATAAGTACCATCTCATATATCATCAAAATAAATACACTGTCATGGTACAAAAATTGGATAAAAATATACGTGTATGTCAATAGAGTACAAACGTCCCATCGGGCTATCAAAATGAGCCCATAGGGTGCAAAAAGAATCTTGTCTCTGATCAAAATGAAGGTTAGCCCTATTGGCTGCTGCCCTCGCCACCTACTCTCTCCCTTGATCCTCTATAGGTTTGTGGCTTGTCCTCTGTGAAAAATCTGGCACTCGGGCTACTCTCGGCACAGCTTGGTAATAATGCAACCTATAATAGTCAACCTCCTAGATGGCCTCCCTATATTATACAAGTGATACCATGCTTCGAGAGGAAGATGCAAATATACTCTCTATCTACTATCATCTGCCCATCTCGGCTACTGCTTGTAGCTCTACAGCCTATCTTTGTTGGACTGTCTGGTCCCACTCTACTCACAACTGATCTCTCTAGCTGTAAGTTCCTATAACTACAAAATTTGGTCATCCCTAGGGTCTGGCTAGAGAGGTGGTTGTGCGGCTGGTTGATCCTGGCCCCCGTCCCTGGGTGGTGTTGGGACCCTATCCTGTTGTCCTTGGTCCTGATCCTGTCGAGGGACATCTTGTCTCTACTAGCCCACCTATGGATCTAGGAGTGGCTGATACTATGGCCCCCTATCCTAATCTGGCGGTGGTCCTCCACCTCCTTAGTCCCTGTCTCCATCCCCTCGGCCTCGACCTACCCCTTTGCCTATGGCTCTACACTGAACAAATGGTGTGCCTGGTACTATCAAATGAAGAGGTGGCTTGAACCAATCACTATATGCCTATATGATTCTTGTATCGACCTATCCTTGATCATATGGCCACGGCCTACCCACTAGTTGCATAAAGCTCTGCACTGCCTCATGCGCAGGAATGTATCAACCCCAGGAGCTCTGGTTTGTTGTTTGTGCAAAAGTGGCCACATACTAATCATCTGGCCTATCCACTACCTCTCTAAACTACCTTTGAACCCTGCCTGGCAAGTACATCTTGAGTATCATGTGCTCTCTTCCCTACATCCTTTTTTCCTAGCGAATGAAAAAGAGCTATTGAACATCATGAAACCATGTGGGCCATCCAAGGTATGGCCACCATGTGAACACTCGCATGTCATCAAGGACTCTCCTCCAGTGGAGAATCTTGTGCTATCTTGTGTGGGTGAAAGAACAACCTCCTCTATATCACCATACAACCAGATCATCTGGCTCCATGTTAATTGGAACATCTCATGGATGAAGTACAGTGATGTGCTCCCAAGCCCAGATGTGTAGGAGTATGACCCCCGCCCCAAGAGCTCAATCGTCTAGGTATGCAAACTTGTGCAAATCTCTATACAGTGAGGCTAGAAGAACTGGCCCCCATGCAAACAATGTTTGTTGCCAAACCATGTGCTCCCAAGTAAGCTCCCATCTAGGACTAAAGTATCAGTCCTGTCGATCTGGTGCAATGAGACCTAATATGATAGCTACTATAACTAATCAAAAAGGTGAAATGGTAGGCCTGTGACACTCCAACTCGATCTGGCCCTCACAAAAGACAATCTCATCAATTCCCATGACATCATAGCAGGCCTCCCTCGTAGCCTCCACATCATAAATAACACACTTTGCTAAGATGCGCAATCTATGGATCTACCACACATCCTCCAATGTAACAGTAGCCTCGCATGTCAAGAGGTGGAAAGAGGATGTCTCATTGTGCCATCTCTCAATGAATGTTGTCAACATACTTGTGTATCCTCACGGGTGGTGCATAATTAATGTACCAAATCCTGATCTACCCTAGGTACTCCTGGTGTTGCTGGGATAGATCATCCAAAATGTTGAAAAAGTTTCAAGACCTATGCTCTCATGAATAAAGTATCATCACCTCCTCCTACATTAGGAAATTCACCGTGTTTAAATTCATCAAAAAACCTCAGTGTCATTGTTTGTGGGTGTGGTACAATTTGTAAACTCCAAACTATGCTGCTAGGAGCTTTAAACTACCAAAATCTGCCATGGTGTTGTAGTTTGAGAGGGTGGCTCAATTTAAGAGGAAACCCTAATTTCAAAGAGAACCACGGTGGGGCACTTTGCATATGCGGCTAGGTTTGGAATTTAAACCCTAATTCCAAACTGTGTCACAATGTCGCTACTCACGACTGCGGTGTAGTTTTTGGCCATTCGGGGCCGATTGAAACTTTCCAACGGTGCTACATTGGACCGCTCCTAAAAACTAAGTTTCCTAGACTAATAAATGTGCACGAAAAATGAAAAACAAAGTTGGGTAAAGTTGACTCACCAGTGGTCCAGTGTCGAGAAGCCTCTAGTGTGTATGTACTTTGTCTGAAATGTGCTGAGGAGGCTATCATTGTACCATCTCTCCAAAGGGGTTAGAGCTCAAAATTGAAAAATCTCTAAAGGACTAATTGTTGAAATGAATTGGAAGTGGCACCTTTAGGCCTATTTAAGTCTAAAAAATAGGGTTTTCTGACCCCGTTTAGTCATCCAATCAAGTTTTTGGTCCCTCGATCCCATTTTCGCCCAACCGAGGCTATTTTGCACCGTATTTTGCATTTTATCTCATTTTTTGGCATCCTAGAGCCTTTTTGGACCCATTGGGCACCCTGTCCTCTTTTTTCACGAGATCACCCCAAAATTTGAATTCTCGTCTGATCTCTCAAGGGGGCAGTAGATCGGCATGTTTTCTCTCACTAGGGCAGCAACGGGGCAAATTTTGACTTTTGATTGAGACAGTTTATTCTTTGAACCAATGTAATGAGTACTTTGCTTCAAAGAGGGGAAAAATGTAGACATGGAAAATATAACAACATACTTGATCCCGATTACTAACACTGCTTCATCCTGAATCATCCCTTTGTCTAACCATTTAATCGAATACCCTTATTTGATTAAACTCATCAATTTTCCTCCCTTAATTAAATATATCATTATTTATCTAATTAAGTCTTTCTCTTTAGTTAATTAAATTAATCAACCTGATTTAATTAACCCTAGGTCTCTATTTAATTAAATAATTTATTTTGTTTAATTAAATCTCTAAAGTCATCTTATTAAGTTAAATAAATTAAACCTTATTTGATTTAATCTAACAATCATCCCCTTTAGTTGAATAAATCAAAATATTTATTTAACTAATTCTAAATCATTTTCCTCTCAACTTTGATTTATTTAAATCCTAAAATCTAAGTCAAAATTGTCAAATCATCTAATCTCCTCTCATTTGATCAAATCCTGATTAAATCTAATCTTAATCCATGTCCCATCCTCTAGCTTTTGCCACTTGCATATGGAAATACATTTAATTCATTTATTAAATCTCTATTTTCTCTCAACTTGGCATCTTTAGAGAATATTCCTTCAAATTTGAAATCCTTCCAAGTGGATTTTGCCCTTCCAACAAGACATTCATTCCTCATTCCTTCTTACAAGTCCTTTTGCATTGAGCCAAGTGGCCATAACTCCATTTGACTCTCCCTCAACCTTGTCATTTCACTAATTTCAAATTTCAACTAATTGCATTTATGATCACATTCATCAAAATGTGCACATCCTTGGCCCATTCATCTCTTGAAAAGTGGCATTTGGCCATTGGTTGAAAGTTAGTCCCACATTGCTTCATTTTGGGCATTTCTCCATCTTGTCTTTCTATAAATAAGAGGATTCTCTCCTCATTTGATCATCCACAATTTGAGAAAACTTATTATACTCTATTTCATCTTCAAGCATTACCATTTTCATCAATTTTATCAAAGTCTTAGCTAGGCTATGCAAGTTTTTCATCATGGAGCTCAAGTAAATCTTCAACAAAGGGGATCAATCTTCAACACTCATCAACATTACATCAGAGGAGTTGGGAAAGGGCTAATTTTCACATCAAATTGGCACTAATTCCCCCATGGGATCAAGAGTTTGCATGCTTAATTAGGACTTCATTTCTTTCTTATTGTGTTCTTCATTTTATTTCCTTGTTTGAGCATTGTTAATGGATTTCATAAGGAATCTTGATTCTTGCTTACATTGGATCTAACTATGTGTCTTTTTATTGTGTTTTGTAGGTATTAGGATTGGGGTTTTACACCTATAATTTGATCTTCTAAATGATTTAGTCTTACATACCTTGGAGTCTTAGGATGTTCTTGAACTTCTGGCTCTTGTGATCTCTCTTCTGCACTTTCACTAGCTCCTTCCTCTTGATTTTCTTGATTCACTAGAATGATATAGACTTGATTTTGAGTCTAAACTTGCTTTCCTATGACTGAAATATTATTTTGATCATCTAAATCATATCCATATGTTCTAGACGGTCTAGCTATGTCTTCATCAACCTTGACATTTGCACTTTCAACTACTTTCCTCAATCTCTTGTTGTAGCACCGGTAGGCCTTGCTCTTAGTAGAAAAACCAAGAAAGATTCCTTCATCACTCTTAGCATCAAACTTTCCTCTCTCTTAATCTCTTCTGATATAGCATTTACTCTGAATTATTTTGAAATATCTAATAGTATACTTATGACCAGTCCATAGTTCAAAAGGGGTCTTACCAGTATCACCTTTGACTTGTACCCTATTGAGGATGCAAATAGCAGTACTCACAACTTCTCTCCAATAGATATGAGGAACATTTCCTTCTGGCATCATAGTCCTAGTAGCATCTTGAATAGTCATGTTCTTCCTTTCCACAACTCTATTTTGTTGAGGGGTCCATGGGGCAAATAATTGTCTCTTCATCCCATGCACTTCACCAAAAGAATTAAAATCATGAGAAGTGAATTCACCACCACTATCTAATATTGGACATTTAATATTCAAACCTATCTTAGTCTCAACCATAGCCTTAAAATTCTTGAATTTCTCTGAAGCTTCATATTTCTCCCTTAAGAAGGCAACCCACATCAATCTGGACTAATCATCAATAAGTAACATGAAGTACCTGTCTCCTTGTAAATTTTTGATTCTAGAAGGACCACACAAATCATTATGAACAAGTTCCAACATTCCTTTTGAACAATGTTGTTTGCTCTGAAATGAAATTCTATTTTGCTTCCCTAACTAACATTCCTTGCATATAGTAAATTAGCAGGCTTTACCAACTTAGGAAGATCTCTCACTTCCTAAGTAGAACTTATCTTGATAATATTATCAAAGTTTACATGACACATTCTCCTATGCCACAACCAATTTTCATCAACTTGAGAAATTAGACAACTTTTACTAGCAACATTCAGGTGAAAGATGTTACCTTTTGTTTTTGTACTTGAAGCAATCACATTTCTGGAACTCCCCAATATTCTACACTTACCATTCTTAAATTGAAGATTGTATCCCTTCTCAGCCATCTATCTGACACTTAAGAGATTATGCTTCAAACCTTCCACATATAGAGCATCATCGGTATTATTCTTACCATCAAGATAAATGGATCCTTTGCCATGAATAACACTAGCTTTGTCATCACCAAATCTTACAACACCACCATCATACTTTTCTAGGCTCGTAAAATTACTTTTATCACTTGTCATGTGATGAGAGAAACCATTGTCAATCACCCATTCATCTTTATCTTCAACTCGAGCAACTAGGGCTTTCTCCACATTTGAGCAACTAACAAATTCAATAGGGGTAGGATCATTTTCCTTGATAGCAATAAATACCCATTCATCCTCACTTGCATTCCCTTTATCAGATTCATCATATATCACACCTTCATTAGCAACATAATAACATTTTCTTTGAAATCTAGGCTTTTTATGTCTTGGCTTAGGGACTCTTTTAGGACACCTTCATGCAAAATGACCTATCTTATTGCAAGAAAAACATTTAATAGGAAATTTCCCTTTATACTTACCTTCTCCTTTGGCTTCTCTTTTGAAAATAGGAGATCCAAGCTCCTCTATATTTCTCTCCTCTTATTCAATCTCTCTCATTTCCTCCTCATACTTGAATACCTTTCTAGAAGACATTTCACCCAGATCATGTCTCTATTTATCTCTTATGGGGGTAGTAGCCTTGAATGCAGATTCTATCTTAGGAAGAGCATCACCAACTTCACTCAACTCAAAAGCAGTAAGCTTACTAATCAACATGTCTCTAGTTACATTTGTTACAATTCAGATCTCCTCAATAGCAGTAGCTTTGACTTTGCATACATCAGGCAAGGATATAAGCACTTTAGTAACAATCTCTTATTCTTCCAACTATCCACCAACACATCTAATACCACACACAAGTTCATTCACTCTTCCCATGAAAGTAGTAATGTTCTCATCATCGCCCATTCTCAACATTTCATATTTCCCTTTTAGACTTTGTAACTTAGAAACCTTCACATTAGCATCTCCTTCATACAAAGTTTCCAACTTTTTCCAAATCTCATAAGCAGTCTTTAGATCCATAACATTTTTCATCTTAGAATCAGTCAAAGAACTCAACAATGCTTCCTTAGCCCTGATATTGTCCTCAACATCCCTAATCTCAGCAGTAGTAGTAAGACCATTTTGAGGGATAACATACCTATTGCTTGTAATGCTCTAGTAGGGTTCACCAATGCATCTCAGATAGCACTCCATTCGAGTCTTCCACAGAGAATAATTTGTTCCATCAAATCTCAAACTATCCTTCTTCTATGTCACCATCCCAGATCACCTCAAGCTATTAAACTTCTTCCAAGGAACCTTCTCTAATACCAATTGTTGGCAACACAAGGGAAGACAACTGAAAGGGGGGTGAATCAATTGTCACAGAATTTCAAACTTATTCAAGTTATTAACCTTATTCTCAGATCTAATCAATAACCTTGAAATCATAAATCAACAACACATCAGAAACACACATAACACCAATATTTTTATGTGGAAACCCTATTAGGGGAAAAATAAGGTGGAGGTAAGTCCACAAGATTATACCATGTTAAAAGTATAAAGAAATATGAATGGGGAATGCACATGCATTCAGGCGCACTGCCTAGAGCTCACTGCTCAATTACAGAAAGGAAGACACACTATCTTATAAAAATATGAATTACATCCACAAGATTTAAACTGAGAAAAATAGCATTTGCTAATACCTTATTACAACTCTGGTTAAGCACATGAACACTTATTCACTCTTCTTCACACTCTACTTCTACCTTCAAAAGATCTAAATAATATTCACACATAGGAATCACACACTCCACATACTCATGCCTTCAAATGATAAAGCAATCGCTTATATATATCCACAACAAGAAATTACATCGCTACATGTCAGCCTCAATGAAATAATAAAATGAATAAAAACTGTCAGCCCAAATCATTAAATATTATTAATGTGAATCAACCAAGGTCAGCCACAACATAGTGAAGACCCAAAAGGAAATTCTCAAACATGAAAAACCTTCAAAAATTATTCCTTGAAGATCCACAACATGCTACAACACCCTGTCGGCCAAAAACATGAACACGCAAGAGAAAATCTTGAATCATAAACACAACAATCAATGCAGATGTGCAATACAGATAGAGCATGATCTAGAAACATCCACAAACATCATGAATCACCAAAGAAGCATCTACAACAACTAAAATTGCTAAAATCTCATCACCTTCATTTAGGAACATCAATTAAAGCAACAAAAATATTGTCAAAATACAAATCTTCACACAGATCTATGAGACCTAATGTGAAGAAACTATATATACTCAACAAGAAACCCTTTAATCGACAACCTCTGATCATCAACGTACTGAACTCACCAACAGACTGAACTTCACTTCACAACTAACAACCTACAACTTATTTCATTACAATTTTCTCAATATCCTCGACATATACAACCTCTAAGACATTAATTCCAATAGTGTTGACATCAATGACAACCACATATCAGCAACACAACCACAACATCCAAAAAAATAAACTGAACTAAAATAAAATATGGAGGCTAAATCATGCAAACATTAAGATAAAACTCAAAGAAATCACCAAACTGCAATGCTTTATTTTATATTCCTTCAAATTTCTTTACACAACAACTCATCTCTATTTCAAACGAGGGGGAAAGACACTATTTATAGTTTTCCAAAACCCAAATCAATGGCCAAGAGTGATTTGCATCTAAAGGTGTACATTTACTATAGCTTAGGATTTACATCAAGTCCAATGTAAGTACAATATTTCCTAATATAAAATTGGTTCACATGTGAACCTAGGGGAATGTACAATATCCTTAGCATATTTTATATTAAGAAATATCAAAAAGGTGCCTAGTGAAAACTTCTAGGCAACTATTTTGTCTATTAGTCTATTTTGTCTTATAGTTAGTTTTGTCTTGTAGCTAATTTTATCTTCTAGCTGGGAATTATAAATATTTTTCCTCTATTAAATTATTCCCAGCATGCTTTTGCACAATGGAATATTGGATAAATTTCCTTGCAACGGCTAAAAGCTTAGCATGCTGTAGGAAATTAGACATGCTTATCTTGAAGGTGACAAACTTAAATTCATCCATCAATTCTTATTTTTGTCCCATGCACTGACCCCCTCTCTAAATCATTTACTCTGAGTGAGTGAAGGCATGTGCAACAAAGTCCATAAAGCTCCCAAAAATAATGTCACTAGTTCCCTATTCCATCATTTTTTGAAATTGATGCCTCACCAAATCACAGTCCAAGTTTTGAGCTAGTATTTTTCTCCTATTAGCACTTCCAAAATCTCATCACATTCAAACAAATTATCAATGACATGGGAAAGAATAACATTCATCTCGACCAACACCTTTTCTATGACTCCTTTTATGAATTCGAAATTGATTGGAAAAACATTAGGAAAGTGGTGATACACCTTAGGCAGAGCTAGTTCCTACTCCTAGACCTCTATAGGTAACTTCAAGATGTAGCTTAACTTGGGGCATGTCATATTGTAGAGTTTAGGAAATTCTTTGCAAACCTCCACCTCCTTTTCAATCTCATTTTTAAAAATTAAAAAATGATTGTGCATCCTAGAACCCCATAATGAATGGCTTTGTTTCCCATGTCAGTCACCCTTTTGAGATAGTCTGAGATAGATTTGGTCCAGGTTCTCATTTTCTCCATTTTATTAATCTCTTCCTTTGATAGTATGATAGGCACCGATGATTCTGTTGAAACCTTTTCTCCAAATGTAGCCCATTATTGTATGAAGGTTGTCAATTCTACCACCCACGCCTTTAACTCAACCTTAGTGGCTTGTTATTTATCCATTTGATTCAATATGGTTGTGACCGAACCCTTGAATTCATCTATTTTCTGTGCTCATGAGATGGGACCAAGGTTTATAGATGTGATTTGATAATCCTTACCCTGAATGGTATCCCTATCCTTGTTGGTACCAGTAGTCACGAGTTGTAGTATGTGGGAGCCTAATGCATCTATGGTGATGTGGGATTTAATCTTTGGCTTCTTCCTCTTGTGAATCTTGATTTGTACACATTCCAAAATAGCTTCCAATCAAGCCTTTGGATCTTGCAACACTAGGGATTTTCTTTTCAACTGTTGTTCCAGTCATGAAGGGATCTCTGCTTTATCTGAGGATTCATCATCTTCCTCATGATCTTTTAATTATTCCTCCTCATGCTTTAGAGCATCATTCTTTTCCTTCTCAACATGCTCCCCTTCTAGCCTTATTATTTTCCCTTTGTCGATCTCAATTTCTACTCTTTGGGTAGACTCTACATCCCCTTGTTCAATATTTTATTCTTCTCATGTTTCTTTTTTATTCCTATCATTCTCAGCTTATGTTTCTTGAGAAGATTCAATTTTCTTTTCATCAGCAGTATTTTCTCCTTCATCCTTTTTTGAGTGCATTTCTTCTCCATGCTAGCCCTCATCTTGGCATGCTCTGTGAATTTCATCATTCTTTCCAACATTTTTTCTTTTCCACACAAATCTCTCCATCATGTTGATCTTTACCCTAGTCTATTTCTTCGACCCTTTCTTCATTCTACTCATCCTTGTGTTGCTTTCCTTCACTGGAGTCAACCCTTTGAGTGTCTTCTTCATTATCAAATGTTTCCACATTATAGTGCTCCCTAAACCCACTCAATTCCCCATCCTTGTGTGTTCAATTCCCCTCATGATCTAAGGAAACCTCATACAAATAAATAATTTCCAATCCGCCATCAACATGCTCATGGTATTCCTCACAGTCTGATTTTGTAGCTCCCTCAACTGTACCAACTATATCCTCAAGTATCTCCTCACTTCTCCTTTGCATTTCTTCACATATATCTACATATTAGCCTACATCTTTGGTGGCTAAGTAGGTGGAGGTGGAGTAGGCAATGATGTAACTATTTGAGTCATGAAAAACTTGGCTTCAAGATTCAAGATGGTATCTAAAAATTCACGGGGCATATTTTTCAAATAGGAAAAAAAGACTCAGACAATGTGATAGGTGTCATAGGGGTGGTTGAAATAGAAGGTAGCAAAGAGGACAAAGTGGGTTGCAATGGCAGGAGCAAAGAAGAAGATAGGGGAGATAAGGTTGATGAGGAAGATTCAACCATGACCACAAAGGAAGTTGGGGAGGCTAAAGTGAGGTGGACTGAGATGTCCACAACAGGTGGTGATGATACGAGAAGTGGTGGAGGTGTGTAAGAAGATGGTGCAATGGTAGATGATGGAAGCAGTGCAGTAGGTGGTGGAGGTTATTTTGGTCGGTCTTCCCCCTCAGGAGGAGAAGACTCTTCCTATATTATAGGCATTTCCATAACAAATATTCTTGCATTTTTGACTTCTTTGGTGGCCTTTTCCATTCTATTGCCTTCTTGGAGTATACCTTTTTCTTGGGCTTCCTTTCTAGTGCATCTTTTCTTTCCTTGGAGTGGGTATCTGGCGGAGATTTTGGGACTTTTCCCAAAGAACCAGCTTTATCTCTATTTTCTATTTCACTCTCAATCTCATCTTCCAACTCACCATATGTTAGCTTGACACCCTAGAGCTCTAATTGGGTCTTCTAATCTCTAACCATCTTATGGTCCATTGTACTATCAGATGCATGATGGTGTCCAAGTCTATAATCTTTGGATCTTCCCAATCTAACATGGGTAGAGACACCTTGATGATAGCATTAAATTCTTTCTCATCAAGAGTATCATTATCTTTGACCACCTGGTCAAGAATAGGGAATAAATAAATAGAATTTATGAATTTGGTTGTGATTCTCAAATAGAGCCACCTCTAGACCTCATGGTCATCATCACAATTTTCCCAAAATTCCTCGACATGGGCTTTGTGAGTGTGTAGGCTCCCAACCTATATTCTTAACTTTCTCGAAGGGTCCATATCCCCTCACTTGTTGTGCAACAAGATCACATTCTATAATTTCCTTCTCTGAATACTTCACACATGGGGCAAAAGAACATGAATATAGCCCTTGACCAAAGATAATATGATAAGGGAACCCTACGTGGTGTTTGGATTGTAGCAACAAATGGGAGGTTTGCAACTATCATGTAAGTTCCAACAAGATTATCATGTCACTTAGATACCAGGGCAAACAATACAGGAATCCCAAGAAGCCTTCAACTCTTAAACAAGTAAATTTTGGGAACTGGATGAACCAGCACCCATATTTTTTGATTAATTCATTCACACAATGGGATATTTTTTTGCTATAGTCATTTGGAAATTTTCATAGAATGTGCATAATGAAAGCATCATTTACCCACCTATAGTTCTTTTTATAGTTCATGTACTATAGTTGTGGGTAATAGTCATAAACAATGGTCTATCCTTTCTTGGTTCTAATATCACCAACACAATCCAAACCTTTATAGGGAAAGTTCATGGCCAAGAGATATACAATGTAGGAAGTCATATAAAACTCCTTAGTTTTTTTCATTGCAACAAACTAATTATGGATATTGTCACTTATCATCTTGGCCCAATGAAATTTTTTTCACCTCTTAGAATTTCCCCTATGAAATACTACATCCATTCTTCAAAGACAGAGGAGGTTGGGAGTCCCATCACTCTACTTAGAAGTCTTACTAGGTCATTAACTTCTACAAAGTCACTCTGACAAAGCTTTTGGGGAAACTTACACGCACTTGGATGTTGATCAAGCATCCAAACTTGGTTTATTATTTTCTTACATGTAGATGGGTTCTCATGCCATACATTTTATGCATACCCCTTCTACATTTTGTGCATACCCCTTCTAGGTGTCTTCCATCTAATCAAACAAGGGGATCCTGAATGTTTGCCTGATTGACATAGGGGTGAGATCAGCTAGGACTCTACAATCAATGGTCACTATTTTTGTTGGTGGTAGCACTCTTGGTACCCAAATATTAATTTTTGACTGACCAAGGTTGGAGGGAATCGTTTTTCTTTCATAATTCCACTTTTATTTAACCTCCATGCCTTTTTTATCTTTGGGATAAATAGGACACATTGTCAGAATTTTTCAATGTTAATCTGACCTAGATCAATGTCTGTCACCTTGTCCTACTATGACATGATCTTTGAAGTGCACTCCACTCCATGGAATTCATACTTCATCTTGGACTTCTCTTTCTTTCCCTTAGTAGCCCTAGTCCTCTTCTTGGCTTTATCGGCCTTTTGAGTTTGTTCCATAAATTTTGCACAAAGAGTGCATAATAAATGTTCTGATAAATCAAGAAGGATAAAAATGCTAGTTGGATCTTTCTAAAACATCGTTAAATGCATCCATGTATCCAAAATGAATCATTAAATTAAAAAAATTCTAACATTTCATGATCTTGTATGGGTTTTGTAGGTTTCCACCTTGTGGATGTTGTCAATGTGGAAGACATTGGAAACAGTACCGGCAATCGCGTTATGCAAATGGCATCCCATGGTCATATTTTTGCATTGGAAAAGGTTAAGTTATTTCAATGAAGGATCATTTAATCACATGGGAAATTGTATGTTAAATATGTTTAAAGTTATTGCACTTGTCAGATTGGCCATTTTTTTTGTATAAAATCTAGATGCGGAAGACGTTAGCTTGGATGTCATTAAATTTTATACCAAAAAGAATGGCTTGTGGGAGAAAACATCCCATGAGTGGCTTCCCACATCACAATCCCCACATTGGTTTGGGACTTAGAAAATTTTGGAGTGAGGAAATTTAGCAAGCGGGGGGAATAGAATTGAAGCTCTGTCAAGTCATCATGCTTAGAAATTTCAACATTTTAGGTGGTACAAAAAGTTGGCATGTGGATGCCATGCAAGCAGATGTCCTTAGATATGAATCCATTGAAAAAATATTCGAGACATGGCAACTTGCAAGTGGCATCCTGTAATGTAATCCCAACATAGGATCATGCACTTAGAGTTTTTTTTTGTTCTAGATCTGAACATATCCTTCACAAGCTATTACTTAACCTCTTTGGGCGTCGACCTTCGGGCTTCCATCATTGTACTTATTCACCAATCTTCTTAGGTGAAGAAATTAACTCCGACCTCTGAAGGATGATGCTAATTAGATTTCAAGGATTCATACTCCATAATACTTCATACTTCACCTTTCAAATTTCGACCCTCAGGGTTTCATCACTTCATATACTCATCATTTTTGTTAATGAGAAAGTGTTAGTTTTGATCTCCAAAGCCTGATGCTAATTGGATGTCAGGGATCAGGACTCCATCATACCCCATGTTTCAATCATAAGGGAAAGCCACCAGTCCAAAGCCCGATGTATGAAACCATCTAAACTTAACTTAATTTTGGTTTTGTTTCCTTTTTGAACATAGTAATGGGTTTCTACGCTTGGTTATGAAGTTACTTGTACATTGTTGGCAAATTTCTTCTAACTTTGTTTAAGGGCTCGGGTGTCACTCTTCCTTCTTACAGTTTCCATACATTACATTTAGTAAAGCTTAAGGAAAAACCCCAAATAGAGAATCCCAACATGTCTTTCGACTTGTCAGGATTCGGTTTCTCCTCTACCCTTTCCTACCTTTGCTTCTATGGAAGAAAACAAACCAGACTCTGATCTCCAATGACCTAATCTCTTCTCACACCTCTTTTAAGGGATTTTGTGGGAAAGTCCTGTGTGAATGTCATCAACTTGGTTGTCATTTGAAGTTATGTCATTGAGATGGATTGGAAATCTTGGCATCCTGCAGACAAATATTTGTAAAGGGGTTTTACTTAGCAGATTGAACTAACCACCAAACCCATTGATTCTTAAGTGAGTCACATATTCAGGACGATATTTTAGGATGATCATTAGTAGGCCCCATAGGGAACAAGCTTTGATAATGCAAATATGAAGGTCATGGAAGCCATTAAAATCCATGTCATTAAAACGTCTTTCTAGGGTTGGCCTCCCACAAACAACTTTCTGCATTAAGATTGGAACTTGGCCATTTTAGAAGTTTACCATTACCACTTGTGAGGAATGCCAGTGCAAAGGCTGAGGTGACTCATGCCATTAAATATGGCTTGTGATTAACGTACTTTCACATGAAAACTCTTGTAAGGGCTTGTATGTTTGACAAGTATTCAAGTTTGATAGTTTAATGACTCTACTAGGGTTCCTATAGGCATGGGAAAAGAAAGTTCCATAATGGTTTATGCAAAAAAAAATGGCATTTTGTGAATGTCATCCCATGAATGTGACCCCAAATTTGTTCATAACACTTAGAAATTATTTGGAGTTCAAGGGTTTACCCTCTATGGGCCTATTAGGGCTTTTAGATTTAAGGGCAATAGTGTTTGTTCACTCTTGTAACCCTCCCAAGGGTCAATCAAATAGTTTATGCTGGATTTTGTGGTTGTGTTGTTGATATTTGGTTGTAATTTATTGTATTGAAGGTTGTATATGTGGAGGATATTGAGAAAATTATTAAAGGAAGAGTTGCAGGTTGCCAATGGAACAGTGAAGGTCATGAAGGTGTCTTGTTTTGTACATTGAAGATCAATTTTTGTGGACTAAAAGGTTTATTTTTTAGAGTATCTAGTTCATCTACTAGAATTTTCCAAGGTCCACGTGAAGATTTGATTGAGCTATGAACAATTGTGTTCATGGGTTTTGTCAGTGTTCTTGATTGAAGTTTATGTGTTTCTAATAATTTTTGTTGCTACAAATATTTATCTATTATTTATTGTTGTTTGTGGATTCTTCTAGATCATTCTCTATTCTTTTTGTACATCTATGTTGATCGGTATGCTCGTGGTCGAATATTTTTCTCGATATGTTCCAGTTTTCATGTTCTTGGCTGACATGATGGTTGTAATGTGTTGCGGATCCTTGAAGATTTAAATTTCAATGTTTGGCACGCTTGAGCATATTGTTTTGGGTTGCATCATGATATTAGTCGATGATGTTTGATCCACATTGCAAATTTATTAGAAAATTTTGGTCGACATTAAAAATATGTTTTTTATTTTTGGCCGACTAAGTTGTTGATGTAATTCCATGTTGTGGATATATAAGAGTGATTGGTTGAGTGAAGTTAATGTTCATAAGAGTGAATGTATGCTAGAGAAAGTGAAAATTTGTGAATATTGATCTAATCATTTGATTACAGAAGTAGAGTGAGAAGAAGTTTGAGCGAAGTGTGAAGAAGGTTTTATGTGCTTAATTGGAACTATAATCAGGCTTGTGAAGAAACTATTTTCTCAATTCATACCCTATGGATCTAATCTGTATTTTTGTGTATTGTTGGGAAATGATCCCTCTTGTACTTGAGTAGTGAGCTCTAGGTAGTGTGCCTGAATGCATGTGCATTCCCATCATTTTTCTTATACTTTCAATAGGGTATAATATTGTGGACTAACATCCACCATGGTTTTTCCCCTAACAAGGTTTCCATGTAAAAAAACCTTGGTGTTCTCTTTGTTTCTAATGTGTTGATTGTTTATGGTTTATTGTTCATTCATCAAATCTAAGATTAAGTTAAATTTGAAAAGTCTTAATATTTTGTGACAACCGATTCACCCCCCCTCTCAGTTGTTTGTCATTGTTTTTCAAACAATTGGTATCATAACTAGTTCCTCTGAAGAAGTTTAAAAGCTTGAGGTGATCCGAGATGGCATCATACAAGAAGGACAGTCCTAGATTCGATGGAACAAACTACTCATTGTGGAAAAATAGGATGGAGTGCCATTTGAAGTGTATTGGTGAACCCTTCTGGAAGATTACAAAAAATAGATATGGTATTCCTTAGAATGGTCCCTCCACTGCTAATGAGATTAAAAAGGTTGAGAATAATGTCAAGGCTATGGAAGCTTTGTTGAGTGCTCTAAAAAAATTGGAAATGACAAATGTGATAGGTTTGAAGACAACTCATGAGATGTGGAAAAAGCTAGAAAATTTCTATGAAGGAGATGTACATGTGAAGATGGCTAAGCTACAAAGTTTGAAAGGAAAGTATGAAAATTTGAAGATGGGTGAAGATGAAAATATTTCTTCTTTTATTCAAAGAGTAAATGAAATAGTGATGGGTATTATATGTGCTGGCAGTACCCTAGATGAGGAAGAAATTGTAGCTAAAGTGCTCAGATAATTGCCTCCCTCCTACAAAGAGAAGTATCATTCTATTGAAGAAACCGGATCATTGGAAAATGTGACAAGGGATACACTCATTGGTAAAATCGTTTCCTTTGAGTTGAGTGAATTTGGTGAATCTGTTCCCAAGACTAAAACTACATTCAAGGCTAATGTATCTGAAAGCAAAAAGAAAAGATATGATCTAGGAGAGAGTTCTAGAAAGACATTCAAGTATGAGGAAGAAATGAAACAACTTGAATATGAAGAAAGAAAATTAGAAGAGTTGGAAGCACTAATTATCAAGAAAGAAGGTAGAGGACACGGTAAGTATAAAGGAAAGTTTCTTATCAAATGTTTTTCTTGTAGTAAAATAGGTCATTTTGTATCAAGGTGTCCTGATAGAGTTCCTAGGTCTAAGCCTTACAAACTGAGATTTCAAAAGAATTTTTTTTTTGTTGAAGAAGGTGTGACTGATGAAGAATCTAATAAAGAAACTGGAAATGAAGATGATTGGGTTTTCATTGCTATCAAGGAAAATAGTCTAGTGGCTACTGAATCTACTAAATTTGAGAAAGCTCTAGCAGCCTAAACTGAAGAAAAGGATGAGTGGGTCATTGACAGCAGATTCTCACATCATATGACTAGTGACAAAAGTAAATTTGTAAGTCTAGAGAAGTATGATGGTGGGATTGTAAGATTTGGAGATAACAATGCTTGTGTGATTTGTGGTAGAGAATCTATTTCTTGGTAGTAAGAATAACACTGATGATGTTCTTTATGTTGAAGGCTTGAAGCACAACCTGTTGAATGTTGGACAAATGGTGGACAAGGGTTATGATGTTTAGTTCAAAGGTGGAAGATGAAGGATATTTGGAAGTTCTAGAAATGTAATTGCTTCAAGTAAATAGACAAAAGGTAATATTTTTCACGTGAATGTTGCTAGTGAAAGTTGTTTAATTGCTCAAGTAGATGAAAGTGTGTTATGGCATAGAAGGCTATGTCATGTGAATTTTGATAACATTGTCAAAGTAAGTTCCACTCAAGCGGTAATAGATCTACCTAAGCTAGTGAAGCCTACTAACACAATTTGCAAGGAGTGTCATATGGGAAACAAGACTAGAGTTTCTTTTCGGAGCAAACAACATCATTCAAATGGGTTACTGGAGTTGGTGCATACTAATCTATGTGGTCCCTCCAGAGTCAAAAGTTTCCATGGAGAAAGGTACTTTATGCTGCTTATTGATGATTATTCTAGGATGATATGGGTTGCTTTCTTAAGAGAAAAATGTAAAGCATTAGAGAAGTTCAAAAGTTTCAAATCTATGGAAGAGAATGAGAAATGTTTGAAAATAAAATGCTTAAGGTCAAATAGAGGTGGTGAGTTCACCTCCAGGGAGTTTAATTCTTTATGTGAAGAGAATGGAATCAGAAGAAAATTATCTGCTCCCCAAACCCCTCAAAAGAATGGAGTTGCAGAGAGGAAGAACAGAACAATTCTAGATGCTACTAGAACAATGATGATTGAAGGAAATGTGCCTCACATCTATTGGGGTGAAGTTGTAAGCACTATTATGTACACTTTGAACTGGATAAATGTAAATGGTAGTTCTAGTAAGACTCCTTTTGAACTATGGTTTGGTTATAAGCCTATTATTAAATATTTCAAGATCTTTGGAAGCAAGTGTTATATCAAGAGAGATGAGGATATAGGAAAGTTTTATGCAAGAAGCGATAAAGGAATCTTTCTAGGTTACTCTACTAAAAGCAAGGTCTACTGGTGCTATAACAAAAGTTTGAGAAAGATGGTTAAGAGTGCAAATGTTAGAGTTGATGAGGACTCTGCAAAATCATCCAGATATAGTGGATATGATTTAGATGACCAGGTAAACAACAAAAACAAAGGGAAGAATTCTCAGACACAAAATCGACCTAAAATTGTGCCATATGTTTTGGTAAAACAACTTCCATTTGTTCTAGTAAATCAAGGTAGTTAGGAAGGAGAGACAAGTACAAGTGTAGAGGAAAGAACAGAAGAACCAGAAGTTTGAGAGAATCCTAAACTCTGAGGCATGTGAAGCTAAATCATTCTAAAAATAAAATTATAGGAGACAATAACAAAGATGTGCAAACTAGAAGAAAGATTGCAGAAGAGTATTACCTGATTTGCAAGATTGAGCCTGAAGATGTCAATGAAGCTTGAAATGATGAACATTGGATGGAATCTATGAAGGAAGAACTCATGTAGATTGAAAAGAATGATACATGGATACTTGTTCCTAGACCTAAAGATAAAAATGTGATTGGTACTAAATGGGTCTTTCAGAATAAGCTGAATGAACAAGGTGAAGTGGTTCAGAATAAAGCAAGACTGGAATGTAAGGGGTACTCACAAATGGAAGGTATTGATTTTGAAGAAAAATTTGCCCCTATTTCTAGAATTGAAGTTGTAAGATTATTTCTTGCTTATGCTTCATATAAGAATTATAAAGTCTATCAAATGGATGTGAAGTCAGCTTTTCTGAATGGTGAGCTAGAAGAAGAAGTATATATTGAATAGTCGGATGGATTTCAACTGACTGATAAAGAAAACATGGTTTTTTGATTGAAGAAAGCTCTATATGGACTCAAGCAAGCCCCTAGAGTCTGGTATGATAGACTGAACAAATACTTATTAAAGCTTGGATTCAATAAAGGTACTGGTGATAGCAACTTGTATTTCAAATTGGATCATGATAAAGAATTAATGATTGAGGTCTTTGTTGATGACATTATTTTTGGAGGAGATGACAATCTATGTATGAAGTTTGTAGATGAAATGAAGAGTGAATTTGAGATGAGCATGATTGGAGAGATAAAGTTCTTTTTGGGATTGCA
The DNA here is from genome assembly GCA_007258455.2 of Sequoia sempervirens. Taxonomy (NCBI): domain Eukaryota; kingdom Viridiplantae; phylum Streptophyta; class Pinopsida; order Cupressales; family Cupressaceae; genus Sequoia; species Sequoia sempervirens. The sequence continues at coordinate 369,363,955 of VDFB02193867.1, forward strand.
AGTTAGTTAGACAAGGGGATCTTCATATCTCAGTCCAAATATGTGAGAGAGCTACTAAAGAAGTTTGGCATGGAAGACTCAAAGCCTGTTGGTACTCCCATGGTAACTAGATGTAAGTTAACATAGAATGATGATTCTTCTAAGGAAAATTAAACAAGATACAAGTCAATGATTGGTGGATTTCTCTACTTAACTCAAACAAGACCAGATTTTATGAATGTTGTATGTATGGTTGCCAGATTTCAAGCTATTCCAAAAGAATCTCATGTGACTGTTGTAAAGAGAATCTTCAAGTATCTAAAAGGAACAGTTGACTTTGGGCTTTTGTATCCTAAGGATGATGATCTTACTTTGAATGCATTTACTAATACGGATTGGGTAGGAGATGTACATGAAAGGAAGAGTACTAGTGGTGGTGCCTTCTTCGTAGGGAAGAAGTTGGTGTCTTGGTTGAGCAAAAAGAAAAATTCTATTTCTCTATCTACTATTGAGGTAGAGTATATTGTTGTTGCAAATAAATGTACCCAAGTGATGTGGATGAAATAGATGCTAAAATATATCACAGTAGTATTTGATGAACCTATTGCCATTTACTGTGACAACTCAAGTGCAATTAACATATCAAAGAATCTGGTGCTACACTCCAATACCAAGCATTTATCAATCAAGTTTCACTTCTTGAGGGAAAAAATCAATGAGAAAGAAGTTAGACTAGAGTATGTGCCTACCAAAGAATAGATTACAAACATTTTCACCAAGCCATTTTCGAAGGATAATTTTGAGTATCTCAAAGGGATGCTAGGGGTAATTACCCCTCTTGATATGAACTAAAGATGCATTTACTTGCATCAATCCGTGTGCTTCATAGATATTTCCTAATCTAGATTGATGTTTTCATGGCTGCTACTCAGAGGGAGTAGTCAAATGTGCATATATGTGGTTCAGAGCTTGTATGTGGGAAGATAATGCTTATCTTTTCCATTGATGTCAAAGGGGTAGAAGGGACATGTGAAAACTATTGCTTATCTGGAGTGAAGAGTCTAGTAGGGTTAAGATCATGTAGAAGAGGTTAAGCAGGAAGAGTTAGAATCTAAGGGGGAGTAAGTGTTGATTAAGAGTTGGGTTGATGGTGTTTTTCACATCATGTGTTGCCATCAATTCCAAAGGGGGAGATTGTTGGATGATGTGGTTGTGTTTCTAATATGTGGTTGTCATTGATGTCAACACTATTAGCATTATTGTATTGAAGGTTGTATATGTCGAGGATATTTAGAAAATTGTTAAAGGAAGAGTTGCAGGTTGCCACTAGAATAGTGAAGGTCGTGAAGGTGTCTTGTTCTATATGTTGAAGATTAGTTGTTGTGGACTAAATGGTTCATTTCTAAGAGTATCTAGTTCATATACCAAAAATTTTAGAGGTTCGCATGAAGATTTGATCGAGCTATGAATAGTTGTGTTGTAACAGTATTTATGTGGGTTTTGTTAGTGTTCTTGATTGAAGTTTATGTGTTTCTGATAATTTATGTTGTTTTGGATATTTATTTATTAGTTCTTGTTGTTTGTGGATGCTTCTGGATCATTCTCTATTCTTGTTGTATGTCCGCGTTGATCGGTGTGCTCGTGGTCGAAGATTTTTGTCTATATGTTCATGTTTTCATGCTCTTGGCTGACATGATGGATGTAAAATGTTGTGGATCCTTGAAGATTTAAATTTCAATGTTTGGAATTCTTAAGGATATTGTTTTGGGTTGCATCATAATATTAGCCAATGGTGTTTGATCCACACTAAAAATTTATTAGTAAATTTGGGCCAACATTGAAAATATGTTTTATATTTTTGGCTGACTAAGTTGTTGATGTAATTCCATGTTGTGGATATATTAGAGCAATTGGTTGAGAAAAGTTAATGTGCATAAGAGTGAATTTATGCCAAAGAAAGTGCAGATGTGTGAATATTGATCTAATCATTTGATTGCAGAAGCAGAGAAGAATTTTGAGTGAAGTGTGAAGAAGGTTTTATGTGCTTAATTGGAATTGTAATCAGGCAAGTGAAGAAGTTATTTTCTCAGTTCATACCCTGTGGATCTAATCTATATTGCTATGTATTTTTGGGTAGTGATCCCTCTTGTATTTGAGTAGTGAGCTCTAGGTAGTGTGCCTGAATGCATGTGCATTCCCATAATTTTTCTTATACTTTTAATAGGGTATAATATTTTGGACTAACATCCACTATGATTTTTCCCCTAATAGGGTTTCCATGTAAAAAATCTTTGTGTTCTCTGTGTTTCTGATGTTTTGATTGTTTATGGTTTATTTTTATTTTTTTTAGACTGCAGGAATCGGGTAGCACGACCCCCTGATTGTTTATGGTTTATTGTTCATTCATCAGATCTGAGATTAATTTAAGTAAATTTTGAAAATTCTTAATATTCAGTGACAATTGATTCCCCCCCTCTCAGTTGTATTTCCTTTTTTTGCCAACAGTTTCATCATGTAGTTAGAGGACTCATTGAAAAATATAGCTATGAATTCAACAATATAGATGTTTCTTGAACATTTTACCTCAAAAACCTAGAACGTAGAGTGTATGATTGACATCAAATTCAAAAACACAGAAGCAACAATGATGGGGAATTTGACCTAATGCCTACGCGAATGAAAGGGGGAGAGTATCATGCCAATCCTTAATTATTCTATTTCAGTAGAAGTGCAATGAGGCTTTCCAACACTTTGAATGCAAAAGGGTGAAAAATGAATTTGTTCATCCCCCTTATTTATAAACCTCGCTATCATAAATGTGACCCCATTAATGCAGGTTTTTTCAAAATCATGTACAAAGACTCAAATCCAAAAAAATGATGAGTGAATGTCGGTGGAGTTGATGTCATGCAAAAACTTGAAAGGAAGGTACCATACTCAGTGGAACTGAGAGAATGAAATTTCATTAATGATGACCTGCATCACAACATCCATAGACGACAAAGACGATAGTGGCTTCTGCAGGATGAAAACTTATAGAGAAATTTCTACAACTCCCTAAAACTTTATGAAACTTTGGTAGAAGGTTAGGGCATGATGGAGATTTAGTAATTTTGAATACATTTGATCTTTAAGCCAAAAAATTGAATGCAAAAATAAAAATAAGAACAGACCAACCCAGTAAAGAGAGATGTGAAAGAGGGGGTCCCTGGTTCAAGTGGGGCGTGTGTGAAAAATGCACAACAAATGGAGACTCTTCTAGGGAACACTCATGAGCATTCCAAGGATAAGGATTCATCTAGAAACCAAAATCTTCAACTTCGTAGAACAAAATCAAACATCACAAGATAAACTCAAAGCTTAAAGGAGAAAAAAAATCCTTAACTAAACCAAATCACAAGATATCTCAAAAATGTGTGTGCATGACGAGTTCATTCCCCTCCCTCAGAGACTATAAGGGTAGCAACCAATTAGTCAAGACAAGCTATGTGGAAAATCTAACTCCAAAAGTAACCTAGACATTGCCCCACTTCCAATCAAGCATCCATAGCCTCGACAAGGTTGTCACTACAATCCCCACAACCATTGCTCTATTTCCAATTGGGCATCCATATCCTTGATAGAGTTTTTTGCACACCCGCATATTTGCATATTATAATTTTTTCTTTTTTCTTTAATTTTCTCTTTATATTTTGTGTAAACTGAATAAGCCATGAAGCTTATTGTGGAGTTTGGAGACTATGGTGATCATTGAACAAGATTTTAATATTTTTCACCTATCAAGACCTCATGAAAATTGTTGTGCATTTTTCACACACACGCCCCGCTGAAGGCAGGGACCCTCTTTCGCTTTGGTTTTGGCATCTTGGCCCTTTCATTTTGAGGTTTTGTCTTATCTTGGCATGTGCTTAAAAGTTTATTTTGATGGCCTTAATGATTTCCCTAGGTTATTCATTGAAAATCTTTAATTTTCGGCTAAGTTTGGATTTTTACCCTGATTCAGGATTTTCCTCCCTAAATGGATTTTCCCAAATCCTCTTTGGATTCTAGCCATGCACCATGGTTCGTGGATTCTTGGTCTTCATAAATTTCTGCGTAGGTCAGATTTTCCCGGGTTCTGTCTGGTCATCGGGTTCTTGGGTTTTTGCTTATTGTCTTGTCAATGGCATTTAACATCATCTATAACTTTGGCAGGTGAGGTATTTAATCAATTTTGGATGATTATTATGCCATCATGCTTATTGTTGTTGTCATTTGAGCTGAGTATTTGTTCTTCAAGAGTTTTTTATCAAGTTTAGGGCCTTTGACTTTGCGAATTATGGACTTAAGTGATGATTTATTGTGCATTCTTGCATTTGTTCTTTGTAGACGCCATTAGGCTTCACATTTATTATTTCTGAGATCAATTCTTGTGTCACAATGGTATGTTTTTATTGCCCTACCTTTGATTGAGAATTATGAATAGCAAGTTGATGTTATGAGAGCCTATGGGATTCAAATTCCTATGTATTTGATCATTTCATGCTAGGGTTGTTTAGTATTGCATTATTTATCATCTCCTAGGTGAGTTTTGAGCTCATTTGTCTATCTTCATTTTGATGAATCTTGCTTCAGAATAATTAGTAAACCCTAGTAACGACCTAGCAGTTGAAACAACTGAATTTCAAGCTTGCTTGTGTGCTAATGGTGGATGAATAGGGTTTGAAACCTAGGGCAATTCCATTTCAAGTTATTTCATCTTCAAATTGACCTAGAATGTAAAGAAAATCTATGAAAGGTTCATCCTTGACTTGTCCTGAGTTGAAATTTTTGAAATTCATGATTGATTTGGTGTTTGGGTGAAATCGTGACTATGTGTCGTAGTCTAGGATTTTCCATCCCTCCGGGATAATCCATACCTCTCGGATTTTCATCATTGTGACCCTTCAGAGTCAGGGAGATGACATATCAATCACCCTGTATTTCATCGAGAAACCTTCCTAAGTTCATATTTGATCGTCGTGACAATATCATTTCTCACACCGATAAATTCTTTTGTGTCTGTCAGCAAGACTGGAGTCATTCACCAGGACCCCTACCCCGACTACCCTTTGGTCATATCCATATGTTTGATATATCATCAGTCAACAAGACATGACAACTTCGCTGAGACCTCATATCAGAAAAATTTAGTCTGGCCGAAGTGTTTGCTTAGACCCTGAAAGTTGGTGAGATAAAAAGGATTCGCTGTAACCTCACCCCAAAGAGAAAGTCTCTCATCGACATGCATACCCTCACCGCCAGTTGGAAAGACACACCCTACTCGGCGTGACCTCATTCTAAATGAAATTTGTTTGGCCGAAGTACATACTTTTGTACTGATTGGTTTGGATTTTTTCCTTATCTGTGAATTTCTATCGAGTCTGAATTTCTCCAAAATTTGGTGTCTCTCTAATTTTCTGAAGTTTGCAATCTCGCTCATTCTTCGTGGAAATCCATCCCTCAAGGATTTTCTCAAAATTTGATGAAATATAAAGGAACGTGAGATAATTTGATTTGTGGTACATTTAATGAATATTTAATGTCATATTTTGATTTCCCATGTAGTTTATTGATTGATCATGATCAGGTTTAATGGTTAAGTAGGTATTTCCTAGTTATTCCATTGGCATCTGATTGGTCTGGAATTTCTCAAAATTCCTCTCTGGCTCAGATTCCACAGATGGTCTTGAAACTCGAAATTTGTTGTGGTCATCTCATATGAGATTTAATAACACTCTAGCAATATGAGATTCATTCTAAGAATGTATTGATGAATTAACCTTGCTCTCCTATATTTTCTTAAAATGGTTTTCTTGATGGATGTAGGCTGAATCTAGTAAGGTAGCAAAGGGATCCTCCATGTCTGAAGCAGAAAGGATCAAAATGGACATTAAGAGCAAGATTCCTGAGAGAAAATTCACATCGATCTGGTCTAAGGTGACTAATACAAACGTTGTACAATGGGACTATGAAGAGTTCAAAGAAAGAATGGTGGATAAAGATCTTCCTTTGGTGGCCAGAAGGATGAAGGAATTAGGTTTGGCACATGTGGTTGGTTTCCCTTCAATGGTGCAGTGTTATGAGCTTGTCCTGGAGTGTGCTAGGCATTATGACTAGGGTACACAAAAGATTATCATTCCTCAAGGGAGGGTGATAGAAAACCTCAAACATGTCTCTATTGCTTAGACTTTTGATATGCTAGATGGATCTCACGTGGTGGCATTTGACATGGGGTCCGCCAAGGAATTCTATGAGGAGAAAACTATTAAATCTCAGTAATTCATCGACTGTTGGCTAGAAAAGCCTAAGTCACACTATTCCAAACTACCCAAGCAACTATTCAGGGAAAAGTTCAAGAAGGAGTACTACGATGCTATTACATTACTCAGCAGGGTGGTTGGATTGACGAATGTAGGAGTGTTTGAGAATTGGATGTGCCATGCCATTGTGAGGATGGAGCAAGAATTGATTGATTACCATTGGGGTGGTATGATTAGTAGAGTACTCCATGAACAGTTATCCAATGTGTTGCAGACCAAGACTTTCACAATTACTTCATATTTGGTCTATGCACTTGCAAGATTCCATCCCTACAAAGGATTAGATACAAAGGGAATTTTCAGACAAGATGTGATTTATGAAGTTTTGACTTAATTTCATTTGGGAAGTTCAAACTATAGGAGGGAAAATGATGAATTTACCATGTATATTACCAGAATGCTTCAGGAAGCAGAGCATGTTAAGATTTCAAACCTAGCAAAGGAGTTCATCAAGAAATGTGGGACTTGGTTTATTCAATTCCCAAATTTTTCCTACATTCAAATTGATGGCTGCAAAGGCCCCCATACAGACTCCCAAGGTATCCCACTGATCACATTATATTGTTGGAAGTAACTAGACAAATTTGTGACTTTGATGCTATTGTCAAGAAAGACAAGCATAAGAAAGGATTTGGTGGAGATTTTCCCCTAACGATTGGCACTAGAGAAGCGTGTCCTTCCATTATTTCTGCCCAGGCTTCAGAGGAAGAAATGAGTACCCTCGTTCTATCTATTCATTCTAAGATATCAAGGTTTGATATCACAGGAGAGGCTCAAAAGAAGGCCAGCAAAGAGTATAGCCATAAGGTGAATTTGGAGGACTACTGGGCCAACTATAGTGATGAATTTGAGGTCAAAAAGAAGAAATTCTCCTAGCTTCCAATTGAGTCAGTTCAATAGTATAATGTAAAGGTAGTTCCTGATCAATTGGAAGATGATGGAAACTTGATCCAAGATCATGCTTATGAGGCCATAAAAGATAGAACAATTGGTGATGTGGATTGGTTGGAGGAGGAAAAGACAAAATTAAAACAACTGGTGGATCCAGTTATCAAATTCACTAGGATGTGGCTAAAGCATAAGCTATGGGAGTTGGAAAATAATGGTTTATAGTGCACCTATGCACTAATGGGACATTTGGATCCCCACTCCACCTCTGAAAAATCTACCAAGTAGGATCCTAAGGGCAAGGGTAAGTTGGATTCTCCTTTCAAAATCAAAATAAAAGGTGTTCAAGAGGAGGGGGTCCAAGAGACAGAAAAATAGAGAAAGCCAAAGGCTAAGAAGAGGATAGGGACTAAGAAGTCTGAGCATAAAGAGACTGAAAATCAGGGTCCTGGAGTTGATGTGCCTGTGCCCAAGAGGAGAAGAATCATAAAAATTTCTGAGAGGGAAAGCTCCAAAGTAGTGGAGGAAGAAGTTTCCCCACCGGTGGTAAAAGTTGAAAGTTCAAAGGAGGGGGCCAAAGTGTATACAAGGAGGTCTAGGATTCCTTCTTCTAGGGGTAGTGTGCCTAGGGTTGATCTCCCTCCGGTGGTCTCTCATGAGGAGCAGAATGATGATGTTCCTCCTATTCATGAAGCCCAAAGTAAACCTGGCGAAGCTAAAGAAGTTCATGAACATCCAAACACTGAAGGGAAAGAGTTTCGTGAAGGAGAACTTTACAGTGCAGAGGCATAAATTGAAAAGATAATGGAATCCCCTTTGGTTTTATATGCAAATTTCCCTGTTAGAATTGAAGAAGTCCCTCCAAGCGAAGAATAAATAGTAAAAGTCCCATCACCTAAGCATAAGGATGAACACCTCGAAGAGAAAAGGAATAAGGATGAGACTCGTGAGAAACATAATTTGGGAGAGGAGATAGCAGGAGATCAATAAGAAGAAATAGGGCAGAGCCAAGTGCAATTGGAGCCTACCGTTCTAGAATGGCTTGACAGAGAAATAAAGAGGAAACAGGTCATAGTGGAGGATACACCACCTAATTGGGATGAGCTCCTAGCTAAAATTGGAAAAGCAAAAGGTAAAAAGAATGCTAGAGTGATCTCAAGGGTTGAAAGAGATAAGGCTTATAACAAAGTTGTTAGTATTGCCACCCTTGCTCCAGATAAAAATAGAGATGAAGTGGTTGGAAAAGATTACAATATTCAGACTTTCAATCTAGGGCCTACATCAGTCGAGTAGGACATTAAAGATTATGAGGACTCCAGTGCAGTTATTGTGGGTAGATTGAGGAAGGAAATGAAGACCAAGTAGGAGCTAAAGAAAGAAAATGAAAATTTCAGGAAATGCTTGGAAGACTTGATGAAACCATTGCAGTCCATTAACCCTTCTTCCTTTGCTGCAAATCCTCTACCTCAAGAGACTATCACCGAGCTAGAAAATATGAAAGCTTCCACCCTTGGCACTACAAATTGGTTGAAAGGGATGTAGATAAAGGGTGATGAAGCTATTAAGGAAAACCTATCAACAGGGAAGGATGTTGCAAGGATGATGGATTGGATGAAGCAAGTGTTAGCACAAAATAAGGAAGACACGGATCTCCTTCTGCAAAAAACTAGAGCTATCATGGAATATACTAGGGATAAATTGGTAGGTGATGGAATTCTTCCTTCCTCTAGAGCTGCCAAACCATGGGAGTGGTATGAGGCATTTAAGATTAGGCAGAAAGAGTTGAAGAAGAATTACAAACAAAGGAAGCAAATTGATGATACCCTAAGTGGTGTATATGATGACTACATTTCCTTTTTTGAGATCATGGCAGGGCAAAGGAAGATTGCTCCCAAATATTTGAGTCTAGAAGAGTTAGGAAATTGGTGGCAAGATGTTTATGCACCACTTGATGATGATTATGTTTCTGAACATTAGTTAGAGGATGCAGCCACATACATTGTTGTCATTGACAAATACCTAACATGTAAGGTGGATTGGGATAGGTCAGTAAAACAATCAAGGGAGGAGATTACATCAATTGAAAGATGACTTAGGGTTTTTCCTTTACCACCTATGGCCAACTTGGATGAGGCACTCTCAAAAGTCCATGAAGGCCCAGATCAGAATAGAGACAAAGGGGAAGGTAGTTAATGCCTAGTTGCATCAAGATTTGTGCTCCCCCATTATCACGCCCTGCATTGGTCTGAGCTACATTGGGAATCCTGGACTGACATAGGTGTAGTTTGCACATTTAATGCATTCTTTCATTCCATTTTGACTTTCTCTTGGTCAACTGGTAGTGCCTAATTAATGCTATGAAATTCTTGCTGGTCTGATGGGTTTCTCTGGGGGGATTCTATATACTGGGAATTTTTCCTAATTTTTAGGGGTTAGAAGATAGAAGTAGAATAGACCAGAGATAGTTAGAAGTGAATTAAGTAGCGCAAGTTATCAAGTAGTTTTCCTCGAGAAAATATTGTAACAGAAAGCTAGAATTGTTTCTACAGTGGATAATTCAAATGCAAGTAATGACATTGTGATTTGGTGCCATACTTGTATTCTCTTGCCTTGCATGGTTCTTGTTATTCCATCTATTAAAATTGCTTTCAGGAGGTTAATATTTAGATTAGATTCGATTCAATAATGTTTGTGATTTGATGCTCGAAGTGTTGCAACAATCCATTAGTCCATACTTTTCACAACCATCTGATTGTTAGTTGCTTTGCAAAGTTAGCTTGGACTTCATATTCATTGTGCTTAGTTCGATTGTGAGGATTTGTTCATTTCAATTGCAATAGGGTTGTTTGAATGAATTTTCATAATTTGAAAATCTTAACACCTTAGAAGATTGCACTATTTTCTTTGAGATTGTAGGTCCATCTAGGTCGAGTGGAAATCAGTTTTGAGGGATTGGTCCATTTCGAGTGTTGAGAATTTTCATTGGTAATCTTAGGTTTAGTACTAAGTTTAGAAATCTCTTTGAAACCCTTATCTTTTTTTATTTCTTTGATTATTGGGTTAGATCTAGGATTGAAGTATCATCATATTGTTAGATCTGATAAGTTGAGATTCAGTATTTTTCTTGTAGTAAGGTCCCACTGTGATTACCAGCATTTTCATATTTATCACTGAGTTGTTTATGCATTGTCAAGACCTGACATTAGAGACCTTGGGGTTATCTCTTAAGGCTTGTTGATAGATATTTACCTTTCAAGTGAGATAGGATATTATATTATGTCTAAGTTGTTGTGCAAAAAATGTCATCAACAAAAACTACCGCACTGCCCATCAAGAGTATCAAATATGTAAGTTTTGTGAGTACTAAGATAAATGTCAAAGGATTCAAAAATAGGATTTTCTTCTAGGTCAAGAAAGAGTTTAACTGGTAAGACCAATCATGGAAGTAAATAGAAAGGTTTGGGTAAGTTATGAATGCTTATTCAAGAAACAAACATGAACACACAATAAAACTAACCCTTTGGTTATACAATGTACAACCACCACATTGAACCCGGGAAACACACTCAACAAATCAAGATTCAACGAAAGTGAATTAAAGCGAACTAACCTAGAGCCAACTAGACCTACAACAAACCATCTAATCTAACTATGTAGAGGGGTGAGCTACAACAACTCAGGAAAGGAAATAATTCCTGAGACCTATTACACATTGACTGGAAATAGTACATATTCTCTGGTGAGGGTCTTCAAGCGAAAGGTGTTATCTCTTAAGATTTCAAAAATCTGAAAGGGTCCAAGCCAAATCTTGTCAAATTTACTATGTCCCCATTTATTCTCATGGGATTTGTCCCAATATAGCATTAAATCAGTAATCCTAAAGGCTTTAACCTTGGCTCTATAATCAAACCATCATTTGATTATTCCCTAATATTTGGTAAAGTTTTATCTAGCTTCATCTCATTTTTCTTCTAAGTGGAGTAACATAGGAAGATGGCCTTCAAGACGTTCTCCCTCCTCATAGTAATCATTGATAAATTGTAGCATTGGGATTTTGAGATAGCTAGGGAAAATGAGTTCCAAACCATAAACCAAGTGATATGGGGAGGTTCCTAGGGCCATCTTCTATCGAGTACGATCTTCCCATAGAGCAAATTGTAATTGGGTATACCAATCCTTTAGGTTTTTATCTAGCAATTTGTGAATGGCTATCAAAAATTTCTTGTTAGTTGACTCAACTAATCCATTACCCTTGGATAGTAGTTTGATGCAAATTTCAATGCAATACCATAGTCAAAATCCCACCCAAAAATTTTAGAGAGGCAAAGGTAGGACCATTATCACATATAAGAGCAAAAGGGCATCCAAAACGATTGATAATATATCCTTCATGAAAATTAATTACCACCTATGTTGTACACTATCTACAAGAAATAGCTTTTGTCCATCTAGTACAGTAATTAGTAGTGGTTAGAATGTACATGTTTTCTACAGAGGATGGTGGGTTGATTGGACCAATGAAGTCTAGTCCCCATTGTGCAAATGCTCTTACCTCAACAATCGTTTGCAATAGAATAATGACATACCTTTCCATCATGGAAATAGTTTGACAAACATGGTAGGCCCGAACATGGTTGTGAGCATCTTTAAACACTGTAGTCCAATAATACCTAGCACATAGGATCTAGTGAGCTATTGAAGGAATTGATCCATGCCCCATTCCAAACTTGTCATGAAACTCCTTCAACACTTTGTTGCTTCATCTTTCCTAAGAAATCTAAAATAAATTTCATCATCGTTCCTTTTGTACAAAATGGAACCCTTCAACATATAGTTTGTTTTTTTGTTCTCAAGGCTTGTCTTCAGATTCCTTGCAAGTGTGGCAAAATTTTATGGTTCAGTAGGTAATAGACAATTTCATCATACCATTCATCAAGAGAAACATCCACAAGATGGTATTGTTGAGCAATGGGTCCTAGATTATTTTCTTTCATCATGCGTATAAGACCCTAGCCTCAAACCAACTTCATCAATTTTATCTCCATATCATATTTTTGCAGCATTGTGACCCACTTTGCTTACCTTTCTCCTAGTTAATTTTGCATTAGCAATATTTTGACTATTGGATTTGGCATAATAGAAAACACTTGGTTCCTTAGGATGTAGTGCCTGAATTTCTTGACACCACAAACTAGGGTGTAAGCTTGCTTTTCAACACTAGGGTAGAGAAATTCAATGTCTTTCAATAGGGAACTCATGAATGCAATAGGATGCTCATGTCCTTTATCACCTTTCTAGGTCAACATGCTTTCACACGAATGATCTGAAGCAAATGAGTATATGCAGAATGGCTTTGAATGATCAGAGCTGACTAAGGTGGGAGCCTCAACAATTGCTTTATATATTTCTATAAAATCCTAGTTTTCTTCTAGTGTCCATTCAACTTTGGCATCCTACTTGAGCATGGCGTTCAATGGTTTCACAATTTCAGCGAACCCTGTGAAAAAATTCCTTACAAAATTAATCTTTTTGAAGGACTTCATTTTTTTCTTGCTCCTCGAGGGATAGTGTGTACCTTGAAATTTTACACTATTTTAATGTGAAAAATATCTTAAAATAAAAATGATAAAACACTAAGAACACTTCAATGATTAGCCTAAAGAGTGATAAAACAAGGAAAATAGATGAAATAAAATGCAAATCGATTATACCTTCCTTGCTGTTGAAGAATCTTTGGTTGGCCCTTGATTTAGATGAATTTGTATGCTCTTTAGATGGCTTTTGATGTTACTAGATGAAAGATTGATACTGCAAAGTGACTAAATGGATGGCTAAATGGTAACAAATGCTTGAGAATGAAAATTGGCTGCATAAGGTTGCTCAAAAAGAAATTCTTAAAAATGCCCTTGAGGAGGGGGATTTATAAAAGAATTTGAATTCTCTAGAAAATTCAATGGTTGAGATTCATCCAACAAGGTCAAGATGAAGGGCTATGGTGGGTTGAAAACTCACAAGCCCTCACATCTTGACATGTGCATGGTGAAGTGGCTAAGAGGAGATGAGGTGTAAGCGAGGTGGCCAAAAGGTACATGAGGTGGAGGAAGGACAAGTACCTTCCAAGTACCTTGGGGAGTGAGAAGATTTCCTCAAAAAGGAATTTATTATCCCCAAGTGAGAGTGAAAGGGACATTTGAAGAATTCTTGAATTCCTCAAAAATTTCTGTGGGAAAAGAGAAAGAGGTTGGAGAAATAAATGTGTATTAAAAATTCACATTCATAGGAGGATCCAATGGATAAGAGAGGGTTTCCAAAAAGGTAGGAATTGGTCACATGTGCATGATGTGAGATGCCAAACATTCTAGAAGCCTGGGAAAGACAAAATGTGAATTAAAAATTCACATGGGGAGGAGGGAGACATAGGATGAATAAATGAGAATTAAGAATTATCATGGGAAAGAAGGTCAATGCCCAAAAAGTAAAAATAGAAAGATTGACCAAAAAATGGTGCTAAAAGTGGTTAATGACTTTGATTAAAGTTGTGCAAATACTTGATTATGATAATTAATGGAAGATTAGAGACAAGTGGAAAATGTAGGAGGATATGACATTAATCCTTGATTAAGAAGATGCACACCCTAAATATGAATTAATTAAATTAATTCAAATTGGTGATGGATTATGGAGGATGTGACAAGGAGAGAGAAAAGAAAAATTTTAAATTGATTTTAATTCAAAAGATTAGAATGACTAAATTAAATAAATTAGTGTATTTATTTAATTTAGAGAGGATAAAGGCACCAAATAAAGTGTTTAATTATTAAATTAAATATTTTATGTGGGAAGTGTAATATTAATTAAATAAATTAATATTGATAGAATTGATGAATAAAGAGGTAAATCTCATCATATGGGAGTGATCAAATTTGTGTGTCTACTTTTTTCCCCTCTTCGAAATATTGTTAAAATAACAGTGTTTCGAAGAAAAATAAAATGTCAGGGATGAAGAAAGTGACAGGGATCTATGCCCCAGCTTGAAAGAGGTTGAATGAGCTATCCAAGAGGAGGAAAAAAAAGGAGAGGGATGCCCCAGTGCCTGCCTCAAATGGATGGAAGAAAATGATAGGGTATGCCCCCTCGAGAGGGCGGTTGGGGAAGGAACAGGGGCCCCAGATGACTTCTCGATAGAAAGTAATGGAGGAAACCGTTGGATAGAGGGCGAAAAACTAAGAAACTTTGACTTTTGAATGGAGTTGATTGGACGTACGATTTGCAAATGACAGCTCCAGGAAAGAAAAGGATTAGTTGGAAGATAAAAGGTAAATAAAAGGTAAAAATACCTTTTATTTGAAAAAAGGGGGGAAAAGAGGGGTTAAAAGGTAATGTGAAGAAATTCCTTTGCCTCATTGTTATTGTAGCAAGTGAGGAAAGGGTGAAGAAGAGGGAGAGGAGATGGAGCAACAATGCCGCAAGACTATGACATGGAAATCATTCATCGAGCAAATGACCTGCGAAGATGCTGGACCCACTTTGTGGTGCCCCACAAGGTGAGTACAAAAACCCATGCTATGTATTTTAAATATGAAGCATGTTTTTAAGATCAGTAAAAAAAAGTAAGGTGGGCAAGGGGGAATAGGAAAATGGGTAGGTCACAAAATTTGGAAAAAATAATGAAAAAGAAATTTTAGGGGGGGAGAGAGAGAGGCGCACTACTGCACAGTGGGGCGTATGTGCCCCGAGCTGGGGTGCACATGCCCCAGCTATGGGCAGAGCCACCTCGGCCGTGGGGCAGACATGCCCCAACAGGGGTGAAGCCGCCCTGGCCTCGGGTGGACACGCCCCAGCCTCGGGCGGAGCTGCCCCGGCAGTAGGGCGGACATGCCCTGATAGGGGTGGAGTCACCCCGGCAGTGGGGCAGACACGCCCCGACAAGGGAAATGCCACCCTGACACCGGGGTGGACACACCCCGACTGGGGCAATGCCACCCTGAGCTGGGGCGAGGCCACCCCGGAAGCTCGGGGCAGACACACCCCGAGCTGGGGCGTGGATGCCTCGACTGTGGCAGCCCGGAGTAGACATGCCCCAAGGTAGGGCGGACACGCCCTGGCAGCCTAGGGCAGAGCCACCCCGGGGAGTGGCGGACACGCCCCGACAGCCTAGGATAGAGCCGCCCCGGGGAGGGGCAGGCACGCCCCGACAGGGGTGGAGCCACCGCGGGAGTAGAGGTAGAGCCACCCCGAGCAAGGGCAGAGTTGCCGCCAAAAGAAGAAGAAGAAAAAAAAGGGGGAAGAGGGATAGGGTGATGGATGTGAGAAAGAAGAGACCACACCGAAAGGGGCAAGATGAGGGTGAAGAAAGAACAAAAGTAAAGATGTCCTAGGGTCGGGAAGATTGTGTACTAAAAAATGGTTGGTGTGGATGCACAATTTAGGGCGAATATGGACACATGAGTGACGGTCAAAGATAATGATAGTGACAATAGCAGCAATGACGGGCGTGGATCATGCGACCTTAGATCATGCGAAATTATTGCACTTTTTAGAGGTGCCAGTGATGAGGGCGCATTGAGCGATGTTGAGGGCCCTGATAGAGACATGGAGTTTAGAGACATCGACATTTCATTTGCTGACAGGGGAGATGACGATGACACTAGAGGATGTATGGTGCATCCTGAAGCTGCCGATATTAGGGATATTGCTGAGTGATGTGGTGTCAAGCGGGGCCAAGTTAGTGCAGACTATGACAGTGTTATTTGGACATGTTGCCCTGCCTCTTCAGGGTCTGCAGTTGGATTTAGATAGATGCCTGATAGTGGAAGTACCACCTTTGCCTTTATTCCTAGCTGGCTTGATCAGTGGGATATTGTTGCCAGATCATAGCAGGTGGTATTGTAGTCTACGATTTATGGAGGCGATTTGACACATTATTAAGTAGCACGAGGGACAGATTGTGTGGGGTGCTTGTGTCCTAGCCTAGTTGTATAGGGATATGTGATGAGACCCTGCTACAGATGTGGGCATGGGAGCATATTATGGTGATGAGACCGATTGTTGTGAGGGAGGGAGATGTGGATGATAGAGAGCTACTGGCATGGAGGTATGGAGAGGCGAGGGGCTGGGTTATTTGGCATAGGGGGATGGGAGATGTGGAGGGATGGAGGAGGATGGTGGATGATTTGGAGGAGGGAGACATAGTGTGGTGACCTTATATGCATCGACGCTTCAAAGGATGGAGAGAGCAGACTAATAGATAGAGTGGGTACTTTATAGCTCAGTGTGTCCTGATTGGGATTCTTTTGCGAATAGTGGAGATGCACCAACCAGATAGGGTGATGAGACAGTTTGGGCTGACACAGGATATTTTTGGTGCGTTGGTGATATTTCGACGGCTCACCAGAGAGTGACCATGGGGGCGTGCGATTAGCCCAAGGGAGGCTAGAGCATCATGGGTAGCGACAGTGCAAGTAGCCTACCCTGGGAGATGTGTGGGAGCAGAGGATGCAGGGATGACAGAGCGATATGATTGGTGGTTTCGCAACCACCTATGGGAGAGGATTACACCATTGGTGCCAATTGTAGGAGCCATAGGATTTGGATCAGAGGATGAGTGGCGTGGGGCTAAAGAGGGAGTACGACATGAGGGTGGGAGAGGTCTCAAGCTGGAGATGGGAGGAGAGAGGATGGAGGCAGTGGGACAGGTAGGTAGGAGGAGGAGGAGGAGGGGGACCAGGGGGCAGCGGAGGAGGGTGAGAGAGACGGTATGACAGGAGGGTGGAAGAGATCTAGAGCTAGATGTGGGAGGACATGAGGAGTCAGAGGTGGAGATGATACATGCAGTGGAGGGTAGAGTGGGCCAACAGACTGGTATAGGGGGTAGAGTATGACAGAGGAGAGTGTTGGTATGTGCAGAGCAGGGAAGGGAGACACAACAGGATGGAAGTTAGGAGGAGATGGAGGCCAGGAGTCAGCTAGAGATGATAGCGGGCAGGAGATGACTGATGAGGGTAAAAATCATGACAGAGGGGATGGGAGGGGGAGGATAGCAAGAGGTAGCCCGAGAGGAGATTGAGCCCTGGAGTCAGCTAGAGAGAATAGCGGGTAGGAGGAGACTGATAAGGATACTGACTATGATAGAGCTAGAGGGGATGGGTGGGAGTGGTCAGTAGGATGGGGCCTGAGAGGAGGTTGAGGCCAAGAGTTGGTCAGTGAGGACGGGGAGTAGGGGACAATAGAGGGGGGGATATGGTATCAAGGCAAGAGCCTCTCATTGTAGAGATAGGGGAGAGTGAGAATGAGGAGCAGCCGAAGATAGGAGAGCCAAGGAGATTAATGAGAGTGGGGAGGCATGGTCTACTACGGAGAGTGTGAGTTCGTCTTTCCATGGAGGACTTGGAGGATCAGCAAGAGCAGGAGGATAGGGAGAGTGATGATGCTATGGAGATAGACAAAGATGTGCTGGATATGGATATTTGGGATGCAGAACCATTGGTGGTGGTTCCTGTCATTGCCTCAGGGGATTTGATTGTTCAATTGAGAGACACTATGGAGAGTCATCAGAGTATAGATCAAAGGTTGAGGGTAGCAGAGGCAGAGGTGATCAGACTCAAAGTCAAGCTATCAAGAGCACCAGTAGTAGGTCGAAGGTATTATAGATTTATGGTAGAGGTGATGGGGAGAGAGAGAGGTATTGTTGGCTTACATACAGAGGCTTCAGGATGAGTTAGCTACTATCAGTTGAGACCGTGATAGACTACAGGTGGAGACTTTTATATTACAGGCCAATGGGAATGGTTGATCATGTATCAATAGATAGTGGGCAGCAGGTGGATGATCTCTGGTAGGAGTGAGATGAGCTACGGGACAGAGTGTTTTGCTTAGAGCAGATGGTAGGAGAGATGGGAGTGATGCAGGATAGGGAGAGACAGGCGAGGGAGCATGTTCATATTATGCAGGCAGAGAAAGATGTAGCACAGGCGCGGGTATAGGCAGTGGAGGCAGAGAGGGACACAGCACAAGCACGATTTCAGGTGCTACAGGATGAGAGAGAGTTGATAGAGGTACAGATTCATTCTCTTTAGAGGAGGAGAGAGGAGGCAGCCTCAGAGGTACTATTGCTGCAGGGAGAGTGAGATGCAGCAGTGTTGAGAGTTCAGGAGCTACAGGGGGAGAGGGAGTGGTTCAATCGTAGGTAGCATAGCGAGAGAGAGATGCTTCAGAGATATAGATGCAGACGTTGTAGGGGGAGCGGGATGCAGCAGTGGTTCAGTGAAAGGCCACTCAGAGGGAAAGAGATGCTGCAATGATATGGATGCAGACACTGTAAGGGGAGCGGGATGCAGCAGTGGCACAGTGGCAGTCTATGTAGGTCAATGATATGATAGCGAGAGATATGCATGGATTACAGGGGGAGAGAGATGCAGCAATAGCCAGGGCAGTGGCTGCTAAGGAGATGAGAGATCGGATGCAGGTGGAGATAGCACAGTTACGCTTATCCTAGGAGGCCTGGGAGCAGGAGAGGAGGGTGATTATGAGGGATTGGGACAGGTATAATAAGGAGCAGAATTTCGCTCGGGTTCAAGTTGCAGAGCAAGAGGAGAATGCGAGAGAGGCCAGATTTTGGATGGCTGCATACTACCATTCAGTTCCAGACCTGACCCAATGGATATTTTAGTATACCCGACAAGAACCCTAGATGTCAGTGCCATCTCAGTCGTTGGGAACACGAACTCGAGGTTACAGTGATTCACTAGGTGTTACACCAGGTAGGAAATCAATACCGGATTCCCCACAGAGATCAAATGTGGGTAGCTCATTCGAGAGGTGACAGGTTATTGAGTTTTTGACAGATGCAGAGTGGAGCATGTAGGATTTATCAACAAAGATCAGGGATGTTCTATATCTCTGGATTTTGTATTTTATTATGTGCTGGATATATGATAGATTTTGATGTATGATGGACATGTGACACACATTATATTACTTTGACTATGACATGGGATAGCTCTTATTGGAATTATGTGGTATGTTTCCTTTTGTGATGGGTGATTGTATGCATGCTTATATGATATTTCCTACTTATGTGGATGAATATTTTGGGTTATTTATGCACATGTTTATAATATTAGATACTTATGTGGATGATTGGGTGTGTGTATTTGTGGAAGATGGATGATTTTATTAATGCAAATATACGCACGGTGATATGATGTGTGTACATGTATCTATGATGACCTATATGTATGGATGCCTAGTTGACTTATTGGCATGTATGTATATGTGTATGATGGATTATGTATGAATATTTTATATATGTAGGATGTGATGTATTATGAGTCTGACACTTTGTGATGCAAGTGGTGATGTATGCATGGTTCTAAGATGTTGTGATGTAGGTGATGATGTATGTGTGGTTCTAAGATGTGATGCAGGTGGTGATGTATGTGTGGTTCTAAGATGTTGTGATGCAAGTGGTGATGTATACGTGGTTAATAGAATGACTCTAATATGCAATAATGCTCTTGTATTTGAGAGGAAATAACACACAGCCATAAGTTCCAATCAGAACTGACATGATAATGGAAGGTGGGTATGTAGTGATTGTGAAAATGGGTGTCATTTTGGCATCTGTCAAAAATTATCAGTATCCTAAGAAGAATGAGAAAGAGTGGATAAAGTATTTGCACAACCAAAATCATAGGGTGAATGGGATGCAATAGATGATGAAATGTAATCCTAATATGAGTTGCCATCTTTGGAGCATTAATATTTTCTATAGCATAAGGTACCAGATACCCTTATATATAAGACCAGGGCCAGTAGGCATCCAATGCATGAAACAAACACAACAAGCAAAAGGGGGCTACCCCAACACCCCAAATTCATGATGACCTTGGTCAAGCCAGGCATTGGGATAACCACAAACACACAAGGATGCCCTAGTGTAACATAAGACCTTAGGAATCTTGGTGGGTACTACGTGGGACAACCGAAAAGGAAGCAAAAAAGAAAAGACCAAGATGAACCCATATGTCGACTAGTCAAAGCACACCATGATATGATGGATCAAGGTGACCATGAAAAGAATTGATAGTGAGCTCAAATACAAATAAATTTCAAAACATCAAAAGATCACAATTAAAATCAAAACGTCCTTTGCCATAGGATTAGGGTGATGGATAGGATCTATGAGGTCTGCTAGGAAGGATGCATCCTATTGAGACCGATGATGGATACTAGAATAACCTAGTTTGACGCCAGATGCTTTTCATTAACTAAATATTTTGATAATAGTAGGATTTTATTTGAGAATAACAAACTAGATGGGGACACAGACTGACACATCCTACAGACCTAGGGGCTCGGGGGCCGATCAGAGATTAGCCTTGCCTACGTGAAAGCGTAGAGCCCTTGTAGTTCATGAAAAGACCATGGATAAAGTAGAAAGAGGATGATGCAAGTGAATGATGGATGATCAAGACGCGATGGTCAAAATACCCTAGGGGCAGATCAAATGATCAACCTTACCTACGTGAAAGTGCAGGGGCAACATAGCTCGACTAATGATGCGGAAGGACGAGAGCTAGATGGAGACCGACACAATGGATGATCCTATATGATGACATAGACCGACCGACAAAGGGAATGGGATACTGAAAAGCTTAGGATGAGGGATAGGCTACATGGGTTGTCCAATGCTCAATCAATATATACCAAGTAGCCTAGGATAAGATGGGTGAGGACTATAGTGCAGATAAAAGCATAAAATAACTAAGATGTCAGGTAGATAATGATTAAGCCCTTTATGGATGATGCCTGTTACCAGGTTTTCACCATCCATACTTATCTAAGGTGCCACCAAGAGGTGGTTTTCACCATAGGACAAATTTATTTCTCTTTGCTATTTTTTTTGGATTTTTTATTTTCTAATTTTTTTTAATTTTTTTTTCTAATTTTTCTATTTTTTTGATTAAGTGGGGTTACCAAGCGAACTTACACATAGAAATTCTTCAGATGCATGATATTGATGGGTTCGTTAAGGGGATCTCCTTCAAGAGTAGTCAATCTATAGGCCCCAAATCCATATTTGATGGCTATGATATAAGGCCCTAATCAGTTTGCCTCAAATTTTCTCTTTTTATCACAATCCTATTGAGTATGTTGGTTCTCCTTAAGAACAAGCTCACCAACCTAGAATTGTCGAGGATGGACCTTTTTATTGTAATTACGTTTGAGGTGGTTGTGGTATGCTTGCAGATGATCATAGGTTTTTATTCTTCGTTCATCTAGTAATTCTAGCTGTGCAAGCCATGCAACATGAGCATCTTCTTCACTGATAAGATTCTTTAGAGAAATCCTCAGTGATGGAAGCTCAACTTCTATTGGCAAGATGGCTTCAGCACCATATACTAAAGAATAGCGGGTGGCGCCTGTCGGGGTGCAGATGGATGTGTGATATGCCCAGAGGGCAGGATGAATATGGAGGTGCCAATCCTGTCCAGTGTTATTGACAACCTTTTTGAGAATGCAGATAAGGGTCTTGTTGGTTGCTTCTACCTAACCATTGCCTTGGGGGTAATAAGGCATTGACCAACGATGTTGGATATGAAAGGTGTCATAGAAGTGTTTCATGGCTTGGTTTTTGAAAGGTTTTCCATTATCAAAAAGGATGGTGGATGGGATACCATATCTATAAAGAATATGGTAAAGGATAAATTTTGAGATTTGGACACTGGTGATTTGTGAGAGTGGTATTGCTTCCACCCACTTAGTGAAGTATTTAGTGGCGGTAATTATGAATGTATGGCCGTCGAATGATGGTGGGTAAATCTTGCCAATCAAGTCGAAACCTCATTGAGAAAAGGGCCATGGTGCTAGGAGGGGCTGAAGATCTTGTGCTAGGGCATGGATCAAATCTGCATGTTGGCATGGAAGGCACTTCTTCAAAAATTCACAAGCATCATGTTCCAATGTAGGCCAATAATATCCAGCTCGTAGGATCCTTTTGGCCAGAGCCATACCATTTGAGTGAGCTCCACAAATACCACCATGTACTTTCGTTAGTGTCATGCAAGCTTCAGTCTCATTAAGACATCTAAGGAGGATTCCATCATACCCGTGATGATAAAGCATATCACCAACAATGATGTATCGAGAAGAGCGATGAATAAAGGATTTGTGTTGGTTGTGTGTAAGTTCTAGGGATATGATATTATCACGAAGATAGGTGTATATGTCTTGGTACCATGGGGAGGCAGGACCTATGATATCACACACCATATAAGTCTCAGGAATATCATATGCAAGGATTAAGAGTTGTTCAACAAGAAACTCACATTCTGTTCAGTCTTTAGGCATGTCAATCAGGGAACCAATAGTGGCCATTGCATCTGCCACTTTATTCTGTACCCAAGGAATTTAGTCAAACTGTATGGAAATGAAATATTTCTTGAAATCATCCACCATGCGCTTATAGGGTAACAGTTTATCATCTTTCGTGAGGAATTCATCATTAACTTGTTTGACGACTAATAATGAATCACCAAAGACTTTTAGGTGAGTTATATGCCATTGTTTTGCAATTCAAAGGCCGGTGAGGGGGGCTTCATACTATGCGATGTTGGTACATGGGAATGTTATCCTGAATGATTTTGGAATGTAGTCACCTTGAGGGGTAATTAGTAAAATTCCTGCTCCAGATCCACTATGAGTGTATGAGCCATCAAAATATAGCGTCCAAACTAGTGGTTCTATAACTGTGTAGATTTCTTCATCTGGGAATTCAGTGTCTAGCAGGTAGGCATCTACTAATGGTGCCTCAGCCAATTGATCAGCTATGACCTGTCCCTTTATGGATTTTCTCTCTACATACTCTATGTCAAATTTGCTTAGAAGCATGACCCATTTGGCCATGGGGCCAGTTAGAGTGGTTCTTGATAACAAATACTTCAAGGGATCAATTTTAGTGATTAATTTGATTGGATGGCTGAGCATGTAATGACGAAGTTTTTGTGTGCTGAAGAGTAGCGCAAGGCAAGCTTTTTCCATGGGGGAGTAATTTAACTCATAGCCAATCAATGTTCAACTGATGTAGTAGATTGCCCTCTCTTTGAATGACTCATCATGTTGTGCCAACAATGCCCCCAGCATGATTGAAGTAGCAAAGATGTAAAGCAGGAGGGGTTTTCCTGGAAGAGGTGGCATGAAGATCAGTGGATGAGCTAAATATTCCTTAATTTTATCAAAACCCATCTGACACTACTGGGTCCATCAGAAGGTGGAATCTTTCTTCAAAAGATGAGTGAATGGCTGACATTTATCTACTAGTTGGGCTATGAACCGACGGATGGACTACATCTTCCCCTGGAAGCTTCTTAACTGCTTTAGATTGCGTGGAGGTGGCATATCCAGAATAGCTTTTACCTTGGCAGGATCAACTTCAATACCCCTTCGGAAGACTATAAAACCCAACAATTTTCCTGACGTAACCCCAAAGATGCACTTTTTTGGACTTAGCCGCAACTTGTAATGTTCTAACCATTCAAAGATCTGCTTCAGGATAGTAGGATGTTCTACTCATGTTCTATACTTTCCTAACAAGTCATTGACATAATCCTCCATGATGATATGGATGAGGTCATGGAAGATGACTGTAATCGCCCTCTGGTATGTTGCCCCCACATTTTTGAGACCAAAGGGCATAACATTATAATAGAAAGTACCCCAAGGTGTTGTGAAGTTGGTCTTGTGTTGGTCCTCAAGTGTGATTCGAATTTGATTATAACCAGAGAAGCCATCCATAAGGGATAACATCTCATGTCCTACTGTCAGGTCGACCAACATGTCAATGTTAGGCAGAGGGAAGTCATCTTTGGGCAGGCTTTGTTAAGATCCCTGAAGTCTATGTAGATCTAAATGTCTCCATTTGGTTTGGCAACTGGTACTATATTGGAGATCCACTCAAATTAGTCAATCAGTCTAATAAAACCCGCCTCTAGTAACTTCACCAGTTCCTTCTTGACTAGTAATACAACCTATGGATGCATCTTACGGAGCTTCTGTTTGACAGGCTTGGCATCTAGGCGAACGTCTAAATGATGAACCACTAAGGTGGGGTCTAAGCCTGGCATGTCTGTGTATGACCAAGCAAAGTTAATGAGTCCCTCTTGGAGTAGCTGCTCGATGACCGGATACTCTTGCTCTGAGAGTGACTTAGCTACATAGGTGATTTTAGGATTTTTAGCAATACCCAGATTAACTTCTTGAGTTTCTTCAATTAGAATAGATAATCGGGCAGATAACTGAGTTCCTACAAGGGGAAGATGAACATCTCCATCTTCCAGTGCCTCTTTGAGGTTTTTGCCATCAGATGCATCCTTTATTTTTACTTTTTCAAGGTCAGGAAGTGCCTCAGGGAGGTTTTCACTAGATGACCACTTTTTACTTTTCTTATTCTTATTTTTGCAACTAGAGTGTTCATCCTCCCCCAATCCCATAGGGTTGACATATGTATCTGCAGACATATTGACAGGTGGGGTATTACGTGGGTCCCAATCAATAAGCTCAGGGTGACAAAGAGATAGGCTAATGGTGCAGATAGATAGGCATTCAAACATGGATGATAAGTTGATGTGATCGACGTCATCATATGCATGTATGATGGATTCCTCCTCGGGTATATCTTCTAATGAGCCTTTGTCCACGGTGACACTATTGGAGGTATTAGACGATGTTGCGGGGCTTTTCTATTTTTTATCGTATCCAATGCCTATGTTCTTTGGTAGCTTTGATGTATCAATAGGTTGCAACCACCCTTGTTCTTCTTTACCTAGGCCCCTCCCTTGGTAGTTATATTTTTCTATAAACTTAGCTAACCCCGGATATGCTTCCTGAAAATATTCCTTTAGAGGAGGATCTAGCTGGGGTTCTTCTCGATAGACCCATTGGCTTATGTTCTCTTCTGGTGCATCTATCTTGACACTTGGGGATGTGAAGGTGGTGGTAGGGATGTTTTTACCACTGAAGGTGATAGTCTTGTCTTCCTTTGGAGTAGCATGCGAAGGTTGACCATACTCGTGTGGTGATAGTGGCATGGTTGCGACATTGAGAGCAGTATGCATTTCGTATTCACCACACCCTTTGTCAATGATCTAGACTTTGGTGACTATAGGATTAGTGGTGGAAGATGGAGTGGTTATCGTGATGGAGGGTGGATTAGTGGATGATGACTAGGATACCCCCATTTCAACCTCGGGACAATAATGTAAATTAGGGAATGACGCTTCTAAAGCACAACAATATTCAAATGGTTGGGGGTCAACATAGATGGTGCCTTCTTGTCTGTTGACTGGGAATTTTAGGCACTGATGGTATGTGGAGGGGACGACTTGCATAGCATGGAGCCATGGACGACCAAGGAGGAGATTATATGGCAAGTCCAGATCAAGGACATGATAGGTAATGTATTGAACCATAGGTCCCACTTGGATAAGAAGATTGATAATCCCTTATGAATTCCTTTCTGCATTATCATAGGCCTTGATTGTGATGATCTGATTACTTAAATCTGCTTGAGTATACCCCACCTATTTTATGAATTTTAGAGTACACAAGTTGAGGGAAGAGCCATTATCTACCAAGACTCTTTTTATTTTATGATGAGCAACCACGACTTCGATATGTAAGGGGCAATTATGATTGACATCGATGTTTGGCATATCATTTTGGCTGAAGTGCAGTTGATGAGATAGAGCTAGGTGTCCCACCAAAGCTTGGAATTGTGTAGGATCAATGTCATTAGGTACATGGGTTTCCTATAGGGCTCTGTTGAGGATTTCTTGATGCATAGGGGAAGACTTAAGTAAATCCAAAAATGGAGATATGTGCAGGGGTCTTTCCTAAGTGATCAAGGATGTTGCACTGAGAGATTACGGGAGTTGATTGGGAAGGTGTAGAGGCTGTAGGGATAGTGATGTAGGCTCATTGTGTAGTAATAGCATATTAAGGGTCTTTGGCTTTGACATGTATCATGGATACACGAGGTTT
Organism: Sequoia sempervirens; assembly: GCA_007258455.2. Lineage (NCBI taxonomy): Eukaryota > Viridiplantae > Streptophyta > Pinopsida > Cupressales > Cupressaceae > Sequoia > Sequoia sempervirens. The sequence continues at coordinate 369,390,201 of VDFB02193867.1, forward strand.
TACCTACTCAATGTAATGAATAATACCCTCGTAATTAAGGGGTACATTCTTATAGTTCACGTTATTTGTGTTGTTGTTTTGAGGATTACTGCTAGAGGTGCTCAGGCCTTGATTATGGTTTGGAAAGGCATTTTGATATATTTGCAATTGAGCATTGGATGATGAGGCTTGATTGGTGTCAACCTTGATATCTCCTCGATCAATGAGATCTTGGACATAGTTTTTTAGACCCTAGCATTTATTCAAAGAGTGTCCTTTGATTTTATGGAACTCATAATATTCATTTTCCTTAAACCATGTGGGCTTGGGTTTGGATTCATCAAGTGGCTTGGTGACAGGGTATGTGATTGGATAATTGATCTGTATCATTTTATTGAAGACAACACTTAGGGGTTCCCCTAATTGAGCATACTAGCGCTTAGTGTTCCCTTGGTTGTTCTAATTTGACTATTGAGGAGGACGAGGTGCCCCTTGCGGGGATATGTTAGCCACCTGGACATGTTTAGTATCAGTCGTACCATCATTTACTACGTTCTTGTTTATGTTCCAAAAACATGGCTTATCTCCAAGTGACCTTTCTTTATCATGGCCATGTATTTTAATGTGCCCTTTAGTGACAAGGGCACGTTCAAGGATAGGTCCCTTTTCCACTGTTTCCATGAAAGTGGTGACACAATGTAACCTAAAGTTCCATGTCAGGATGAGAGTTCTCCACGAAGAGAGTGACCATGTCCTCCTCTTTCAGAGGGGTTTTCATTTGGCTTGCTAATGCATGCCACCTTTGGAGGTAGCTAGTAAAGGTTTCCCCTTCACGTTGTTTCTCTTTGAGAAGGTCTAAGGTGTTAGTGTCCTCCAAATTGAAGAAGTAGGAGACAAATTTTTTCGGCAAGTCTGCAAATATATTTTACGAATCCTTTTTCAAGGGTCATGAACCACTCTAGGGCATTGCTTGCCAGGCTTCGTGGGAACAGGTGCAAGAGATAGTTGTCATTGTACATAACTTCTTGACACTAGGAGTAAAACTCCTACAAGTGGGCCTTAGGATCTTTGTTCCCCCTGTATTTGTCAAACTTTGGCATTTCAAAATGTTTAGGGAAGGGGATAAATGAGATGGATGGATCAAATGGATATAGGCATATGTCTTCAAATTTGAACAATTGTTTGCCAGCCCCAGCTTGAAGATCCTTCAAAGCAGCTTTGATTTCCAACAGATCCGAGTTGACCAGTGGTGGGTTAGGGGGATATTGATGATAGGATGATAAAGGATCCTGGTGAGAGAGTGTTGGATTGTTGAAATACACATTTGGATGGTTGGATGATGATATGCCTTGCTAGTAAGATGGAGGATTTTGTTGATACAGGGGCTGTTGTTGTGGGGTATAGTATGGATTTTTTTGATAAAAGTGTGGGGTAAGATATTGAGGAGCTTGGATGGGATGTTGTGTATTCATTTGTTGGTGTTGAAGGTATTGTTGTGATTGTTGGGAGGTCACATAGGCTGGTCATTGGTGAAATTGCTGCTGATTGTGATAGTAGTAGTGTTGAGGGGGTTGTTGTTGTGATGTCAACTGTTGTATGGGCCGAGATGGGATATTGTGTTGTGGTTGAGCCTGCGAACACAAAATGGATGTGAGAAAAGGGGATATGGTCTGAGCAATAGGTCGAGATGGGTTGCCTTGTGGATGGTAGGGTGGTTTTTGTGAAGAGATCAAAGCATTATGTATAGGTTGTTGCTGATGAGATGGTTGAGGTAGCGTAGAAGTGTTTTGTAAAGGGGGTTGTTGGGTACCACCTAAAACATTCAGCTGGGGTGTGCTTTATGGAGGTAATTGAGGCAGAATGTTGGATTGGTGAAGCTATTAAGATGTATATGAAGATGATGGTAGATTTGTGGCCCCAGGAGGTGGAAGCAATGTGGTAAAGGGGGTGCCCCCAGTGTTGACTATAGGTTGATTCGAAAGAGGGGGTGTTGTTAGCGTTAATGGCACGGGTTGTGGAACATTTTGTGGTAGACCATAGGCAACAGGATTATTGGGATCAGGCACTTGAGGACCTCCCATGACTAAGGTTGAAGCATGTGGGGATGGTTAACATGATAAAGAACAACATTTCCAAATTCAGGTTGATGCCAACCCTCAATTGGAGGAACATTTGGGAAGTACAAACCTTCTGGTGCATTTTGTGAACCTTGGAGTATGTTAGATGGGGAACTCCTATATTTGGACAAGTCAACACCCAAGGGGGGTTTGACACCCTTCTCAATTAGGTGGGCCAAAATTTTGTCCCCATGTTTTTCAAGCAGACGGTTAGTCATTTGCACATTGGTGGGATTACTAAAATGTTCCTCAAGCGTGAGTTCAGGTTGATTAGCCATACTCTCCTCACTGTGTGGTGAGTTGTTCTGATTTTCAGTGTTGGAGTGTGATGAAGAACCATTATGAGGATCTTGGAGGATGTTGCTAGGATCTTGAGCAATTTTTGCACCATTGGTGGGATTTGTATTGTTATTAAGGTCTTGAGACATGTTTGCTTGGGAATTTTGACCTTGTTGTTCCATTTCTCTCTTAACTTGTGACCTAGTTTGAACGGGCATGCAAATGTGCTTTGAGTGGATTATAATAATGTTTTTGACAAATGATTTGATTGCAATTGGATGAGATCTGATTTGGATGGGTTTTGGATTTGGATCAGATTTTGTTCAGATATATTGGATTGGATCGGATTTTGATTAGATCAGATTTTGATTGGCTAGATTGGATTTTGATTGAATTGGATTGGATTATTAAGATCAATAGGATTGCATTGGTTGAACGGATGTGATTTGATTGATTGGACAATTTTATCAAATGATTGATTTTGATAGATTTGGATGATTGAATGGGTATGATTGGATGATGAAAGATGTGAGAGACCTTGATTTTAATCAAAGAAAGTTACCCTTAGTGACCTAGAGCTTTGATTAATTAAGAATATGATCATGGCACTGAATCCACCTTAAGATAGAAATGGATTGATTTTGGCCAAGGATGATAACTTATGACACCGAATTCACCTCAAGATGGAAGTAAATTGATTTGGGTCGAAGTTAATGACTAATAATCAAATTCAAGTGCTATGGTAATCACTTTGTAACACAAGGTTAAGGCAGTTTGATTATGGGTGGTGTTTGGTGACATAAATGGTAAAATGTTGATATTTGCTAGGTAATGGTATGGATTTTTGAATGGATTATGAGGAAATTTAAAATGATCAGATGGATTAAGGATGATTGTGGAGAGTGAATGAGAATTTAGAATGGTTAAATGAAAGTTTGGAATGATGAGATGGAGGTTTAAAATGGTCAAATGGAGGTTTTTGGAGGTTTAGAGTGACAAAACGGAGGCTTGGGATGATGAGATAATGGTTGGGAATGATTAAATGATGGTTTAGAGGCTAAACAGATTTAAATGGGGTGATTTCGAGTGTTCAAGAGGAAAAATTCGCCCCTCTGCAGTAAATCAGGGGTGTAATCACGTCACTGCGGTAAATCAGGGGTGCAGTCATCTCACTGTAGTAAATCAAGGGCGTAATTGCCTCACTATAGTAAATCAGGGGCGCAGTCATCCCACTACAATAAATCAGGGGCATAATCACCTCACTGCGGTAAATCAGGGGTGTAATCGCCTCACTGCGGTAAATCTGAGGCGTGGTTTGATGAAAATGACTATGGCAAGGACTTTAAAATGACAATGATAAGGCCAATTTGTCAAAAATTTCACTGGTTTCTCACAAGAAAACACTTTCAAGAAAACACAATTCTATGATTAGTGTTAAGGGTATGGCCAAAGAGGTCTTAATCTAGGATGCACAAGGTGTCTAGGGAGTCCTCGATATACTCTCAGTACGTGAGGCACAACCATGAACACCAACCCATCACAAGTGTGATTTGGGAACCCCAGCGAGATAATGAAGGGCTCAGACCAACTCTTCACGTCTATCTAGGTATCACCCTAGATTTGATGCTCTGCCAATTACAACGTGACTAGATTGGGGTATAGCTTTCGCTCTCCCCCCTTTATATACCCTATCGGTATGCATGGTTGGAATCATCCCTTGGGGTGATGAAATCCCCAAGCAGGTCCCACTATAAAGAAAAGCACTAACCATCACCAACTACTCCCTAGGCTCACACGAAGTGCAAGGGGAAAGTGAAAACAAGCTAATGCTCCCTTTGGGTAACACAAAAAGACAAGCACAACAAGCAATGAATATTACTCCCTCTAATTAAACTATGTTCTTAGATTAACACAAACAACAAGGATAGTTTAAAAGGTTTGAGTGAACGGAAAGCTCTGCAAGTAAATGTTAGATTTTGTATCCCGCTTTCTTCATCAACTTCACAAGAATATGCTAGAAAAAGTTAGCAAAAAACACCCGTATCCTTGCAAGAACAGTGTTAGGGAGAAAATAGCAAAAAACTGAAGCCAAAATAATAGTTTTACCTTCCAAAATGCATTGCTTTGCGGTGACCAGGGGGCGCAGTCACCCTTCTGCAATAGATCAAGGGCGTAATCACCTCACTATGAGAAATTAGGGGCGTAATCACCTCACTGCAGAAAAGTGTTAGTACAAATTTCAGCCCAGGGGGCATAGTCGCCTCGCTGCAGAAAAGGTGTTAGCCAAAAATAATTTTTAGCCTAGGGGGCGTAGTCGCCTCACTGCAGAAAAAGTGTTAGCCAAAAATAATTTTCAGCCCAGGGGGTGTAGTCACCACACTGCAGAAAAAGTGTTAGCAAAAAATAATTTTCAGCCGAGGGGGGCATAGTCGCCTCACTACAAAAAAGGTGTTAGCCAAAAATAATTTTCAGCCCAGGGGGCGCAGTCGCCTCACTACAGAAAAGGTGTTAGCCAAAAATAATTTTCAGCCTAGGGGGCGTAGTCGCCTCACTACAGAAAAAGTGTTAGCCAAAAATAATTTTCAGCCTAAGGGGGTAGTCACCTCACTGCAGCAAATCAGGGGCGTAAACGCCCCACTACGAAAAATCAGGGGCGCAATCGCCTCATTGCAAAAAATTAGGGGTGCAGTCACCCCACTGTGGAAAATCAAGGGTGCAGTCGCCCCACTGTAGAAAATTAAAGGTGCAAATGCCCCACTGCAGAAAAATCAGGGGCGTAGTCGCCCCACTGCGACATATTCCTGCAAAAAACTCAACAACAACAAACATGAAATATAGGAACCCGTTTGCGGGTCCCACCAGGCGTGCTAAAAATGTGTACCTTGGAATTTTACCCTATTTTAATGTGCAAAATATCTTAAAATGCAAATGATAAAACACTAAGAACACTTCAATGATTAGCCTAAAGAGTGATAAAACAAGGAAAATAGATTAAATAAAATGAAAATCGATTATACCTTCCTTGTTGTTGAAGACTCTTTGGTTGGTCCTTGATTTAGATGAATTTGTATGCTCTTTAGATGGATTTTGATGTTACTAGATGCAAGATTGATAATGCAAAGTGACTAAATGGATGGCTAAATGGTAGCATATGCTTGAGAATGCAAAATGGCAGCATAAGGTTGTTCAAAATGAAAGTCTTAAAAATGCCCTTGAGGAGGGGGGATTTATAGAAGAATTTTAATTCTCTAGAGAATTCAACGGTTGAGATTCATCCAACAAAGTCAAGATGAAGGGCTATGGTGGGTTGAGAACTCACAAGCCCTCACATCTTGACATGTGGATGGTGAAGTGGCTAAGAGGAGATGAGGTGTAAGTGAGGTGGCCAAAAGGTACATGAGGTGGAGGAAGGACAAGTACCTTACAAGTACCTTGGGGAGTGAGAAGATTTCCTCAAAAAAGAATTTCTTATCCCCAAGTGAGAGTGAAAGGGACATTTGAGGAATTTTGGAATTCCTCAAAAATCTCCATGGGAAAAGAGAAAGAGGTTGGAGAAATAAATGTGTATTAAAAATTCACATTCATAGGAGGATCCAATGGATAAGAAAGGGTTTCCAAAAAGGTGGGAATTGGTCACATGTGCATGAGGTGAGATGTCAAACATTCTAGAAGCCCTAGAAAGAAAAAATGTGAATTAAAAATTCACATGGGGAGGAGGGAGACATAGGATGAATAAATGAGAATTAAAAATTCTCATGGGAAAGAGGGTCAATGCCCAAAAAGTAAAAATGGAAAGATTGACCAAAAAGTGGTGCTAAAAGTGGTTAATGACTTTGATTAAAGTTGTGTAAATACTTGATTATGATAATTAATAGAAGATTAGAGACAAGTGGCAAATGTAGGAGGATGTAACATTAATCCTTGATTAAGAGGATGCACACCCTAAATATGAATTAATTAAATTAATTCAAATTGGTGATGGATTATGGAGGATGTGACAAGGAGAGAGAAAATAAGAATTTTAAATTGATTTTAATTCAAAAGATTAGAATGACTAAATTAAATAAATTGGTGTATTTATTTAATTTAGAGAGGAGAAAGGCACCAAATAAAGTATTTAATTATTAAATTAAATACTTTATGTGGGAAGTGTAATATTAATTAAATAAATTAATATTGATAGAATTGATGAATAAAGAGGTAAATTTGATCATATGGGAGTGATCAAATTTGGGTGTCTACAGATAGAATTTTAGGATAGCCTGAATACACTCTAGGTCAATGGATATTCCATACTCTAAAATCACATGCCCAAGCAATTTCCCTTTTGTAACCCTGAAGATTCATTTCTTTGGATTCAATAAGATGCCAAACTCCGTAAACTTCTGAAACACTTTACAAAAATTAGAGATATGATCACCTCTCTTCTTTGAGAACACCATGAGGTCATCCATATAAATAATGATGTATTTTCCAATTAGATCCTTGAAGGAAATGATCATAGGATGTTGGAATGTTTCCACTACATTAATTAACCTAAATGGAATTCTTCTATATGCAAAGGTACCCCATTTGGTGGTGAAGGCGGTCTTGTGTTTATCCTCATACTATACCATCACCTAATTGTATCTTGAATATCCATCGAGGAAGGAAATCATTTGTTAACCATTAATAATCTTTAATACTTCATCCAATGATGCCATCAAATAGTTGTCCTTCTCTTAGGCATGGTTTAAATTTCTAAAATCCATGCACAACTGAATTTCACCATTCTTCTTCTAGACTGGAACCAAATTTTCCACCTAGGTTGAGTGGAAAACTAGGAAGATGATATATGTGGATATCAACTTCTTTACCTCTTTGAGAATGGTATGCTTTAGCAATGCATTGATTGGATGTTGGCACTACTTGAAGGTACTTGCATCTAGTTTGAGTGGTATAGTGTGTGTGATGATCAATGTATCATATATTTTCAGGTCCTCATAGCCCTAGGATAAGAATTCATTATACATGTGCAGTGCATCAATTATCCCTTTTCTTTCTTCCGAGGTACAAAATTTTCCAATGAAGACATTTTTTATATTTTCTTCAGTTCCCAAATTATGCACATCACACTGGTTGTCTCTGAGTCTTTTTTGGTCTAATGATTCTAACCTCTTATGTGGTCAAAGTCAAAAATTCTCTCTGACGAGACCATACCCCTAGTTATTTTGTTCATTTTCAACTTGATGACTCCTTTCATATCTAGCTTTGCCTCTTTCGGTTCTACTTCATCTATGATTTGAGAGGTAAAACACAACCGAGTTGGTAACAAAGTCTAAAATATGTTTTCCATCCTTAAACACTTGGAAATTGGTCACATTTTCTAGCATAGATGGGGTAGGGGTGAGCTCTACTTTGAATTTCTTCAGGCCAGTTAATGACAAGGGTTGTAGGGTGTTGGCTGCTTGTGCTAATGCATCATTTGTTTAGTTTTTACCTTGGAGAATTATCTGAATATTGAATGCACCAAATCCCTCTATTAAATCCCACACCCTATGTCTATAGTTAGTCAGCCTTCTATCATGGAAGGAGTATAATTTCCCAACCTTATTGACTACTAGCTTTGAATCCCAAAACACTTGCAATACTATAACCCTTTTCTACAATGCTATCAATAACCCATGCACCAATGCCTCATACTCTGCTACATTATTCATACAATAAAATTGCAATTTGTACACATCAAAGAAGGTCTTAATAGCTTGACTAATTAGATTAAAACATGCTCCTACTCCTTGGTTTGATTTGGATCCAACAAAGCATAGGGTCTAGAACTTGGTGGGGTGCACACTCTTTGAACTAGCATAGCACACTTCATCCCTTGGCAATGATTCCAATTTTGTACCGTCTTGTTGTTTGTATTTTGATTGGTGTTGGTCTTGTGGTCTCTCCATCTAAGCTCCCACTAGAGCAACCTACCTTTTAATTTTCCCCATGTGTGTTTAACAAATGAAGCACTTATTCTCAGAATGAGATGCATCATGTATTTTGCACCAATTAGGTAGTAGTAACTCCTTGGAATCCATCCTTGTTCCAATATTAATTTGGTCTTGTACGCATTTCTTCACAAACTCCTGGAAACTATCAAACAGTCCAATGTTCCCATCATCCTGAAAGTCTTCATTATCATATTCAACTGCTACCTTAGTGATGTTGGGAAACTAGGTCAAGTTGGTGGGTGCATGATGCAGCATGAGAACTTCTTCTACCTCTTCTTCTTCACCATCATTTGCAATCAGGACATAATTTTCAAGCTTTGTTTATGTGAACAACACTTCATTAATTTTGTTGTACTCAATTATCATGAACCTCATTCTCAGCTCACATTCAATCTAGATCTGATTTGGAAATCCCTTCCATGGAAACTACATATGTGAATGGTTGTTGAGGTATAACCATTGAGCACTCTGGTGAAGTCTCTTAACAATTCAAAGGTGGATAAGCTAACTTTCACATTCTTTAATTCTTCAGCCACATATTCTCCCATCTACTCAACATCCACTTTGAATTGATTTCTTTTGGTGGAATTAGCTTGTGGCTCTTTGGTGTGCTCAAACTACTTGTTCCTATTAAACTATTGAGTTGACACCTTGCGATAAGAGGGATTGTTGCTCGCATTTGGATCAAGTGGTATGCTAAAGTTATTTGGTGGTATTGAAGAGGTGAAAGGGCCACACCCTACCCATTCCTTAAATTATACGGTGTTGAACATTGATGGAACATGTGAACCTCCTCTTCCTGGCATTCCTCTTCATCTTTAGGACCATTATCAATTGAATCGAACATCTAGGATAAAGTTTCTTCATTGCATACCTCATTTTCCTTGTAATCCTTTTCTATGAATTACTTCTCTAGTTCATTCTTTCCACTTTGAGGGAAAGGTGAATGATTGACAACTAGGACTAGATCGTATGGCTCTGAAGGCACTATTTCTCTATAGCTTGAACCATCAGTAGTGTTTTGTACCTCAACTTGAATAATTGCATCAATAGTCTGAAACTCTAGGAAATCAAGCTCTGAATGTTTGTTGGTCTGATGGATCTTGAACCATCCTGACAAATCTGCTTCAGCTAAGTATACTCCACTTGATGATTTTTCTAAGCTATTGGGTGGGTCAAGTGGAGTTGAAACCGCTCCATTATTAGGCTTGGTATTCCATTTTTGATTTTTCCTTTGGGGTTGTCTCCTTTTAAAGTTTTTTCTTGAACTCTAACCTCTTTTGTGACTTTTTCTTGCAAGTTGTCCTAGATCACAATGATCTTAGGTGTAGCTAGCTTGAATGCTTCTCTGTGAAGCTTGCAACTAGTTATTATGATTTCTCAAGTATGTGACCTCAATTTTCAACTTCTTTAACTATTAAACTAGCTCATCAATTCATTCATTCTTTGAATTGCTCAATGTTGGTATGGAATTCTAGAGGAAAATAGGGTGTGTTGCACATAAGTTTTGTTGAGAAGCTGAAATTTTAGAAATCTATAAGTATGAAGGTATGTTACATTATTGAGAATACATCTTTCTATTGGGATTCTGTAGATAACTTGGTGTTGGTGGGGTCTAGTTCAATGTTGGCCTCAGATGAGGCACTATGGGAAACTAAGGAATATGATTCATCAATGGTGTTTGGTTGGCTAAGGCATGGTTGATTCCATGGATCTACCTCAGATTAGCAGTGGGTATTAGTGAAGGTAGTGAACCTACCAAGTGTTGTCCCAGGTCAGTGCTATAGCTTTAACATCTTTGACATATGCATCTACTAGAGTGGTTGGGGGTTGATGCATTCTCTTTACCAATGCTAAAGTAAGCTTATCCAAGGCATCATAGTACACTACTTATAGGTTCATTAACTTCTCTTCTAATAGACATGAATTGCTGGTACAAATCTGTGAGGCTAATTGAAATCTTAAATTTTTACAAAAATATGGCTTTCATGCGATCCTAAGAGGTGATCGATCCAATGGGTAAATGGATGTACTATTAAATTGCTTCTTCACCCAATGAGTATGGGAAAATCCTGCATGCAACATATTTATACTCAATATATCTATCCTTGAGGATAGTTTGGAAAATTTTCATGTGTTCTTCAGTTGTCCTTTGAGGATCATTTGTGTAGAATTTAGAACACAATTTTTTTGTATTTTTTGGCATATCATGGTAATCATTGAAGGATAATAGCGATGGGTTATTAGCTAACCAAGACATTTGTGGAGGTGGGAGTGGTAATGGTTTAGTTATAACAACCTATGGCTACAATATGGTAGTATGGATATGATTGGTAAATGGTGAAATAGTTGGTCCAAATGAAGGTGATGGAGGATATGGAGGTTGGATAGGTGGTGTTGATGTTGAAGCTTCCCCTTTCTTGGCTCTCTTAGCCCTAGTAGGGGTCTTTAATTCCTAGAACTCTCCTTTTTCTAGTGTAGACCTAGTTATTCTGTAAAATCTCTATGGAGAGAATGACCCAATTCGATCCATCTTTGTTCACTACCCTCCCTCTAGTGCGAGTTCTATTAATGAGTGTTTTAGCACTGCAACAACATAGATAGAACACAGGTGTCCTATCTCTCTTGAAGGGTAATTTTTTGCAAACAAGTTTCAAAAAATACCCTAAGGTCTCTCAGGTGTCAAGTCTTGATGGTGTATAAACAACTCAAGTTTGATGTGTGATTTTTGGTAATCACAAGGGGCCTTTAAGGTTTGAAAAGTTGGAATCTCATAGGTGTGTAATAAAGTTCTAGAAACCTGGAAACTGGTATACTATAGTAGAAAATTTAGAACAATAGTATAAAACTTACTTTCTTCATCAAATATAACATTATTATGATGTTGGAGTCCTAAACTCAACTTAGATTTGAAAGAAATATAAAAATATGTAAGGGTTGGGGAGTTATTCAAATTCTGAAAACCATGAACAGTAGCAAGAATGGAAAGTGTTACATTTGACACTCTCCAAACCATATTTTTCTTAACCAAGAAACTTCTATGGTGTCACAAAACTAGTGCAATCTTCTAAGGTTGTCATCATATTTTTTGGACTATAACATGAATACATAAAGCATGCACATACATAGTTGAACTTAATTATACTAAAGAAATAATCTTAGAGTCTCTTTACACTATGATTTATCATCAATAAACCTCCAAAAGCATGAGTTGGAAGTACATCAAATACCATAATGCATAGCCACCATTAAAAATATTTATCAACTAACAAGCTAAAAATAACACTGAACTATAAATAAACTAAACTGAAATAAAATATGGAGGTTGACTCATGCACACATTAAGAGAAAAATCAAATAAATCACAAAACTACAATGCTTTATTTTATATTGCTTCAAATTTTCTTTACACAACAACTCATCTCTCTTTCAAATGAGGGGTGAATCCCTTATTTATAGTTTTCCAAAACCCAAATCAATGGCCAAGATTGATTTGCATCTAATGTCCCAGATTTACTACATCTTAGCATTTACATCAAGTCCAATGTAAATATAATATTTCCTAATATAAATTTACTTCGCATGTGAACCTAGGAGAATGTACAATGTCCTTAGCATATTTTATATTAAGAAATATTAAAAAGGTGCCCATTGCAAACTTCTAAGCAGCTATTTTGTCTTTTAGTATATTTTGTCTTGTAGCCAATTTCTTCTAGTAGCTAGTTTTGTCTTCTAGCTAGGAATTATAAATATTTATCCTCTATCAAATTATTCCCAACATCCTTTTTCACAATGGAATATTGAACAAATTTCTTTGCAACTACTAAAAGCTTAGCATGCTCTAGGAAATTAGAATTTCTTATCTTGAAGGCGACCAACTTAAATTCATCCATCAATTCCTCATATGTCCTAGACACTGACCCCTCTCTGAATCATTTTCTCCAAGAAAGTGAGGGCCCATGCAACAAAGTCCATAAATATCCCAGAAAAAATGTCATTGGTTCCTTGTTTCATCTTTTTCTAGAATTCACGCATCACTAATTCACTGTCCAAATTTTGAGCTAGCATTTCTGCTCCTATTAGCACTTCCAGAATCTCATCACATTCAAACAGATTCTCAATATTGACATGGGAAATAATAACATCCAACTCGACCAACGCCTTTTCTATAACTCCTTTTCAAAATTCAAAATTGAATAGCCAAACTTCAAGAAAGTGGTGATCCTCCTTAGGAAAAGCTAGTTCCTGCTCCCAGACCTCTATAGGTAACTTCAAGATTCACCTTAACTTTGGGAATTTAATATTGTAGAGGTTAGGAAAGTTTTTTTATTCCTCCACCTCCTTTTCAATCTCATTTTTAAAATAAAAAAAATGATTGTGCATCCTGACCCAGTAATGAATGGCTTTGTTTCCCATGTCAATCACTCTTTTGAGCCAGTCTGAGGTAGACTTGGTCAAGGTTCTCATTTTCTCCATTTTATTAATCTCTTCCTTTAATAGTATGGAAAGTGTTGGTGATTTTTTCGGAACCTCTTCTCCAAATGTAGCCCATTTCTATATAAAGGTTGTTAATTCTGACACTTGTGCCTTTAACTCTACATTAGTGGCAAGGTCTTTATCCATTTGATTCAATATGGTGGTGATTGACCCCTATAATTCATCTATTTTCTATTCTCACGAGGTGGGACTGAGGTTGATAGATGTGATTTGATAATCCTTAGCCTAAATGGTATTTGTATCCTTGTTAGATGTAAGAGTTGACACATATGTGAGAGCCTGATGCATCTGTGCTGATGTGGGATTTAATCTTTTGCTTCTTCTTGTCATGAGGCTTGATCTATGCATGTTCCAAAATAGCTTCCAAGTGAGCATTTGAATCTTGTAGCACTGGGGCTTTACTTTCCGACTGTTTTTCCAGCCATGAAGGGATCTTTGCTTTATGTGAGGATTCATCATCTTCCTCATGATCTTTCAATTGTTCCTCCTCCCCAGGCTTCAAAGAATAATTCTTGTCCTTCTTAGCAATATGCTCCCCTTCTAGCATTATTCTTTTCCCTTTGTTGGTCTCATTTTTTTCTCTTTGGGAAGACTCTACATCCCCTTGTTCAATATTTTCTTCTTCTTGTGCTACTTCCTTATTCCTATCATGCTCAACTTTTGTTTCTTGAGAAGATTCAATGTTCTTCCATCAACAGTCATTTCTCCTTCCTCTTTTGAGTGCATTTCTTCTTCATGTCGGCCCTCATCTTGGTCTTCTCCTTCAAGTTCATAATTCTTTCCAACATTTTCTTCTTTCTCCACACAAATCTCTCCATCATGTTGATCTTTACCCTAGTCCATTTCTTTGATCCTTTCTTCATTTTGCTCATCCTTTTATTTCTCTCCTTCAGGGGAGTCAGCCCTTTGAGTGTCTTCTTCATTATCATATGTTTCCATATTATAGTGCTCGCTAAACCCACTTAGGTCCCCATCCTTGGGTGTTCATTTCCCCTCATCATCAAATACAACCTCATCCAAATCAATAATTTTTAGATCCCCATCAACATGCTCGTGGTAGTCCTCATGGTATAGTTCTATAACTCCCTTAGCTGTAAAAAGTGTCTCCTCACTTCTCTACATTTCTTCACATATCTACATAGTAGGCTCCATGTTTGGTGGCTCACTAGGTGGAGGTGGAGTAGGAAATGATGTAGTATTTGAGTCATGAAGAAATTAGCTTCAGAAGTCAAAATAGTCTCTGAAAAAATGATGGGGCATATTCTGCAAATAGGCAACAAAAGACTTGTGCAATGTGATAGGTTCCATAAGGTGGCTGAAATAGAAGCTCACAAAGAGGAGAAAGTAGGTTGCGAAGGTGAGAGTGAAGAAGAAGATAGGGGAGATGACATCAACAAGGAAGAGTCAACCATCACCATGGAGGTAGTTGGGGAGGCTGAAGTGAGGTGGACTCAGATGTCCACGGTAAGTGGTGATGATACAAGAAGTGGTGGCAATGTGGAGTAACATGGTGCAACAGTAGATGATGGAAGTGGTACAGTAGCTGGTGAAGGTGTTTGTGATCAATCTTCCCCCTCGAGAGGAGAGGAATATTCCTATATTATAAGCATTTCAGCAACAAAGATTCCTACCTTCTTAGACTTCTTTGGTGGCCTTTTCCCTTCTACTACTCTCTTGGAGTATACCTTTTGTTTGGGTTTCCTTTCTAGTGCATCTTTTATTTTCCTTGAACGGGTAGCTAGTGAAGATTTTGGGACTTTTCCCAAAGAACCAGCTTTATCTCCACTTTTTTTTCACTCTCAATCTCGTCTTCCAACTCTCCATACATTAGCTTGACACCTTGGAGCTCTAATTGGGTCTTCTGATCATCTAACCATCTTTTGGTCTTGTTGTCACCTAGAAATGCACCCTATGTGAAGTTATGAAACTAGGCTTTCTAGTGAAACATGGGATCATTTTAAGGCTGTGGGTCACCTAAGTTTGAAATTGACCTTCAGAGAAGGACGGCTTCCTTTGGATATCACCTAAACTAATGATCTCTGTAAGGTAAAGGGAGAAGGTGTGTATACAAAAAAATGAAACTAAACTGAACTATTCCTATGGTGATACACTGAGTTAATAAGAAATCATGAAATGGACATAGGAAGAACATACAATAGAAAGTAAATAGTCAGCGTTTTCACTTACTTAACATAACCCCTTTAAACTCATGCACTATTCTTAACAGGCTTTCTCTACATGCATATCTTAGGAAGGAAAGATGAATTTCACAGCCTTAGGTATGAATACAGATTTCATAAAACATAGTTAAGAACTTGCATAGTCTAAAATACATAAATGAGAGTAATACAAACATTAACAGTAGCTTCCAAGGTAAACTATGTCTTTTATTCCAGATTCCAGTTGAGTTACAAAACATACATTTAGTCGAGAAAGGATTGATAAAAAACACTAACTCTTTTGAATGCACAATCCGAACTATTTACAAAAAGGAAAAAAATGCCTTATATACAAAAGAGTGTCGGCCCTCTAGGGCTTACAAAAATATCAGTCGTTGGGGATAGATCTCTCCTTAGATCTTTTTTCCTAAAATTAATGTTGCACTCCTACATGTCTTTGATGTCCACATCAGTGAAGAGTCCCCTAGAGAAGCCTTTAGATTTTTTGTAGCTACCAAACGCATTTACTTCTAGTCCTCGTGTCCTCCCCTGTGTTCATTCTCGAACTTCCCTGAAGAGTTGCATTAACTGCTTCAGAGCTTAGAGCAGATTGACATTGCTTTTACTCTGTTAATCTTCTTCTCCGGTTCAAACTACCACAGCTCGCTTGTAGCTTCCTGTGATTGGCTGGGCACACTCCACATAGATTCCCCGACGGTCAAAAGCTTGCTCAGTCAAAAATGCATCTCGGCAAGACACTAGAAGTGTCTTGCCAATGTAGCTAAGCCCCTCTATAGTTATCAGCATAATGTATAATATTTGGCAAGAGCTTATAGTGAGCCCTAAAGTCATATCAATCTCCAGGAAACCATCGTTGAGACCTCACCTGTCATAAAGACCCCTCCGCATTGGTGAGACCCTATGGTGAAACCACCGTATTACACTAACAACATTCATTTCACCGAGCTCTTTTATTTTAGTGAGACCACAAGTAGTAGGTAAGACCTCACGGTGAAGGAAAAATGCTACATTGAGCCCCTTTTTGTTTCGGTGAGACCACCCATGGTTAGTAAGACCTCATCACGCCGAGATATCCTTTCGCCAAGACATCCTCATTTCGCTAAAACATCTTACCGAAGGCACAACCTTAAACCAAATGCATCACTCCTCTGGCGAGACTCCACTTGTCGACGAGACACTACGTCATCAGCCAGACTTTATAACGAAGCCTCCACCTCCTCACGAATGTGGACCCTTGTTTGGGGAGACTTCCATTGGTCGGGGAGATCTTTTGTTGAAGATGATTCCCTTAGCTGAACTCACTTCCACTTTCGGTGAGACTGCCGCTTTTCAATGATACATCTTATCGATACTATTGTCTCCTCCTTTCACTAGGACTCCACCTCCTTGGCCAGACTCTTTGCCGAAGTCATAACCCTACACCGAGAACTCTTCATTCTTTGGTAGGACCTCACACCTTTGCTGAGACATCATGTCAAAGCCTCACTCATCTTGGTGAGCTCAAACCACTTCAACAAGACTCTCATGGGTCAAGAAGATACATGAAGACTGCTACTAACCCAAAAGTCTTGGTGACTGGTTTATCAACCATGTAGGACGCACTTCACTGCTAGTCAGCAAGACCATAGGAAGGACTTCCCAAATTTCTTCTCTGATGGATTTTATGCTAAATTTGATTGAGGCGAGGCTTCCAATAGACTTCCCTATTAGTTAGCACCAATCAAAGGACCTAACCCTTTATGTAAATGTCTCCATTTGGCCCTAATGAACCATTTAAACATAGATTGCCTGCTTGATCCCGTAGGTGAAAATTGGGCAATATTTCTAGTGACCTCAGCTGGATGTTTTCCTGGTAAACATAAAATTAGTAGCCTAGGCCTATCCATTGGGCATAGAGTCATTAGAGAACCAACACCACTTGGAGACAGTATTGCAAATTGTTATAAGTAAATAGAGCAACTATAGATACCCCTAAAACTCTGAAAACCCAACAAAAAATGAGAAAACTATCTAACTGTGCTCAAAAGCACTTAGGGAAATCAAAGATGCATTTAAAATGAAACTAACCTATCCTATTCTAACCAGCAAACAAGCTGGTCAAACAAAACCATTCATAGGGCAATTGAAATAGCTACCTTTTCTTCTCAAGATGAAATTATTGTCATGCATGATGGCAGTTAAAAGAGGACGATGCATTGAGAAATGTTTAACAAGTTGATGCATCATTTCTTGAAAAAGATAAAGAGATTCACTATCCTCCTTAAATAGATAATTAAGGTTATTCAAAGGAAGATAAGTGAATTGAGTATACCCCCTGTTAACTTTCAATGCATTTTGGACACCATCTTCTGTTGCGTCTTCATGTATAGGTACATGATTGGCACTTGGTGTTGTATTGGGATTCATTTGAGCTAGGTATCTGATTGGACAACCCTTGGCAAGGGTAAAGCTTGACCTTCCATGGCTGATATCTTTCTCATGAACTGCCATTTTATCACCTTGGGGGCTAGAAAGATCTAATCTCTATGACTGTATTGGTGAAAAAATAGAAAACTCTTCAGTATGTTCATGCTTTCCCAAATGAGCACTCATTTCTTCAACAGAGAACAATGAGATGGCTTCCTCCAGCACTCTTTCAATAAATTCATCAACCTTAGGCTCTTTCATAGACAAAAATGGAAGCTGCTTATAATTATCATCATTATTGGAAGAATTGCATTCCAATTCAGGCTTGTTTTCCTTAATAAAGGAAGGAAATAATTCTAGTGGTGATGGAAACTCAAGTTCCTTTGTACAATGGAATGGAAGTTCCTCTAACCAGTCATGATTTTGCAAATTAGCTTTTTGAGGTTTTTCCTGATGTTTCATCACCTCTACAAGTCGCTGCTCAAGATCATCATAACCCTCAACTCCTTCTGATTCTTTGCTATCCAATGTTGAACAAAAATTTTCAATAATACATGTGGACAACTCTTCAAAAAGATCAACATTGGCCTCCTCATCCAGAACATGCTCAAAAAAATCAAACTTCTCACCTTGGAGGATAGAATCAGGTTCAATTCTAGGCTTTTCCTCTTGAATTAAGCTTCCATTGTCTTGTTGGTTGAAACCAATGAGCAACTCTCCAATGTCCTCCTATTGTTCAATCATTTTTTGTCATTGTTCTCTATATTCCTCCATAGCTAGATGTAATAGATTTGGAATTCTAGTCTCCTTCATGGTGAATAAACCAACCTAATCACTGGCTAGTCCTCATTTACTTCCTGGATGTTAGAGCATGATTTGGCTTGCATGATAGGTGAAGGAAACTCACAAGGTGACTGAGATGGGACCTTCCAACTTGGAATCCTAAGGGTAGAAGACTTAGTGACAAGCTCACTAAAGAGCTTGGAAGGCTTCTCTTATTTAAAGCTAGGAAACCTATATTCGGAAGCCAACTCTTTCACTCGATGATTTAACATTACAGGAGGAGGTGAGATGAAACTAGGAATGGAAAGGGTTGCCTGTGTCTCATACCTTTGTGCTTGATAATATGAATAAGCCAGACTACCTTGTACCTGAGCAAATAAGAATTTCATCTGCTTCTCTCTGGCTGCTATCTCTCCCTCAAGATCTTCTTCAAACTGACATCCCAACTCCTATTGCTGTGAAATAAGCTTTTCCCATTTCTTGACATCGACCAACATGACAAACATGTAGGAGAACACCTTACTAACATCATTAATCTGCATATGTTCAAACTTCTGGCTCAAAGCCCACAACACACGGTCAAATTGTTGGAGCAGGTCCATTATAGTCTGGTAAGGATTCTTTAGAGGCTGATTGTATAAATAATCATATTGGTTAACATCAAAAACCTCCTCTTCGGGTTGATCTTGATCAAATATCAGTTGACATAAAGGTTGACCATGAGTGGGAGGGTGGGAAACATGATGGAAATATTGGTAACTTGCTGATACTGGGTCTTTTGAGATAAAAATAGCATGTTGTTCTATATAGTATGGTCGGGCTAGTGAAACTAGCTGATATTAACTCAGATTCGCTAGGTGTGTTAAAAGTTTGCCTTCAAAAGGTTGAAACTGCAACTATACACACCAAACAACAGCAATCAAAATGCACAAACATGAACTGAGAAACAGTTCATAGTCCCACTGGGCGTGCTAGAAACTATTGTCACCTAGAAATGCACCCTATGCGAAGTTATGAAACTAGGCTTTCTAGTGAAACATGGGATCATTTCAAGGTTGTGGGTCACCTAAGTTTGAAATGAACCTCCGAAGAAGGCCGGATTCCTTTGGATATCACCTAAACTAATGATCTCTGTAAGGTAAAGGGAGAAGGAGTGTATACAAAAAAAATGAAACTAAACTGATCTATTCCTATGGTGATACACTGAGTTGATAAGAAATCATGAAACAAACATAGGAAGAACATACACTAGAAAGAAAATAGTCATCATTTTCACTTACTTAACATAACCCCTTTAAACTCATGCACTATTCTTAACAGGCTTGCTCTACATGCATATCTTAGGAAGGAAAGATGAATTTCACAGCCTTAGGTATGAATACAGATTTTAGAAAACATAGTTAAGAACTTGCATAGTCTAAAATACATAAATGAGAGTAATACAAACATTAATAGTAGCTTCCAAGGTAAACTCTATGTTGTATTCTAGATTCCAGTTGAGTTACAAAACATACATTTAGTCGAGAAAGGATTGATAAAAATCACTAACTCTTTTGAATGCACAATCTGAACTATTTACAAAAAGGAAAAAATGGCCTTATATACAAAAGAATGTCGGCCCTCTAGGGCTTACAAAAGTATCAGTCATCGGGGATAGATCTCTCCCTAGATCTTTTTGCCTGAAATTAATGTTGCACTCCTGCATGTCCTTATTGTCCATGTTGGTGAAGAGTCCCCCAGAGAAGCCTTTAGATCTTTTGTACCTACCAAATGCATTTACTTCTGGTCCTCGTGTCCTCCCCTGTGTTCATTCTCGAACTTCCCTGAAGAGCTGCATTAAATACTTTAGAGCTTAGAGAAAATCGACATTGCTTTTACTCTGTTAATCTTCTTCTCCTGTTCAAACTACCACAACTCACCTGTAGCTTCCTACAATTGGCTAGGCACACTCCACGTAGATTCCCCAATGGTCAAAAGCTCACTGAATAAGAAACACATCTCGGCATGACACTAGAAGTGTCTCACCGATGTGGCTACACACCTCTATTGTTATTGGCATAACACATAATGTTCGGCAAGAGCTTATAGCGAGCCCTAAAGTCATATCGATCTCCAGGAAATCATCGTTGAGACCTCACCTATCAGTCAGACCCCTCCGCATCAATGAGACCCTATGGAAAAACCACTGTATTACACTAACAACATTCATTTCATCGAGCCCTTTTGTTTCGGTGAGACCACAAGCAATCGGTAAGACCTCATGGTGAAGGAAAAATGCTACATCGAGCCCCTTTTTACTTCGGTGAAACCACCCATGGTCGGTAAGACCTCATCATGCCAAGATATCCTTTCACTGAGACATCCTCATTTCGCTAAAACATCTCACCAAAGGCAAAACCTTACACTGAAGGCATCACTCCTCTGGCAAGACTTCACTTGTCGATGAGACACTACGTCATCGACCAGACTTTATATTGAAGCCTCCACCTCCTCGCGAATGTGGACCCTTGTTCGGGGAGACTTCCATTGGTCGAGGAGATATTTTATCAAAGATGCTTCCCTTTGGCGAACTCACTTCCACTTTCGGCGAGACCACAGCTTGTCAGTGATACATCTTGTCGATACTATTGTCTCCTCCTTTCACTATGACTCCACCTCCTCAGCCAGACTCTTTGCCAAAGTCATAACCCTACACTAAGAGCTCTTCATTCTTCGATAGGACCTCACGCCTTCACTAAGACATCATGGCGAAGCCTCCCTCATCTTGGTGAGCTTGAACCACTTCGGCAAGACTCTTACGAGTCAGGAAGATACATGAAGACTGTTGCTGACCCGAAAGTCTTGGCAACTAGTTTATCAACCATATAGCGCACACTGCACTACTAGTCAGCAAGACCACAGGAAGGTCTTGCCAAATTTCTTCTCTAATGGATTTTATGCTTAATTTGACTGAGGTGAGGCTTCCAATAGACTTCCCTATTAGGTAGCACCAATCAAAGGACCTAACCCTTGATGTAAATGTCTCCATTTGGCCCTAATGAACCTCTTAAACATAGATTGCTTGCCTAAGCCCATAGGTGAAAATTGGACAATATTTCTGGCGACCTCAACTGGATGTTTGCCTAATAAATATAAAATCAGTAGCCTAGGCCTATCCATTGGGTACAGAGTCATTAGAGAACCAACACCACTTGGAAACAGTATTGCAAATTGTTATAACTCAATAGAGCAAAAAGAGATACCCCTAAAACTCTGAAAACCCAACACAAAATGAGAAAACTATCTAATTGTGCTCAAAAGCACTTAGGGAAAACAAAGATGCATTTGAAATGAAACTAACCTATCCTATTCTAACCAGCAAAGAAGATATTCAAATGAGCCCTTTTATTTCGGTGAGACCACAAGCAGTTGATAAGACCTCATGGCGAAGGCAAAATGCTACATCGAGCCCCTTTTATTTTGGTGAAACCACCCATGGTCGGTAAGACCTCATCATGCCGAGATATCCTTTCGCCAAGACATCCTCATTTTGCTAAAACATCTCGCTAAAGGAAAAACCTTACACCGAAGGCATCACTCCCCTGGCAAGACTTCACTTGTCGATGAGACACTACGTCATCGGCCAGACTTTGTAACGAAGCCTCCACCTCCTCGTGAATGTGGACCCTTGTTCGGGGAGACTTCCATTGGTCGGGGAGATCTTTTGCCTAGGATGCTTCCCTTTGGCGAACTCACTTCCACTTTTGGTGAGACCACCACTTGTCAGTGATACATCTTGTCAATACTATTGTCTCCTCCTTTTACTATCACTCCACCTCCTCGGCCAGACTCTTTGCCGAAGAACCCTACACCAAGAGCTCTTCATTCTTCGATAGGACCTCACGCCTTCACTAAGACATCATGGCGAAGCCTCCCTCATCTTGGCGAGCTTGAACCACTTTGGCAAGACTCTTATGAGTTAGGAAGATACATGAAGAATGCTGCTGACATGAAAGTCTTGGCGACTAGTTTATCAACCATATAGGGCACATTGCACTACTAGTCAGCAAGACCACAGGAAGGTCTTGCCAAATTTCTTCTCTAATGGATTTTATGCTTAATCTGACTGAGGCAAGGCTTCCAATAGACTTCCCTATTAGGTAGCACCAATAAAAGGACCTAACCCTTGATGTAAATGTCTCCATTTGGCCCTAATGAACCTCTTAAACATAGATTGTCTGCCTAAGCCCGTAGGTGAAAATTGGGCAATATTTCTGGTGACCTTAGCTGGATATTTGCCTACTAAACATAAAATCAGTAGCCTAGGCCTATCCATCGGGCACAGAGTCATTAGAGAACCAACAAAACTTGGAAACTATTGGAATTGGCTATGGTTGCCACCCAAGATCTATTGACCAAATGGAAAGCACAAGAAAAGAGAGAGAAAGAAAATAACATCACAAGAATAAACTGTATTCAATGTCATTGATATGATAATTCTGATTATGATTGTGATTAATTACAAATGAGAGATATCCCTTGGTTATATAGCCAAGGTGAGAAAATAGAAGGGCATAAGATTATGACAAGTGTCATAATCTTATGACATGAGACAAATATGAAGACCTATCACTCCACTTAAGGTGGAGAGATAATCACATGCTGTGTCCACAAAAGGTGGAAATGATGAGGTAATGACATGTCAAGTCCACCAAAAGTGGAAAATCTCCAACAACCTCCTATGTGGTCCCTAAGTAAACTTAACTAAGGTGTAATTATGACCTAGGACAAGGTACAAGACATTTAATTACACCAACACCGCCATTTAAGTGCAACTTAGGGAGAATGTATACAAATACAATCAATGCAAGATGGGTCTTGGCTATTAGGCCATGTTAGGTACCCATGTACAAACAATGCAATCTCTCACAAGCGAGGAAAGGGAGAAAACCTCATGGGAAAAACTCCCCTTCAAAAGAGAGATGAAATACAAATATAAATACTCTCAATGAAGAATGAGAAGGTAAAATCCCCATGTGACGAAAAAGACCCCCCCATAAGAGAGAAGTAGAAGAGAGACAAGGCAGCCCCCCCTCAATGTTGAGTCTCCTGCAATGATGGTAGAAGCTCGACATTGAATGCTGAAGATGATCCAATCTCGCCGAACAACGTTCCTCCCCTTGGGAAGAAACAAAACCAAGGATGTATGTAGGATATCAAGATGATGGATGATGTGTGATGTCTCTAAAGCATGCTCAAGTGTCTCCATGTTGATGCTGAAAGCTGAACCACTCCAATCAGGCATTCTAGGCCACATTGCTGAAGAGGAAAACCCAACATCTAGTAGAGATGAATGTAGAGCACAATCCAAAGAAAATGGTATCCCCTCTGAAGATAAAGAAGCCTCCTCCAAATGCTGTCCAAAAGAATCCACACTCACGCCAATCTGTGAAGAATGATCATGTAGAGAATGAACAAGAGGGTCATGGTGTTCCCTAACAACAACTAAAGAAGGTGCATCTTCATCAAAGAGAAGATGAATACTATCGATAGTGTCCTCCAAATCTGCAAGATGAGACTCCACAAACAAGTCTGAAATACCTGTGAGGAAGCCACCCAAAGTAGCCATAACTAGAAGACTATAAATATATTTTGCTGCACTGAATCACTAAGAGTCAAAACTGTTGAATCACAAGTATCATCAAGTATGACAATAGATGGAGGAGATAGAGTGCATGGCTCAAGGACTGGACCTGATGTGAGTATGCCTAAGTTCAAAAAGCCAAATGCCTCCTTAGAATCATAGTTGTGATCAACAGTCAAAGGAACATTGTCACCATCAGAAGCAAACTGTGCAAAGGAATACAACCAAGATGAATGATCAACCACCCCAGTAGAAATAATCTCTCTAGTCTCCAAGTCACGAATGATAACAGAATCAGGAGTGAACTCCACAGTTCTCCCATCTCCACCATGTGTAATCTGATAAATGGAAAGTAGATTTTTCATCAAATGAGGAACACACAAGACATCCCAAAAAGTGTTTTACCCAATGCTAATAGATCCCTTCCCTGTTACACTCATGTATGTATTGTTTCCCATCAAGATAGGAGACATAGAACAAGGCTGAAATGAAGAGAAGATAGTCTGTGAAGATGCCATATGATGTGATGCTCCTGAATCTTGAAGCCATCTCCCTGATCCTAGACTTGAATGAGCACAAAGAGCTTGTCCTTTATATCCTGATATATATGTTTGACCTTTGTCCTTTTTAGACTATTTTGAAGTAGAAGGAGAAGAAGATTTAGACATTCTAGAAGGAAAATCAATATGATTATTTTTGAGAAGATTTTTCAACTCATCTATGTCCTTATAACAATAATGTTCTTCATGTCCATCCTTCTTGCAATATGCACAAAAAGGCCTTTCCTTCTTAGATGTTTCTCCTTTTGATGATGAGGATTCTAATTCTTTATGTGGCTTGTTCTTTTTCTTCTTTTGCTTCTTATCAAGATTCCCTGATTCTTTTTGTACCTTAGACTCATTTTCCACCAATGCTTGTGGTTTGGAAAACTTGATTAGACCCATGTTCATTAACTTAGCTTCCTCTCGGATTAGGAGATTTGAAAATTCATCAAACTTAGGATCAACATATGATGCTCCCATAGAAAGTCGATGGGTATGAAAGCCAGAAATAAACACTGAATACTCAGGACCAAGCTTGGATAACACATTCAAAATCAATTGTAAATCCTCTTTTTCAATAGTGCATTCTTTCAATTGTGTTCTTAGTTGCTTGATTTTGGAGATGTATTCTTGGATGTGGTCAAAACTTTTAGGATCAAGATTCATCAAATCATTATCAATTTCATAGCCTCTAATCTTGTCTGTTTTTCCATACAATATCTCAAAAGTATCCCATACCTCTTTAGGTGTGTTACATGATTCAATATGAAACTGCAAATCAAATGAGACTAATGAACATATGCATCCAAGTGTTTTCTCATGATCAATCTCCCACATTGCCAATTCTTTAGCATCAGTAGTTTTTTGAATTGTGTCCTTTAGATGACCTATTAGACCTTTCATCATGAGATAGTTAGATACTGATTTTCTCCATGTAGCATAATTATGTGGATTTAGGGGTTCAATTTGAGATCTCCCCATTGCAAGAACACAAACCAAGCAAAAGAATGCAAACAATCACTGCAAGATTACCCCCCCAAAATCACTCAATAAAGAAACCCCCAAAGCAATATCTGATTTGGCACTTTATATTTAGTGCATTTACAGTTGCCACTAGCCAAAAACAGCAAAGTGGTCTTTGATCTTAGTGCTTAAAAATGCCAAAATAGGTCATAGTATCAAGTACAATTTTTCATACAAAATGAGATCAATCTGATCCTACCACTGAGAAGTACATGAAAAATCATGCACTTTCAAAAAAAATTGCACTCAAAAATGTTACCGTAGGAGCAAGATATGAGCTCCTAAAGTTCCCAAAATGAGGATGAAGCAGCAACACCTATGAGAATCTACAAATTCTAGAAAAAAACAGGCACTAAAACCAAAAATTGATTGCATCAGTGTGTAGAGCATGAAATTCTAGCCCAAATAAAAAAAAAATTGCTTGAAAAAAGGAGTCAGAATGAGCAAGATATTAGCCTTCAAAGTTCGACTAAAAATTAAAACTGCCAATGGTGAGGGGGTAAAAAAATTTCAAAACTGTGCTGATGTGGCGCTGACGTCATCTGAACACTAGCTTAAATTTGATGGTTTGCAGGCCGTCAAAAAAAGAATATGCTCTATTTGTCTGCGGAATATTCTCCTCGAGGACTGGTACGGGAATCCAGAGGAATCTTCTAGAATATTTTGCGAGCTACGATAGAATATTTTTTCCGACCCTGGAATCTTGCCAGAATTTTTTGAACTTGCCAGAATTTTATGAAATGTCGGTATGTGTGGGAGCCATGGGGGCCTGCAAACTAAAAAAAAAATTGATTTTTTTAAAACTTTTCGAATAGAAACTAAAAACTGCAAAATAATTTATTTTTTAACAAAATATTTGAAAATATAATTTTGCAAAAAGTATATATATATATTTTTTTTAATAAAATCATACCAACTGGTAATGATGGCGACCTGGGGCCCTACGGCTCTCGGGCAAAAAAATTTTGCCTCACCGGATGACTTGCTCCAAAATGGTTCAATCGATAGTTGATCTTAGCGTTTTTGGCCCTTCTGGACGCGATGGCAGGGTCAGATTTGACCCAAAATGCTCCAAAATTGCAGCTACCTTCTGGATCTGGCAACCACACTTCAACTTCAAACCCTCATAGATTTGGCCTTGTATCTTTGATTTGGACGAAACAAAAGGAAAAATCAACTATCTCGAACCTTCCGGATGCAATGGTGAGCTCAGATTTGCACTAGCAAGCTCAGATATGAACCTACAACAAAGAGCCATGAATGGAACCTCCTCACATCTGGAATCTCTCTTTAGAAAAGGACTCTCCAATGGCACCCAACCTACTCTGATACCATGTTGGAATTGGCTATGGCTGCCACCCAAGATCTATGGACCAAATGGAAAGCACAAGAAAAGAGAGAAAGAAAATAACATGAGAAGAATAAACTGTATTCAATGTCATTGATATGATAATTCTGATTATGATTGTGATTAATTACAAATGAGAGATATCCCTTGGTTATATAGCCAAGGTGAGAACATAGAAGGGCATAAGATTATGACAAGTGTTGTAATCTTATGACATGAGACAACTATGATGACCTATCACTCCACTTAAGGTGGAGAGATAATCACATGATGTGTCCACAAAAGGTGGAAATGATGAGGTAATGACATGTCAAGTCCACCAAAAGTGGAAAATCTCCAACAACCTCCTATGTGGTCCCTAAGTAAACTTAACTAAGGTGTAATTATGACCTAGGACAAGGTACAAGACATTTAATTACACCAATAGAAACAGTATTGCAAATTGTTATAACTCAATAGAGCAACAAGAGATACCCCTGAAACTCTAAAAACCCAACACAAAATAAGAAAACTATCTAACTGTGCTCAAAAGCACTTAGGGAAATCAAAGATGCATTTGAAATGAAACTAACCTATCCTATTCTAACCAGCAAAGAAGCTGGTCAAACGAAACCATTCATAGGATGGTTGAAATAGTTGCCTTTTCTTCTCAAGATGAAATGATTGTCATGCATGATGGCAGTTAAAAGAGGATGATGCATTGAGAAATGTTTAACAAGTTGATGCATCATTTCTTGAAAAAGATAAAGAGATTCACTATCCTCCTTAAATAGATAATTAAGGTTATTCAAAGGAAGATAAGTGAATTGAGTATACCCCCTGTTAACTTCCAGTGCATTTTGGAGACCATCTTCTATTGTGTCTTCATGTATAGGTACATGATTGGTCCTTGGTGTTGTATTGGGCTTCATCTGAGCTAGGTATCTAATTGGACAACCCCTGGCAAGGGTAAAGCTTGACCTTCCATGGCTGATCTCTTTCTCATAAATTGTCATTTTATCACCTTGGGGGCTGGAAAGATCTAATATTTGTAACTGAATTGGTGAAAAAATAGAAACCTCTTTAGTATGTTCATGCTTTCCCAAATGAGCACTCATTTCTTTAACGGGGAAAAATGAAATGGATTCCTCTGACACTCTTTCAATCAATTCATCAACCTCAGGCTCTTTCATAGACCAGAATGGAAGCTTCTTATAATTCTCATCATTACTGGAAGAATTACATTCCAATTCAAGCTTGTTTTCCTTAATAAAGAAAGGCAACAATTCTAGTGGTGATGGAAACTCAAGTTCATTTGTACAATGGAATGGAAGTTCCTCTGACCAGTCATGATTTTGCAAATTAGGTTTATGAGGTTTTTCTTGATGTTTCGTCACCTCTACAAGTCACTGCTCAAGATCATCATAACCCTCAACTCCTTCTGATTCTTTGCTATTAAATGTTGAACAAAAATGTTTAATAATACATGTGGATGGCTCTTCAAAAAGATCAACATTGGCTTCCTCATCCAGAACACAATAAAAAACATCAAACTTCTCACCTTGGAGGATAGAATCAGGTTCAATTCTAGGCTTTTCCTCCTTAATTAGGCTTACATTGTCTTGCTGGTTGAAACCAATGAGCAACTCTCCACAGTCCTCCTGCTGTTCAATCATTTTCCGTTGTTGTTCTCTATATTCCTCCATAGCTAGATGTAATAGATTTGGAATTCTAGTCTCCTTCATGGTGAATGAACCAACCTGATCATTGGGCTACTCTTCATTTACTTCCTGGACGTCAGAGCATGATTTAGATTTCATGATAGGTGAAGGAAATTCACAAGGTGACTGAGATGGGACCTTCCAACTTGGAATCCTAAGGGTAGAAGACTTAGTGACAGGCTCACTAAAGAGCTTGTAAGGCTTCTCTTGTTTAAAGCTAGGAGACCTATATTCAGAAGCCTCCTCTTTCACTGGATGATTCAACATTACAGGAGGAGGTGAGATGAAACTAGGAATGGAAAGGGCTACCTGTCTCATACCTTTGTGATTGATAATATGAATAAGTCTGACTACCTTGTACTTGAGCAGATAAGAATTTCATCTGCTTCTCTCTGGTTGTTGTCTCTCCCTCAATATCTTCTTCAAACTGACATCCCAACTCCTACTACTGTGAAATAAGCTTTTCCTATTTCTTGACATCAACCAACATGTCATACATGTAGGAGAACACCTTACTGACATCATTAATCTACATATGTTCAAACTTCTAGCTCAAAGCCCACAACACATAGTCAAGCTATTGGAGCAAGTCCATTATAGTCTGGTAAGGATGCTTCAAAGGCTGATTGTATAAATAATCATATTGGTTAACATCAAAAACCTCCTCTTGGGGTTGATCTTGATCAAATATCAGTTGACATAAAGGTTGACCATGAGTGGGAGAGTGGGAAACATGATGGAAATATTGGTAACCTGCTGATATCAGGTCTTTTGACATAAAAATAATAGGTTGTTTTGTACAGTATTGTGGGGCTAGTGAAACCACTTGATATTAACTCAGAGTCGCCAGGTGTGTTGAAAGTTTTCCTCCAAAAGGCTGAAATTGCAGCTATACACACCAAACAGCAGCAATCAAAATGCACAAACATGAACTGAGAAATAGTTCACAGTCCCACTGGGCATGCCAGGAACTATTGTCACCTAGAAATACACCCTATGTGAAGTTATGAAACTAGGCTTCCTGGTGAAACATCAGATCATTTCAAGGCTGTGGGTCACTTGAGTTTGAAATGAACCTTTGGAGAAGGTCGGCTTCCTTTGGGTATCACCTAAACTAATGATCTCTGTAAGGTAAAGGGAGAAGGAGTGTATACAAAAAAAATGAAACTAAACTGAACTATTCCTATGGTGATACACCGAGTTAATAAGAAATCATGAAACAGACACAAGAAAAACATACACTAGAATGCAAATAGTTAGCATTTTCACTTACTCAACATAACCCCTTTAAACTCATGCACTATTCTTAACAGGCTTTCTCTACATGCATATCTTAGGAAGGAAAGATGAATTTCACAGCCTTAGGTATGAATACAGATTTTAGAAAACACAGTTAAGAACTTGCATAGTCTAAAATACATAAATGAGAGTAATAAAAACATTAATAGTAGTTTCTAAGGTAAACTTTGTGTTGTATTCCAGATTCCAGTTGAGTTACAAAACATACATTTAGTTGAGAAAGGATTGATAAAAATCACTAACTCTTTCGAATGCACAATCCGAACTATTTACAAAAAGGAAAAAATGGCCTTATATACAAAAGAGTGTCGGCCCTCTAGGGCTTACAAAAGTATCAGCAATCAGGGATAGATCTCTCCTTAGATATTTTTGCCTAAAATTAATGCTGCACTCCTATGTGTCTTTGTTGTCCATGTCGGTGAAGAGTCCCCCAGAGAAGCCTTTAGATCTTTTGTAGCTACCAAACGCATTTACTTCTGGTCCTCGTGTCCTCGCCTGTTTTCATTCTCAAACTTCCCTGAAGAGCTACATTAACTACCTCAGAGCTTAGAGCAGATCAATATTGCTTTTACTATGTTAATCTTCTTCTCCTGTTCAAACTACCACAACTCGCCTGTAGCTTCCTACGATTGGCTAGGCACACTCCACATCGATTCCATGATGGTCAAAAGCTCTTTCAGTCAAAAATGCATCTTGGCAAGACACTGGAAGTGTCTCGCCGATGTGTCTAATCCCCTCTATAGTTATCGGCATAACACATAATGTTCAACAAGGGCTTATAGCAAGCCCTATAGTCATATCGATCTCCAGGAAACCATCACTGAGACCTCACCTATCGGCAGGACCCCTCCACATCGATGAGACCTTATGGCAAAACCATCGTATTACACTAACAACATTCATTTCATCGAGCCCTTTTGTTTCGGTGAGACCACCCATGGTTGGTAAGACCTCATCACACCGAGATATCCTTTCGCCGAGGCATCCTCATTTCGCTAAAACATCTCGTCGAAGGCACAACCTTACACCGAAGGCATCACTCCTCTAGTGAGACTTCACTTGTTGATGAGACACTACATGATCGACCAGACTTTATAACGAAGCCTCCACCTCCTGGAAAATGTGGACCCTTGTTCGGGGAGACTTCCATTGGTCGGGGAGATATTTTGCCGAAGATGCTTCCCTTTGGAAAACTCACTTCCACTTTCGGTGAGACCGCCACTGGTCAGTGATACATCTTGTCGATACTATTGTCTCCTCCTTTCGCTGTGACTCCACCTCCTCAGCCAGACTCTTTGCCAAAGTCATAACCCTACACCGAGAGCTCTTCTTTCTTTGATAGGACCTCATGCCTTCACCGAGACATCATGGTGAAGCCTCCCTCATCTTGGCGAGCTCGAACCACTTTGGCAAGACTCTTACGGGTCTAGAAGATACATGAAGACTATTGTCGACCTGAAAGTCTTAGCAACTGCTTTATCAACCATATAGGACACACTGCACTACTAGTCGGCAAGACCATAGGAAGGTCTTGCTAAATTTCTTCTTTGATGGATTTTATGCTAAATCTAACTGAGGCAAGGCTTCCAATAGACTTCCCTATTAGGTAGCACCAATCAAAGGACCTAACCCTTGATGTAAATGTCTCCATTTGGCCCTAATGAACCTCTGAAACATAGATTGCTTGCCTAAGCCCGTAGGTGAAAATTGGGCAATAGGTCTATTGTACTACCATATGCATGATGGTGTCCAAGTCTGTAATCTCTGACTCTACCCAATATATCATAGGTATAGGGACCTTGGAGATTGAATTAAATTCTTTCTAATCAAGAGTATCATTATCTTCAACCACCTGGTGAGGAATAGGGAATAAATCAATAGACTTTATGAATTTGATTGTCATAATAATATAGAGCTACCTTCGAAGCTCATGGTCATCATCATAGTTTTCCTAGAAGTCCTCAATATGGGCTTTGTGAATGCATAGCCTCCCAACCTATTTTCTTAACTTTCCCAAAGGGTCCATATCCCCTTGCTCAGTGTGCAACACAAGATCATATTCTATAATTTCCTTCTCTAAATAATATGCACATGGGGCAGCAAGGCACGAATACAACCCTTGACCAAAGATAATAGGATAAGGGACTCTTGTGCAATGTTTGGACTACAAAAAAGATGGGAGGTCTACAATTTTTGTGTAATTTCCAACAAGATTATCCTATCACTTTAATACCAGGGCAGACAATATAGAAATCCCAAGAAGCCTTCAACACTTAGATAAGTAAATTTTAGGAATTGGATGAACCAATACCCAAAGTTCTTGATTAATGACTTCTCAAAGTGGGATGATCTTTCACTATAATCATTTGGTAGTTTCCATAGTGTTAACTACTAGATTTTTCCACCCTATTGAATATGAAATTCAATAATCCAGTGTAACATGGGAAAACCTCTAAGCTGTGAACTACTTGTATGCAGAGGTTAACCTCCAGAGAAGGTCGGCTTCCTATGGTGTCAACTAATCTATTGAGTGATGAGGAAAAGGGAAGAAAGATATACATAAAATAAAGATAATTTGTTCCTATGATGATGCACCTAATTGAAAACATGACTATGAAATTTTGAACTTCAACACTTTGCTTATAATGACTAAAAACTTTAAAAGAGAGGATTCCACGGCTTATTATTATATGTCATTGCATAATATTTCATAATAAGGTCATAATGCTTAGAATTTTAGAAGGGAAATGAATTCACAGCCATAAGCCATCTGCAAATTTTGACACAAACTATGACCTGCACAAACAATACTTTGTATAAAGGTGTTGAATAAGAAATAAAGCTATAAGGAAATGATATTACCTCATAAGTAACTTTGATGAAATCTTATTGATGCACACAATATAGTAAAGAAAGAGAAGCCAAAATCTAAAGAAAGCATTGATGTTCAAAGGTCTCGACTGAATTCCATATCCAAGAGAAAAACTGAGTTACAAAATTTTGCCAATTTGAGAAAGGATTTGCAAAAAATCACTATCTCTCAAAACTGCCAAGTAAGAACTAACTCACAATGAATAGAAAAATGTGAATAAGTAGCTAACATCCAAGTTGCTTCCATAATACAATGTTCTAGAAAGCCTTGGGTCGGATGCAACAATAAGGCCTAAAATCTAGCCTTCAAATCCAGTCCAAAAGAGCTCATGTTGAATGAAAAAGTCATGTAAGACTTAATCCAACCATAACTACTCCTAAAAATGCTCTAAATGGAAACAAAAGGCCTATATTCCCTCAATAAAGTGATGAATCATCCTATCTCTTCTCCACATGTTTGCAAACAAAACTTAACTTCCCTAAATGCCCTCCATAATCATAAAGATTTCAACAAAACTCATAAAAGCATAAAAGGTATTTATCCTATTTTGCATTATAATCATCACATAACTTTATGATTTATGACATCATCATAAAATTTAATGTGATTTACATTGAACTAAAATGCAAAGAAGAAATAAACAAGGGTATAATTCGACCTCTATATGCAAAAAGGTGAAAATACAAGTTAAGAGTTTTGTTGTGGCACATGTAATGCATAAGGAAAAGTCTAAGCTATGGGAAATATTAATTTGTTTAGCATTTTTGATAAATAAAGTGATTAAAAATCACTTCACTCCAATTGATGGAAAAATAGGGTTTTCAACCCTAATCCAAAAGTAATGAATACTTCATTTTTTCCACATTATCATTTTGAAGCTTTTGAATGAAGCACAAGCCGCCACCATGAGGGTTTGATCTGGACTAGAATAATGACATTTTCTAGAAAATTCTTCAACAAAAAGAATAGCTTTGATAGCTGGATAAACATTCCTAGAGGTAGTTTGAATTTTATATCATATTCTATATATAAAAGTGCTCAAAATCGAGCCTTTCTTTGCATAAAGATGAACAAAATATTCTTTTTGAATTTTCTCCCCATTTTCCTCAGTCATTGTCATGCAAAAAATCTACCTTTTTCCTCATGGCCATGGGCTATGTACTATTAATTAGCAAAGGAAATACATTTTTTTTTATTCTTTTATTTGTGCCTTATATGCTAATTCGGGCTTCATTACACAGAAAATGTAAACTTCCTTTTGTATTTCCATGTTTCCCTGTATCTTTGTTGTGTATGGCCATGGATTTCTCTTATAGCTTTTGTTCATAAGTACTTCATTTTTACTTGCTCTATCATTTCAATTTATATGCATAGCTATAGCTCGACCCTAATGATTCTTTATATTTTCACTTTATTTTTGTATAAAATACACTTTATTATATAGAAAAAAGTGAAAAAGTTTCAATTTTTGTACTCCCCTTTACTATAGATGATGAAACTTGGAAGAAAAATGTATACAAGTCATGCTTTCATTTTCAGTTTTTTCCTCCTGTTGATGATATTGCATCATAGCATTGTTATTATGATTCTTCCATAATCTGTCTCTCATTGGAAAACCCTCATGCCGCTGCCTCATTTCTAGACTGTTAATTTGTACTTGCTATTTATGTGGCCATCAGTCTTCAGTAATGAATACAAATTCTCATTTTTTCCTTGGAAATGGCAGCAACTTAGAATAACTACTAGATGCATAGGGATATATGAGTAAAAGCTATACCAAATGCTCAACCATTCATTATAATTATCACTCTTATGTAGCTCACTGTGTTGTTGACTATGAAAATGAGTGCATTCGAATCCATTATGCATTTGTCATCATTATACTTCATATTACAATCATACATATAACATCTAGCCCAAATATGTTTCTCCAGGGTTTCAAACTTCAGCCAGTTCTTGACCCACAAGTATCTCTACTTTTTGAAGGTCTTTAATGGCCATCTAGTCTTGATGTATGCAGCTTTCAGGCAGACCAATCATTTTTTTTCATTCATGATAACTCTCTATTCCTAGCATAGATGACTATTTCATATGTTCAAACATAATGTTGTTCTTAAAAAACATCGTGCAGCTTAGATACACATGCCTTCAATCCCTTTATATTACTATCCACTTCTTTTGTATTGGGTAATTGTTTTGATATATAACACTGAATGGGGATAAGCATGATAACCTCCATGACATTCTGATTGGACAACAAGCTGCATTGGATAACAAGCTGCCCCTTTATGAAAATACATATTGTATTGTTAGGCATTTGACTGCCCAACACTATTCTTTGCAAGTTCAAGATAAACTATTTTGTTACTCTGGATAGAATACCCAAGAAGATTGTTCTTGCATAAAAGTATTAATCTTTGTCTTTTAACAAATATTATTAGAAGCTTGTAATGTAGATGAGACTATTCTGGCAAAAAGATGCAAACCCTGGGCCGTCACTGTACCATAGTTAGCATCACTGTACCTTGATAACTTTTATGCAATTTATGCTCTTCCACATGTATGCATAGCTTCTATTAATTGGCTTTTAAGAATCACTCCATTATTAGAACTATTGTATTTCCATGCTCACAAATGCTTAGTTATGAGAATAAAACAATAATCTTCATTTTTTGTCTTTAGCACATGAACATAAATCATACTGGAAAACCATTTATTTGTTCATTTATTCCAATGTGCATTTCTCTTGAGATGTTGAATATAATATTCTTCTTTAATAAACTGATAAAACCATGATTCATAATACTGAAGCTTTGTTGATTCTCCTCATTATAAACAGCATGCTACTTTTTTTTTGAGATGATCAGTGCTTTAAATTACACATCTTGCTCTCTTTATACATGTAGAATTCTGTATAATATGAACTTATGATTATACTCTTAAAAGATTTTGTTATCAAAGGGCATTGTATATTCTTCTTCACCATGATTGTGAAGTGATCATAATTGAAATCAATTGTCTTGCAATATAATTCTAAATACACTTAGAATGATTCACAAAAAGGTTGTGCAAAGATTAAAATAACATAATCATTGGCATGAGCTGAGCTCAACCCTTATGGGAGCCACATTTATCACCACTCATAATCTGAAAATAACTGCACCTATATCTGCACATGGAACAAACAAGGTAGAAAACATTTGACTGTCTTTTGTATGTATGTTGACCAAATGGTTTTCCTAGACACCTGAAGCATTCATTGATCTTCTGATGCACATGGAGACAAATTAATGCATGGATAGGTGGACAATATAAATGATCATGTACAGTTATGACTTTTCATTGCTTGGAGTATAACTCTAATAAATTGCTTGGCTGCTACAGGGATGGGGGCACATGGAAACTAGGAAGGATAAGCGATGAGGACAACATCAAAGCAAGAAAAACCTCAACTAGTCATTCAGGAAATGACTAGTCATCCCTTCTACATGCTTATTTATTTCCTTCATCTATTCATGTATTGATTTGTCTTTATTTGCATCAAAGAAAAGTCAGTCTCATGACTTGCTGTGTGAGACACATGTACCTTATCACATCCAATAAAGATTACATTTTTAGAAATATGTGAATCTTTCTCTATTACATGAATATGTATGAATGTAATGGTCTGTATTTGTAACCTTTTTAGATTTATTTCATTTATACATTTGAATGTGATGAAGGAAGATAATAAAATTCATATAAATACCATTAGTTTTCTTTACTGCAACAAACTGAGTATGGATATTGTAACTTATCATCTTGGCCCAATGAAACTTTTTGTCACTTCTTATAATTTACTCTATGAAATACCACATCCATTATTCAAAGATAGAGGACGTTGGGAGTCTCATCACCCTACTTAGAAGTGTTACTAGGTCATTGACTTCTTCTACAAAGTCACTCCGATAAAGATCTTTGGATAGCTTACCCACACTTGAATGATGATCAAGCATCCAAACTTGGTTCATTATTTTCTTACATGCAAAGGGGTTCTCATCCCATACATTTTATGAATACCCCTTCTTGGTGTCTTCCATATTATCAAAAAAGGGGATCCTAAATGTTTGCTCAATTGACATAGGAGTGAGATCTACTAGGACTCTCCCATCAACAATCACTATTCTTCTGTTTGGTTGGTGGTAGTACTCCCAGCACCTAAATATCAATTCTAGATTTCCTAGGGCTAGAGGGAAGCCTGCTACTTTCACAATTCCACTTTTCTTTAACCTCCATGCCTCTTCTATCTTTGGGCTAACTAGGACACATTGTTATAATTCCTCAATGTTAATCTATCCTAGATCAATTTTTGTCACCTTGTCCCATTGTGATAGGATCTTTGAAGTGCACTCCACTCCATGGATTTCATACTTCATCTTGGCCTTCTCTTTCTCTCCCTTAGTATCCCTAGTGCTCTTCTTGGCATTGTCATCCTTTTTAGTTTGTTCCATAAATTTTGCATAAAGAGCGTGTAATAGATGTTTTGATAAATAAAGAAGGAGAAAAATCTTAGTCATATCTTTCTAAAACATCATTAAACGCATCAATGTATCCATAAGGAATCATTAATTTCATTAATTTATAACATTTTATGACCTTCTATTGGTTTTGCATTTTTGTGGGCTAGATTATACAGGTTTCCACCTTACAGATGCCATCAGTACAGAAGTCGTCGACAATAGCACTAGTGCAATGGCATTCCACAAAGGGCATCTCATGGTCATATTTTCACATTGGAAAAGGTTAATTTATTTCAATGAAGGTTCATTCAATCACGTGGGAAATTGTATGCTAAATATTTTCAAAGTTATTGCACTTGTCGGATTGGCCATTTTGAGTTTTATGGAAAATCTAGATGCAGAAGTTGTTAGCACAAATGTCATTAAAGTTTATGCCAGAAAGAATGGCTTGTGGGTGATGGTGTCCCATGAGTGGATTCCCACATCACAATCCCCACAATGGTTTTAGAATTAGAAAATTTTGGAGTGAGTCAATTTAGCACATGGGGGAAATCGAATTGAAGCTCTATCGAGTCATCATACTTAGAAATTTCATCATTTTGGGTGGTGCAGAAAGTTGGAATTCAGATGCCATGCGAGCAGATGTTGATAGATATGAAGTCATTGAAACGAACTTCAAGACATGGCAACTCGCAAGTGGCATCTCGCAATGCAATCCGTGCAAAGGATCAAACAATTAGATATTTTTGTTCTAGATCTAAACATATCCTTCACAAGATTTTACTTAACCTCTTCGAGAATCGACCTTCAGGTTTTCATCATTCTACTTATTCACCAATATTGTTAGGTGAAGACATTAAATCCAACCTTCGAAACTCGATGCTAATTGAATGTCGAGGGTCGGGACTCCACAATACTGCATACTTCACCTTTTGGATGTCCACCCTCAACATTGCATCACTTCAAATACTCATCATTTTTGTTAAGGAGAAAGCCATAGATTTGATCTTCGAAGCCTGATGTTAATCAGACATTGAGGATCGAGACTCCATTATACCCCATGTTTCAATCATAAGGGCAAACCACCAGTCTGAAGCCTGATGTCCAAAACCATATGAACTTAACTTAATTTTTGTTTTGTTTCCTTTGTGAACATAGTAAGGGGATTCTATGCTTGGTTATGAAGTTACTTGTATGTTGTTGGAAACTTCCCTCTAACTTTGTTTTGGGGGTCAGGCGTCACTCTTCCTTCTTACTGTTTGCATACTTTACATTTGGTAACGCTCAAGGTGGAACCCCGAATAGAGAATCCTTACATTTCTTTCAACTTGTTGGGGATTGGGTTTCTTCTCTACCCTTTCCTACCTTTGCATATGTGGAAGAAAACAAATTAGACTATAATCTCCAATGGCCTGATTGTTGCATACACCTCTTTTAGGGGATTTGCGAGAAATGCCCGTGCAGATATCATCAACTTGGGTTCCATTTAAAGTTATGTCATTGAGATGGCTTGGAAATTGTGGCATCCTATAGATGTATATCTGCAAAGGGATTTTGCTTAGCAAATTGAATTAACCCCCAAACCCATTGATTCTTAAGTGAGCCACATATTAAGGATGGTATTTTAGGATGATCATTAGTAGGCCTCGTAGGACACAAGGTTCAATAATGTGGATACGAAGCTCATCAAAGCCCTTAAAATACATGCATTAAAATGTCTTTTTAGGGTCATCTTCTCGCAAATGACTTTTTGCATTGATATTGACACTTGGCCATTTTAGAAGTTTAACATTACCACTTGCAAGGAATGTGAATGCAGATGCCAAGGTGACTCATGCCATTAAATATGGCTCATGATTAATGGCCTTCTACATGTGAATTCTAGCAAGGGCTCTTATGTTTAGAAAATTTTCAATTTTGATAGTATAATAACCCTACTAGGGTTCCTACAACCATGCGAAGAGCAAGTGCCATAGTATTTTATGCAAATGAAATGACATTCTATGAACGCCATCTTGCAAATGTGATCCCACATTCATTCATAACACTTAGAAATTCTTTGGAGTTCTAGGGTTTACCATTTGTGGGCCTATTAGGGCTTTTGAATTTAGCAATGATAGGGTTTTTCACTCTTGTAACCCTATTAAGGATCAACCAATTAGTTTCATCATGTTGTTAGAGGACTCACTGAAAATGCTAGTCATGAATTCAACAATCTGGCTATTTCTTGTATATTTTACCTCAAAACCATAGAACATAAAGTGTACGATTAACAACAAATTTAAAAGCACATAAACAACAATGATGGGGAATCTTACTTGATGCCCATGTGAAGGGAAGTGGGAGAGTGTCGCACCAATCCTTAATCACTTGGTTTCAATAGTAGCATAGTGAGGCTATCCAACACTTTGAATGCAAAAGGGTGAAAAATGAATCCATTTGGCCCCTTTATTTATAAACCTCAATATCATAAATGTGACCTCATTAATGAAGGTTTTTTTAAAATCACGTGCAAAGAATGAAATGTGAAAAAAAACATGTAGATGTTGGTGGAGTGGACGCCATGTGGAAAATCAAAAGAAGGGTGTGATACCTGACAGTGCCCAAGGAATGAGATTTCATTGATGGTGACTCACATCACAACCTCCACAGATGGAAAAGATAGTAGTAGCTTCCACAAGATGGAAACCCATGAAGAAATTTTTGCAACTCCCTGGAACTTTATGAAACTTTGGCAAAAGGTTAGGGCACAAGATGCAAGAGTATCCTAGGTTTAAAGAAATCTTGCATCAACCAAAAAATATATGCATTCACATTTTTATTTCAATAGTTATCTATTAGACCCAGTCTTAATGTTTCATGGCATTCCCTCCCTCTAGGAAAGTTAGTTCAGTTGAGCCAATGAGTAGGCTCTAGCCTCCCACACTCCTAGTTCAGCCAATAAGTAGGTAGGTTGAGCAAGCAAGTCCCTTCCCACACCCCCAGGTTGAAATGAGGCCCCCAGAGAATGCAAACTATAGCCTCCCACCCATGGAGCATTCGGTACCACATTGCAACATCAAATCTCATGGAGCAGGATATATGATCTTCATGGCTACATCTGCATCTCAATTATATTTGGACAAAGAGCATTCACTAACCAATCTTGGATTTTCAAGGGTGTGGACCTACCTTGTGACTTGTGGAGCTCAAGAGGTCATTCCATAAGGATTTACATTCATTGAGGAACCTTACTTCCTATCTTCATCACATTTTTCCAAGGATCAAAGGAAATTATTATATTTTGGCCAACCTTCACATGTTTCATATATTTTGGGGTTTAAGACCTCTTGAGGCTAATGCGGACCCTTTTTGGAGCTGTGAAATAGTATAAATAAGCATTGTGTAGTTTCATTAGACACTTTCAACCAAGCAATCAAGTAGGAAGATAGTTCTAGGGTTTTAAGTGCTTCGACCTACATTCTATTCTAGGCTTAATGCCACATATTTCTATAATTCTATAATTTTGTAAGCCAGAAGGCAAGGCATGTTGCCAGTGAATAATTGATCATCATTTATATTTCTAGATGTGTTTGAGTTCTTGTTCATTGACTTTCCATTGTTCTTACTCTTACTGCAAGGTTGGATAGTCCTATTTTTGGACCCTCCATCCTTGACTGTACCAAGTGGTATTAGAGCCAATTTGTGAACCTTTGGAAGATCAAACAAAGTTTGTGAATTTTGGGAGAGTGAAGGTGGAAAGATTGTCACCTTGAGGCAGTTGCACCAGAGCGAGTTTAAGAAGTGGAGTGAAGGAATTCCGTAAGATCTTCGTGTGGACAGATTGCTGACTTCAGACAGCCTACTTGTGTTTGTCAACAAATCACCAATTGTGAGACTGTTGTGACCCTATAGCCAAATCACCAACTTGAGGCCGTTGTACCAGACCCTAGGAAGAGATGTCACCAAGGATAATTCAAACTACTATTAATGTTGTTGGAAATATGGATGATATGATTGAGATGATGCGAAGAATGAAAGTGAGGTTGGATGTTGTTGAAGAAGATAGAAGAAAAGGCTTAAACCTTACACCAAATGATGAAATTGATGATGATGAAGTTCAAGCTGCATATCGAGCTGAGGAGACCTCAGTAGAGGAAGAATCAGATCAGGTAAAGATGATGAAGGCTATTTTGAAAAATGGAAAGTGACCTAGAATGGAGATTGTGAACTATACTGGTAACCTAAATCCAAAGGAGTTGATTGATTTGATAAATGACATCAAAGAATACTTTGAGTATGAAGAAATTGTAGATCTAGAGAGAGTAATATTTGTAAAGACTAATTTGAAAGGACATGTTGCAATTTAGTGGAAGGAAGTTCAATTGAAGAGAAATAGAAAAGATAAAGAAAATATTGTGAAATGGGATAGGATGGTGACAAAATTGAAGAACTAGTTTATACCTACGAACTATGAGATGGAGTTGTTGAAGAGATTGCAAAACCTGAGATAGAAGGAGAAGACTGTGAAGGAGTATACTGAGGAATTTCATAAGATCGTCATCAGGACCAGACATAGTGAAGCAAGCAAGGAGAAGGCAGCAAGATATATCAATGGGCTAAGGATGAACATTTAGGAAGAGTTAAGTCTGGTGAGGATGAATTCGATAGAGGAGGCATATTAGTTTGCATTAAAGGTGGAAGAGAAGTTAAACAAAATACATGAACAGAGGTAGAGAGGAAGAAGAGGTAGATTCTAGAGAGGAAGGACACATTCCAGAGGAGAAATATCATATCTAGAGAAAAGAAAGGATAAAGATTCATACCGCAAGGAGGAGAAGGATTCCAATTCATACCATAAAGGGAGAGATGACAAAAATTTGTACCGCTACAACCGAGGAGGCTACAATTATTACCACAATGATTGATGTTGGAGAAATGAGAAGGGATATGACAAGAGAACTTTTAGAGGAACCGATTTTAAGTGTGGAGGTGAAGGACAAAGCATTTGAATGTCACCAAGAAAATAAGAACAATGATAATCATGCAAGAACCAGTTATGCAGAAGAACCAATGAAATCACCAAGTTTTGAAGGGAGTCCTGAGAAGGGAGAATCATTATTCATGACAACATTGTTCCTAGAGAAAGAAGTACCTAAGGAAGCATCACAAAGGAAAATTTTGTTCTAGAATAGATGCAAAGAAGGACGTAAGTATTGAAAAGTTATCATTGATAGTGGTAGCATAGATAATCTAGTTCTGAGGAAATGGTGACAAAGTTGAATTTGGAGAGGATAAAACATTTGAAACCTTATCGGATAGCCTGGATTCAAGATGAGCACAAGATATTGGTGAATGAATAATGTCTAGTAAAATTTAAGATAGGATCATATCATGATGAAGTGTTGTGTGGTATCATGTCGATGGATGTATGTCATATGTTGTTGGGTAGACCTTGGTAGTATGATAAGAAAGTTATACATGATGGAAGAAAGAATACTTATACCGTAATGTTCGATGGAAAGAGAATCACTTTGAAACCTTTGGAGGATGAACTGGAAAATGAATTATGTGGAATAGATAGAATCAATTTGGTGGATGGAAGGAAATTTCTAGATGGATTGAGGCATGAAAACATGTGTTTTGCTTTGATTCCAAGGAAGTACGAAGACTTAGATGTAGGAAGAACCACAGGAGGAGAAGAATTACTGGAGAAGGAAGTCACTAAACTGATAACAGAGTACCGAGATCTTGTATCAGAGAATGTGCTAGAAGAATTACCAACAATCTATTGGTGTAATTAATTATTAATTACACTTAGCATAAGTTTACTTAGGATTTATTTAATTCCTAAGAAATAGGATCTTTTATTTATCTTATTGAGTTATCTTGTTGCTCAAAATAAGATTAGGTTTAGGTATCTTTGCTTTTATAAAGCAAATAATCTTTCGTA
This sequence comes from Sequoia sempervirens, assembly GCA_007258455.2. Lineage (NCBI taxonomy): Eukaryota > Viridiplantae > Streptophyta > Pinopsida > Cupressales > Cupressaceae > Sequoia > Sequoia sempervirens. The sequence continues at coordinate 369,433,261 of VDFB02193867.1, forward strand.
ATTAATTGGTCTTTTCGAATATATCAAATTGCATGTTTTTATGCAATCTCTGCTTTTTCGTTTTCCTCTTCTGTGGAAGGTAATTTTTAGGTTTGCAATCAGATCATGGGTTTCTAACATGGTATCAGAGCTTCGATTTGCAGCCCCTTCTCAGATTTCTGGAGAGATTCATTGCAGAGTTCGTTCGAGGTCCCTCAAGGATTTTTCTCCTTGAGTATATTTATGCAGCGTTTTGGATCAAATCAACTTTTTCCATTCGATTCAAAGCATTGGAAAAGATTAAGGTTTGATGAAAGTCATTCTTTATTGGAGCTATTTTTAGTTTTGCTTCATAAATCCATCTTCCACTCATTTGTAGGAAAAATGATTTATGGGTTTTGTAGCCAGGGTCAAAATCCGATCTAGGTATCTTTCATATTTTTTATTTCTTTCACAGATCTAAAGAAAATAGCTACACAAAAACCGTTGCGCATCATTTTTTTCACCTGGCTAAAGGTTTAAAAAAAATATTTTTTCACCTTCTGCTTGCTGGATCAAAAAACTATTTCTGGGTTTTATTTTTTGCTTCAAAAAAATTCTGGGTTTCTGTTTTTGTTATCTCATTATAAACAAATTTTTCAAAAATTAAATTTGAAGATTTTTCATCATGGAGGCAGATGTGAACATTGGTTTGTGCATGCATTCATTTTTTTTTCATGAACTAGGTTTGCATTTTCTCTGTAGTTTATGCATGTTTTGTATTATCTCATTTTACAATCATTGGGTTATTGTAATAAATGAACTAAGATAAAGTTCCATTAAGGGGGGTTATTGCATCCATCTTTCATGATTGGTGACAACTCGGATGAGTTTGTCTGGTTTCCTGTTGTCTCCTTTAGCTTCTTTCTTGCTTAGTTGGACACATCGTTGATTTGTTTTGGTTCACACTTCACATTGGGATCTTATAGTTCTTGATCCTCATTGGTTTAAATCTTTTCCATTTGAAGGCCATGGTTTTATGGTTAATGTTCCAGAATCTTGATGGTACTCGTCCTATGGGCAGTTTTAGTTTCAGTTTGGCATTGGCTTTGAGACACAACTTCTAGATTTGTCACCATTATGGGTCCATTCATCCTTTTATCTACTGTTGTTCAAAGATTCCAGAGTTGATCTAGTATGTGAGTTTCCAGTGTTCCTTGGCATCGGGTTTGTTGTTGCATTTGTGATTTTGATTGGTATTTTGCAAACAGAAGTATCTTTCCTTGCTTTCCAAATTTGGGGTTCCAGTGTTGCTTCATCAAAGTTCTTCTAGTGTTTCTTCACAGTAGTTCATCTCACTAAGAGGGGTTTCTCTCTCTTTTCATTTGTACATGAGTACCTCATCAGGCCTTGTTGTCGGGACTCATATTTGCATAATAATCTGCTTCTCCCTAAGTTGCACTTATGGGGGGGTATTGGTGTAATTAATTATTAATTACACTTAGCATAAGTTTACTTAGGATTTATTTAATTCCTAAGATACAGGATCTTTTATTTATCTTATCGAGTTATCTTGTTGCTCAAGATAAGATTAGGTTTAAGTATCTTTGCTTTTATAAAACAAATAATCTCTTGTAATTAATCGGTCTTTTCGAATATATCAAATTGCATGTTTTTATGCAATCTCTGCTTTTTCATTTTCCTCTTCTGTGGAAGGTAATTTTCAGGTTTGCAATCAGATCATGGGTTTCTAACACAATCTAGAGTATCAATCATCATATAGATCTTATTCTAGGAGCCAATTTTCCAAACAAAGTTGCACACCGGATGACACCAGTAGAGAATACAGAGCTAAATAGGTAGATATAGGAATTGTTGAAGAAGGGATTCATTAGAGTGAGCATGAGCACATGTGTAGTACCAGCTGTACTTGCACCTAAGAAAGATGGAGAATGGAGTATGTGTACAAATTCAAGAGCTATCAATAAGATCACAATAAACTATAGATTCCCATTGCCTAGGATAGATGACATCATGGATAGTTTGAGTGGAGCCAAGTATTTCACCAAGATATATTTGAAGAGTGGATACCATCAAATGAGGATTGGAGAAGGAGATGAGTGGAAGACTACTTTCAAGATAAATGAGGGATTGTATGAGTGGTTGGTCATTCCATTTGGATTGACTAATGCACCGAGTACATTTATGAGGTTGATGAATGAAGTCTTGAAGAAATTCTTGGGTAAGTTTTTCATTGTTTATTTGGATGATATTCTAATATTTAGTAAGACTAAGGAGGAACATTTGGGGCATATCAGACAAGTATTTCAGAGGCTAAGAGAAGAGAAGTTGTTGATAAACATCAAAAGTGTAGTTTCATGAAAGAAGAACTAGTCTATTTGGGATTTGTGATATGTGTGGAAGGATTGAAGATGGACTCCGAGAAGGTTAGAGCAATAGTTGAGTGGCCTACACCTATGAGTGTTGGAGAGGTGAGATCATTTCATCGATTAGCAACTTTTTATTAGAAGTTCAATAGAAATTTCAATGGTATTTGCATGTCAATGATAAAAACAATGAAGGGTGACTGGAAGGAATTCAAGTGGACATCTAGAGCGCAAAAAAGTTGAGTTGTTAAAGTAGAAGGTGACAGAACAACCTGTGTTGGCATTACCATACTTTGATAAGGTATTCCAAGTGGATTTTTATGCTAGTGGGAGTGCAATAGTTGTGTTAAGTTAGGAAGGTAGACTAGTAGCCTTCTTCAGTGAGAAATTGAATGATTCTAGGAGAATATATTCAATCTTTGACCAGGAGTTCTATACAATTTTATAGGCCTTCCTTGAAGAAGTGGATACATTACTTGTTACCTAAGGAGTTTGTGTTGTATACAGATCATCAAGCTTTGCAATATTTGAACAGTCAAGAAAATTTGAACTAGAGACATATGATATGGGTAGAATTCTTGCAGAGTTATACATTTGTGTTGAAGCACCAGAGTGGGAAGTCAAACAAGGTTGCAGATGCATTGAGTAGGAGAAGGAGTTTTTTGACAAAGATGAAGTTTCAATATTATTTTTTGAGGAATTAAGGAACATGCATGAGGATGAAACTCATTTTGTGGAGGCATGGAATGCTTGCAAGGAACCGGTAGAGACAGATAGAAGCAAGTGGTTGGATTATTTCATTCAAATAGGCATGTTGTTCAAGAACAATAAGTTAGGTATTCCTAGAAGTTGAATGAGAGAGAATTTGATCAAGGAAAAGCATTGTAGAGGATTAGTAGGACATTTTGGAATTGATAAGACTATAGTATTGGTGAGAGAACTATCTTTGGCCACATATTAGTCAATAAATATGTATAAGCATGTCAAGAAATATGTTTGGAGTTGTAGGGTTTGTCAAGTTGCAAAGGGAAACAATTAGAACACTGGGTAGTATACACCATTGATAGTACCAGAGAGACCATGGGAGGACATAAGCATGAATTTTGTGTTGGGATTACCAAAGAAACCAAGAGGATTTGATTATGTATTTTTGGTTATGGACATATTTTCTAAGATGGTGAAATTCATGCCTTGTAAGAAGACCAGTGATGCAGTACATGTTGCAGATCTATTTTCAAGGAGATTGTGAGATTACATGGACTATCGAAGAGTATTGTATCAGATAAATGCACTAAGTTCGTTGGATATTTCTGGAAGACATTGTGGAAGAATATGAAGATAGATTTGAAGTATAGTTCATCCTTTCACCCATAGACGGATCGATAGACAGAAGTGGTAAGTATGAGTTTGGAATACTTGTTGAGTTGATTGACTAAAGGCAAAGTAGGAAATTGGGACTTGATTCTACCACAAGAAAAATTTGCATAAAACAATTCAGTAGACCGGAGCACAGGGAAGACACCATTTGAGATAGTGATAGGACAACAACCCAAAGGAGTAGCAGAGTTAAGGGATATTAGTAAGGAGAATCAAAGGAGTGTGAAGGAAGAAGAATTTGTAGGATTCATGGAAACATTGCATACTCAAGTTAAGGAGCATTTGGAGAAGATGAACAATACCTACAAGGAGGCAAAAAATAAGAAGAGAAGACATAAGGAGTTTGCAGTAGGATAGGAAGTAATGGTATATCTAAGGAAGGAGAGATTTCTAGTTTTGACATATAATAAGTTGAAGATGAAGAAGTTTGGACCTTGTAAGAACATCAGGATGTTTGATTCTAGAAATGCATACAAAGTGGAACTACTGAAGGAATTTGGTATATCACTTATACTCAACATTGCATACTTATATCAGTATCATGAAGGGGAGTCACCAAAGAACATAGAAGTTGGTTTTATAGACCTGATAGCACATCATCTGGAGAAGATTAAAGAGATTCTAGATAGTAGATTTGGACATAGTACTAGAGGAAGGAAATACAAGGAATATCTAGTCAAATGGAAAGGAAGACCGGAAGAAGAGTCATCATGGATTTCTCAGGCTGAGGTGGACTGCATTGGTTTTCCTCTTGCCCTAGGAAAGTGAGAAGCTCACTTTTCTTCAACCTCCGATGTCTGATGTAGGAGCATCCCAGGTTTCAAGCAATCTTACATCAGCCAAAAATATTTGCATTCATATTTGCATTTTAGTAGTTATCTGTCAGACCTAGTCTCAATGTTTTATGTCGCATTGTACCACATTGCAACATCAGAGCTCATGGAGTAGGATATATGATCTTCATGGCTACATCTATATCTCAGTTATATTTGGACAGAGAGTATTCACTGACCAGTCTTGGATTTTCAAGGTTTTGGACCTATCCCATTACTTGTGGAGCTCAAGAGTTCATTCCATAAGGATGCACATTCATCTAGGAACCTTAGTTCTGATCCACGTCGTGTTTGTCCAAGGATCAAAGAAAATTCTTATATTTTAGTAGACCTTCACATGTTTCATATATTTTAGGGTTTAAGACCTCTTGAAGTTGACGCGGACCCTTTCTGGAGCTGGGAAATAGTATAAATAAGCATTGTGTAGTTACATTACACACATTTAATCAAGCAATCAAGTAGGAAGATAGTTCTATGGTTTTAAGGCCTTCAACCCACATTCTATTATGGGCTTAACCCCACATATTTCTATAATTTCATAATTCTATAAGCTAGAAGGCAGGGCATGTTTCCAATTAATAATTGATCATCATTTATATTTCCAAATTTGTTTGAGTTCTTATTCGTTGATTTTCCATTGTGCTTACTCTTACTGCAAGGCTGGATAGTCTTGTTTCTGGACTCTCCATCCTTGATTGCACCAGCACGATGGAGATTTGGTAATTTTGAAGACATTTTATCATTAAGGCCAAAAATTGAATGCAAAACAAAAAAAAGCACAGACCAACCCGGCAAAGAGCAAAGCGAAAGAGGGGGTCCCTAGTTCAAGCAAGGAATGTGTGCAAAATGCACAACAATAAGTTTGCCCACATCCACAAGAGTGGCATTGTGCTTATTCCTTGACATAGGTAGTCCTTGCACAAATTCCATACTAATGACTTCCCACTTACTCTCTAGAATATTATGTGGATATAGTAATCTCACTAGATGATGATGTTCAACTTTCACCCTTTGACATTCTAAGAATCTAGCCACAAATCTAGTAGAATCCCCTTTCATACCTTTCCAAAAATATAATGGCTTCACATTGACCAACATTTTTTTCACACTAGGATGTCCATAGTATGGTGCTTCATAAACTTCTTTCCACACAAGAATTCTTAACACTTTAGAGTCATGCACTTACATTCTTCTCTTATACCTAAGCAATTCATTGGGTTCAAGATAAAATACCTCATACCTTTCATCTTGTGGATTGCTTATGAGTGCTTGCTTAACTTTCATGTAGTACTCATCCTCCTTGCATTTTTGTAATACTTGGCCTTTAAATTTGGTTTGGATTGTCACTATTGAGGCAATATGACATCTACGACTGAAGGCACTGGCAACCTAGTTTTATTTTCCCTTGATGTAGCCGATATTAAAGTCATAATCAGATATCAAATCCAATAATATTTTTTTTTTTGCATTCAAATTAGGCTAATTAAATAGATATTTCAAACTGCGATGATGATTTTTCATCTCAAAGGGCTTTCCCAACAAGTAATGCCTCCATATCTATAATGCATGAACTGCTATTGCTAACTCTAAATCATGTGATGCATAATTTTGTTCATAGGGTTTAAAATTTATTGATTTATAAGAAATTACTTTCCATTCTTGCATTAAAACTCCAACTAAGCCTTCTCCCAATGCATCTATGATAGCAGTGAAGTCACCATGAGGATTTGGTACTTTCAAAATTTGAGTGGCAGTTAACTTCTCCTTGAGTAGATCAAATATTGCTTGGAATTTTTTTCCACTCAAACTTTTTTCCTTTCCTCTACAAAGAAGTAATGGAAAGGCTATCCTAGAGAAGTTTGTAACAAACTTCCTATAATATCCATCCAATCCCATAAAACTTCTTACCTCAGAGATATTTTTAGGCACTGGCCATTCTAGCATTGTCTTGATCTTGATTAGATTGATTGAGATACAATTAACTAAAATCACATGTCCAAGATACTATAATTTCCTCTAAAAGAAAGTACATTTAGAGAGTTTCATGCATAACTTATTTTCTCTCAATCATTGTAGAACTATCTCCAAATGCTTGCAATGATCCTCTTCATTCTTTGAATAAATTAGGATATAATCCAAGAAAACTAAAACTAACTTATCTAATAAATCCCTAAAAATGTTGTTCATTAGGTTCATAAATGTTGTTGGCACATTACCAATTCCAAATGGTAGAATTGTAAACACATAATGCCCATATCTGGTTCTAAAAGAAGTATTGAAGATGTTCTCATCTTTGATTCTTAGCTAGTGGTGTCTAGATCGTAGATCAATTTTAGAAAACATAGCAGCTCCCCGCATTTGATCAAAAAGGTCATCAATGCATGGCAATGGATACTTTTTCTTTACCATAGCTTTATATTCAATAATATATGTACAATTGCAATGTACCATCCTTCTTTTTCACAAAGATTACTAGTACTCCCCAAGGTGATACACTAGATCTTATCAATCCCTTAGATAATAATTCATCTAATTGTGCCTTAAGCTCCATTAACTTAGTTGTTGTCATTCTATAATGCACTTTGGCAATCGGTTCTGATTCAAGTACTATATCTATGGAGAAATCGAGTGCCCTTTTCAATGGTAGTCCAAGTAGTTCTTCTAGAAACACATCTAAATAATTTCATAAGATAGGATATCTTTCCATATCCATCTCTCCAATTTCATCATTTCACCTTCTTCCATCTCTTGGTAATTTTGTGACTCATAGTTGACAATGACATCCTGAGAAATATCTTCCTTATATTCCTCAATATTTTCCATCTATATTTCAAATAGCTTGCATCCTTTCTTCTCATCCCTAATAAATTCCATGGCAGAGATTTGATGCAACTTAATTTCCCTAGGTATCCCTTGCAGCATTACTTGGTTACCTAAATCATCTAAGCACTCTACTATTTTGGCATGGCAGTCTACCTTGGCTCTATGCCTCCAAATCTAGTTCATTCCTAGGATAAAATCACAGGATCCTAAGGGTGCTACATATAGGTTTATCTCTATATAGAAAAAAGGTAGTTCAATCCTAGCATTGAACAAACATTGTTCCACCATTGCTCTTGTCTGGTTTCCATGTTCTGCAACCCATGACTTTGGCATATAACTAGCTTTCCTGGATATTCCCTTTTTTATTCTAGTTGAAACAAAATTTCCAATAGCTCTTGTATCCATAAGTATGGAAATAGGAAAACCAAATAAAATACATGGAGTCTCCATTGGGGTAACTTGATACTCCACTTGACAATCATCTAAGGCAGCATGGAACTTTTTTTGGAACACCTCTTGCTGGGAAGGAAGTGGGTTTCCATAAGATCGTGACTTAGAAGGCTTATTGGGACAATTTATAGCAAAGTGTTCTCCCCCACATGTGAACCATCCCGTTGTTGGTCCTTTCTTCCTTGCAGGTTCACTAGGTTTACTAGCATTGCTTTCAACATTGTTAGCATTACCACCTTTAAATTTATTCCTTTTGTGCTCCCTCCTTGATTCTCTTCCATTATTTCAGGGTCCCTTTTGCCCTTGCTTCTTAAAATCTTGCACTCTTTCAAACTTTCTTGGAGTTGGTTTAGCTTGAGCTCCTGTGAACTTCTTATGGTTCCTATTCTCTTAGTGGATGGAGATGAATTTGAGCTTCTACTCTTTTCTAAAAACCTTCTTGCAAAATAGGTCTATGGTGGTTGTACCATGAACATCTACCTCACCACCAATCTAGCTATTAAGCCCCATAATGAATTTTCTTATGTGAAAGCACTCATCCTTCTGATACATTGGTACATACCATAACAATCAGGTGAACTTTTACCAATACCCATTTATTAACATCTCCCCCTATTTCAAATTTTGAAAATCAATGAGCTTTTGGTCGTAAAAGAGTTGAGGTAACCATATTTTCCTGAATATTTCAACAAAATAGTTCCATGTGAGTTTCAAAGAACCAATCCCAAGTTCCATTTTATTATTCATCCACCAGTTAGAGGATTTTCCTGCTAACTGATAAGCTCCCCATACTTCCTTCATGACCTCAGAATAATTTTTGATCTCAAAATATTTTTCAATATGAATCAACCATGCCTCAGCTTCTTCCCTACTAGTGCTTCCTAGATTTATCCACACATTAGGCATCTGAACAAATATGTTTCCTACAACAGCTTCTTGTACCTATGTAAACATTTCCTTTATAATATCAAATTGACCCCTTTTAGCTAGGACAATGTCTGCCCCATTTACAGCATAAACATTTCCTGGTCTCTGTGCCAACACTTTACAATGGCTTCCCCATTTGTAGCATAAAAAATTTCACTGCAAGCACAAAATATCCTTGTGCCAAGTAAACATCTCCTAGATTTACCCACACATCAGGCATCTGAACAAAGATGTTTCATGTAGCAGCTTCTTGTAACTATGTAAAAATTTCCTTTGCAATATCAAATTGACCCCTTTTAGCTAGCACAATGGCTGCCCCATTTGTAGCATAAACATTTCTTGGTCTCTATTCCAACACTTAAGTGGTCCCTTTTATGACAATAAAATCCTCTTCAGTTATTATTATACTCCTATTTTCCAAGAGAAAAATCCCTAAGGCCCATGGGAAATGAATGATGAGAATTTTAGTTTCAACTTGGTTTCATTTTGAAAAGGAGACATAACATTGTACAAGATTTGTTTAATAGCAGAATAATTTAATCCACCTATTTGGGACTGTAAAATAAAAATAGATGAATTAATCTATTTTTAATTATGTGTTCTTTTAATCTAGAATCTGATAGAAAGATAAAGCATAATACATTGAAGGACACAAAAAATGTTATAAAATAAAGACTAAAATAGGTTGCCTATAAAAAACAAGAAAGATGAAAAATGAAAAGATAGCATACAGATGATTCATTTGAGGTTTTTTTTAATATCTCATTTAACTATTTCAAATGGATTTGGAAGGGACAAAGCATATTTGATTGACTAAAATTTTGAGGTAGCTTATCCATCGTCATTGTATGCATCATCTTCTCTTGGAATCTGTTTCTACAATGCACCAAGCCTAGAATTGATTGGGGATGCACTTAAGGTGGATACAAATTATCAAATTCTTTATGTATGCTTGGCAACATTGAACTAAGAATAGATGGTTGGCTTAAAGAAAAATAAACAATTAAATTAGCACACCAACTTGTCTTGGCTAATGAAGCAAAATGAGAAGTTGATGAAGAATGAAGGATTCAAGTGGAAAGGAGAAAGCAAGAGGAAGAACTTCAGTGGGTGATGCAACAAGAGGAGAAATTTGAATGCACTGAAGTTCTTCCTCTTGCTTTCTCCTTTCCACCTGAATACTTTTTTCTTCATCAACTTTTTATTTTTCTCCATTAGCCAAGACAAGTTGGTGTACTACTTTAATTGTTTCTTTTGCTTTAACCCAGTCATCTATTTTCAGTTCCATATTGCCAAGCATACATAAAGCATTTGATGATTTTTTATCCACCTTAAGTGCATCCCCAATCAATTCTAGGCTTGGTACATTGTAGAAATACATTCCAATAGAATATGATGCATACAAGGATGATGGATATAAGCTACCTCAAAATTTTAGTCAATCAAATATGCTTTGTCCCTTCCAAATCCATTTGACATAGTTAATTAAATCTTATCAAAAACCTAAAATCAATTACCTATATGTTATCCTTTCATTTTTCCTCTTTCCTTTTTTTATGGGTAACCTATTTTAGTCTTTATTTTAGAACATTTTATGTGCCCTTCAATGTATTATGCTTTATCTTTCTATTAGATTCTAGATTAAAAGAACCTATAATTCAGAATACATTAATTCATCTATTTTTATTTCAATCCCAAATAGGTGGATTAAATTATTTTGTTGTCAAACAAATCTTGTACAATGTAATGTCCCCTTTTCTAAATGAAACCAAGTTGAAACTCAAATTCTCATCATTCATTTCTCATGGGCCTTGGGGATTTTTCTCTTGGAAAATAGGAGCTAGGTTTGGTTAAAGCTTAGGAATCGTAGACATCATCATCATATGGATCATCTTATCTTGGACTATTTTTGTAATGGTTCATCATCTTCAAAATCAAAGTATGCATGTCTCCTTTATGATTTTGTTGAAACTGTAGAATTTGTCTCGCCATCATCAAAAGTCTTCTAGACCTGTAACTGCAAGAATATCTTGGGTATTTTCTGCATCATCTTGTGCCTTATTACTCATAATTTTTCTCATCTTCCATGGCAACATCAAGTTCCTCCATAGAAGAATCATTAGCCTTGTGGTCCTTATCCTTCTTCTTTTTCTTCTTTTCCTTCTTTTGTTTCTTCTCAGACTGGCCAGCCTCATCATCGTCATCATCCATTTCCTTACACGAGTACTCTTCCATAATTCCTTCGCACGTTCAAATTACTCCTCTTGTTGCATCACCCGTTGAATTTCTTCCTCTTGCTTTCTCCTTTCCATCTGAATCCTTCGTTCTTCATCAGCCAAGAAAAGTTGGTGTGCTACTTTAATTATTTCTTTTGCTTTAAGCCAGTCATCTATTTTTAGTTCCATGTTTCCAAGCATACATAAAGCATTTAATGAGTTCTTATCCACCTTAAGTGCATCCCCAATCAATTCTAGGCTTAGTCGGATCTCATTTCAAGCTTGATCCATGGTTGCAAGATGTAGATATGAATCCACATAATCAAGAAACTCAAAAAATTTAGCCTTATAAAAGATTTTCTTTTTCAGTATCACATAGCCATTCACACAACCTAGCAAGATTAAATTGTGTTGTGACTTTATCCCATGGTAACTCAAGTGAAACACCACCTTCTTCTAGTCGATAGAAGAATTCCATATCCTTAAAGTGCACAAAAAAAATTGTAGAATTGGGACTGGGGATTTATTTATTAATTCAACCCAAATGCCATTTCCTAATGCCTCCATAAAATTTTTTTGAGCCAACTCTAGTTCATCATGCTCAAAATGAAGAAACCCAATGTTGTTTAATAATTCAATGGGTTCTTCTTCTCTACTCTTCTTCAGAAGAGACATTGTTGTCTTAAGACAATCTAAGGTTGCACTGGGGTATGTCGATATTAATAACTCACCCATCTTTATAAATGTATGGGCATCACATGGATCTATGAGAGTTTCCTTTCTTAAAATTTACAAAGCCTTCTCTACCTACCCTTGCTGAGCATATATATGGCCTATAGCTTTTAAGCTCTCACAGTTCTGAGGGTGGACCTCCAGAACCTTTTCAAAATTTGAGAGAGACCTCTTAAGATCTCCCAACTTCAATTGAACCTATCCACAAAATCATGTGGCCTCTAGCTTTCCTTGACTGATGCCATGTAGTAGCATCCAGTGGTTTCATAATCACCTTTACTATGATAAGATTGTGCAAGATTATAATATGAATGAGATTTCATGAGAGGGTGGTCAGTTGAAAAAAGAGTTGTCTCAGTCAATTATTCCACAAGAAAATGCTTCCTTGTGAAGAAAAAATGCTTTAATAAATGATTCAATGCCATTGCATAGTATAGGTATGATTCAAAGCCTCTACACATCTTTCCCATTCCTTTATGAACACTACCTTTTTCACAAATTGTGAGAATCCTACAATTAAAAAATGCACAAAAGTGACCATGGATATTTTTCCCCATTTCAAATAGTAAAATTTCCAAAAAAATGTGTTTAAAACCTGCAAATAAAAACATGCTAATTTTTGTGCCAAAAAAATGCATTTAAAACCTGCAAAAAAATGAAAATAAAATCACATTGTTTTTGTGCCAAAAAAAAAACCATGAGACCATAGCTTGATGCTTACTATTATGCTTTAATATATTTTTTCCAAGAATCCATAGCTTGTTTGAAATCGCATGTTTTAGGATTTTAGCCATAGCAGCAAGGTAGTGAACTATTTGATAAAATGCTTTGGTAGACATGTATGAAAAATGTGGTAGCATAGACAAGGAAATTAACTTTCAAAAAAAATCCTCAAATAAATGTGGTCTCATGGTGACAAAACGTCATGAAGAATTCCATGACAAGCGAATTGCTATGGATTTTCATGGCACCATGAGACCACATTCTTTGAGGCATCTTTTCAACCAGTTCGCTGCCTTGTCTATGCTATTACTTACTATTATGCTTTGATATATTTTTTCAAAGAATCCATAGCTTGTTCAAAAGCACTTGTTTTAGGCTTTTAGGAATAGAAACAAGGAAATGAACTATTTGATAAAATGCTTTGGTAGAAAATATGTATGAAAAATGTTTTAGCATAGACAAGGCAGTGAACTATTTGAAAAAAAGCCTCAAAGAAATGTGGTCTCATGGAATGCCATGATAATCAAATGCAATTGGTAGGTTCTCCTAGTTATTAGTTACGCAATGTGAATTAATTGCATAACTACTTAAGTTGACTTTGTAAAAACTATATTGTAATTGAAATTTTGTCATCTATCAGCATCTAGTTCTTAGTTATGCAACATCAAGTAATGCTTTGAGTTAGAAAGATGTGCAATGCAATGTAATTAGCAATGCAAATGATTATGAACAAATAATTGATACCAATTCATAATATACCCCTATATTCCAACCTAAAATACATAAAAAATCCAATCATACATAGTATTATCAACAAATAATTGAGACCAAAATTTGAGCACCAGATTAAATCTTCTTGTCCATTGATTGCTTTAAATAGATATTACAATATAACATAAGTCTCCACATATATGTTTCTATAAATGCATATGATGATGATATCAAAATTTGGGCTTGGTTTCTCTTTTATAATAGAAGCAACAAGCTTTAGACTATTACAAAATATGGCATCTTTCCAAAATTCATGCCTCTTTGTATAAAATAAACTAAAAAGTAGTTTTTTCTTAAAACATAAAATAGAGAAAGTAGATAAGTAATGAAGTCTGCAACACTTGTGACACCATAGTCTATTAATCTCCTTAAGGAACTCATGATCACTAAAGATCTGTTCAAGGTCCTTTCTCCATATTAATGAATTTGAATGTGCGGTTCTTTCACTGTGATGGCCCCAAGTCCTACTATTCATGGGGAGGACCCAAATACTTCTACTCCTAGTCATACACTATATAATCATGTGGCCATTTGTATTCTTGAATTTTCATTATATTTGCAAGGTGAATCTTCTATCAGTTGTTTAGTAATGACATGCCATCCATGATGAACTTAGAATATCCAACATCCAATACTATTACTCCATCCATGATTAAGTCAAACCTATCAAGACTCAACTCACCATCCTTTTTTATGTGAGTGATGCACTGGAACAATCTAGCTAAATTCACTCTTCCATTCATTGAGGTCCTTCAAGTGGTCATCATCTTTCAATATTTATGGCACAAACCACTGATTCAAAGTATGAAATGAATCTATTCTTGTTTTGATCTCTTTGTCCTCTCCTTGCATATATTAGAATTCATCTATAACTATTTTGGTCATCTGCTCTGTAGGTTTTAATGTTGTAGGAACCTCAATGCTCCCCTGTAATATTCTGCAAAAGGTTACGAATGTGTGGTGTATGGGCCACCAACTCTTAAAAATGGGATCCAATAAGGATACATGTGTTTTCATCTAATTAATTGCCTATGGCAGTGAGTTGTAGCAATCATGCACACTTTCCAACCTATCCACAATTAGCTTTATCCTATGCTCGAGTACCTTCTCTAAGACATTGCAGATTTTCTTATTCACTCCTTCCTTACCCTCATTGTTGGATTTCTTTAACTCTTTAATCTCCTATCAAAGTGTAGACACTAAAAAATTCATGAGTGATACTATCCATCTTATTCTAATTAACTAACACCATTTCTTCCTAAATCAGTTCAAATTCATCAATTAATTGAATAATCAACATTATTTAATTAAAATTCAGAAAATTTAGCTATTAATCAAATAATTAAATTTATTGGATTAATTCATCCTTCTTCTAACTAATTATTCATCTTATTTAATTAAATCAAATCATTTAATTAAATGCTCTTTAAATCCCCCTATTTGATTAAATCAATCAAATCAAATGTCACAATCTCCTAATTCACTCTAGTTAATTAATTATGGAGTAATTAATCCTAAATCATCTTTCTAATCATCATTATCAATTCCTCTAGCTTTTAACTCCTCAAGAGTTAAATCAACCCATGGTCAACTAACCAAGTTTCACATGAAATTAATTTCAATTAATTATTTAATTCATCTATTTTCCCTCACCAAGGCATATTCCAAGGAATATTCCTCTCAAAAACCTCTCATTCAATTTCCCTCTAAAGGTTTCAAAAATAGATCACATCCTCTTATATTTACAATAAATTCTCTTACAACCTTTCAAATCTTCTTACATCCTCTCAAATCTCATTCAATTCCTCTTACACAATTTTCAAATTCTCAACCATCAACATTTATTTCTCTTCCATCCTCCTCCACTCACACATTTTCCAAAATGTGCTTCAACTTCCTCCAATAGAATTGTGACACTTGGCACATTCTCATTGGTTCTCAATTTATCCCACATTCACCAATTTCCTCCATTCTTCAACCCTTGGCTTCTATAAATAGAGGCATTATTTTCACAATATTGATCCACAACTCAGAGTATTATCACTATAGGAATTCTATTTCATAGCTATCATCACTCTTTATCATTTTCAAGCATTTTTAGCTAGATTATAGTCTTTTTTACACTAAGATCATCAAACAACTCATCAAGCATATATAAGGGATTGGCAAAGGGCTTCTTTCCACATCAAAGGAGAACCACTCCCCCTATGGGATGGAGGTTAGCTAGTTTTATTTAGATTACATGCTTTATTTTATTGGTTTCTTGTTATTTTCATGTATTCTAGTGAATATGGCTAAATAATTTCATAGGGAATACTAGATTGATCTATCTAACATGTTTGAAACTTGTTTGTTGATCTACTATTAGTTTTTGTAGGTTTGGTGTTCACATTTTGGTGCTAGAAGGAGGGCAGACCATCCTAACATGTTAAATTTCACTTCAGTTTTCCATTTATTGCAGACACAGGAATGCGATGTCACCTTCATGCAATTGTGAGCCTGCCGAGCATCGCTTTTTCCATACAGTGTCACTATCACCACATCACACTGCATATGCTCATTTTTGTCATGCTGCTTTCACTTCACCGTCGCATTCAACCTCTCTATCTTCTTTCCAACTTTCTTCTTGCAGAGCGCCACTTTTGAAATCACGTCATATTCATGCTCTCTGCCCACTGTAGAGTGTCTCTTTTGATTTTTTTAGAGCATCGCTTTTGTGTTTCAGCATTGCATTTGAAATTTGTAGAGCGTCACCTTTGTTGGAAGCAAGGGAAAATCAAGTTGGAGACCTAAAAGAATTTTTTAATGATCTTTGTAATAATCTAGGGCTTCAATTTTTGCATTTCATTTTCTGTTATAGAACCAACCAAGATCAACTTGGGCTTAAAATTAACCTACAACTTAAGATTTTTCAGGTTGGCTAAAATTGAACCTTAGATACTAGAATTTGGATTTTAGACTAAAATTGAACAATCACCTTTCACACTCAAATTTTGGTGCTCTAAAAAGAACTCATTATTTCTTTTGAGGATTTAAAAATAACTTGTGTTTTCTTTGTCTTGTAATTTTTTTTGCAACTAGTTTCATTTAAAATGTTTATGCACTTCTCTCGCACTTCACAATAATCTTCAGAATCAAAAGCATTTTTGTGGCATTGGTCAACCTAAAATATTACCTACACATTTGAAATTCAAGTTTTTAAAATTGAACAAATCATGCTAGTGTGAGAAAGAGACACTGTGTGTGCTCCCTCCTTGGGCTTTATGTGAACTAGGAGATCAAACTACAAGTGTAATCTCTCACTTTTGTTACCTTTAGAGGGGCCTACCTAAGACCAATTCGAAGGTGACTCCAACTGGTTTTTTACTCAGGCCGATATATAAATGGATAAGACTAAATTGTCAAGTCCTCATGGTATGTAGGCCTTAGCCCTACGTGTCTTTCAAAATGGGGTACTACTATAAAAATTATAAGATCCCCTAGTATGATTGATTAAAGCCTTTAGTGGCTTGTTCGACGTTGGCAAGGTGCCATGTCCCCGATTACCCTAACTAAGAACCAATTTGTATAGAAGCCAAAATCCTTACTATTTGTTGGTGCAAGAATGGTCATTCTGAAACCACTTCACATTTGTATTATTCAATAGTAGAAAAAAAAACTCCTTTTAATATCGAAATTTTAATGATTTTAAGACTTGGTGGTCCCGAGAAGTGTGTGTTGTGGACAAGAGCCAATGTCACCAAATCTCTAACTGTTCACTTTGTCTAGTGTTTGGAGAAATCCAAGTGGAGACTCAACAAATATTGTCTTTTCTACCCTAGGGTTGTGCAATTTTTGAATCAGTTAAACGCATTGCTTGAAATATCAAAACTTGGAAAAAAACATTCAACAAGGTCATCAAATTTCAAACCCTTTCGAAAGAGAAAATACCTTTGAAAGGTCCACATATTACTGCTTGACCCTAGGGATTCTATCCTTAGAGGCTTCTAAATATTTGGGCCTATATCTCAATTTTCTCTCTCTAAAGTCAACATGGGAAAACTATGCCTTTGATTCCTTGATTTTCACATAATGGACCTTGTGGAATGAAAAGGAGTTGAAACATAGTCATTCAGTCTGAAAGCTAAGAAAGAAAGAGTTGATGTGGTAAAAAGAATCCATTAAGCAAAAATAAAAGACAAATTGAACCCCACACGTGTTTTTTCAAATGATTTCTTACAAGATCAAAATCCCAAAACCAAAGTCTATCAATTGTCACAAGTGTCTTAGTCCAAGAGATCTCAAGAAACGTCCGTCAACACTTTACCAAGTTAGAGATATATTTCTCTATAACTTTTACAAATGTGCATCAAAGGGAAACCCAAACTTGTACTCATTCTATTATTATCAAAATCCCACTCTCTTCCAGTGTCTTAAGTATCTCACTTTGTAGGGTTGAAAAGTTCTTGGAAGTACAACATGTTCTTCAATACCTTGGTCTTGTAAACAAAAGTCTCTCTAGATTCATCTAGGATCAAAATCAACACTTTCATCCAATCGTAAACATCAATCAAATCCCATCTTACAATAAACTCTTAGAATCATTGGAAAAATCATTCATAATAGACTTTTAGTAATCTATCAAATCAAAATCCTCTTGTTTGACTAAGTGTGTGTGGATGAATCCTTCTTCATACACTTAGTTAAATTATCACCTTGTGGACAATTTTATTCCAAGATAACATCCAACATCTTGGGGTTTATAAGTTCATTATCCAAAATCCAAATCAAATCAAAAATTCCTAAAGTCTAGTATTCCTCCAAGGTTTCTTAAGAGTTCAATCATTCATATCATCCATCCCTCATTTATCCCATCATCACTATTTGATCCTTAAAAAATCCTAGTTTTTCTTTTTTGTACCTAAAGTTTTAGACCAACCTAAGGAGTTAGAGGTTTACCTCCCATATTCCTAAAATTTGATCCTTATTTTATGGTCCAAACTGGATCTCAACACAAGAAAAACATGCAGCACAAAAAAGAAACATCCACTTCAAGTGACTTGAGTCAAACTGCATCTGAATTCAACCCCATCAGATCTAACAACCCACTACTCAACTTTCCTCAATTACCACATGATATTCAAGAGGAAGTTTGTCAAGTGGAGGATGTTACCAACAATTCCTTAGGAATGACTCAAGACAAAATCATGGAGATAGTCCAAAATCTTGAAAATCACAAAATTGTCAACACAATGATGAGACTTAATCCTTCACAATACATGTCAGCATTGGAAAAGGAAAGGGCTAAACTCCCTTCTGATTTGATGTGATTACTATTGTGGAAAAACCTCTTGGGATTATTCCACTAGTATCATTCACACCTTCTTTCCAAAACGCCATTCAACCCATCATACAACCAACATCATCTCATGCTCCAAGTCCACCTATGGTTACCAAGGGAATTTTATTGCTTTAGGCTCTTCAAACACATCCCCTTGTAAATAACCAAGACTTAGACACCAACACCATCTTTGGTCTACCAAATACCATTCCTCAAGATCCAAAGATTCCATACATTCCACTCATTTTTCATGACACCAACAATCCTTCCACTTTCACCGCATCACCGACATATTCTCTTGATACACAAGTCTCTCTCCCTGTGACTTCACAAGGAAAAGTGGGTCTATGGACAAGGGAGAACCTTTGATCCCTCATCATCACTTTCTTAAGGAAACACACCACCCATCTTCCCACCATTTCCCCCTCTAACATCAACATCCACACCAATCCTTAGTTTAGGGCAACCCCCTTTACCAATTCTGAATCAACCAAATCAAACCAATCCTTCGATCATGAATCAAGTCAACATACCAAATCCTCTGAGCATGCCACCAATATCACAACACTAGGTGGCATCAATCCAAGCAACACAATCAATCACTACATCTATAAAATGCCAAAATGTGGTCTCCCAAGCACCTATCATATCAACCACACCATCTACCACACAACCCCTCATCATCACTCAAACAGCACCTCCGCTACCACCTCAAAAAAATATCATCATACCGTGTCACACCATTCTGAATCCTCCACCTCCCCCACCAAATCCAAACATGGAAAATCAATATAGTATCACACTACAAGCTACCTAGCAAGCCTATCAAAAGGCACTTCAATAATTCCAAGCTCAACAAGCTATGCAGGTTACACAACAAGCCACTCAAAAATCACAGGCACAACAAGCTGCACAACAAGCACAACAGGCAGCCCAAGCACAAGCAAAAGCTTTATTGCAACAACAGCAAGCCGCACAAGTTGTGCAAGCAACACAAGCCACATAGGCTACCCAAGCTGCACAAGCCACCCAACAAGCTCAAGCTCAGACACAATCCCAATATCAGAACATCAAGCTCAAGCACAAGCCTTGTTATAACAACAAGCTTATCAACAAGCTTTATGACAATACCAAGCACAACAACAAGCAACTTAGCTACAAGCCCAACAACAAGCATTGTCGGTACAACAACAAAAAGACCAACAACAAGCATTGTTGGAATAGAAACAACTACAGGAATACCAACAAGCATTGGTGGCACAACAGAATTTGCAACAACCTCCCACTAACACACAAAATAACCCACCCATCACTCAAGCAATCAAACCACCCCAAAACACATTCATCCCACCACCCGATCCGTAAAATTATGTGTCTGCACAAATAAAATTGCTCTCACAACAAGTGCTAGACCTACAATTAGGGAAAACAACAAAAACACAAGGGAATTTGCACCCCTATCCATTCAACAGAAGCATTGTGATGGTTTCACTCCCACAAGGGTTTGAGATACCTAAATTTGACAAATATCATGGGATTGGTAACCCTGAAGATCACATCAGGGAATTTCATGTCCACTGTATGGAAGTTGCATATGATGAGTCTTATTTAATGCGACTATTCCCTCATATTTTGGTCGGTCCAGCAATAGAATGGTTCTCCTGCCTTCCTCCCGAAATTAAGAAGTTCCAAGAAATTGTGGAATTATTCATATAGAACTATTCATTCAACATAGGCATGGATGTGTGTCTAGAAGAACTATCTGCTCTAAAACAAGCCAAGGGGGAAACATTTGCATCATTCTTACAATGATGGCAATCTAAGACCAACAAGAGCAAGTGGGCTATACCTGAAGAACAACAACTCAGTACTATCATCGCCAATCTTGAAGGGACCTTGTCCTTCCATCTGAAAATGGAATGCATCACAACATATGACCAATTGATTCCCAAGTTGCTAAACATTGAAAGAGCCCTTATTGCACAAGGGGGGACACCTACTTATCAAGACAATTGTCCATTCACCAGTTACAATGAAAAACCTCGCAAATGGGCAAAGAACAAGATGTTACTAATGATGGTGTAGTTGACTCCAAAGTTATTATCAGTGCCCTAAGGAAAAAAACACAATCATATCAACAACCACAAGTCAATAACCAAAACAACACAAAAGCAAACACATCATCACAACAACCCAACAATCAAACAGTCAATAACCTAAATACTCAAGGGGGACCACCCCCAAGGAACAAGTATCCCCCTAAATGAAAATACACACCACTTGTGGAACTGATTGAGTCTATCATGCAATAGCTAGTACAAGAAAATCTCATCAAGATACCTATTTATAAAAATTATCAAGAGCCTCAAGTTAAACCACCATGGTATAATGAGAAACATCTCTGTGGTTTTCACAAAATCAAGGGACACATGATAGCCAGCTACATGCGACTTAAAAATCTAATTTAGGATCTCATTGATGATAAAACCATAACCATTGAACAAGTCGTGGGGAAACAGGATCTCAAAATATACATGAATCTAATGACAGATCACAATAAAGGAAAAAAAAATCATAAGGAAAATTATAGTAATGTGAACCATGTTTATGACCATGTTGTTGCATCCTTAGATGAGTGGGTCATTATTGTCAACATCAAAGGATCTAGATCCGACTATGGAGTCACCAAACATGGTGGTAGAATTACCATTTCTAGACCATGCCAACCATCCAAGGAATCTGCCACCAATCCAAAGTCAATCCCCAATGGTTATAATGTCTTGGATCAACTAAAAAAGACTCCTGCCCAAATCTCCATCATGGAGTTACTAAAAATCTCACCCACACATAGGGAAATCCTAGAAAAAGCATTGGCTACATCCACTGTCCCCATGGATCTTGATGCAAACCAATTCAAAGCTATGGTTGGACATATCACCACACCACATCTCCTAACATTTTATGATTAGGAATTCCCAACCCAACCATCTCATAATTGTGCACTCCATCTTGAAGCCTTGGTCCATAAGAATAAGGTCAAACGAGTCTTGGTAGATGGAGGTGCAGGGTTAAATATTTATACTCTCAAGCTAATAAAGAATCTAGGATTCTCTAAGGATGTCATTGAAAAAGGTAAGGGTATCACTATAAGGGAATATGATGATCAAGAACGGGTGTCTCAAGGCACCATTCAACTCCCTATTCAAGTGGGGTTGGCAATCATAGAAACATCATGCCAAGTTCTTGATCCTGAGCTACCTTACAATATCCTCTTGGGGTACCCATGGATCCATGGGATGCAATCTATCGCATCCACCTTCCATCAATGTATAAAATTTTCTTATCAAAATCAAGAGGTCATAGTCCATGGAGATCCTGATCCATTCTATTATTTTTAAAATATGGAGACCAAGTACTACAAGATCCCTCAAGTCCCAAAGAATGATGAGGGACCCATATCTCTGTATATAGACCCATCTACCTTAACCTCCACTTTTGAGACAAAGACAACCTCTATTCTAAACATCTCTGATATTAAATTTATTATCCAAGATAATGGGTGTGGAGATTATAAAATGAAAAGGATTTTCTTTGTAATAGGAGAGTTACCTCAATCTCCTAGATCTTGTGGGAAACCCTAACCGATTGACACACCATCTCAAACCTTCAAAGCAAACCCCTCCAGATTCAAAATCTAAGGGGACCTAAGTCAAGAAGTGGTAGACAAAAAGGATATATAAAGTCTTCTATACCAATATGAAAGGCTCATACCTTATCTTCCCATGGATGATGACAACAAAGGACTACAGTTAATGCTTGGCATGGGCTATAACAAAAATAAGAAATTCAGGAAAAATGACAACAGCCTACTAGAACCTATCATTGTTGAGAAGTTCCTTAAGAATCTTGGCCTTGGATGTACCCCTCTTAAGATAACCATAGATGGAAAAGGTGTCACAGTTAAAAAGGTCAAAGCTCATCCTCAGTTGCTAGTATCCACAAGTTTACCTTTAGATAACTATACCTTTGATATAACCAATATGTGTAACAAGGACCCATCATTGACCTACCCATGTTATTTGAGGATTCCTCCCTCTTCATGATCAGTACCCTATCTTTTGAACCAAGTAACTAGACCAATGAATTAAAACTTTTCTACCCCCAACTCATCAATTATGACCAACGAGGATCACTGATCTTAGACACGTTTGAAAATAATGAGGCTCTCTCAGAATTCATGGGACTACGGGATACTTTACCATGTGGATATCATAAGGCAGGGTTTGATATTGAGCTAGACACACATCCATACTATGGGGAAATGATTGAATCCCTTAGTCACAAAATAGAAAATTTAAGAGTAATATCTAGGTCTTTAAGTGAAAACCACACTGTGGCACTTTATAACTTGAAAATAGTAAGAAAAAAGGACATATTCGAGGGTGAAAACCTCTCTAAGGTACCAAAGTATGAGGGATTAAATATTCCCCTTAGTTCTATTCATCAGGAAAAATTGGCAGTCTTGGCAAAGAAGTGCAACCTGGTCAACCTAGGAATTGAGGAAACACTACACATCACCTTCTATCCAGAATCACTTTTGACTGAGGAACAAGAACTTCTAGTTACATTTTTGAGAGAAAGAAAGGTAAAATTTGTGTGGACCTATGCTGAAATGCCTGGTCTTGATCCAAAGGTTGTGGTTCATCATCTAGTCATTTATCCAGAGGCAAAACCAGTAAAACAAAAGCTGAGAAAGATGCATCTGCAAATTACATTACGAGTCAAACTTGAATTATAGAAGATCCTTGATGCTAGCTTCATATGGAAAATTGATTATCTAGAGTGGGTTTCAAACCTTGTACCTATTTCTAAGCCCACTGGGGGAATCTGCATCTGTACTGACTTCAGGGACCAGAACAAAGCATGCCCTAAAGATGAATTTCCTCCTCCAAATATAGACATGATTGTGGATATGATGGTAGGAATGAAATGCTATCACTAATGGATGGATTTTCAGGGTACAATTAGATTATGATAACCAAAGATGATCAACACAAACTAGCTTTCACTTGTCCATGGGGGACTTATTGCTGGAACATGATGCCATTTGGGCTAAAGAACATTGGGGCTACATACGAAAGAGCTATGATGCTAATCTTCCATGACATGATTCACAAAACTATGGAAGACTATGTGGATAGCATATTAGCCAAATCAAGAAAGCATCAAGATCACATAGCGTCACTAAGCTCCATCTTTGATAGGCTAGAAAAATACAAAGTTAGGCTCAATCCTAAGAAGTGTGTCTTTAGTGTGCAATCAGGAAAGGTCCTAGGGTATACCATATCAATGAAGGGATTCGAGATAGACCCTGCCAAAGTCAAAGAAATTCTTGAAATGGAAATTCCACAGACACTAAAGTAGTTAAGGGGTTTATAGGGAAAGCTCTAATCCATTCATTGGTTCATAGCACAGCTAGCAGATAAGGCTATCCCATATTCTCATCTACTCCACAAGGGGGTAGCATACAAGTGGGACGAGAAATGTGATCATGAATTCAATAAAATCAATTACTTGCTAACACCATTAGTCCTTATGCCACTTATTCATAACAAGCCATTGATCCTGTATATATCAACAATAGCAGCATCCTCAGCGCTCTCTTAGCTCAGCATGATGAAAATAGGAAAGAGAGATATTTACTATATCATTAGAACCATGATGGGACACGAGCTAAATTAAACATTTATTGAGAAGGATTAACTTGTAGTATCTTTTGTTATACAACAATTTAGGCACTACATGTTGGTTCATCAGATTAAGATCATTTCCTAGATAGATCCTCTCAAGTATCTACTTTCTAAAGAAACACTCACAGGGTGAATGGCTAAATAGGTCATGATCCTAACAGAATATAACATTAAGTAGAACGGAAAGCCATCAAATGAAAATTAATTGCATACCAACTAGCAGAGGCACTGATATATTCAAAGAATCCATTGGTATTAGAGTTTCTCGATGAATCAATCTTTAATCTAAGTGCAACATATCATTGGAAAGTATATTTTGATGGGTCCTACAACAACATGGTTCAAGAGCTAGAGTCTTCTTTATCACACCATAAGGAGATTGCATACCAAAGTCATATAAGTTATCTTTTCCTTGCACAAGCAATATTGTATAGTATGAGACTCTTGTCATAGGACTCAAAATTGCAATACAATGGTGCATGATGGCATTAAAGGTCTATGGGGACTCACAGTTAATCATCAACTAGTTCAATGATGAATACCAAAAAAAGGATGGCAAACTGACCCCATACAAGAAATTGGTAGAGAGTCTCAAGGAATTCTTCATCAACATCACATTCAAGAAAATACCAAGGGAAAAAAATAGAGCAGCTGACACTATGGAAACAATCAGATCACTATTGGATATCCCATGCAATTTTCATAAACATGAATTCCTTGTGGAGCAGCTTCTCATACCATCCTTCAAGGTACCATAGTCTGAGATTGTGTTTGAAATCGTTGGTCCCGGTGATCTTTGGTACCATGATGTATACACCTACCTAAAGATAGGAGTCCTCCCTACTGATATCACCCCGAACCTTAAAATAACATTTGTCAAGAAGTCATCCCATTTCATTATCCTAGGTGACACCCTATACCATAGAAGTATCGAAGGAACCCTGTTGTGATACCTTAACCTTGAGGAAGCCTTGAATGCTTTAACTGAGGTACACGATGGAATTTTTGGATCACATTCGAGTGGTATGACTTGGGCCAAGAAACTACTAAGGACTAGTTATTACTAACCTACAATGGAAAAATAAGTTCACAACTATGTTCGAAGATGTTTGCAATGTCAACAGCATGGGGATCTTATTCATGCACCATCTCAAGAGCTCCAACCAATTATAACACCTTGGCCCTTTTCACAATGGGGGCTTGATCTCATTGGTAAAATCACTCCCACCTCATCTAATGGACACAAGTTCATTATCACTGCCACACAGTACCTCACAAAGTGGGTAGAAGATTCCAATGACTTATATCACAGGGAAATAGATATCTAAATTCATCCTAAACTACCTCATTTTTTGCTACAATGTCCCACAATCCCAAATCTCAAATAACGGGATACCTTTCAAGAACCAAGATGTTTGAGAACTATGCCAAAAATTCAATATCCAACTTCGCTTCTCCACTCCATACTACCCCCAAGGTAACGGCCAAGATGAGGCTTCTAATAAAACCATCTTGAAAATCCTAAAGAAGATAGTCAATGAAGTTTCTCATGACTGGCACTTACAGTTGAACCTCACCCTATGGGACTACCGAACGAGTATCTACATACCTATATATGCAACCCCATTCTCCCTGGTCTATGGATCAAAGGCCATCCTTCTTATTGAGATCTATTTCCCATCCTTATGAGTACCATTTTAGAATCTCATCACTAATGAAGAATATCGAGTGTCACAGTTGAATGAGCTAAAACTACTGGATGAGAGGTGCATGGATGCCCTAAACCACCTACAGGTCTATCAAAACCATCTCAAGAGGAGCTACAATAAGAATATTAGGAGTCAGACCTTTCAAGTTGGAGAGTTCGTATTAAAGGAGAATCAAAAAAATGTGCCAAATCCAGACAGCAAGGGAAAATTTGAATTGAACTAGTTAGGACCCTTCATCATCACGACAAGTTATAAATCAAGAGCATATTAGCTATCTACACCTGAAGGTGAGCCTTTGCAAGAACCTATCAATAGCTCCCATCTCAAAAAAAATTATGCCTAAACTTCTAGGGTGTAAATCCAAAAACATAAAAATTCAAAAAAATATAAAAATCCAAAAAAATTAGAAAAATGATTGAAAATAGTAGAGAAAAAAATTGTCCTCTAGTGAAAACCACTCCAGTGGTGTTGTGGGAAAGTACCTTGGTGAAAACTTGGAAAACAAGTGCCTTGTGTAAATAAAGAAATTTTCATCCACCGTGATCTCTATGTATTTTTCTGCATCATTCATCCATCGCATTCCATTGACCCATCCATCACTCATCCACGTCTGCATCATAGCTTGATCCTGTGTTTGTATCATGATCCCTCCTAGAACTACTTGGCACATTCTTAAGGTCATTTTATCCTACCTATATCGGAGTAGTCTATTGCATCATGTTTGGGGCATGTTCTTATACCTACATTGGATCAGATTCATGTATATTCTTGAAATCTTCCCTAAAATCAAAAAATCCAAAAACATGAAGAAAATTAGAGAAATCCAAAAACATCCAAAACATGTCAAAAATCTAAAAACATGACAAAAAATTAGAAAAATAAAGAAAGTAGAGTCATCGTGTTGAACTATGGGTCTCTAAGCTCTAAACTTAGGCAAGGCCATCATTGATGTGCCCCCAAGACACATTAGGTCAATCCCTTAGGAGTCTGTCACAATAAACTGGCAATCCATTTGTTCATATCTCATCAATAAACGAGTCTATATCAATCGAACTACGTGGTCTCTACATGTATAATGTAGGAAAGGCTAATCTTTGATCAGCTCTTGAGGCCCCTATGATAGGTCTTTAGGTTAGGTTCTTGGTCAAAATCTCAAAAAACACAAAAACATTGGAAAATTTGAAAATCAAAACATTTGTAAAACATCTCAAAAATACCAAAAATAGCCTCAAAACATTTCAAAATACCAAAAACATTCAAAAAACCCAAAATCATCCATCCCACTTCAATAATCACCTGCAATAAACATTCGCTCATAATAAATGATCATCACCTTTAATTGTTGGCAAAACAATCACAAACAAGTTTAGCAAATCAAAAGTGAAAACTCAAACATCAAGGTCTCAAGTCTAGGTTAGCAGGTAAACAAGTTGGTTAACTCTTGGTATTAATAATCCATCATCCCATGAGTGTCAAAATCATCTGATAACATCATGTCCTAAGATGCATCCTTCCTACAATGGACATCAACATCAGGCATCACCGTAGTTTAGTCTTGGCTAGAGGTATGATGAACATTGGCTTGTTTGTTTACTTCATCTTTGTCTTGTTGATTTATCTTATTACACTCATTCCATTGACCTATCAATGATGTCTAATCAAAATTATTTAGAGAGAAATGAATGGGGCATTGATCATTATCTTTTATCTATTTTGTTTGTTGGATATTCTTGTAAAATAACCTTGGTCATGCTTACTTTGTTTGGTTTGTAGGGAGGGTGTTTTAAGTACCTTGTTGACTATAACATGGGAAGTTTTTTCCTTTCTATGTTTTGGTTTGAGATGTTTGAAATATCTGAGCTGCATCCTAATGGGGTTTCGTATGCTAGGTGTGAACAAGGATACTCCAATCTGATTGTCGATTCAAAGTTCATCACACTAGGTACAATTCCATCCTGGTTCTTTATACCTTGATGCATCATATCTATGTGTGTTATCAAAAATAAGGAAAGTAAGCTCTTTATGTCCCCAATCTATGATAAGAAATCATCATCATCATCATTTTTTTGCATCATCTCAAACTCAAGGGTTGATTTCTCTTTCTTCTATTTTTTTCCATATACTAATACTAACATGGTATCATGACATTCAAAACCAAAAATATTTATATACACATCCATCCTACATCCACAAACCATCACCATATTACATGTACATATCATCATAATAGGAAACATCATTCATTATCATTTATTATCCATCATAATATAGATTGGTTATTCTAAGCATCTCATAAACTGGACACATTTGCATAAAGCATCCATTGAATAAACCATATAAGCATTATCATAATCATCACATATTACACCATACATAAATCACATATAGAAAAGGCATTGAAACGAGTAAAAAAATATGCATCCATCACATATCATCGCACAAATATATATTTCCATAAAGTACATCCATGTAGATCCATGTGCATCATAATATAAAGTATCATACAATAAGCATTACATGCATCCATCCATTCATATATATATCCATCACATAAAATAAAATAACCATCACATCATGTAAACACATTGCAAGTCATCTCATATATATCAAAAAGCTAAATGTCATGATACATCAAAATCAAATTTGTAGTATCACCATCAACTATACAAGAGGCTAATCAAAACTCAGCTAATGAATGTATACACATCATAAAATTAGGTTGTACAAATCAAAAAAAGTGCCCAGTGCACTATCATAACCCCAAGCTACCCTCGCTTTGTTTATCCCCATGATGGTTGCCTCTAATCTGATGATGAGAGCCTGATGATCTCCCTAATATTTCCCTATGCAATGGGTCCTATTCGGTGTAGCCTGGCTGATATGGAAGAAATATGGCTCATATAAAGTCCTATAATATGAGGCCTCCTGCATGACTCGATTGTACATCTCAGTTGGGACTGTAGCCTATCCCTGTGCTTGCTCTGTTGCTTCCTCTAGCTACTTCCTTTGTCCCTACTCTAGGGATATCCCAGGGTCCACATCCTACCTCAACTATCACTCCTGTGCCACCTTCTACCATGCCTGATGTATGCACCTACTACAACTATCCTATTAGTGCCTATGCCTGTGCCTGCAGCGCCACTATCTATTTGTCTCGAGGATTGAGACCTGGTGGTGGGGTTCATGGTGCATGTTGGTGTGGTTGTGTTGGTAGCCTCTATCCAATGGGTGACACTAGTAGTGGGAATTTTCCATTGTTCCCATCATTCCCATTGCCTCCATCCAGACCATCCTATGGCTAGTGTCCTGGATGCTGGGGGACTTGACCAATCTAGGGTCCTCTGACCTATCCTCCTCTCACTGCTGGCAACACTAACAATGTCAACCTAATCAAAGTATGGGCTCAAAAGTAGGCGTCATATGTTGGTGTAGTCCCTGCATCTACAAAACCATCAAAATAGACCCATGGCACCATCACAAGCTACCTGAAATCATCAATGGCCTACTAGGGAGGGATCCTCTACCCCCATGCTACCTCTCTAGTCCTCTAAGAAAAAATGGCTCTCTACCTATCATTAGGTGCATCTTGTACCTCCCCAAAATAGCGAGCAACCCTATCTGAGAGGTACGATCATATAATGCTCTCTCCCTTGCATATACCTAGACTGCTAATAGTAGAAGAGCTAGTCATCATCATCGTGCCATCTGGGAAAGTGGAGCCATAGATTCCACCAAAATACTATCATCTCATCAATGACCCACCTCCAGTGTGGGATGCTTGTAATACCTATGTAATGGAGGGTGGTCATCCCCTCGTACCTATAAACCATAGGATCATTGTGGTATGTCTGCACATATGCAATCATGGGTCTTAGAATGGCTATGTGCTCGTATTCCCACACATGAAGTAATGTAATGTCTACTCCAATGCTATTAGCACCACTGTACATGACCTGGTGCATATCATGATACAAGGATACGAGGACAACTGGCCCCAAAGTGTAGACATTCATATCCTCCATCATCCGGGACCAAACAAATCCCCCATCCAATGATGCATCCCCTCGCTCTCTGATTGGGAACAAGGACTCTTGAGATTAGTGCACCGACAAGTAATGTCAAATCAAGGAAAATCCCCTCATATCGGTGAAGGTCAATCTAACCACTATCCACCTCGTATGATTCAATGCCAAATAGTTGAAAAATGACATCACCATCATCCTCAACATCATAAATAATCTGCTCATCATGTATGGGGATCTGTAGGATCCGCCATACTTCCTCCAAGGTGATGTTGGCCTTTCCAGTCAGTAGGTGGAATGAAGAGGTCTCTCTCCACCATCTCTCCACTAATGATGTCATCATCGCAAGGTGCATCCACACCTCGGGCATCTGGGAAATGTGACCAAATCTAATCGTACCAAGAAAGAACATGGCCTAATTCAATAAATGCCTTGTTCTATGTAGAAATCGGCTCCTATGCTCCTTAGAGTGGAGCACTGGTAGGACCTCTTGCATCCAAAATGTGCACAACGTCAAAAAATTTCCAAATGGACGCCTTTTCAAAAATTAAAACTCCTCAAGAAGCAAAGGTGGCCTGGCTTTTTGCAAAGGTGATGATTTGTCATTTGCAAAAGTGACACCAAAATCAAATGTGGCGCTCCACCACAAAGGTGAGTCAGCATTTTGGGGTAAAACCATTTCCTTTTTGGGCTATGCAATGCTATCTCACAAAGGTGAGTTGGCATCTCTTCGGTGACCCTAGGACCCTCCAGCATCGCACAAAGCTCTAGTGCAAATGCAATTCAACATCCTCAAAAGTGTCATTGACCGAAGCAAATGTGGTGCCCTAGACGATCGCTTTTCATCGACCTAAATGACCCCTAATAAATACATCAAAATCATGTAAAACAAGAAAAATTTTGAAAGGCATACTGAGGTTCCTACATCCTGAGGTCATTGGAACTCGGAAACCCGATCCATTTGATGTCTAGGGAGCACATGAGCTGCCATTTTGTAAGCACCTTAGAGCAAAATCACCAGAATTTTGAAAGGTAAAATGTGTAAATGATTTAAAAATGACCCTCTTAACCCTATTTATGCAAATTTTTAGGTTTTCTTAGGTGTTTTTAAAGATTTTTGAACCCATTTAATCCATTTTTTTCCCAAACGAAGCTTGTTTTGACCCATTTTCCTTGTCGTAAGCCTAAATTCACATCTTGTGGGCTATTTTCCACTCCTGAATCGTTGTTGAATCTTTTTTCATGAGCTTGACCTAATTTTTGTCCGATATCTCAAGGGGGCAGTGTAGTAGTGTAATTCCTTCCATTGGGGTAACAGTGAGCCATCCAAAAAAAAAAGAAATTTTTTGAATTTTGATCATAGCAGTTTTATTCTTTGAACCAACACAACAAATGCTTCGCTTCAAAGAGGGGAAAAATGTAGAAACCAAAAAATTCTTGATTGATACTATGCATCTGATTCTAATTAATTAACACCGTTTCTTCCTAAATCACCTCAAATTCATCAATTAATTGAATAATCAACATTATTAAATTAAAATTCAACAAATTCAACTATTAATCAAATAATTAAATTTATTGGATTAATTCACCCTTCTTCTAACTAATTATTCATCTTATTTAATTAAATCCTCTTTTAATCCTCATATTTGATTAAATCAATCAAATCAAATCTCACAATCTCCTAATTCACTCCAGTTAATTAATTCTAGATTAATTAATCCTAAATCGGCTTTCTAATCATCATTATCAATTCCTCCATCTTTTAACTCCTCAGGAGTTAAGTCAACACATGGTTAACTAACCAGGTTGCACACGAAAATAATTTCAATTATATATTTAATTCATCTATTTTCCCTCACCAAGGAATATTCCAAGGAATATTCCTCTCAAAAACCTCTCATTCAATTTCCCCCCAAAGGTTTTCAAAAACCTATCACATCCTCTTACATTTACATTAATTTCTCTTACAACCTTTCAAATCTTCTCACATCCTCTCAAATATCATTCAATTCCTCTTACACCATTTTCAAATTCTCAACCATCAACATTTACTTCTTTTCCATCCTCCTCCACTCACACATTTCCCAAAATTTTCTCCAACTTCCTCCAATAGAATTGTAACATTTGGCACATTCTTATTGGTTCTCAATTTATCTCACATTCACAAATTTCCTCCATTCTTCAACCCTTGACTTCTATAAATAGAGGCATCCTTTTCACAATATGGATCCACAACTCGGAGTATTATCACTATAGGAATTCTATTTCATAGCTACCATCACTCTTCATCATTTTCAAGCATTTTTAGATAGATTATAATATTTTTTACACTTGGATCATCAAAAAACTCATCAAGTTTATCAAAGGGATTTGGAAAGGGCTTCTTTCCACATCAAAGGAGCACCACTCCTATGGGATGGAGGTTTAGCTAGTTTTATTTAGATTGCATGCTTTATTTTATTGGTTTCTTGTTATTTTCATGTTTTCTAGTGAATTTGGCTAAAGAATTTCAAAGGGAACACTAGATTGATCTTTCTAACATGTTTGACACTTTTTTGTTGATTTATTGTTAGTTTGTCCAGGTTTGGTGTTTACATTAAGAATTCTCACTTGTTCAATAGAAGCATTTTCTATATCAACTAGTGGAATAGGAGGACATTGGTATAACATTATTTCCTTTTTTTGTGAGGGACTTTCTCCTTTCAATTGTTCCTTCGGCTTCACATTTTCTATGAAAAATTTATTGACTTCATCATTTAAAAACTTTTGTTCCTTTTCGTACTCTCCCAATCTAGCTTTCATCTCTTTAATTGCAGCTCGGGTGAAGATAGTTGAATGCATTGTCATTATTACAACTTCTAGAGTAGATGTATCCTTTATTTTTTTCACCATAGTTGTCCCTTTCATTTCCTACACTACATCTAGTAACCTTGGTTTTTGTGTACTCTTTTGTTTGGCCCAAAATGTTAAGGTTTCAATCTTAGGGTTATACCCTGTGCCACTTACCCCTTCATCTGAGTCAAACTCATCAATCAACATTGGGTCCTCTTTGTTCTCACTTGATCAAGTAAAAACATTTTCTTTAATTCCATACTAGGGACAATAAGTATATTATTTTTCAAAATCATCTCTCTAGCCTCTTGTGGGCTAACATCAATATTATCAATCCTTAATTCATTAAAAGTTTGGGCTACTATCTGGTCATGCTAGGATTCTTCAGCTCCCATCTTATTTATTTCAACCCTCACTTCAAACTCTCTCATTTTCATCTTAATCCAAAAGTCTTTAAATTCAGGGGTTTTGATAAATTCAGCATCTTCCAAGAACTTGTGAGATGCAAATACCCTGTCATCGTCATGCATTTCTCTTTCTCCTTGTACCTCAATATCAACTCTAGCTTCAGGCCTATTGTCTTCAGTTTCAAGCATATTTTGGTCCACTTCAACATCATCCTTGAAATTTATTAATACATTAAATGTTTCTTCTGTATCTCCAACCTCCTCACTTATTTCCTAGGAAACAAGTGGTTCTATCTATTGTGTCTTTTATTTTTTAGAAGGTGGTTGTTGAAATAGTATCTAGATTTGGTTCTATAATTACAACACCACTCGGCCCTTTGGGAGACAATTTGGAAAGTCTCCCCATATCTACTACAGTCTTAAATAATTCATGAAACTTAGCAATTATCATATCAATTTCCTCTTGATAGGATTTGCTTCCTCTACGAAATACCCCAAGAAATCATTGTGCTTCATCTTCTTTCTTCCTCAAGACTTTTCATAACTTCCCATTTTCTCCTCCTCTCATATACCTCTTGAGGAGTGAAATAATTTTTAATTACATCCTCTTCATAATCAATCTGGTGAGTAACCATAACCTTATAAAGGATGGTGTGTCTTAAAAAATTCATGTGACCCTCAAGATCAAAAGCTCTTTCCTTTCCAAACTCTAAATAGTACCTTGTTTTTAGATAATTTTGCAACTCTTCAAGTGTATCAAATCCCACTGATAGTTCCCCACATGTTTTCAAATTGGGTAGAAATGTACCCTTCCTTTGTTTATTCATGACATCATTTTCCATCTATAGAATCTGCCACATGAACTCTAAAAAGGATAATTGAAGGGGGACAAACTTTGGCAGTATATGTGGGGCCTGTGGGCATCCATAAATCTTGATTATTGTGGTATCTGGTAGAAAAAACCAATCGCTAAAGTTATGAGTATGGCCTTGCTCGGGTTTCAAATTCAAAGGTCTTAACAGTTGTAGCACACATGTGTGTAGTCTTGGTGGTTGGTGGCCTAAAACTCTCATAATTTTGTACAAAAACTCATCATAGAATATCACATAATTTGAATTCTTACATCTAATGTCTCATATATAACACCATTGTTGCACTTGAAGCAAATTCCCCTACTCGTCAATTTGACCCAAACACATCATTTTACTCCATCTATCTTTATTCTGGTATAATATCAAGCGGCATAGTAAAGAATATTGCTTGAATGTTATGGGGGCTCTATTTTCCCTGACTTGCAGAAAGCCTTCATGCAATGCTTTCTCAAGATATGAGGCAAAATCATATTCAATGTTCATCTTAGGGTTTTGGATCCTCATATCCATCATCATTAAACTAATTGGCATTCGCTCTTTTGCATCTATCCTAAGTACTTGACAAAGAGAAAAGTAGGTTTTTTCTTGAAATAGAATTAGAAATTTGAGACATCAAATGGTTTAGTAGCAGAAGGGGATATAGGAATCACCCTGTTGTTCACACCCCTTTTCATGTATAGCAGTTCATACCACCCTACTGCATTCCTTTATGATCTTCCTTACGGGATGGTAGGTTATTCCCCGCTATATCACACACTTCATAGTTCCTTCTCATAGTATGGTAGTTTATGATTTATTTAAATTCTCTCATACTGCCCAACTGCATCCTCATCATAATACTTTCGTGGTATGGTAGTAAATATCTTCTTGTTTTCTATTACACACCACCAGCCTGTCAAGGGTTCATATTATTGTTGAGGAATCGTGGTAACAAACTATTAAGGGATTTGGAATGTTTTTAACTAGATATATTTTTGCTTAATTATATTTATGATGAATTTTTGGCTTTGTATAGGTCTTTCACTGTCAATCAGACCTAAAAAATTTATATGTTTAGTAAAAAATAAAAAGGAATATAAGAGTCAAGGCTTAGGTCATGGAGCTCAAGGTTAATTATTATGATGAAACTAGGAAAAAATTTAAGGTTCTAACACACCTCATGATGAACTAGACTATGTTTTTCCTTCATCCTACTTGTGTTATGTTTTTATGAGTTCTTCTCTTGTTAATATATCCCTAAGGAAAAAATTTCTGATACCTGTAATTGTAAACATCTTCTTGGTTTTTTACTACAAATTCCTTTTAATCTATCAACTGAATTTTATTTTAAGTTTCCATTTGTAGTTATCAACAGATTGGAAAGTCAACAGTTATCAACTTATGTACTCAATAAAGTTTTACTGATACAAGTTGTTGATTTATAAATTATTTTTAATTTGGACATTAGGAAATGAAGACAAGGACTGTCAAGCATATATTATATGATAGTGATCATAATTTTGAAATTCCAAAGACAGAATATGAGTGTGCACATACTAAAAATGTGGCCAATTATAATAAATATTTTTTAAGTCTTGGTTTGAAAAGGAAAGTTGTAAATCCACTACGTAGCATATTATTTTTTTAATAGTGTTTAATGAAATTTTATAGGCAAGAGCTTTATGTATATAAGACATAATATGATATTTATTTGTTTTATAGGCTACAACAAGAGTGCAAATAAAATGTGGAGAAAAAATGAAAGGAAAAAAAAGATACTGTATACACCTAAAAACAGTCATCACCTTTAATTAATTAAATACTAGCTATTTGATTAATATTTCAACTACATATAAATAAATGCTCAATTTATTTATATTGTTCACACTTCTCTAATTCTCCAAAATCTAAAACACTTTCTTCTAAATTAATTAAATAAACACCTAAAAACAGTCATCACCTTTAATTAATTTAATACTAGCTATTTGATTAATATTTCAACTACATATGCCAATATCGATATGGTGTGATGGTTTAAAGGTGGCATTGTTGTTCTCACCACCGAGGTTCAAGCCTCATTTGGGTGGTATTGTTGAGTGGTTGTATTCTAGTTCATAGCTCCAATTCAAAAGCGTTTACAACTTTATAAAAAAAATCAACTACATATTAAATAAATGTTCAATTTATTTATATTGTTGACACTTCTCTAATTCTCCAAAATCTAATACACTTTCTTCTAAATTAATTAAATAAACAAGGTTCCCTAAACTTTTTTTATTTAATTAAACTTCATTAAATCCAATTAGAATTTAGAGCACATTTCTACAACTTTTTGTGTGCCATCTCATCAAGGTCGCATGAAAATAAATAACTCTAATTTTTAATTAGAATTATCCTCCACCAATTTCAAAAAAACACATGGTCTTTTCTTCCACCAATTTTGGAGCACATGATTTATTCATCCCACACTTGAATCTTCCATCCAAATGGAATGTTTTCCATTGGTCAAGAGATTCTTCCACACACATGGAATGGTCTTTTCTTCCCACACTTCCACCAATTTTGGAGCACATGATTTATTCTTCCCACACTTCTACCAATTTTGGAAGCACATGGTCTTCTCTTCCCACACTTGAATCTTCGATCCAAATGGCATGTTGCCCATTGGTCAAGATATTCTTCCACACACATGGAATTTTTTCTTTGCTCAAGGGGACAACATCCCGATTCTCTTCATCTTCACTATCCATCTTTCATATTTGAATCTGGACCATTGATTATTTCCACCTCACTATATGCTTGGAAAAAGCTATAAATACAACCCTTGGGCCTTGTATTTCACATCCACACTTGAAGTAAAGTTATCATGCAAGTTTATCATTGGAGCTTGGAGCATTCTTGGAGTCTTATAGCTAGTTTTTATATCATGTTTTGCATCATATTTAGATCTTAGATTAACATATTGCATCATAGTTGCATTTTAGAATAGTTCATTTTAAGTTTGCATTTGAGCATATGGAGTATCATCTTAGTCATTGTTATTTTTCACTTGAGCATATGCAAAATCATATATAGATCATTATAGTTCAATACCATAGCATCCACCTCCACTTGTTCATTTATCATCAACATCATCCTCCATCCATCATGACATTCATCATCATTGTTTGCACATAGTTTCATGTAGGCATATAGTTGGGTTGCATGTTACATACTAATCTTGTTTCTTAAGTGTCATTCTAATATCCTTTGTGCACATAGAAATCTGAGGGCTAAAAAGGTTAAAAAGAATCATTTAAGAATAGAGGACAATGAGAAGTTCATGGAAGATTTATCTTTATTGCAACTTAGAATAGTTTTACTTTGCTTTGAATCTTTCAATATAAATCGTTTCATTAAGGTTTTTGTTGATACTAACCTTTCACGTTTCACACACACACAAAATGGCACCCACCATGGGGCATTGCCCCATTTATTACCAACATTCTTGAAAATTTGTGTTC
Source organism: Sequoia sempervirens (assembly GCA_007258455.2). Lineage (NCBI taxonomy): Eukaryota > Viridiplantae > Streptophyta > Pinopsida > Cupressales > Cupressaceae > Sequoia > Sequoia sempervirens. The sequence goes on from VDFB02193867.1 coordinate 369,470,855, forward strand.
ATAGGTATGAATGTAAGCCTTTTCGAGCCTTTTCGAGCATTTTGGCATTTTTTGCATCATTTTGGTTTCCCAAAAATGCTTGTCAAAGACATTCTTATCAAACTACTAACATATTGCAGGGGCTAGAAGTGATTTACTTGGTTTCCTTTTGGTTAAGATAGGAACATAACTTAATTAAAAGGTTAATGAACATCATGTTTCCTTTTTCTTAAGTTAGGAACATAGCTTAATTAAAAGGTTGATGAATACCATGTCTTTTGTGTGTGACAGATGGTAGGCATATGCCCTCCCCTTAACTGGGTGACCAAAAATCTAGACCCATTCACTTTGTGTGTGAGTGTGAGTTGAGTATATCGCATGTGTTCTCTCTTTATTCATGTGGAATAAAGATTGATCAAACTATGGGTATACTTGCTTGCTTTTGTTTATCTTAGAGGGCCTGCCTTGTGGGAAAAAGTACTCACCCAAGGGAATGACCCAAGTGTTAACACGCTAAAGCCAAGCGCATTTCCATCTAGTATATATAAGTATGGATACTAGAAAAAAGGCTAGTATCACGAGGTTGGTTCCAATGAAAAGGGTAGCAATGGTCTCTCGCCACATGGATCAACCCCCATGAATGGAAAGTCCTTACTAAAACCCTTGTTGTATTTTGTCCAAAACCTTTATATATTCTTTGGTGCAGTAATGGTCATTGTGAAGGCATCCACATTCTCGCAATTCTTAGTAGAGATGAAAAATATTCCATGGGAGATTCATGGGTATTAGTGCTTAGCTACCCTAAGAAGTGAGTGTCGTGGAGGGGAGCCAGTGGAGTCAAGTATCTGGTCATCTACTAAGAAAAAGTATGGTTGGGGTAAAACCCACATGGAATCCAAAAGAATACAATCTTTCACAACCTTAGGAGTGTACATTTTCTTGATGTGTCTTTATCCAAGTGTTTTCAAAACAAAAAAAATGTCGCATATCAAAAGTGAAAAACCTGATTCAAAATTTGCATTTAGTGAAACTTGACCAAGTCTCCCATTGAAAAATTAGAAAAATCAAGCAATTTTTCAAAGAAACTTTCATAAAACCAAGTTTGAACCTATTTTGGCACCTTTTTTCTCTGTTTTGGTGTCTTTGGGGTCCCAAGTGGCACCTTTTTTTCTCTATTTTGGCACCTTTTGTAGAACACAAAACAATGACCTAGGTTCATTTCTTGTCTGACAATCAGTCTCATCTTGGGAATCCTTATAAGTATTCAACCAATCCTTAGGTCAAACAGAGTCTGAACATGTGTGTTACCAAATGATTTCATAAAAGATTAAAATTCAAAAACCAAAGTTCAAACCTTGGTCCAAAAGAACATCAAAGACAATTATCAACACTTTATGACTTTAGAGAGAGGTTGACCTTCAATTTCTACAAAAGAGCTTGCAAGAACAATCCCAAATTATACATCTTTTACTATTGTCAAAATCCAAGAATTTTTCAAATATTTGAGTACCTCGTTTAGGAAGAAAATTTACCTTTGGTTTCATAGTTTGAACCAAAATTTTGAAATTTTCTCAATTCCAAGATCATTCCTAAGATACCTTAGAATTCAAACTTGTTAAAACTAACCTCTACAAGTGGAATTTTCCAACCTAAACCAAGATCTAACATCACAAAGTACCAACATCATCAAATTTATCACACCTTTGATTATTAGACCTAGTTTCATCATTAGGATTTATCATCCTCTCATCACAAAATGAAGCTATATAGTCAAATCCAACCTAGTCTCATTAGAATTTTTCATTCTATTTGACTTAGTTGTAATCCTTGGTACTTTTTTCCAAAACCTTGATCAAAGTTTAGTCTAAACTATAACACTTGTATGCCCATTCAAACAAGGTTTCAAAAACAAAAGCTCAAGGAAAAGGGACTTGAAAATCAAACCATTGAAGAGTTGAATCTTGAAACTCCAACCATTGAGACTCAAAACATTGAAACTCAAGCCACCATGGCTGAAATAGATGAGGATCAATTGAATGCTTTAGCTCATCAAATTAAAAACCTTCAACAAAAAATCTAGGATATGCAAAGGGAAACAACCATAGAAGGATATTTGTTTTCAGACATTTATTCTTATCCATCTAACAAAAATATGGACAACACCTTCTCCACCAACAACTACATCATCTAAGTTCAATTTCTTTTAATTATTGAAAAATTTAAATGAGAAACCCAAAACAAAGTCTGCAAACACAAAGTATATTGAAAAATATTACCATGTCATGCATCTATCTTCATCTCCCATGAGTCAAAATAAATCTCAGGATTCTTTCACCCAAATTAACGACTACATCCAACCACCTTATTCTATCATATCTTCTACATCCAATGGTTCATGTAAATCTCTCAGTCCAAACCATGATAACACAAACTCCTCTACACCTCAAGATCAAAACATTCTTTCCACTTCATCTAATGATACCAAAATTCCACAAGTTCTTCCAACCTTTGACCAAGATCTCATCTGTCAAGAATTCTATGATGATCCCCTCCTTTCACTTTTCATCCATAATGATTCCTTTCCATCTCAAGAGAAAAGTATCTTTCCAAGTCCTTCTTCCACCTCATCTAATGAATTCATACCATCTCATGATTCCATTTCATCCTAGGATCATGATAATGCTTTCATCCTATCTAATGATGTCCTACCATCCGATGATCAAGATATACTTTCTACAAAATTTCATGATTTCCTTCCTTATCAAGATCAAGATATTCTTCCATCTAAGGATATCCATTCATTTCATGAGGATTCTCATCCTTCTCAAGATCAAGATATTCCTTTCACACCACTTCACGATGATTACATACCTAATAAAGAGCAAGTTACTTCATCTCCTATGCCTTGTGATCCTTTTCCAAGTCAAGATCAAAGTACCCCCATCATCCCCATGTCAAGAGCCTATCACACCTATACAAGTTATCCATGAACCACACACCTACAAATTTGGATCCTTCACCTTGATCCAATCCGTTTTACTTCCTACACCTATCCTTTCATCCATATCATATCCTCCCCAAAATGGACTTGCATCTTGTTTCATAAACAATACATATCCCATTGGTAAATGAATGTGTCAAAGTGTGAATTACAAAGGAAAAGGATTAGGCCTTCATGAACAAGGTATCCTGGAACCCCTTTCTATCAAAAAAAATCCATATTATCATGGCATTGGTTATATACCTAAGTTTCCTAATCCACCAAACCTACCATCTATTTTAGGTCCTCATCCTAATCCACCAAACCATCCATCTATCCTAGGTTCTCATCCTATTCCATCAAACCTTCAATCTATCCTAGGTCCATATCCTATTCCTCAAGAACAACAAAGGCACACATCCTTGATGCCCTTTCAAAATTCTACCCACATTCACTCATCCATAATACCTCCATACCATTCATCTCAATCCACCCCTCCCATTGCTCTTGGAGGAAATTTGGGTGCCAAATGTCAAAAGCTTCCATATCAAAATCCATATGTGTCAAAGGATCAACATGTCTCCTCAAAGAGGCATGCAAAAATAAAAGAAAATTGATCCAAAATCAAAGGAAAAATAAAAAGGGCCACAAAGGCCCATCAAAGAAAAAAGGAAATTTTCAAAGACCACAAAGGTCCATAAACCAAAAGAAATTTTCAAAAGGCCACAAAGGCCCATCAAAGCAAAAAGAAAAATTTCCAAGACCACAAAGGTCCATAAATCAAAGAGAAAAATCTCAAAGGCCACAAAGGCCCACAAAGCAAAAATAAAAGTCAAAAGTCATGTGGATTCCAAAAAGTCTCATAGAAGCAATAAAATCTAAATTGGAATCCAAATTTTCTAATCCAAAAGCTTCCTCTGCTCTTTCATCCAAAAACCTATCACCTTCCAAATCCATTTTTCCTCCATCACTCCACCACCCCTCAAGGTGTGTGCCAATGTTGACCTTGCAATCCTTCCCATCTATCCATCGGCAAGCCTTCCCACCTCCTATCCATTACCCAACATTCATCCCCCATTATTCTCCTTTAATCCAAACCTATGGATAAGTCCTTAGTTCTTCCATCATACCTTTAATAGGCCAACATTTATGAGTTTAATCCCCATTTCCATGGTTTATTAAAGGGATGTTTGGTCATGAAACTTGATGCTTAAGTCCTTCCACCTTCCTATCGTACATATATTATCCTCCAAATTTCCCACCTTTGATCTCGACAAGGTTAAGGATCTTCTTCAACATTGTATATCTTATCCTATACGCTTTATCCAGAACTTTCGTACCATATCTTTCATCTTACCCATATTCCATCATTCTTTCTAGATACATCCTTTCTTCCTTTCCTTGGTCTTGATGAGAAATAGGAGCAAAGTACTTGGGCCTTGTGTCTGTATCTTATCTAGTTGATCTTGATCATCCCATTGATTATCTTTATCCTCGCTTTCTTCCATTCCATATCTCCTAGCTTATAAAAATCCATGTCATCATGTCACTTTGCAACCTTGAATCTTATCATTTACATCACATTTGATCCGAGCTATAAAACATTATCCAATCCTCATACCTTTTTTCAATCAATCATCAACAATCATCAATCTTATCGTACTTAGAGGAAATCAGTGATCCTAAGTATTTGTCATCATCATGCCTTATGGAATCAATCATTCATGGCATCCTAATCAATCAACCATTATCATCTTTTGACAAGAGGTATGTCAACTACTTGTGTGACATATTTTGCAGTGAATCTTTCATTTTGATCTATCATTTATCCATGGTTGCATTATCTCTATTGTGGGGCATCTTGTTCCTTGAACCAGTCATATCATATCAATCTATCTTAAAAATACCAAAAATAAATTAGAAAATGTCCTGAAAAAATGGTTGCCTTGATGAAAACCTAGCAAATAGGTGTCTTGGTAACAACAAAAAAAAACCATAAAATCTAAAAAAGTGCAATAAAAAAAAGTAGTGAAAATCTAGCAATAGGCACTATTTATGATAGGTTAGTTTTCCCATCTATTTGAGAATGTCAACCATTCACTTTCGCCACACACTTTTGCCATCCTTCTGCCTATCCTTTGAAAGCACCATGTATATATCCTGGCATCGCGGTCATGTCTCACCATGGACTGGGGGAAATAAACATTGAGCTTGAACCAATGGACAAACATCAGGAAGACAAACACAACAAAAAAAATGATTAAAATGCAACCCAACATTGAACATCAATCACCATCAGAAGCGCATCAAACATCCATATCATATCAAAATCCAAAAATAGGTCAAAAATTTAGTCAAAAAGTTAGAAAACAGAGTCATCTTGTCAAACTACATTGTCTCTGAGCTTAAACATAGGCAAGGCTAATCTTTGATCAGCCCCTGAGACACCCTAGGTCAATTCCTTTAGTGTTTTGTTGTAATTAGTTGTCATCTCTCGTTTGTTCATATCGTGGTCCTGTAAATCAGTTGAGTCATTCGAACTAAGTGGTCTCTTCATGTATAATGTAGGAAAGGCTAATCTTTGATCAACCCTCGAGGCCCATAGGATAGGTCTTTAGGTTAAATTCTTGGTCAAAATCTCATAAAAAACCTAAAAATTGGAAAAAATGAAATAACCCCAAAAATATCAAAAAATCAGACATAAAATCAAATCAAAAGGATGATGCTCTTCTAAATCATGGGTTATCATGATTAAACAAAAATGTTCAATTATTGTACTTTGATTTTTGTTATCATATCTCGGGAGCCCCTCGATGATGTATCGAACTAGAGGAGCTATGAAAAAGTATGATTTTTCTTTGTCTGTTGTCTATGAGTTGATCATTATTACTATGCAAATTGTTATGAGACATGCACTACAAAGTATCACTGATGACATTTTGAATTTGCATAGGAAAAGGGTTAACTCTTGCCTGTTTATGCAAGCAATACTCAAGTCATCTCGGTTTAATTATACTTAGATGCTTGTGTTAACTTGCACTATCAAACATCATGGAATTAGTACTCAAGTCATCATGGTCTAAATATACCATCAATGCTTGTACTCACTTTCAACATTTTAAAGGCCCAATGATGATAAAAAGCATGACAAATTGGTTGTTACAAATGACAACTTTTGCATACAAGATCTCCATGGTTAGAGTAGATTGCATCCATGTTAGTTTGCATCTGTATTTATGGCATTTCCAAAGCTGCAAAAATGATGTTATCTCTATTATCAATGGATTGAGTACACTTGACATTAACCAAAAACACATCATTCTCATTTAGTTGCATATCATTTGCATCATCATTTGCATACATTGGAAAACATTATTACATCATTCATTCATCCATGCATCACATCATTATATTTGCATCAAAAAACACAAAATGAAATGAATTCCATCTCACTTGCATAATCATAATCGTCTAATTCATTATTAATGGATTAAGAAATTGGTCCATTAAAAAGATTGAAAGACATATCCAACAAGTAAAATTTCCAAGAAGAAAAAGCTATTGAAAAGCATGATTGATTAACAAGGATATAATGCCCTTGTTATGAACATCTAAAACCAGTAGTGAAGATGAATTTATTATTACTCAAATCGAATATTGATAAAAGGCTAATTGGATATAAACATCACATGTCATTTGCATAATCACATCCATCTCATATAGCATAAAACACCATCCATAAAGCATAAAGAATCATCAATCATTGCATACATCACATTATCCTCTCATCATTGCATAATCACCATAATCATCATGATCATCATCATATAAACATCATAACAACATAAAACTAGGAATCATCACATGATCATACACTCATCCATTCATTACATTATTTATTTGCAATAGAAAAGAACAAAAACATAAAAGGCATCACATTTCATTGGCATAATAAAATCTATCACATCTATCATATAAGAATCATCATATAAACATCATAAACACACAGAGATAGGATCCATCATATAGACATCATTCATAAAGAATCATAGAATCATAACACATTAGTTGCATCATCATTTTCATCCATAACATATCATATCACCATCATGCAGAACATCACATAGCATCATAAAATAGAAATCAAATGCATCCATCATAATCATCATGATAATCATCATATATAAACATCATATAGACACATAGATCATAATCATCACCGCATATCATATACCTCAAAATGATGTCAAAGTGTACAAGGATATCCAAAGGTATAAAGAGATACATTAATATCAAAACTGGCAGTGTATCATAATGTCTCAAATCAAGAGGTACATCATCAATGTCTCAACTGAATCAGTGTATACATTAGGTCTCGGTACATCATCAAATCTCAGTACATCAATCAATCCTATACTGGGGCATATCAATCAATCAGAGAAGTCAAACCACATCGCCCAATCAAATCTAGATCCACTTGCATTAGATGCAAAAATCCTCCTATGATAAAAAAAACATATCGCAAATCAGCAATCTTATCAATCAATTCAACCTCGCCTATCATGAGGTTCATCAATCAATTCAACCTCGCCTATCATGAGGTTCATCAATCAATGCACCTCACCTATCATGAGGTCAATCAATCAAACTATCATTGATACTCACCTATCATGAGTTCAATCATCAATCTATCATTGATCCTCTCCTATCATGAGGTTCATCAATCAAATCAACCTTGCCTATCATGAGGTTCAATCAATCCAACCTCACCTGTCATGTGGTTTATCAAATCAATCAACTTATAATTGATCATCGCCTATCCTGAGGTCAATTATCATCATCCTATCATTGTATCTCACCTATCATGAGATCAATGGAGATCTAATCTATCAACATCATCAATCATCATCAACACAAAGTTTGAACGTGATCATCAAACATCAAAACACAAGGAGGAAACATAAGGCATCAATTAATCAATTAATCAACCTAGTAGGCTCAATCTTCTTTTTCGAGAGATAAATTGTGTCTATTATCATGGTATCATTGGTTTAACGTTGGATCATCGTCACATCATTACAACATCATCACACAATCATCAAATCATCGACAAATTATCAAAATTCCAAACTTCACCGATTTATCTCTCGAGTGGGCATATATCTGTTAGTACTTGAAAATCAACATCTAGGGCATTGAAAACTTTTTTGAGTATCAATATCAAATTTTTCTTTGAAGCAACGTGTAAACATATTACTTCAAAGAGGGGCAAAATGTATACACCTAAAAACGGTCATCACCTTTAATTAATTAAATACTAGCTATTTGATTAATATTTCAACTACATATAAATAAATGCTCAATTTATTTATATTGTTCACCCTTCTTTAATTCTCCAAAATCTAAAACATTTTCTTCTAAATTAATTAAATAAATACCTAAAAATGGTCATCACCTTTAATTAATTAAATACTAGCTATTTGATTAATATTTCAACTACATATAAATAAATGCTCAATTTATTTATATTGTTCACACTTCTCTAATTCTCCAAAATCTAAAACACTTTCTTCTCAATTAATTAAATAAACACCTCAAAACGGTCATCACCTTTAATTAATTAAATACTAGCTATTTGATTAATATTTCAACTACATATAAATAAATGCTCAATTTATTTATATTGTTCACACTTCTCTAATTTTCCAAAATCTATAACATTTTCTTTTAAATTAATTAAATAAACACCTCAAAACGGTCATCACCTTTAATTAATTAAATACTAGCTATTTGATTAATATTTCAACTACATATAAATAAATGCTCAATTTATTTATATTGTTCACACTTCTCTAATTTTCCAAAATCTATAACATTTTCTTCTAAATTAATTAAATAAAAAAGGTTCCCTAAACTTGCTTTATTTAATTAAACTTCATTAAATCCAATTAGGAATTAGAGCACATTTCTACAACTTTTTGTGTGCCAGCTCATCAAGGTCACAAGAAAATAAATAACTCTAATTTTTAATTAGAATTATCCTCCACCAATTTCAAAAAGCACATGGTCTTTCCTTCCCACACTTCTGCCAATTTCAAAAAGCACATGGTATTTCCTTCCCACACTTCCACCAATTTCAAAAAACACATGGTCTTTTCTTCCCAAACTTCCACCAATTTTTGGAGCACATGATTTATTCCTCCCATACTTGAATCTATCATCCAAATGGCATGTTTCCCATTGGTCAAGAGATTCTTCCACACACATGGCATGGTCTTTTCTTCCCACACTTCCACCAATTTTGGAGCACATGATTTATTCTTCCTACACTTCCACCAATTTTGGAAGCACATGATCTTCTCTTCCCACACTTGAATCTTCCATCGAAATGGCGTGTTTCCCATTGGTCAAGAGATTCTTCCACACACATTGCATGTTGTCTTTGGTCAAGGGGACAACATCCTGATTCTCTTCATCTTCACCATCCATTTTTCTTATTCGAATCTAGACCGTTGATTATTGCCACCTCACTATATGCTTGAAAAAAGTGCCTGGAAAACGCAATAAATACAACCCTTGGGCCTTGCATTTTGCATCCACATTTGAAGTAAAGTTATCATGTAGGTTTATCATTGGAGCTTGGAGAATTCTTGGAGTCTTATAGCTAGTTTTTATATCATGTTTTGCATCATATTTAGATCTTAGATTAACATATTGCATCATAGTTTCATTTTATCATCCATCTTGCATCATAGTTGCATTTTAGAATAGTTCATTTTAAGTTTGCATTTGAGCACATGGAGTATCATCTTAGTCATTATTATTTTTCATTTGAGCATATGTAGAATCATATATAGATCATCATAGTTCAATACCATAGCATCCACCTCCACTTGTTCATTTATCATCAACATCATCCTCCATCCATCATGGTATTCATCATCATTGTTTGCACATAGTTTCATGTAGGTATATAGTTGGCTTGCATGTTGAATATTACTCTCGTTTATTAAGTGTCATTCTAATAGCCTTTGTGCACATAGAAATTTGAGGGCTAAAAAGGTTAAAAAGAATCATTTAAGAATAGAGGACAATGAGATGTTCGTGGAAGATTTATCTTTATTGCAACTTAGAATAGTTTTACTTTGCTTTGAATCTTTCAATATAAATCATTTCATTAAGGTTTTTGTTGATAATAACTTTGCACATTTCACACACACACGAATACAATGTCACCATCTCGTAGAAGTTGACACTTTTGTGATTCAACAAATGTAGTTGGTGAAAATGATAGTTGTGATGTTGTATAACCTGGTATAGCACAAGGTGATGTGCAACCTGATATAGCACATGGTGATGTGTAGCCTAGTATAGCACATGGTGATGTGCAGTGTTGTGATGATCTCTAAGGACTAATTCTAAGAGAGTTATTGAAAAACATTAGGGAAAGGGAACAGTAGGTCTACAGATGTTTTTTTCAACATTAAAGGATGTGTTTAATGATGTGGAATCTACAAAGACTGGTATTGATTTACCCACTCATGCCACACCTAATGTGGCCAAGAAGCATGAAGTTCTAGTTAATTAAAGTCATGAAGAGAGACCGCTTGCATCTTTTGTGCCTTATAGTGCACCTGTCGCATCTAGAACTTTTGATGGAACTAGTGGATCAACCAGAAATACTAGTAGTGGTAATTTAATAAAAGATGTGGATGATTTTGTCAAAATACAATGGTTGAGTCAAGATTCATAAAGATCTATACAGAGGAATGAAAAAGAAAGAAAATTAGAAGGCAATAAGTCATTCTTTCTTAAGGTATTGAGAGATGGTGAGCCCATTGGGCCAAATGCTGCAAAGTGGGCCACTGAGTTAGGTGTAAGATGTAGGGCCCATTTAGATATTTGTAAATCAAATTTTGTATAGCAAGATCCATGAGATGTGGAAAATGTTATACAAAAAATGGAAAATACTTTTGAGACAACTAGTGAACAAATCTCTAGAAAATATTACAAGCAAAGGATGAGAGTTTTGATGAACAATTATAGATACAGATACCAAAAAACAATCATGTTGGGAAAAGAGAGGTTCAACTCTAGTCTATCTCCTAAAAAGTGGGAGGCATTGACAGAAAGTATGTATTCCAAAGAATATTTGGTGAAAAGTAACAGAGGAAAGAGAGAAAGAGATAGTGTGAGGGTTGGATATACATTTGGCCAAGGTGGGTTGCACGCCAAAATGGAAAAATATGCAATAAATGTATGGATTTTTGGTTTAATTTACATTGTGTTATTTATTTTGATTTTTGATTGAACTGACTATATGTTGAAATTGACATTGTATTTTAGGTGGGAAAATAGTAATAGAGAAGTAGGTGTAGAAGATATTGTCAATTATATGGCAGCACTAGATGCTAGTAAATCTAAGAGTAGGATGAAGTTAAAATCTAGTTCGTCAACAAAGATTTCATAGCCATCTGTTCATTTCCCAATAGAATCCTCTATAGATCATGTCAACTCATATGAACTAGCATACCAAAAGGTAATGAGTTGCATATTAGGTCCCAGTCAGCAAGTTACGCAATTGGTTGAAACCATTAACCCTATGGTTTCTGCATGGAATGAGCATAAATCCATGGATTCAGATGAGGTAAGAGGCTCTATTAATCTCATTTCTTCTTGTTTGGTAGTTCTATACACAAATGCCTCTTAATATGTAGATTATTGAAATCTGAGCGTAGGAGAATCCAACCAAGTTTCCTTATTGTTGGAGTGATCTAGAAAATGTTCTTTTGGACAAATTTATAGCTTGCATTCTTTACTTGACTATTGAATACTTTGTATATTTTTTTGCATGATTGTTAAACCACATGTAGAGCAATTTTTTCAAAGCAATAGGAAAAAAATTTCCTTCATGGTGTCAACAAAGATATCAATATTGATAGTGATGAAGTGGAGAAGAATGTGTAGCATAGTCAACTTCACTGTGTTGAAGTTGAGGTAATTAATATACTAGTTTTTACTTATCTATCCCAATGTTTTGTCATTCTTCATGCTTAAAATGTTCTTTTGGACAAAAATTTATAGCTTTTGTATTTTTTACTTGACTTATACTAGTTTTTGCATGATTATTAAACCACATAATGCAAAGCACTTATATGAAAGGATGAAAAGAAAAAGGCCCTATCAATACAACTCTCTGCAAAGATGTACAACTTAATGTCTACAATAACGTTGATAGTGATTATGATGATGAACTCGATGAGCATGCACATGATATTCATAGTGGTAGTTGTGTTGAATTCGAGGTGAGTGCTATGAAACCACATGCAAGTAAGTACTATTCAAGTAAGTAATGGTTGTTTTATTATGTAAATAAGGGTAATCATTACCAATTTGATAGAAGTTGGTTAGAATAGTAGTGAAGTGTAATTAGCTAGTATACATAGATTATGGAAATAAGGGAGAATGTATATAACTTACATATGGAAGCTTAGAGCTTAGTTGTAATAGAGTGTTTTATAAAAGCACATACAAAAATTGATGTGTTCCGAGACATAAGACATTACATACAGTTGTCAAAAACAATATAATCTATGTTTTATATCTCAATATAATGTGTATTTTATTTATTTTTGTAGAAATTTATTGATAAACTCCAAGAAGGGGATGAAGTTGAGGTTTTGGATCTGTATGATGGTGTTGTTGTAGGCATTGGATGGATTCACTCACTATCTATTGTACATGGATTCAAATTGAAAGGAACAGGGGATGCAAATGTAAGTATTTTATAGGTCACAAGTAACATACCCCTTCCTCATCTAGAAAAAATAGATGGATTTTTCTGTCTGAAAGAGAAAGAAGGGAACTTCACACGGTGGCCACTAAAATATTTGAAAAAAATCACAGTGTTAGTCGTAAGTGTAGAAGAGAAAAAAAAGGGTTAGCAACAGCAAAGTCTGGAGAGTGAAGTTGTAGACAGAGAATGTATTGTTCCTAAATAAGTTAATCCCAAACAAAAACTAGAAAATTTGATTTGGGTGTACATTTTATGAGTAGAACAGAGAATGTTCTATCTTACTGCATCTATAATGTAAAACCCCTTGATTATGTTTTTCTCTTTTTGTTTGGGTTCCACTAATTCAAACTGGGGCATTATATAATAGTGGATATGTTGTGTAAGTAGTAAACGCAAAGAATAGGGGTGCAGAAAAAGAAGTAAATACAGAGCAAATAAAGAGGTGTAGAGAAGAGGAAAAGTTGTAGAGAGTGCAACATATATGTATGTGCAGTTGCAAATAAGTTACAACATAGAATTATCATCAAAATTGCAATATCTTGCATAAGCAAAAAAAGGCATTGTAACTCATTTTTCTCAGTCACAGCACTAAGAAACACACTTTGTAATAGTAAATTTTTCAAAGCAAAGACATATTTATGTCTTGTATCTATTATAAGAACACATTTTCTCAATAAAATTTTAGTATTTTTCCAAGTTCTTAATAATCATTTCATTAAGTGCAAATGAATGATTGATTATGTTTTTCTATGTTTTTATGTGTTTAAATCTCAATTAAAGCATTGTCTCATTTCCATCACTTATAGGCAGAAATCAATGAACAAAAACAACTAAATAAACTACCAATTGACTAAATATACTACCAACTAACAAAAATCAATGAATAAATATGAATAAATATAATGATTATGCAATTAATAAAGAATGTATCAATATACCTGCCAATTGATAGAAATCAGTGAACAAAAACAATTAAATAAACTACCAAATTGACCAAAATGATGATTAAAATTAATGAGTAAATACACTACCAATGGATGGAAATCAATGAATAAAAATAACTAAATAAGTGACCAGTTAACATCAATCAATGACCAAATTAATGACAAAACATACTAGTGAATAAAAAATGACTGAATAAGTGACCAGTTTAAAAAAATCAATGACAAAATTTTCACTACCAAATCAATCAAATTAATGACTACATCAATGACCAAATCGATCAATCAGACGACTAAATCAACAACCAAGTCAATCAATCAAACAACTAAATCAACAATCAAATTGATCAATCAAGCGACTAAATTAACAACCAAATCAATCAACCGAATGACTAAAAATGGTTTAGTCATCAATTCCATCACATTATAAATTACTAGAAATAAACTACTACTAGTCATGGGACCATGCTTAGTCATTTATAAGCAATTTTTAGTAGTTTTTTCAGTAGTTTATTGTTGTTTTAGTACTAGTGCATGTTTGACTTCCTTACTCCCTCCAAGATTGGTCCTTGTTCTCGCCATCCTTGCAAGAAAAGGGTTACACCTAAAATTTCATCTTTATTAGATTCAATCATGTTCTTACTATCTTATAGAAACATTTAAATGAGCATTCATTCGCACATAAAAGAAATTTCACATAAGATTTGAAAACAAGATTTTGATAAACACATGATTTTCTTTTATTCATGAGGATCTAAATATCCTTTCAATTTACATAGAGTGAATATTCAAGAAGTCAAGTGGAGAGTATCCCTCAAATTCGCTCTTTGACACATAACTCAATGGGGTATACCCCTCATATTTTTGTTCATCTCTCATTTGCTCATATCTATCCTAGAATGGATGGTATCCTTCAGATTTTTCATCTAATACATAGTTGTGGGAAACATAACCCTCTAATTCATTACTTGAGGAAATTACAATCACTTCTGACATAGGAAGGACTCTAGGGTCTCTAAATATGAATATTGGACTAACACTCCCTTTCGAGGGCATATCCTTGGAAAGTGACAAGGAATCAAACTTTGTTGGTGAAACTAGAGGTAGATAGTTAAGATCGGATTCCTCCTTCATCCTTCTCTTTACTTCACTAATCCAAGAAAGAGCATGGTTGATAGTTTAGTATCGCTTAACTAGACAGCATTATCATAGTTGGTACCCTCTATCATATGAACAATGGCCTCTTTTTCCTTCTTGGCTTTCAGGTAGCACTCATTCTCGATTACTGACTTTCTTGCAGTTAACCTGAGACACACCATCCTAGCACAATAATTTCCAAACATTAATCTCATTCAATGTTCAATAGAAATTATGGTGAGCACATAGGTTCTAGAGCTAAACCTGGTAGCTCTAATACCACGTGTAACATGACAATTGTTCACGCAAGTAAATTTCCTAAGTTTTCAAGTAAATAACTATGTTTCAAAACCATTGCTATAAAAAAAAAAATCCAAAAGAGAACTTGTAAATGAGCATAAATGTCATAATGAATACCATTCATTGATTTCATTTCCAAAATAATATTCCACATATTACAATATTTTCAAAGGTTGTATACAAAATACATGCATAGCTCAATTGAGCTTCAAAGCAATAGATATAGATGGTCCAAGAATATCCTTTCAAATATTGGTCACCAGCTGAGGAGGAGAAGCATCACTCAAGCACTTTTCTACCAACCACGGACTCAAATTTGGTCCCCTACACATTTATCATTTGATAGATGGGCCTACCCTTCAACAAAGAGACTAGTGGAGTAACCTCATAGTGACAACCACTATGAGCTTAGTGTTGTGCCTTACATAATAAGAGTTTGTAGACACTACAATACTTAACTAGCGTGCATAAAAGGAACATGGTGAATTGATAGTTGAGCCAAAAGCAATCACACTACTCTAACTAAAGTATTCTCACTTAGTATCTTGAGTGACAGTCATCATATTCACATAAACTACTCCAGCTCGATTTGACTTTAGGCCATTATAAACTATGCATAGGTAATTTCCTTCAATAGGTAGTCATTAACCTCAAAAATAATCTATTCCCTTTTCCAAAAACACAATAGTACCTCTACTAATAAAGCATAAGAAAAAGCATACATTACCCCCTTTAATGGATATTCTAATCCTAGGTATAACATATGAGCTTTCTAAGTCTACAAATTAACTTTGCATAAAATAACTTAACAGTTATTCCCATTTCATCAATCCTAGTATGTAATACTATAAATGATAAGCAATCACTCCTTAATATGGAGTAAGTACATACACTTATAAGGAAATCCTATCAATAAGTTTTTTCCTTTCATATAAGAAAATAGAAAATAACTCTAGATATTTCAAAAAAACTACGCAATTTCTATTTAAACACAAAAGGCAACCAATCTTTCAGATAAAAGATAAAAGTTGAAGAGAATAGATTCTCATACTTGATATACACTTATTCCAATTGGTTCACTAAATCTCAAGCTTTGTCCCCTCTTAAAATCAACTCAGCAACAAATCTCTCTCAATATCTCTCACTAAAGTTTCCTCACAATATCTCTCAGCAAAATAAGAACCTCTCAATGAAAATATAGCAGAATGGAGCAATGTAATGATGCATAGTAGAAGTGTATTCAAATGAGGTGAGAATACCTCATATTTATACCCAAAAACTAGCATCTACAACCTACAATCAAGGCTTATGCTATGACACTTCTCATCCAAATACCTTCAACTCAGCTTATCAATGAAAAGGTGGTGGATTTCTTAGTCACTCAGATGGGATAGCAGATTGACCCTATACTTTCCAACAGTAGTTTGGTTGGTTCATAAAGCACATGCTTCATTCAAGAAATTGACTTACAAGTTAAGAAGACTTCTAAAAGAAACACAAAATTCATATTATGTTGTCATCTATTCATCACATCTCCTATTCACAAGCTTTTTGTTTAAAATAGGGGAATAAGTCAAACTCTTTTTGGTTGTGTATCACAAATTCTACTTGGTTAAAGACATAGCAATCATTACATTTCAATGAATCAACCTCCTTTTTAATAGCGATGTTTAGTGTTTTGACTCAACATGTTGCAAAATATATTGTGCAACGTGCTTTATTGTTGAGTTTAATAAACTTCACACAACAGATTAGTACTTATGTTTTTCCATTGACTATTATCATTAATGATAAATATGGTTCAATACTTAGCATTGCATTGTCAAATGTAGTGCTATATTCATATTAAATTGACCATGGCATATTTTCCATAAATCAACCATTAGTATATATATGTACATATATATATAACATTAAGGAATAGCATTTAATGCTATTTATATATATATATATATATTCTTTGACAAATAAGTTTGTCTAAATATTCCACTTGATATTCATAAGAATGAGATCAAGTTAACATTTTATATATGATACCATTTTTATACATTTATATATCTATATTCATATATATGTACATATATACATATATCAACATACTCATATGGACTTTCTCATTTGTCAACATATACGCATATATCAAAATGTGTATATATATGTATATATGCATATATCTCATATATTATATATGTATATATATACATTTGATTATACAATCAAATACATAAATAATTTCTATATTATCGATGGTTATATATACATGTGATGTACATATATACATACATATCTCATTGTCCTCTTGATATCACCATCTCCATGAGCATATGTAGGTAGTCTACCTACGTACTCTCGTGCACGTATTATCTCATGTGTATGGGTTATCATCGACATGCACATCTATACATATATACATTCTATGTATATATATATATATATATATATATATATATATATATATATATATATATATATATATATATATATATATATCTCATCATTCAAGTACATTAATGTGAAGAACTCATTCACCAATCACACAAGCAAAATCTGAGAATGATCTTAATAGAGATCAAGGTCAAAAGTATTGGGATACAAGGTCCCAACAGATGTATAATGTAAAGCATGGTCAAAACCATGGAGCACTCAAGTGGGAAGAATAATTGTTCGAGCTGTTTGAAATCCTCTAGTGGAATTGGCGATGACTACTCTAAATCTGATGAAGACGATGGTGATTCCTGGCATGCCAGGGTTTTCTAGCCTATTCCCCTTTCGCTAGTTGCTCGTGGGTGTTTCCTGCATTTCGTGTTGGGCTCTTTAGGCTCTGATGTTGGTGTCAGTGTTGATGAGGCTCCTTTGCCTCATCTTCCTAAGTGTCTTCAATGGCTTTTTCTAGTTTTTGGAAGGGCTCAGTATTTTTTTTTCTCTCTGTGTTTCACCCCTACTGAGGTTGGTGCCTAACTTTTTGGACATCGCTACTCTATCCTTTCCCTAGTTCAGCTAGATTAAGACTCCTTTAAGGTACGTGGTTGGGCTTTGGTTTGGGATTCTAGTCCCTCCCTTGTTCGGTGTGCTTCTTGTTGTCTTTTTCAGTGCCTTCTTTGGATGGGTGGGGACTATGGTTGTCTCTTACCTCTTTGGCTTGAGCTTTCCTAGTAGCTCCTCTTTTGGCATGTGTTGTTGGTGCTTCTTCATGGTAGCTTTGTCTCTCCTTACTTTCCTTCTTTTCCTCTTTACTGAGGTTGTCAGGCTCAGCTTGGTCCTTGGGAAGTTTGTTCAAATGTTTTTTTTTCAGACCCTCCTTTGTTTGGAGCTCTCTGCTTCTTGGTGGATTGGGCTCTACCTAGTTCTGGAGATTTTATTGTTCGTGCCTAAGGGTTTCCTATCCTACAATACTCTTTCCTATCATCTATTTTCTAAGGCTTTGGGGGTTGTGGGGTTTGTGTTTCTTGGGACCTTTTGGTCTCAAAAGAAGTTTTTCTTGGCTTTTTTCAGGCCTTCTTTGGGTTTTTTTCACCTGGTGTTTGAGAAATATTTTGGGGGCTTCTCTCTTGGAATAACTTTGGTTGTTTGTTGCTAGACTTATTCAGATTTGGGTCTAGTGGCAGGTTCCTTTTTTAAGTCCCTTTGGTGGTTCTAGAGACCTTGCACTATTTCATTGTGGCAGGGTTTGTGCTTCTAAAAGGCTTCATAGTTAGTGGAAATGGTTGGTTTAGTGCTTGTGGTTGGTAGGGGAAGAATTTGTTGCTCATCTCTCTCTTTGGTTCTTGCTACTATGGTGTGGCATGGAGCTACCTTATTTTTGGCTTGATTCTTTCTTTCCTTGGTGGGGTTCCTCTTTGGCTTGTTGTGGGTTTTTTGTTTGTGAGGGTTCCCCTAGTTTATTGGTTGCCCCTTGTGGTGGTTGAAGCTTTTTCTGAGGAAGGAGTTGTTGGTCACACAATGTATTGGGTTGAAGATGTTGTGGTTTGGGAGGTTTTGGTGCTTCCTATTACTTCTTCTGACTAGATGCCTTGGGAGGAGGTGGTTTCTTGTACTACTAGTGTTCTTGCTTGCTACCATGTTCTACAATCGTTGTATTCAATAGAGGTGAATTTTTCTCCTATAAAGGTGGAGCCCTCTCCTATTGAGGTAGAGATGGAGGTTGTTGATATGGTGGGAAGTGCTTCTCTTTGTTGTTGGTTCATATTGAGGTGGAGTTTGTTTTCTCTAGAGGGAGGGTTCCTTGGTAGTTCTAGTCCCCACTTCTTCCTCTCCTATAGAGGGGAGCCCCATCTTGTTGAGGTGGTGTTGGGGTTGGTATTTGGTTGGTTGGAGTTTTTTGATGTAATTTTCTCTACAGCAACTTTTGATTCTTACCCCTCTTTTCATAAGAAACTATTAGGATCATTTTTGTCTAAATTGAGTAGAAGTTCTATTGCAGTTCAACTACTGTAGGTGTTTTGTGGCCTAATTGTTTCAAGCAGTCTTTTGGGCCTGTAGTATTGTGGGTTGTTTGTTAGTTTAATAGGAATGGTTTATGTCCTAAGTGTCTGGTTGCTCCTAGATGTGGTCTCAGGTTTAGGTTGTTATTTTGTCTCTGTCTTAGGACTGTTGTTGGTCCTGAGTGTTCTACCACTCCTAGTTTCTGTTGACCAAGAGTTGTTTGTGTTTCTACTGTGCTACTGTGGTATCTCCATTGGTACTGTACATTGGAAAATTTTGAGGCTTTGCTAATTGGAAGTGTCCTCTTAACTCTATAAAAGGTTCTAGGTCCTTTCAAAACCTTGCTTACCTTATCAAAAATAGAGATCAAGATCCTTCCTAATGCAAACACGTCATGCTAAAGGTTGGCTTACCAATTCCCAAAACTATTACTTGACTCAACCATTCTATTAGTGAGTGTGTGTGTAAGCTCAATTAGGTTTCGTTACATGTTACCCGACCAAGTTCTTCTCCTTAGTGATACTTCCCCTCACTTCTAAAGGATTGATTTTAAACTTGCATCCAACTTAACGCATTTTCATGGTAGTCAACCATTCATCAAAACAATCAATTATACATTTCATAGTTAGAATATCAAACTCAATAACCATTCATTCCAAATATCCATTCCATTATAACATCAAATGAAATAAACATGCATTCATAAACTTTCCATTAATTTAGATAAACAAAGTGCAACCACATATACATATATATATACATACATATATATGCATATATATACATATATATATACATATATATATATATATATATATATATATACATATATATATATATATATATATATATATACATATACATATATATGCATATATATACATATATATATGCATACATATATATACATACATATATACATATATATATATACATATATATGCATATATATACATATATATATATATATATGTATGTATATACATGTATATATATATTCCATTCAGAATCCCAAACACATTCATGCATATGCAATCATTTACCCTAACATAGTAATAGTAAATAGGTAAATGCACAGTGGGGTGTAACAATAGATCTATCTCCTTATGTTTTGGTGACCCCCACCAACAAATATCCCCATTAAATTTGATTTTCACTAAAATTATCTCCAATGAAAACCATTTTTTTGTTTCACCTCATGTTTTGAAATGTAGCAAAGCGGTTGAAGAGGGGTCTTCCCACTTTCTTGAGAGAGCAACTGAAGAGGGATCAACTACAACTATGTCTGTCGACACAAAAAATATCAAGGGTTTGGAACTTGTGGAGCAGGCAAGGTCTTTTGATCTTACTGGAGCTATAACCCAATTTCTTTCTAGTTTGAACTTCACAAGTTAGGGTTTATAAGGTTTTCAGTCTTTTGACAAATTTCTAAGGTCAGGGTTTACAAGGTTTTCAGTCTTTTGATAACTTTCTAAGGTTAGGGTTTATTTCCTAAGCCAGCGTCTGTCTTATTTGATCTCTATTTAATCAAATCATTAACAATATTTGTGAAATCCTTCCAAATAATTAAAAGAGTGCATTTTGCATTTTGCTAATCAACTGTCAATTGAGAGAAGTGATAGATTCAATGTTTTGTTCATCAAAGTAGGACAGCAAAATAATCAAGAAGGTACAGATATTTGTACCATTAACTTGGCCTAGGTGAGTTCCAAGCCCTTTAACACCAGTCCAACCCTTCACAAATCTATGGTAATTTATATTTTGAAATTTCTTCATTGCTCCAAAATGCTTGCTTTAGGATATTGTATGATCGTTAGACTTGACTTGGTACTGTATTGGCCAAAATGTTCAATGTATTCTTTCTCACTTAGTTTAAAATATCTAAATAGACTAGGGAGATACTTAAGTGGATTGGTCGTCAGATATTTATAGACTTCATAGCAGGGTTTGAGCCTTTTCTCTACACTTAAATTCAAAACGGCAAGATTCGAAGCAAGAGTCTTAAGCTCAAAACCTGTAGTGTGTATCAATAAATCCATGTTTTTCTTTAGTTTCTTTGTTGAGTAAGAAAATATTACTCCATGGCTCCTCTTAATAATTAGACGAATCCCATCCTCTGCCAGACCAAGGCTTTCCATACGTTTAGTCTTCTTTTCAAGGGTTTTCAAACTATACCCAAAAACTACTCATAGGGATCCTAAAAATGTAGTGGAACCTTCCAAAATGCCTATAAAATTCTTCACATAGTCCACTTTAGGTTTCACCTGCATCTCAAAATTGGCCATCAAAAGTTGAGGCACCCTTTGGAGCACCTGGTACAGACAGACATTTGAGTGAAATAGGTTTCTAAGATGGAGGATTCTAGGAGCGAGAGAGTTTTCTAAGCCAAGGGTAAGCACTTTTGGGGTGCTAGATATAATAGGTGGCAGGACCTAAGGAGCCAAGCCTATTTGTTTTAGGAATTCCATCCTAGGCTTCAACTCTCCATCCACTTTGAGTGTAAGAATAGATGGATTTTTAACAATTTTTCTCTTAATCTGGTTTTTTGTAAATCTAGAATTTTTCATAGATGATTTCTCTAGCGATGTGATTAGATTTTATTCTCAAGAGGGTTGGTTTTATTCTCATGGCTCTTGTTACTTGAGAAGAAGATAACCCACTTTCTTTTGTTAAAAAACCCGATATAACATTTGTTGGTCTTGTCATTGCACCAAAAGGTCGACCTGTCAATTCCCAATACAAGCATCAGTTAAGATCCACAAGAGGCGGTTAGACCATGTCCCAAACCCAAGCATCGTGCTGGACAAGGAGGACCAAGGGACACACCATCTTGCAACAATCCCTCCCAGTGCAACCGAGGAGTTTGAACCCGTGACCTCTGCTCTAATACCAATTGTTGGCCTTGTTGTTGCACCAAAAGGTTGACCTATCAATGCCCGATACAAGTGTCAATTAAGATCCACAAGAGGTAGTTAGACCATATCACAAACCCAAGCATCATGTTGGACAAGGAAGACCAAGGGACACACCATCTTGCAACAACATTAAGTGAGGGTGAGGAAGGAGTTGACGATGAAGAAGAAAGTGGTAAAAATTGTTAAAGTGTAAAGGATGGAGGATGTAGTGAGATTGTTAGAGGGAGGCGTGACAAACATTTCACTAAAAAAAAAAATTATTTGTCGAGTAATTTCAAGGGATACAAATTTGAATTCTAGACTAGGTTACCACTTGCCTATGACTGTAAAATTATATAGATACTGGTAGTGACATTTCTTTCATAGCAATGTCTAAAACAAAATGCCACCTATGCTAAGAGCCAAATTAATCTTAACCAATCTTGTAATAACTTGTAGAACAGATTTCTTCTTTGTGATATTGTTATGGATAGAGTAATTGATCTTGTGCAGCAGGTCGCTCAAATC
This sequence comes from Sequoia sempervirens, assembly GCA_007258455.2. Taxonomy (NCBI): domain Eukaryota; kingdom Viridiplantae; phylum Streptophyta; class Pinopsida; order Cupressales; family Cupressaceae; genus Sequoia; species Sequoia sempervirens. The sequence goes on from VDFB02193867.1 coordinate 369,493,832, forward strand.
TAGGTATGTTAAATTGGTGTTATTTACACACATTTATAATTATATTCTATCATATTCAAAATTGATCTTAATAAAATCTAGGTATGTTAAGTTGGTGTTATTTACTATTAGGCATGTTTACAGATATTTTTAATCATATTCTAATGGATGAATCAATCAAATGAAAGCTTTCTTGGATCCTTGTTCCAAAGTGACAGGCAGGAAAGACGTTAAAAAAACTTGCAAAGTTTGGCTTTACACCTGCCAATAGCATTTACTTGAAAGTTTGGAAAGCCTTTTTAAAAAATTCATTTTGTGTTGTTTATATCCTACAATCATATTGAATCATTCTAGAATAAGATTTCAGAGCCAAGAAAAGAGATGAAGATCTCTTGCTCTTTGAGACATTGTATTAAACAATTCATGTTTCTTGCATATGCTTCCACATTTTGGATAAATGTCTAATAGGGAAATTCCAACTGTAACACCTAACCAAAATCCCCTTCCTTTATCTATTGATAGATCCCTATTCCAACCCATCCATTTTGGCATGGGTAAGTAGGATGCCAAAATTTGGCTTGACACTTGCCAATTGCATTCAACTAAAAGTTTGTAAGGCCTTATTTAAAAATCTAGTCTGTGCGTTCCCTGCAATCATGGCATTCCATGAAACCATATTTCGTTGAGGCATTCTATCTAACACTTTGTTGCCTTGTCTATGCTTCATCTTTTTTCATGATGCGTGCAAGACCGCTCCCCACTATAATATTTGACAAAACCCCACCTTCCATTATGCTTTCATTGATATCCATACATTGTTCCAAAGCATCCACTTTAGCACAAGCAAGGAGGATGTTGGCAAAGATTATCAAATTCAGCTTAATACTTGCTAATTATTATGATCTACTCGTAAGTGAAATAAAATAAAAATTCCTGCCATCTGCTTGAGATTTGATCATTCTGTTAAACACATTTAACAGTCATTTCCATTCCTATAAGAATTTGTAGCAACCATTCTTTGGATGAGTTCTACGATTAATGGAATTGTGAGCGGTTCCAGTGCTACATAATAAAGAGAAACTACAACATGTCAATGTACGTAATATCACAAGCAAGACTGGTAGGTTCTTAAGTATCTCTTAAAATCTATCAATTATAAATTTATAAATGAGTTGCTCTTCTTTTGCTAGGAAAATTTGGCATTCATATAATGTTCTACATAATATGTGCATGAGACACAATGATCAAAATGGCCAAAATGTTATCTTAGTCCTTTCTCACAAATGTCATTGTGTATATGTGATGCATATGACAAACGCTACTTCTAGAATGTCGTAGAAGCTATGAGGTAGAAATGAACAGCTCTTTTTTTGCTAGGAAAATTTGGCATTCATATAACGTTCTGCATATTGTTTGCATGAGACACAATTCTTTCGTCTGTGATCAAAATGACCAAAATGTTATCTTAGTCCTTTTGGAGAACAAATGTTATCTTAGTCCTTTTGGGGATCAATGCCTCTGAAATGGGGAGGATCTGAAAACAAATCCAAGTCACAATCAAAAGGTTTATTTTTCTCCACTTACAATCAAAACTTTACAAAATGGCATATCTGTAGACATTGCATGATCTGCAAAATTGAAACATTACAAAAGAGATCAACCTGTAGACATTGCAAAGTAGGCATGTTTGCAAAAAAATGTTACATTATTTATAAATTTAAAACATTAAAAAAATGCCAGCCTGTAGACATTGTAAAGTAGGCATAGTTTGCAAAAAATGTTACATTATCTATAAATTTATAACATTAAAAAATTGCCAGCCTGTAGATATTACAAAGTAGGCATGGTCTGCAGAAAAGGTTACATTATCTAAGAAAATTACCAGCTTGTAGATATTGAAAAGTAGGCACGATCTGGAAAAAAAAAAAAAAAATAGACTAAAAGAGGATCCACTATCATGCATGGAATACAACACAGTTTAGTATTGATCTAATATCAAAATTACTAGTTTTGAAAGACATACAAGTTTGTCAATTGTATCTGCTAGCTTGAGAGTTATTTTCAATACAATAATTAAATAATTTTGAAGAAAGTAAACCTATATGCTACTGATGATGATAATGGCATTCCATTAGTAGGAAATTTCTGCAAACATCAGAAGCATCAAGGGTAAAGGTCTAGGTTGAGAAAAATTTAAATGAGTGAGCAACGAAGAAACGTTAACCATCTGATTTTAAACCAGACAACACCACCATAGGTTTTATGAGAGCAACAAGGGAAGGTTATGATGGACTAGACATAGATACTTCATAAGGTTATAAAAACATTAAAACCTCCAAATCCTTCTTTAACCCTGAATTAGAGAGCTATACAAAATTGTTATGATCTAAATTGAAAAGAAAATAAGTTTATTTTAAAACTGGGATTTTAATAATTAAATTTTATATTTGATATCTATTAATATAATTTATGTATCAAATTGTGAGCCTCGCAATTTCTTTTTTTCTTGCAGGTACTTTAATATTTGGTGGTGCAAGTTTAAAAAATGGACATTAATTGTACATAATTAGCAGGTGTCAAGCCAAATTCCATCACCTTTGCCAGCATTCTCCCTACCTGTGCCAAAATGGGAGCTTTGGAATAGGGCATGGGCATCCATCAAAGCATAAGGGAAGGGAGATTTTTAACAGACATTATAGTTGCAATTACCCTGGCAGACATGTATGCAAAATATGGAAGCATAGATGAGGCATGTGAATTGTTTGATAGAATGACTCAAAGAGATGTGGTCTTATGGACCACAATGATTACAGGACAAAATGGATTTGTTGGAAAGTGTTACAGAAACTTTCAAGCAAATGCAATTGGTAGGTGTAAAGCCAAACTCGACTAACCTTTTCAAACATCCTCCCTGCCTGTGCCAAAATGGGAGGTTTGGATAGGGCATTTCATGCAGGTAGATTAAAAAGCATCCTTGAAATGTGATTTCATTTAACACAACGATTGCAGGATATGCATGGAATTGGTATGTTGTTGAGGCTGTAGAACCATTTGAGAGTATTTCTGAAAGAGATGTGGTGTTATGGAGTTCAATGATTTTAGGGTATGCGCAAAATGGACTTCTTGATAAAGCTCTCTAAATCTTTTGGAAAATGCCTGAAAGGTATATTGACTTGTGGAATGCAATGATTGGGTTTTTTGTCCAGAATGGATATTTTGAAGAGGCTATGAACTTTTTTGAGAAAATTCCTAAATTCAATGTGGTTTCAAGTTTTCAACGATACAGTGATTTTGGACTTTGCACAAAATGGGCACTTTGAGCAAGCCCTGAAGCTATTTCACATTATGAGTGAATGGAATGTAGTCTTATGGACTGCTATGATTGTTGCTTATGCAAATAATAGTGATGTTAGAGAGGGATTCAATATGTTTTTTCTGGAAATGCCTGAATGGAATGTTGTCTCATGCAAAGCAATGAATGTTGGATTTGCAGAGAATGCTCTGAAACCCTTTATGAAAATGCCAGAACCAAAGTCGATGACTTGGAATCGGGTAACGGGAATTTTGTGCAAAACGAGTGTTTTGATGAAGTCATAGAACTCTCTTGCAGAAGGCGAGAAAGAAATGTGGTTTCGTGGACTAACTTGGTTGTAGGCTACATACAGAATGGACAGATTGATAAAGCCTTAGTGATCTTTCAGAAAATGCTTGAAAGAAATGTGATTTCATGGAATACGATGATTTCAGGACTTAAATACAAAAATATATATATTTTGTGAAACCCTCGAGCTCTTCCAAAATATACAATTGACAGATGTAAAGCCAGACTCTAACATCTATGCCAGCATTCTCTCTGCTTGTGCCAATTTGGCAGCTTGATCAAAAAGAAAGATAATTCATCAAGACATAACTATAAATGGATTTCAGATGGATGTTTATAGGGAGATAAATGTGTAACCATTCAAGATGCACGTAAACTGTTTGCTAGAATGTATGGAACATTGTAAAGAATGTGGGTTTCTGGAATGCAATGATTGTTTGATGTGCCATTCATTGCTGTGATAAAGAGGTCATTCATTTTTATTTTTTAAATGCAAGTCTGGAACAAGACAAAGTTACTTTTGTTGGAATGTTATCTACCAGCTTCCATGTAGACCTAGTAAATTGATGGCATAATATACTTTCGTTTCATATCCCAGTTATACCAATTCACACCTATAGTATACCACTATTGCTGCACGATTAAGCTACTTGGTCGTGCTGGTCACCTAGCTGAGGCACAAGAATTTATTAAAAGAATGCTGATAAAACCAAATCCTGTTGTGTGGTTGTCTCTGCTTAGTTCATTTAGAACCCATTCAAATGTAGTGGTAGGAAAACTTGTTGTAGAACACTTGTTTCGGTTCGATCTGAATAATGCTGCACATTATCTCCTTCTCTTAAAGATCTATGCAGCAGTCAATAGATGGGATGACATTAAAAATTATAGAAAAATCATGAAAGAAAGAAATGTCAAAAAAGAACCAAGGTGCAACTGGATTGAGGTAAATGGAAAAGTGGACACTTTACTTGCAGGTGACAGATGATGGCTACATATTATAAGTAAGACTTCAGACATGTAAAGGAAACACAGTAGAGCTTGTCATAATATTTGTGCTACATGGTGAGGAGTTGAAATGATTTCCCATGTCATTTGGAGGGAAACAGAGAACTGAGTTTACAATTATGATATTTATATCAGGATTCAACTGAGTTTACAATTATAAACAACTTCTAGATCATTAAAGAGCATTCCAATATGTGGTGATTTCTAGTGCGCCACTGAGCTCATTGAAAAAAGTTTTGTAGAAGCAATTACAGTGAAGAATGAACAGTTGAATTTACTCATATGAAGGATATATGGTGGTTATTCCAAGTTTAATACATGTATGTTTTAGTGATTCTATTAAATTAATATAATTTTTTTAGAAAACCTTGGTAAATAGTAATCTAGAAAAATCTTACTATCAAATCTAAATTTTAAATTCTTCGTTCTCTTTCCCACTAAGTCTTGTATCCAACCTTTTCTCTACTTGATGTATCTTATGAATTAAAGCATCTAGAGTGGAAGATTGTAGAGTAATAAGGGAGGATAGGAGGACACTTTGGTTTGTATAAGAGTGGGTGTGAGGAGGGATGTAAAGAGGTGCTAGAGTGAAGAGGCATAAAAGAAGAAAGATAATCGACGGTATTCGTGGAGGTGGATGGAGATGTAAAATGGGTGATAGGCATGGCATGGGATGGAATAGTAGATGTCGGGATGGCATCACTAAAAGGGGTTGTGATAGGTTGAGTAGTGGTGAATGAGATAGGTATGGAGGTGTAATACATTATCTAAGATGTGAATATCGTAAAGAGAGTTAAAGTTAGGAGGAAGTCCATATTGAGGAGGGAAGAAGTAGTGGTAGTATTATGAGGATGAGTGGTGGTAGGAGGTGAAATAGCAGAGGATGGACTAATGGTTGAAGTGAGAAAGGAAGTAGATGTAATAATCATAACAGATGAAGCAACCTTAGCATTGCCTGTTTGCAAGATCTCTAATTCATAAGGATTGATGATGAACACATTGTGAATCATAGTTGTGTGTATTTAGACTAGAAGTTGTATATTACATCTTATTTTTATTTGGTAAAGATGAGAAGTTGTACACTTGTGTATTTTAAATTATAAGTATGTATATTTTTGGACATTTTTGGACCGAGTAGTTGCTAGATTGTATAAGATCAAACTATTAAATGTGAGGACAAGTACATGATATTTTAATATGTATTCTTATCATCAATAAATGAGATTCCCTAAGCTCCTTTTTTGAGCTAAATTTTGATTACTATTATTCTTATTTTTTTATGAGATTAAGAGGAGTTGCACACATTTCAGTGTATTAATGGCATGTGTTAGAATAAATTATGATTGGTACTTTTTAACATATTTATTGATATTTTTGTATTTAAACAATAATGAGAATATGTTTTCCATAACATGTACCCTCACAACTATTGGAACACACTCACATACTTGGATCTCTCCTCTAGTCAATTCACTTCAATGATCTAGATTCTTGTTCTCTTGAGGTATATGGTTGAATTTGCCCCTTTTCCCAAGAATGAATAACTGCCTACATAGCTGCTGGTCATAGAAATGTGTACATCCCTCTTTCTCAAATCCCCTCTCTTTGTGTTTTATGTCTCACTCTAGTTTCCCCTCTATCTCCTTACGCCCTCTCTCTCCCCATATTTCTGTCCCTATATCTCCCTCTCTCTATTGTAAACATAACATGAGCCTATTGGTAATGAAACGCGATTATCTTCCTCATTCAAAAATTTTGTTCTAGTCGTATTTGGATCCCTGTGAGAGGAATTTGCTAAATGACCTACCAATTGACCTCATGTACTGTAAAATGTATGCAGAAATAGACAAAAAAAATTCCTAATTCACTTCCACACTTCCGCGTACCCATTGCACACTAAGGTGCGATTGCTAGTTATTTCTAACACTTTCTTTCTATAAACAGTAGTCAAGCAAAAGTATTCATTGAGTATTCATGACAGTGAGTTTGAGGAGAGGAAATAAAGTGAACAGTATTGATCTTATTTACAAAATAAGAATATTAGTGAAACTTAAAAATTACTGAAAAAATGAAATGAACGAAGTCTAAAAGAGCAAGCTATAATCTAAACAAGGTAGGCATTGCCAGAGCAAAGAAAGTGATGAAACATATTATGTCTGCATATGATTCTTCTTGACATCTAGGAAGTCATTTTTACATCCATTTTACATATAAGCTTTGAGGATTTTCTGAATAGCTTCCCATGGCAATTCGTCAACATCCTCAACGCTAAGATGGGAATGATTCCGTTGTAGCTGAAATTGTTGCGACTCCCGCAAATTATTATCCAATTGATCACAAATTTCGTCGTCATCCGACATGAGATGATCCTTAATGCGCCTTATACAAATATTCTCATCACACTGCTGCAAATTATGATCTCCTTCTTGTGAATCATCCCTCATATTATTCTCACGTTCTGGATGCAAATAAACAACTTTCTCACTTCTTCCTCCTATCTGCCCTTCATTCCTCTGTGCCGCAACTCAAATTCCAAATTCAAAACAAGAAGAAATGAGCTTCCAGTTAAAAAAGTTAAAACAAAATATTTAAGCATGTCACTTCTTTGCTACTCACAGTGAAGCGTTGCCCTCTACAGGAAAACTCCAGGTAGCTCTTGCAAACATCAAATGAACATTCCATTGCTCCAGAAATGTAATTTCCTTAATTCTGTTCCTCCCAGAAAGCAAGAAAGACTTCACTATGATACGACAGAAGTGGAAGGACCAAGCGCTAATTTATAAATTAATGCTTGTCATTTCCCATTGACAAGTGACAAGTAGAGCGACATACTGAAAATTGACTAGTAGAGCGATATGCTCAAAATTGACAAGTAAGGCGATGTGCTTGTCAAGTTTCTTCTAAAATTAATTATATACTGAAAATTGACAAGTAAGGCGATTCTGTATGCGGCCCACCATGGAAAAGATTAAAGCTTGCTTTACCCGTAAAAGTGGCGATATTTGTTTGTTCAGACGATGCAATATTGTGAGAGAATAAAAAAAAGGTCATGATACATCATACACCGAAATGGGCGTTAAAAGTTGACAAGCAGAGCGATGTACTCAGAATTGACAAGCAGAGCGATGTACTCAAAATTCACAAGCAGAGCGATGTGCTTGTGAATTTATTTTGAAATTCATTGGCATGCGGCCCACAATAGAAAAGACTAGTGAGGTGTACCCACATTGGATTGCATTAGATTTGTACAGGTCACTTTCAAGCAGAGAACACAGATAAAATCTTATGACGGTTCAAGGAAAATATTCACCAATTTCTCGCATTCTTTTACTTTCTCAATGAGATGTAAAGAAAAACGACAATGTTATGGGACTCATGTAGAAATTTGTGTATAGTCTAAAAATACTTATAGGAGTACTACATATGATCAAATAGAAGGATTATAATAAGAAATGATTTAACAATAGTTATGGAATTGTAAAACATATCTAAACCAAATTTTGAATTAATGGCTAACAATTAAGCATGTATTATGGCGAAAAAAAGGGATTGTTTTGTTGAGAAAACATTAATTAAGAAGGTTAAGGAGAAATCTAGATATTGTTGTGAATTAAGATGTTTCAATTTTTGCAATGTTCTAACATTCTAATTAATTAATTTCTTTTTTTGTATTTTAAATGGTCTTAAATAGGAAATGAAGTAATCCATTTTGAGTTGTGCCACATGTTGGATATCTTGAGTTCTTGTAAGATGTAATTAAATAAAACATCATAAGGAAATATGGGATACCTTGTGTTTGTGAGATGATATTATAGATCTTATGGCATGTAAGAGAGAGTTTAAGGGGAATTACATTGGAATCTTATGATAGATTGTGATTAATGTCAGAGACATCTTTTGAGGAGATTATAGAGTCTAAAAGGGAGTGCCTATTTTGAAGAATGGCATATAATTTATGACAACTTATGATGGGTGTAACGAATCTACTATTTTTGTTGGATTTGATTCTTCATGATTTAGGGCATTGGAATTGTGACCCAATCTAGGTGTCAAATTTGTGAGTGGCTTTTTATCTTGATTTTGGGTTTTCATTTGGTGGTTTTTTATATTAAATCTTCTATACATTATGTTTGTGTGAGCGTATGGTAGATCTTATGATGTGTAAGAGAGAAAATTTAAGGGGAACTACATTGGAATCTTATGACGGATTGTGATCTATGTCATAAGCATATTTTGAGGAGATTGTAGAGCCTAAAATGGAGTGCATATTTTGAAGAATGAAATATAATTTATGAGTACTCATGATGTGTGTAACAAATCTACTTTTTTAGGTCGATTTGATTCTCCATGATTTGGGGCATTAGAATTTTGACCCAATCTAGGTGTCAAATTTGTGAGTCGTTTTTGCTCATGGTTTTGGGTTTTCATTTGGTGGTTTCTTATATTAAATCTTCTATACATTGGTGCTTGGGAGTTGTGGAGATTTGTATTGTGACAAGTTTAATTTGAAAGCTAAAATGCTACTAAAAATCACTCTAGAATTGACTGTTGACTATGTTTATATAAAGGCTTTCTCTACAAGTGTAGTGTAACTTATTTTGTTGCCAAACAATACATTTTAGTACTTTCAATTGTGGGATTTCTTATTGGGGTATGTGCAGGCTCATGATGGGCCAAAAAGTGGCAATGGGGAAAAAATTACGTTTTTCATCGACCCAAAAACACGGAAATGCCGAGTTAACTTTTTTGTGGCTTGGGTGTTAGTACACACCTCCAAAGCAAAAACCAAACCAAGCTCTCCATATCGGATATCCGATTTGAAGCAAACATATATATATAAATCGGTCCTGTTAAAATCATTGGACATTCACAAATAGGTGGTGACGCACAGTGAGGAGGTTCTCCGCATATCAGATATCCGATTTATCTGATATCCATTTTGAAAAGGTTAGATTTTAGATTTTTCTTTGCTTTGATCGAATTTTGAATTAGATTTGTATAATTTCAGTTAGTTTTTTATGGTTTTTTTTTTCAAAATAAGGTTTTTGATTGAATTTTTATGAAAATTTTGAGTTTAGAATGGATTTTGATTAAAAATGAATGTTTTTTTATGGATTTTGATTAAAAATGAATATTTTTTTTATGCATTTTGATTTAAAAATAGTGTTTTTTATGTATTTGTATTAAAAATTAGAGAATTTTATAGATTTTTGTTAAAGTAGGGTTTTGGTTTTTGTAAAAACTAGGGTATTTTTACAATATTTTCATTTATCTGTCTAATTTCAATTAGATTAATTAGTTTTTAATGTCAGGCATTATGGCTGTTGAAAATGAAAATACACAAATTCCAAATGATCCACCAGCTGAGAATGAAAATGCACAAATACCAAATGCTCCACCACCTCTGCAGCCATCAATTGAAGAATTAATTGGTGAAAAATTGTAGCAATTAAAGGGAATTTCTAAAATTTATAAGAGAATCCCTCGATTATTCGAGATGTCAAACACATTGAAAAATATAATTAAAAATATAGAAACCCTCTCCACCCAACATAATACCTTTCATTCATGGCGAGAAGACATGAGGGAATATTATGCATGTGGATTGTCTTATGATGATGTGAAAGATCTTGGAATAACCAAAGCCCAAATAGCCTCTTTATTTGTTAACCCCCACACTGGTTTTCCAATTAATGTTAATAAACCCAAACTTTCTATAAAATGGTGCACGCATAGGGACATTGTAGATAACTTTTGGGATCATTGGTGTATGGTTTTTGATAAACCACCGAACAACAATTGTGATATACCATTTTACTTTATTAAAAAATTATATGCTGAGTTTGTGTTAGGGAATCATGTCAATTACTTTGACATTAAACCCTTACAGAGCGTTGGTGGAGGTATGACCTAGGATAGACCAGGGGTAGTTAGAGTAGTCCCACGCCCATATGTTCCCCCTCCTCCCCTTCCTCCGCCACCTCCAGTATATCATCTAGATATTATGCAGGATGCGGCCACACAAACTATCCAGGCTATTCACTCTTTGAGTGGCCTTTTGGTTTTGCATGCTTCTACATTAGCTCAGCCACATTTTGGTGATGCTGGTAATGGTTCGAGTGTTGTTGCATCATCCTCATCAGGTCCACATATTTGTGTGCCACATATTTTCTCCATGTGCCACCAGATATGCTTGGGTCCTCTTGTACAGCCCGTCGAGAATCCCTTGGACACTTTTGATTATGACCTCCATAATGTGGACATTATAGATCATACTCGGGGGAGTGGAGCGCACCCTACAAAGTTCTCTCCTACTAGAGAGGGGGACATTGGAATAGTGACACAGGTAAGATTTAAGTTGTAAATTCATAACTTGTATTTGTTTTTAAATGAATATTAATAAGAGATAGTATTATGTACTAATATTTATTTACATGGTCTATTTAACAGTTGATGTCTGAGGAGGAGTTTGTACAAGTGACTAATAGCACCCTTAGGGCCATTTCATTTCGCCTCGACATGCACACAATATATATTTTCGCACTCACTCATTTAAGTTTTTTTATTATATACTTGCTTGTCATTTGAATTGTTATAAATGAAATTATATAATAACTTATATGTTTATCTTATTTTCCTCTTGTAGGATATACCTAGTGCAAGCGAGGTGCAGCCTTGTCCAAATTATGAAAGTGCAATGTTAGATAAGGGGAAGGTAATTGAACTCAAATTCGATTGAATTAAGAATTTCAAGATCTTATATTGATTATACATACATCGACATAGATTGGTATTTTCATATGTACTTGTCATTTTTTATGTACAAGCAGTTATGAGCTATACGTCGTTGTTGACAAGTGCGAGCAAGGTGCAGCCTTGTCCAAATTATGGAAGTACAATGTTAGATAAGGGGAAGGTAATTGAACTCAAATTCAATTGAATTAAGCTTTTTAAGATCAATTATACATACATCAATATAGATTGGTAGTTTCATATGTACTTGTCATTTTTATGTACAAGCAGTTATGAGCTATACATCGTTGTTGACAAGTGGCACAATGCCTAAAGGACTACATATTGGAACACTTGAAGGAGTAGGTGTTGAAACACCTCAAGGAGGAGGTGTCCAAACACCTAAAAGAGATAAAGAAAAAGATTAGCCTAAAGAGGTATGTGTTTATTTTATTTTGTGTTTGGTATTTATATGTTCCTATTACCGACAATTGTATGCTAACTTGGATCAATTTTATTTTTTTGTTCACATATATAGATTGACATTACAAATTTTAGTTTGGTCGGTTCTTTGAGAGGGGCATATTCTAGGACTCCTTACCCTTTGAAGAGACAGATATTTCAGGTAATCAAGATTACAATTTTAGATTTCAATTATAATTCAATGTATATTGATTTCGATGTTAATTACTCAACTTTAAATCATATAGTATAACTAATCTCAATTGTGGTTTGAATTTTTCTTATGTAGCTACCTTCAGAGCCAATGAGTGTTGCAAAGAGGCTCCATTTTGATGATCCACCAATAGTTTAGGATGAGATAGACATTTTTGCATGTAAATTTTGAATAGACATCGAGATGGCATATGCCACATTTTGTAAAACTTTGTTTGAGTTGGCATTGATGCCATTTTTGTATATGGAGATACACTCAAGATTATTGGATAATTTGATATTTAGAAATTGACAATCGAAATTTAATTTCTTCCTCATATCCATGATTAAACTCTTTAAAAATTTAATCAAGTGAGCAATGGTTAAATATCAATGTACAATAGCATAAAAAGAATGGTTATATTATGTAGTTTATATTCATATTGCTAATTACATTGCATTGCACATCTTCCAAACTCAAAGCATTACTTCACATTGCATAAGTAACAATTAGATGTTGATAGATGAAAAAATTTCAATAACAATTTAGTTTTTACAAATTCAACCTAAGCAGTTATGCAACTACTTCACATTACATAACTAATAACTAGGAGCAGTTATCAATTGCATTACCTTGTCATGGATATGAGACCACATTTCTTTGAGGAAACTTGGCACAAAACTCACAAAAAATGAAAAGAAAGCACTCAACAAAACTTTAAAGGGGTCTCAAGCCTGTTGCCCCCTCATTCCACACGCTATGCAGCCATTTACTTGCGATGTAGAGGCCGAACAATGGAGAAAACATGTAAAAATAATATATATATATGTAGCCTAGAAGCATGAATTAGGATTAGAATATCACATAACATCATATAAAAAAAAAAACCACCATAAACTTGAATGTCATTTAAAACATGCATGATAAATATTCATTGTTGAAACTTGAATTTTGGTAGCTTGATATATAGAGTCTATTGATGCCAAGGCTCAATTTGTATGATATTGAAAAAAGAAGCCAACTAAGTAGAGTTATTAGCATTCTTCAGAAATCATAAGAATTTTTTTAGTACATTAGCCATTTTGATGCCGTATTGTAGTCTCAAACGTTATTTTGTATCATTGTTACATTGGTCTTGAGAGTGGTAGCTTGATATATGTCCACAATACAAAATTTGGTTTACTTGTGCAATGTAATAGTGGCATAGGAAAAAAAAATTTGAAAGAACTAAAGGGTGATTGCACGTTTGAAGTGTATAAACACATACCTTTTTGTAATTTATGAAGGATAATTTTTGAATCTTCCATGCATTGCTAAAATAAAAGGAAAGGTCTTTTTCCTAATCTGTATGTAGCCATGCTTTTGACATTGTCAAAAAGAGAAAAACTTCCCTAATGATGCAAAGGCATGGCCAAGCAGTTCTAACTCTCCACATGAGAGAAGAGAGATGTTAGAGAGTACATTAAGTCAGTGAGAACCAAAGTGTAATGTGTTTTAGTTTGTAGTACTCCTTTGTTTCTCTGCAGATGTGTGATAAATTCTTAGTTCAATGATCTTGAACAATTTTTGAAAAAAGAAATTTGTGTCACGATCCACTTTCAATCCAACAAGCAAAAATGAAAGCTCAGCCTCTTGGAATGAAAATGCTTGTTTGCAAAACAAATGAATAAGAATGAGGTAGTTAAGGTATTTGAAGTTATTTAGATGTCACTTTTAGGGTGGAAGGCTTAAAACTCCATTTTAAATACACAAAAAAGAATGAAATTACTTCAAACCAAGTTTGTGAAGAAGTTAACTCTATTGCCCAATAGTTTCTCTTAAGAGTCCAAAGTGTTAAAAGGTAGCAATCTTTGAAGGGCTATTTCTCAGAGACCATGATGCTTACAGACTCTTCGTCCGAGGTTATGGGATCATGTTGGGACCATCTACAAAAACCTCTCATTTTTTTCTATCTCGGGGGCATTTTCCTGTGGTGATGACTTTTCAGTGGAGGGAAAAGTTGTCAGACGCAAACAGTGTAAAGTTGCAAAGTGGTGCAACTTTCATTCTGCAACTCGTACGACGAAACGGATTGTCCCAACACGTCCGGATGGGTACATTTACACTAAGGATGGTCATTTTTTGCACCCAAATACATCGAATCACTCCAAGCTACATTGGACTGGCGATTTCCCTTAAGAGTCCAAAGTGCTAAAAGGAAGCAACCTTTGAAGGGCTATTTATCAGAGACCGTGAGGCTTACAGACTCTCTATCCAAGGTTATGGGATCGTGTTAGGACCATCTACAAAAACCTCTCTCAATTTTTGCTATCTCAGAGGCATTTTCCTGTGGTGATGACTTTTCAGTGGAGGGAAAAGTTGTCAGATGCAAGCAGTGTAAAGTTGCAAAGTGGTGCAACTTTCATTCCGCAACTCATATGACCAAACGGACTGTTCCAACACATCCATATGGGTACTTTTATGCTAGGGATGGTCCTCTTTTGCACCCAAATACACCGAATCACTCTGAGCTACATTGGACCGATGATTTCCCTTAAGAGTCCAAAGTGCTAAAAGGCAACAATCTTTGAAGGGTTATTTCTCGAGACTGTGAGGCTTACAAACTCTTCGTCCAAGGCTATGGGATTGTGTTGGGACCATCTACAAAAACCTCTCTCGATTTTTACTATCTTGGAGGTGTTTTCCTGTGGTGATGAATTTTCAGTGGAGGAAAAAGTTATCAGATGCAAGCAATGTAAAGTTGCAAAGTGGTGCAACTTTCATTCAGCAACTTGTATGACCAAACGGACTATTCAACACGTCTGGATGGGTACATTTATGCTATGGATGGTCCTCTTTTGCACCCAAATACGCCGAATCACTCCGAGCTACATTGGACCAACGATTTCCCTTAAGAGTTCAAAATGTTAAAAGGAAAAAATCTTTGAAGAGCTATTTCTCAGAGACCGTGAGGCTTACAGAATCTTCATCTGAGGCTATGGGATCGTGTTGGGACCATCTACAATAACCTCTCTCAGGTTTTGCTATCTTGGAGGCGTTTTCCCATGGTGGCAAGTTTTCAGCTGAGGAAAAAGTTGTCAGATGCAAGCAGTGTAAAGTTGCAAAGTGGTGCAACTTTCATTTAGCAACTCGTACGACCAAACGGATTGTTCCAACATGTCTGGATGGGTACGTTTACGCTAGGGATGGTCCTCTTTTGCACCTAAATATGCTAAATCACTCTGAGCTACATTGGACCAACGATTTCCCTTAAGAGTCCAAAGTGCTAAAAAGAAGAAATCTTTGAAGGGTTATTTCTTGGAAACCAAGATGTTCACAGACTCTCTGTTTAAGGCTATGGGATCATGTTTGGCCCATCTAAAATAACTTCTCTCAGTTTTTGCTATCTCGGAGGCGTTTTCTCATGGTGGCAAATTTTTAGCTGAGGGAAAAGTTGTCAAATGCAAGCAATGTAAAGTTGCAAAGTGGTACAACTTTCATTCCACAACTCGTACGACCAAACAGACTATTCCAACACGTTTGGATGGGTACGTTTACGCTATGGATGGTCCTCTTTTGCAATCAAATACGCCGAATCACTCCAAGCTATATTGGACCGAGTGAAATTAAGTGAAAATTTGACGCAAACACAAGGGCACAATCACAAAATCTTTGCAACCTGCCTATTTGAGGCATCTAACAAGATTATTTTGACCTCTTTGGATAGTCCAAAACTTTCTTAAAACTTGACAAGTAACTAAATACGCATTTCCCTCTTTAACCCCCTTAAACCCTTGTAATAGTGAGAAATTAGTTTTTGTCCAATTAATCCACAATTTTCCAAAACACCAAACCAATAGATGACTGATTCAAACACCCATATCCAAGTTACACAATGTATATGAGAAACAACATAGACTCCTTTGAACCAAAGTTGACTTCCTATACATTCACCCTTGAAAAGGTTACTCAGTTAGCCCAAAAATGCAAAGCAACATACCTTCAAACGCTAGACAGACCCCTGAAACCTTGGGAAAAAAAATAAATTGACAAGGAAACAAATATTCTGCAATTGGGTTCCATTTGTACAGACCTGTAACCATCAAATCAAAAAACCCTTGTTTTTAGTGTAATTCTTGAGGGTTTATTGGATGTAGCACTTCCACAACCTTTGAGACTCTGCCACCACCTTGGACACCTTTATTTAGGCCCTAATATGCTTAGAAAACAAATAAACTTCTGGTATCTCAAAGATTTTTGCAAACCCTAGGGTAAAAACTCTATTTTCAAGTGAAAAAAACCACCATTTTTAGATCTTTAACTCTTCATTTTATTTCAAAATCCAGTTCTCCACGCCTTCCACTCTTGAAATATCATTTCCTAAGCTTTACCAAATCATCCCACTGATTCACATTGGCACACAGTAGGTGGGATGAGATTCAAGTCATTAAAATTGCAAAACACGTATTTCCTTGTTCAGGAACCCGTCTAAAGAAAGTATGAGTTTTGAGGCACAAAATGAATAAATAAACCCTCTATTAAGAATTCTAAATAAATTCAAGTCCTATAATAACGTTTCTACATAAATTTTTGATACAAAAATGCTTTAATGGCTTGTGCACAGGCAAAAAACACAAGAAAAACAGTAAAATAGGAACTAAGCAATTGAAACTTTATTGATTCAAAGAAAAAAAACTCCTTCAACCAAACCTGTCTCGAGCCCTTGAAGACCTTAAGTACATTTATATGCCTTAGAATCCAACTCCCAATGCCTTTAACCACCAATATTAACTGACTTTTGAAACCTTAATGACCGTTGAAGGCCAAAATACAAACATTTTTCACATTAATATGACTCATAATGAAATGTTGCACTTTTCCACTTCTAACTTTACTAAGACCTCACTTAATGGCTTGAAATATCATCATTACATGTTCAAAACACTGTTCTCACTTGTCCCTAAACAAATTTAGTAATTTTTCCTTCAAAGGCTACAAAGCAACAACTAGGAAAAGTTGGGATCTCAATTTTTTTTACCCTAAAACCTAAAAACTCCTAATAAATGACCATTGATCCTATTAGATCTCATTAAAGACAAAAACTCAAAATATTAACACTTTAATCATTGAAATGATCCACAATGATATTGTGGTGATGAATTTATAGGGTGTGGCAAGGTTGGAAACATTGATTTCCTTAAAAACCTCATGAAAGTTACTAAAAATGAAGTTGCACCCAAGTTGAATTTGAGGAGAAAAAGTTGCAAGACACTATAATTTATTATATATAAATGGAAGATATTACAAAACCTGGTTCAAACGAGCATATCAACAAGAAATAACAGGAAGAAAACCTTTGGTTGTAGCTCGATTAAGTACAAAAAGTTATTACATAATTGTCCCAATAACAGTAACAAAGCATACACCTGTATGACTAATTCAACCCATGAGTTTCCAAAATACAGACCCCTTTAATGTTTAAACATACCCTTTATACAATGTCAGACATTTGACCCATATTTCAAAAAATATGACTGGGTATAGATTATGCCCATACACAATTATGACCATTTTACATTGTTTCTAATTTGAGAATTCAAATTTTACAAATTTTTCTTATTAGAAGCATTCAAGGCACAATCTTTGATAATAGTAGTATGTTCATGTTCTGGACTGACAAGCACCTGTACAAACCATCAAGGTAGCTTAGAATAACCAATCTATATTATTCTAAATGACACAAAATATGATGAGATGGTAATGCAAACTATAAAAGATGCTTAGAATAACCAATCTATATTGTTGTAATATGCCGCATACCTCTTCGAAAGGATCAAAATTGGCTATTCTTGTAGCAAGTCCATGATCAATCGTGCCAGGAATATCACAAAAGTGGGAAAATAATAAATCGATATTGTCACAATCGAAAAGATGCTTAGACTAACAAATCTATATTAATCTAAACAACTTGAATGATGATGAATTGGTGATGCAAACTATAAAAGATGCTTAGAATAACCAATCTATATTATTCTAAATGACACAAAATATGATGAGATAGTAATGCAAACTATAAAAGACGCTTAAAATAACTAATCTATATTGTTGTAATCTGTCGCATACCTCTCCGAAAAGATCAGAGCTAGCTATTGTTGCAGTAGGTCCATGGTCAATCGTGCCAGAAATATTGCAAAAGTGGGAAAATGAGAAATCTATATTGTCACAATAGAAAATATGCTTAGACTAACAAATCTATATTAATCTAAACAACCTGAATGATGATGAGTTGGTGATGCAAACTATAAAAGATGCTTAGAATAACCAATCTATATTGTTGTAATCTGTCGCATACCTCTTCGAAACGATCAGAGCTGGCTATTGTTGCAGCAGGTCCATGATCAATCATGCTAGGAATATTGCAAAAGTGAGAAAATGAGAAATCTATATTGTCACAGTAGAAAAGATGCTTAGACTAACAAATCTATATTAATCTAAACAACTTGAATGATGATGAGTTGGTGATGCAAACTACAAAAGAAGCTTAGAATAATCAATCTATATTGTTCTAATCTGTCACATACCTCTTCGAAAGGATCAAAGCTAGCTATTGTTGCAGCAGGTCCATGATCAATCATGCTAGGAATATCGCAAAAGTGGGAAAATGAGAAATTTATATTGTCACAATAGAAAAGATGCTTAGACTAACAAATCTATATTAATCTAAACAACTTGAATGATGATGAGTTGGTGATGAAAACTATAAAAGAAGCTTACAATAACCAATCTATATTGTTCTAATCTGTCGCATACCTCTTCAAAAGAATCAGAGCTGGCTATTGTTGCAGCAGGTCCATGATCAATCTTGCCAAAAATATCATAAAAGTGCATACAAAATATCACTATTAAAGACACCTGCATTGCAATAGTATATAAAATATCAGTATTAAATAAAGAATACTAATGAACTTAATCATAATGAACATAAGCATTGTACCTTCCATTCTTGAAAATGCTATTCAAGTGTGCCTGAAGGGTCATCTCTTTGCTTAAGAGTATCCAATATTGCTTCATGATCAGCATTACTAAGTGTCCATAGTTGTTTTGTCTTTGGTCTGGCATGATGCTTTAACAACTTAACATTTGTTGCTATAACAAGGTGCAAATACATGAGAATGGTTTTGTGTCTCTCGTAGTCTTCAAATGCAGGTATGCCATTATTTCTAATCATGTATGTTCACAACCAAGTTCCTACAACCACAACTGAACATGTAGGATATACAAAACCATCATCATCTTCCATCGGTTGTATTAGCTTATGCTTTACCCGCACACATCGAGCCAACCAATAGTCTAATCTCTCTTCATTCCCTTGTGGTGCAACAACTGCAAAAATATGTCCTAGCTGTAGTAGATCTAAAAGCAAGTCATAATCAACTGAATTTTCCATTGTCATTTGTCATGGATATTGTTTGAGATAGAGTTAGATATTGTGGTACCCATGTATCCACCCACTCACTTGACTCGCATTGAACCCACTCACACTTAATACAACTCTGACAAAAACAAGCCAACTCTCATGTCCAAATGGTCCATGTGCCTACATCTGAGCTTCGAAATGAATGCATCTTTGAAGAATCTTTGATTGTATGACAATCCAATCTGCCTCCCACTGTACCCTCCTCAATGAACCAAAAGAATTTGTGCACTGTTGAATCAAGTGTCCCTCCCTGTGACAATGTTGAACTACACCAATCAACAATAGAATGTGCATTGCTAAATTTTGCTCCTAAAATCTTCAATTGATCCTTAACTAGAGCTCTTTTTACGCATGCACCTGCTCCATCATGCTCGCCTTTCCCATGTCCAGCTTCAAAAAAACTCCAAATATGAGGTAGACCCCTCTCTACATGCATTCTACTCAACCAATAAAACATACAAGCATTATTGAATTGACCTGTGCAATTATCTAACCAAATTAGATGTCGGCCCAATGCTACATCTTGCTCCTGCAAGAACTCAAAAAAAATCTCGAAAAAATTTTGGGCATACTCGGACGAGTGAGATCTATCATCACTCATATAAAAATGATACTCTTTGATTATCTTTCGATCCTCCTCTGTACTATCAGGTGCATGTCTAAACGTTATGTGGACAAAAATAGCAATCTGAATGGAATTGTAATACTGATATTGTACCTCGTTTTGTGGTTGCAATGTGTAGTAATCTGCAAAATCAACCAATGATATAATAGTGCCAATCGAAAAAGAGTCCTTACACATCCTAAATTGTTGATCCAACCATTGAGACCTATGACTATGCCTTGCATACTTGTAGAAAAGATTGTCCTTAAAATCTGAAATAAAATCAACAACACTGCATTCTTTTGTAACCAACTCACATCTAGAACCTTCACCTCCACTTTGCAAAGTATATTTGACTATCTCATATCTCTTTTTCTCAACAAGATTATTTCCAAATTCATGTTCAACTCTCATGAAAACATTGAACAAACTTTGACAAGCCACCGCGATTGTGAGCACTTTGCATTTAAACAATCATTTCTATAGAAAAAGCAACCATCATCTCTAGAACATAAAAATAGATCTAGCAAGTCCCTTGATGATTTCAGAAGATGCATTGCACCACACTCCTACAACATTTCATTAGTATGCAAAGTAGAACGGATATAGCATAATAGCTCATGGTACATTGAAAACTCCACATGGTATTTGCAACAACAAGTATTACAAATATTAAGAGGCACACAATAAAATGGCTTCAAACCCTCAAAAGTCTTTTGCGAGATTTCCATATTTTTATGTGTTTCAATAAATTGTTTGAACATTATTTGGCTTGATTCCAAGAAATGTTTAGGATGTGGTGTACAGTCTCAATTGCCAATTCTTAACTTTAAAACATCCTTTGCATTGGGTGATACTCTAGAGTTATGCCAAAATTGTTGAATTACCTGCTTTACATTATCGGTTAGCTTCTTATCAACACGTGGAAGCCTCCCGGAAAAATCCCATGTATCATTTTGAAGAGGATCATCTATTCTTTCTCTTCTTGCAAGTTCTCTATCCAAAGTTTTATGATTTATGTCAAAATCAATACAATTTTGTCTCATAAAGCAAGCATTTTTCAATTGATGGCTTACTAGGGTGGTTGTAATGACTCTCCGAGCAGCTCTCTTATCCTTTTCCTTGTTATTTTTTCCAATAGAATTGAGAGCAGTAAAAAGATTTTTGACAATAATATATTTTTTTTTGGTCTTCTTGTTCACATGAATCTTCAATTTGGCTAGCAAAGGTCTCATATTTTGCATCTTTAGCAATTGTACAAAAAGTTGGCATTGTTCAGTCAATGTCTTATCACCAAAATATTGGTTGAAAAGTCTTCTAGCCCACAACTGAACAGTTCATGTTGACCTCTTGCCTTCAAAATTGTTTATAATGTTCTCATCAAATTCAAGTAACCATTTAGGGGTTCTTGAAGGTCTTGAATTTGAAATATGTATTTCTTCCACAGAAGGTTCTTCATTTCTCATGTAATCTAGTGAAACATAATTTACACTTGCTTCAATATTATGTTCAAAATATTCATTTCCAACATTTTCACCTTGAACATTTTCAATATCAATTTGAATAATTTCATTCTCAATTTCAATATCTTCAAATCCAACATTTTCACCTTGAACATTTTCATTATCAATTTCAATATTTTCATTCCCAATTTCAATATCATGTTCAACATCTTCAAATCCAACATTTTCACCTTGAACATTTTCATTATCAATTTCAATAATTTCATTCCTAATTTGAATATCATGTTCAACATCTTCAATTCCAACATTTTCACCTTGCACATCTTCAATTTCCTCTTCACTTGAAAGACCATAGGGGTTAGGTTCACCAATATTTAGCATACCTTATCTTCTCTTCCTATGACCTTCTCTATCTCTTTGTCTATATGTTTCAATTTGTTCTTTTGTAAGCTTTCTCTTACGTTTTTTCTTTCAACAACTGCTGCTCCCCATTATACTTCATAAAAGATGCTAAAAAATCATTACTTATGACAAATTTGAGTAGAAGATGCTCCAAAAAGTTGATCTTTGTCTCTTCCTGTCTGAAACCGTGTGTGTGTCGCCTGCAAACAGAATGTAGGGTTCGTTGGAATGCACAAAATGGCCCACATGGGGCTTTTCTATGGCCCACAAATCCAATATCCGTTATAATCTGATATCTGATTCATTTGAAAATAAAATAGAATGTTTTGTAATGGTATGATTTTAGTTCTACAAATTGGATATCTGATTTGTGTACACATAAACCTAAGGGTTAATGGTAGATGGTAGAGGGTTTAAGGGTTAATGGTTTAGGGTTTAGGGTATATGGTAGAGGGTTTAAGGGTTAAGGGTTTCAGGTTTAAGGGTATAGGGGAGAGAGATAGATGGAGTGAGTGTGTCAGAGACTGACCTAAGAGAGTGGGAGAGCATGGGATAGGGTCAGAGAGGGTGGGAGAGTGGGAGAGAGGGAT
This sequence comes from Sequoia sempervirens, assembly GCA_007258455.2. Lineage (NCBI taxonomy): Eukaryota > Viridiplantae > Streptophyta > Pinopsida > Cupressales > Cupressaceae > Sequoia > Sequoia sempervirens. The sequence continues at coordinate 369,516,319 of VDFB02193867.1, forward strand.
GGAGAGGGTGGAAGAGAGTGGGAGAGAGGGAGGGAGAGAGTGCAAGAGTGCAAGAGAGTTGGAGAGGGTGGGAGAGAGTGGTAGAGAGGGAGGTATAGAATGGGAGAGAGGGAGGGAGAGAGTGGGAGAG
>VDFB02193867.1:369517428-369655581 GCA_007258455.2 Sequoia sempervirens
AGACAGACACCTACTTATTTTTTCCCTGAAATTTAAGTACTACTGCATTGAAATTTCAATTTTTCACCAAATAGATTTTTTTTTTAGAAAAATAAACCTAGTAGTTTAGAAACTACATTCAATTTTCCACAAATTCTATTCTTACATATTTTTGAAATAATATAAATAATTTATTCAAATTTTTACATCAAGTTGCATAACTCTAATTTTTCTGAATTTTCATTGCCACTTAAGGGCCTGTTTTTTCCATGATGGTCCTGCACATACCCATTGAAAGATTTTTTTCATGTAAATCATTGTGTAATGGTTTGCATTATTTATGTTATGTATATATTCTTCAATATCTTTTGTAATTGTTTAGATCAATTTTAAAGTTTATATACATCACTCCTCTCATGGTTTAGTGTAGGAAGTTGATTTTGCTAGGTCAAGTCTTTCTCACACAAACCAACTAGCTTATGGATCTAGCACAACCAATAAAACTAAAATTTCTCCACCTACTAGTAGATTCGTGATAATATTTTGACCACCACTTTTTACCTAGTGAGAAGGTATTAGTGTAAATAGGACCTAATTTCATATCTAGTTATTTGATCACCATTTCTAGGTTGTGTAAAAGATGAAAAAGTTAACTGCTACAAAAGGGAATCTCCCTTGTGAGTTAACCTTACTCTTTGCACTAGATTTATAGGATATTTCCATAATTAGAACCACACTTCTTCTTACAAACCATACACCAACTTTTCACATTCTTCTACTTTCTCAATGAGATCAAAAGGGAAAAAATAATGTTGTGGAACTCATAAATCTATTCATCTACATGTAGTAACAAAATATTAAAAAATGTGTATAGATTACAAACACTTATAGGAGTGTCATTTATGATTAAATAGAAGGTTTATAATAAAAAATGATTTACCAATATCTATAGACTTTTGAAATATATGTAAATCAAATTTTGAATTAAAGGCTAATAATTACGCATGAATTGTGGCACAAGGCAAGGAGAAGGACTACTTTGTTGAGAAACTAACAATTAAGAAGCTTCTCGAAACTTGAGTAATGAATACATTGGTGTAAAATAAAATGTCTCAACCTTTGCAAGTTCCTAGCAATTTTATTGTTTAATTATTTATATTTTATATCTTAAATGGTCTAAGTTGGCACATGGTGTGCCACATGTTCGATACTTGAGTTTTTGTAAGATGTAATTAAATAGGACATCATCAGAAGATGTGGGATCCCTTATGTTTGTGGGATCATATAACATATATATTATGATGTGTAAGAGAGCAAAGTAAAGGGGAGTTACATTAGAATCTTATGAAATATTATGATGCATGCCAAAATCATCTATGTAGAAGATCATGGAGCCTAAAATGGAGCACCTATTCTAAATAATGTAATATGATTTATGATAGCTAATGATGGGTGCATCAAATATACTATTTTTGGTTGATTTCGCTCTCCATGATTTTGGGATTAGAATTTATGACCCAATTTGGGTGCATTGTATTTTGACAAATTTAAAATGAGAGATGGAATGCTATTGAAACCACTCTATAGTTGACAATTGATTATGCTCATGTAAAACCTTTCTCTGCAAGTGCATTGTAACTTATGTTGTTACTAAATAATACATTGTGTATCTTTAGAGTGTGGAGAATCTTATCGAAGGGATTTTTCATGTAAATCATTGTGTAACGGTTTGCATTATTTATTTTTTGTATGTGTTCCAATATATGTTGTAATTATTTAGATCAATTTTGTAATGCTCGAAGCTGAAAATCTCATAAAAAAAACAAACAAAACAACCTTTTTTTTAAACAAGGATAACAACATCAATAATGCAACAATGACATGTCATACTTGCATGATAATATGCACACAAGTGTCACAATGACATAATGCCAAAGATAATAAGGCACTCCACCATTGCATAAGCAAGGTGGAAATATCAAAAGACTAACCAATCATGGGATAGATCCACCATGATGAACAAGAGAGGGAGAAAGAGAACATCTCCACACAACAATCAATTACACCCTACAATCATATTCTCTCACAACAAGACTCCGGAATAGGGTGAGGGAAACATCAACCTCCAATCCTCATTTGATCACACTAAACAACACCAAACATAAAGGAAAACCTTCACAATAAGTTACCTAACAAAAAGGCACAACTCACCAAAAACTAGAATGACAACTTGAGTCACTTCCAAATAGCCTCACGCTTCCCAAGACATCCTATCGCAAGGCAACATCACCTAAGGGGAGAAACTACTCCACAACACCCCATGAACTATGAAATTTTTTTAGGAAACTCACAAGATGATCCACAAAGGCTTATAACCTTCATAATACTTCATAAAACCAAAAGAATCCTCTCCCTAACCCTGGGTTTGACAATCGGGTCATATCAGGAGGTTACATGTACAAAATGATGTAGGATATGACATAAGTCCTTAGTGGTGGAACTTGAGAACTAGTTACAAGAAATACTATGACCCAATGACTATGGTGAACAACTCTCATTCACAAATTTTTCCCAAACAGAGTCCCAAAAAAGCAAGGAAACTCAAGTTTAGAGTTAGAGAAATTTTGACTAGGTTGCAGGGTTTCAAATGACCAAAATGGTCAAAATAAATAAATGAAAAGGCATAAAAAATTATTTGAAAAGGTCAAAGGGCTTAGAAATCCCTCACCTATCAATGCTTGAAAGGATTCACTTTTTGGAATTTTTATGGGAATGAGGCTACCCCTACACAAGACCAAGCCGCCACAACAACCTTAGGAAAAATTTTGAGTTTTAGATTTTTAGGCTTGTCAAACCAAGTCGCCCCTACTTCTACCAAGCCAACCTCACTTCCACCAAGCTGCTCCAATAGTGTTAAGACAATTTTTGAGGTCTATATTTCAATCAAGTGCATGACAGGGTTGCCTAAATATAGGTCCAAGCCACCCAACTATAAATTTGCATAGTTAGGTTCATTTAAGCACCAAAATAAATGTTCCTATGTTTTAATTAACACTTCAACATCATCATGACAATAAATGACAAGATTTCATTCCTGGCACCAACACCAAGAAACATAAATGAACCAAATGTTATTTTCATTTATGATTTATAAAATGTCTTTGGAGAAAGGCTTCAAATCAATATATTACAACATAAATGAATGAAATACATCAATCAACATGAATTAAACTTGAAATTACATGATGCCATGTCATTCCTCGATCCACGAACCTTAGGTACCCAACTATGGTTACCACGCCACCTGACCTCGTGGAATTGAAAGGATCAATCCCACCATGCTAGGAGATAGTTACATGGGCTACAAACATGACACTCATGCTAAACACATGGGGAGAATGCTTACCATACACAAAATATACACTCCAAATGAACATATACACATGCTCAATCATCCAATAACATAATGGATCCAATACATGTCATCACTGGAATAAACACCATAATATAACACAATCTGCATTGGGCATAATCACCAATGTCACATCACAAACTGCATTGGGCCAACTCACCAATAGCCAATAATACACACACAAGACACTAGGGTAAGATGGTAGAGAGTGATATATAGAAAAAGAGATCCTTAGATCTTAATGTGTAGATCCTAGGAATTTAAGGGATTTTTCTAGGGTTTCATTGAGATGTAGACCAACAAGGTGATTAGATTGACTTCCAACCATGAAGGTGAGCCAATCGGACCTGGATCTACATCTAATTGAGGGTTGAAATGGATTAGAATTGATTTTAGCTTAATTAACCTGATTAGACTATGTCCTAGTATTAAAAATGCAAGATCTCAACAACTGGAAAATAGAAATAGTAATTTGCAAGTGGATCTGGGAAGGGCAAAGTGATATGTACCAAACCAAAAAAGCTTGTTTCAACCACTGTAAAAGGACAGTCACTAATGGGTGACTGAGTCTTTGTAAGGGATTCCTGCTCAACTTTTGAGGTCCTCTGATGGTAGATCTGGGATCCTTGTTTCCCAGTTCTAGATTTGTTGGAGTGTCAAATAAATTTTGTAGGTGAGTTTTTATGTCTTGACAAGGTTTGTGACAACAAATACAACAATTGACAACTTTCCTCCAATCTCCCTTTTTTATTCTTCAAACCTATAACCTCACATTCACAAAGAGAGAAAATGTTGTGCCATATAGGGGTTTGCCTCAGTTAAACCCCAAGTAAGTGTTTCCACTACCACTATGGAAAAATGTCAATGATAATGATAATGGAAAGGAAGGAATGGTGAAATCATAATGTGTTGCAACTTACCACCCTTTAATAGCTTCCTTGAAGGACTAAAGTCATACACATCTCCTAAATTATTTGAATCTTGATTTCTTGAATGCTTTGGAGACCTACAAAAATATATTAACCTTCACAAAATAATGACAAGATGAACACACATAAGCTTTGACATGATGTTGGATCTTGCATTGTTGCAATAAATTCTCTATTTGTTGCTCTCAGCTTGCTCTTGAATTCTCTTGACAATAATTTCCTTAATTGATTTTCACTTAGATTTTAAATGACGCAATAACTAGGTATTTATAAGTATTTATCCTAATTTCCCAAAAATTGGATTCTAAAAGTTGGCACTTCAAATTTGAATTTTGGGTGTTAAAATTCCGCCAACATATTCAAATTTGGGTCCTAGCTAAGAAGGGGGTCACAGTCACCCATGGGCGACTGGTCCTAACCCAAGTTTCCAAGACACACCTAATCGGGAGAAAAAGAAGAATTGGTTGTATTTATTAAATGCTTGCAATCCTTTGAAAAATAGTAAAAATTAGGCTTTGTGCTTAATTGAGTCCAATAAATTAAGGAGATGAAACGTAATGTGAAATTATTAAGGTTGACAATTTTCTACACTACATTTAGCCCACACTTTAGTGAGAGTATGAACTTATGCTTAGAGTCACACTAAAGTACAGATAAATATATGTCAAGAGGGGTTCAATTGTACAAATGTTGGAAAGATAGGATGATAAAGGATCTAGAGGGATGATCAAGCCCCCAAGATCTAAGATCCTATGGAAAACCAACATAATCACAAAGGAATGCACACATGCAGTAGCAAAACAAGATACATAGACATACAATTTTAAAACTAATGTAAAGAAAGGAAAAAAAGAAAAGAATAAAAAAAGGATGGACTAGCAAGTTGTATTATTCTATGTTTCCATACAATAGGCATTTTTGTATGGCTAGCAAGTTGTATTATGCTAGGTTCCATAAGGTTGGCAAGTTGTATTATGCTAAACAGCCATGAAACAGATGTTGAACAATCAAAATACTAAGAGTGGGGGTGAATCAATATTCTTTTAAACCATTTAAACATTTAGCCATTCAACTCATAACATATTCAACTTGCAGTAATAAAGGAAAGCATGCAAACATCCAACAAAATCGCATAACACATGAACACTAGGATTTTTATGTGGAAAACCCAAAATGGAAAAAACCATGGTGAGTATTAGCTCACAATATATTATAACCAGTTACAATATATTATAGAAGTGCTCACAGTAGGTGGACTCGTTGCCCACTGAAAGATAGAAGAGATAGAAGAGATTGTGGTACACAACCAAGTTTTGAACTGTTACAAAATGTAGATCTACAACATGCTAGAATACAGTTCCATTGAAACTCAAAATACAGACTTCACACACTTCATATTGATCTGACTTAACACTTTTCTCTACTCTGCATTCACTCTATATTCACATAATTTTCATCAAGAAGTTCTTATACAACTTATAACACACAAAAATAAAAATTGATCCTTCTTATATATCAGCTTCACACAAAACATTAATTACGTCGACTTAATTGGATGTAATATACAAAATGTAACTTGTTGCTCAAGATGTATACACACGCTTCACACCAAGCTTTGAACCTCAAAAAAAATTGAAATAGGTCAGCACAAACTTAAAATAGCTCCCACATAACAAATCAAAACATATTCAACCTCCACAACACAACCAACTTGTTAGGTCGACACCGGTAATGACCTAATTACAAAATTTGCCAATTGTACACCAACATTCAAACACATGGACCACCAAACTCTATGCCAACTAGAATACACACTCTATTGACACCTATCAACAACTCCATAAAACCGCAAAGTCAGAGTCCAATCCACGAAGAAGTACAAATTCACCAAAGCATATTCACATAACTAGAAAATGCTTGTAACTACTAATCTAAACTTTTGTTACTCATAACTTCCACACCAAGAACCAAAACAAGGTGAAACTCTAGAATTAGGTTCTTCTACGATCCATCACAGTATTAGAAGTGCAGAGCAAGATCTTCATTAGTGGACCAATGCGGACCCAAATATTGAATCCATTGTACATAGAATCACCTATATTGACACTTAGTTAATTTCCACAATAATTGTCTTCACCAAATCAAGCCTTCTTGTAAAATTGTCTTTCACTATCATCCTCAAACATGCTCAAACCATCCAAAATAATTTGCATAAAGGTCTTCATACCGAAATACAATGTTGACATCAATGACAACACTACAATGCATAATTATATACCTTGTGTGTATTCCACATGCTCATGTTGCCAACAAATGCATCAATGGCATCTCCTTATTCTTCCAACAATATCTCCTTTGTCATTGATGGCAACATACCAAAATTATCTCCAAAAATATTCTCCCCCTTTGACATCAAGGGAAAAGGGTGCATACAACAACCTTCTTACATACCAGATCTCCTCTTGACAAATATATTCATATATACAAGCTAAAAAACTAAACCATCTCCCCTTAAAAGAGCTATACACCACAATTAGATCAAAAACTTGTATAGGAAATAAATTTACACCATCTGTATATGTACACAAGAATTTGAAACAAGAAACTAAAAATGCATAAAGAAATAGAAAGGTTGCCAACTGGAGGAAGTTGAGTCTTGGAGCTTCTTAATGTGGGCTTGCCACTCTTGTTTTCCTTCCTCCCAGATCCTCTTGGCTATGCCAAGCATTCTGCACTATGTCTCCAATTCCATTGGGAATTCTTCCCCTCTTTAGAGTGTTGGGTACTGGATTGATCTTTTTAGCTTTATCAACACTTACCAGGGAACTGGAAATAGATGTGAACTTTGAGCTCACCAAGTCCCTAAGGTTCCCAAACTGCATAATGATTTTCTCTTTTGACCTTGTAGTTGGAATTATTTTTCATGCAAATCTTCTACCACTGACCTTATGCTTCCATATAGGTCATGTGTCGGATCATATGCATTGGAATATGTGTCTATCTATCAATCAATTGAGTCTGTTTCATATTTTATATTCTTTGTGGCTCCGGGCCACTTCAAACAAAATTGGAATAAGGCTTTGGCCTTAGCAATACAAGCCTATGCACCCTTGAGACTTTCCTAAAATTTGTGCATGTGCATGTGCACACTTCTCTATGATGCCCATTAGCCTCTTTTCATCCATCTTCTTGCCTATTTATTTTGCAAGTTTTTCTTTTAGTCCGAAGGCATTCTCTTTAAATGAATCAATTTTTTTAAAAATAGATTTTCCATACCAAAGAGTAAATTGTCAATTTTTACACTGGTTAAGGCCTCTTGTAAGGTCTTCATTGCCTCCTCAATTAGTTATCTGCTCTTCTAATGCGTTTCTATTATTTCCTTCTATGCATATGCATGGAAGACATCTCAAGCAGTTAAATCTTGTGAAGCTGTGAGATTTTTCTCAAGTCCGCGTTCCCCTGTTGCATGGGTAGCCACAACAATTATGTGGACACAACTGGTTGGAATTGTAGCTGGATATTCAACAAATTCTTTAGAGAATCTCTGGAGGAGCCAGGGGATTCACCAATTGCCTTAACATCTTCCTCTACATTTTTTTCTCTTTCAACTCCTCCTTATTATCACCAATATTAATTGGTGTCTCTGCTTCCTTCTTTTCCTCATCTCTGGAGGAATCTTCATTCTTCTACTCATCTTTTTTTGTTTCTCCATCACTAGTGATTTGTTATGTATTATCCAGAGGGATAGTCATCTCTTGTTGAACTTGAATATTCTCACTAGGTGTTTCAATTACCAGAGGTGTTTGATGTTCTTTTGAAGTATCCCCATTTGTATTCTTCTCCAATAGCAACATCCTTCTCAACACTTTTCTCAATATCAGTATTTGCTTCTTCCATTTCTTCCATATCCAAAAGAACATTATCCTAAACATCTCCTTCTTCCATTATATGCTCATGTTGAGCACCACCATCCTATACATTCTCTCCAACATTCTCTTCCAGAGCAGGCATCTGTTCCTTGCTTTCTAGAGTCATTCCAAGCCTTTGTGCTAGGTCTACAACCTTGTCTATGGTCTCCTTCTAGAGCCTTTCGAGATCATTTTGATCTTTGTTCATTAGGGTTGTCGCCCTTTACTTTATTTTCAACTCTTTAGTGTACAGTTTGCCCAATGTGGCCTTATTTTCCTCAGATAGTGTGTGCCTTGTTTTTGCATGTCTTATTTCAATTGCAGGTACTTTCTTGTGCACTTTTAGATGTTGTTTCTTCTCCTTCATGTACTACATGGTGATACACAAAGTTTTAATGGACCTATCATGTTTTTCCCTAGTCAGCATTATGGGGTTATTATACTATTGTGATAATGCTTCCTTGGTTTTGTTTTGAAGTGAGGTATGTATCTAGCATTTGTTCCTATGTACTATGCACATGCAATGGCTAGTTACCCATGCATTTCAAATAGATAGAGCATTTACCATATGGACACTCTTACATTCATGTTTTATGGAGGGAAAATTCCATCCTCAGTTGATCAATGTTCTTTAGACAATTGGAACCTATAAGTTTTCAACTTACATTAGTTGAGTAGCATCATTAAGGTCACTAATGCATATTCATGTCCCATTTGTATCTTTGATTAATATATGTTTTTCCTTCGTTTGAAATTTGATCAAATTTTTTGAATTGTGTCGTTAGGGGCAATCATGCAAATTATTGTTTTCTTGATCTTGATCGTCATCCTAATTTCAGAGGAGGTTTTTTAGTTTTGACACTACATTAGTCATCTTTTGACAGTTGTTTGCAACTTCTTCATGCTTTAGTGACATTTTTCATGTTCCTATTCCTTTTGGGACATTATTTTGTAGGCTTCTTAATCCTTCATCTTGTATTTCTCTCTTTTGGAGAGAAGTTTTCTTTCAAGAGTGTTTTTCTCCTTTTCTCCATTTGTGAAAGATTATTTGTACATGGGTACCTAAAATGGCCTTGTTAGGACCCATATTTTGCATCCTTTACATCTTGCATTAGTTTGTTCCTCCCTAAGTTGCACTTAAGGGGGGGTGTTGGTGTGAATAAAGCCTTGCACCTAGATAATTCCTAGTAGGGGACTTATTCACATGTTAAGTTTACATAGGTCCTAAAATTCTTTCTAGAAATCTTAGTTGTCATGTCTAGAATCCTTATCTTATCCCAGTTAGTTATAATAAGTTGTCTCATGTTATAGGATTAAGACACATCTCAATATCTTGTTTAATCCTATCTCTCACCTTGTCTTTATAAGCAAGGCTCCTCTTGCATATTGCAAGCATAAAATGTATTTTCACATATTGTAAATCTTGTATCATATTGTATTCTTGTTTGGTGGAATAGCATTTTCTATTGTTTCCTCTCTTTTGTGAGAGGAGGTTATTTAGTGTTGTAGATTGAAGATATTGGTTGTTCACTTCAACACTAGATACAATCCTAGACTAGCACATGAAGCAACCTATCAATCATATCATTACAAAGATTTTGGTGTAATGGAAAGGAAAGAAAGGCTCTTGAAGATGCAATGCAAGAGCCTATTTTATCCAAATTTCTTCATTTCAAGATTTCAAGAAAAATCTTTTTTTAAAGGGAGAGGCAATTTTAGGAACCATATTCTAATAGGATTATTAGGTATTAATTAGTATTTTCTTGGGTACATATGTTATGTATATGTCTTACAAGCTAAATTAGAATAAAAGTACCACCTTGGCACACAAGTTAATAATTTTGTGTTTAAGTTAGCCCAAAAAATCTAGTTGAAGGGGGTTGGCTTGGGCGTAAAGTTTAAATTTGCATTTGTAAGCTCTAGGATCACACACCTAAATAACTAAACTAGATTAGTTCCATACATTTAAATTTGACTGAGAATAATGAATGGATAAAAATAATAATCAGGAGTAGTCTTTGGAGATATGCAAATATGGAAATAGGTTAAGTTTAGGTTATTTACCAAATTTTACACTAAAACATGTCACTTATATACTGTTCATTGTATTAGGAACAACCTTGTCAAAAGTGATTCGTAAAATAAAGAGGAAAAGTGCAAGGTCTATTCCAACATATGATCAAACCTAAAATAATATCTATTTTCTCCAAGGAATAAATCTAGATTTGTCTAAGTTTATTTCATTCCCTTATTTAGCACCTGTTATTAATTATTTAATCCAACCACATGCAACTAGAACTTGCAGCACATTGCACCCATACATACACATGCACAAACACATACTTTCTAACATATTAACATACATATAATTTCATTTCAGCGTAATCCTTGAACCTCTTTTAGATGCAAGTGCTAGTTTTAAACATTTTCTTGTTTCACTCCTTTCATGCTTCCACGACACTTGCTCGATTCATCTTCATATTTTCTTATGTGAAAAATGAGATTGACATAGGATTTATCAATTAGAAAAGACAAAATTGATTCCAATAAAAAAATAAATTGATAATTGATAATGATCGCCACATATTGTGTTATATATGAACATGATTCATTTCCTTTCTAATTAAAATCATATTTCCATGAGACACAGTGAAGCGCGCAGAGCCTCCATAACACTATCCTCTTCTCCCATAGCAACAAATCCTTTCTCCACCATGCCACTCTGACCTGTCAAATACGCCTCGTAGCGGTTTGATGTGTACCATTTAGAACGTTGCGTGAAGACACCTATCCATACCCATACCCCCTCGTCCACCTTCACTCCACATATTTGACTAATTTCCCCCCGTATACTCAGCTGTGCCATACGCGGGGTCCACATAATGAAACAAACAATAATAGCATTGCCATTGCTGAGCTGCTCCACTACAAATTTAGGCCCCTGGTCCCATAAAGTTTCCACCTCAGAGCACCAGTCAAGGACAGAGAGAGAAGGAAAGGCGAAGGGGTTTACAAGTGAGGCTGCATTTCGGACTGCCCGCGTACAAACTATTATTTCGGCAGGCCATTTCTGCAAGTTATTTGTACATCTCAAAAACTTGGTATAAAGAACTTGAGGCTAAGAAAGCCTGTTTCAGATGGCTTTTAACAGTACAGAAATTATTTTTTAAAAACAAGCATGATGACATTGATGTATGTAGCTTATGCAGGACACTGAAACTATTAAACACATTTTCTTTGATTGTATTTTTGCTAAGGAAATCTGGAACATGTTTTCCAACGAACAAAATATATGGGGAAACAATGGTGAGCCATTCCCTGAAAAGATATTATTTAATTATAATGTTAAGATGGGAAAAGACACTTTTATTTTGGCATTGCCTCTCAACTGACATTTTGTGGGTCATATGAAAAGAACGTAATGAAGACAGGTTTCAACGGAGGAAGAGGTTGCTTACCGAGACTCATTCTCTATAATGTTGCTATGCAGATATATATCGCAGTAGAACTCTCCAAAGAAAAGTTTTGGAGATACTTGGAGAACAGATAGGTAAACATTGGCATCCTTGAGGCCAGATATGGACACGTGGCATGAAGGACACCCTGGGGTTGATGTATTTTTAAAAGCTTTGCAAGCATTCCAGAATGATCTCATGGAGGGGCCAAGTAGCAAATCTGATAAGGCACAGAATAAGGGGGATAAAGACTCAAGGATTCTCTGAAGAGGAGCAGGCAGCAGCAGAGGTACTGTTGACCCTAAAGAATGCAGAGAAGGATAAAAGATGTAGGGGTGCTAACAGGACAGGTTAACTTCTACAGTTTGGTACAGTGATGGTCGTCATTTTTGTGATTATAGGTATGTTGCTCTGTGGATACAAAGTTGTATATCTGTATTTGACAAAGTCTTATAGCAGTTCAGTAATTTTGTATAGACTGATACAAGGTATAATGCTGTAACTGGGGCCAGTAATGCCCATAAACATGGATACTGATGTAATAGGGGATAGACTGTGAATATGATGTAACAAGAGATAGAATATGGATATGATGTAACTCCCAGACTGTAATCTGTATATGCTGTTTCCTCTAAATAAAAAAATATATTTGTACATCAATATTCAAGCGAAAGCACAATAACACGAATATAATTAGAATTCTAAATTCCTAAAGACTTGTATTACCTGCATGCTCTGAATGCAACCTTCAACAACTGATTTCCTCATTGCTGTGAGATGCAGTGTCCTCAATCTTTCCATGTACTCCAGACTTCGTATACTCGGCACCTCCCACCCTGTATATGCTTTCAACTCCTCCAATTCTCTGCAATGGTGTAAACCTTGAATTTCCTTAACTTGATAGCAACCCCTCAATTCAAATTCTCGGAGAGAAGTTAATCGTGCAAAACTGGGAAGCGCAGACAACTCGGGGCATCCACTTATAACCAATTTTCTGACTGAACTTGGGAGGCCTTCTATCTCCTTTAGATTACTATTTTTTTCAATTGTGAGAGTCTCAAGGCCGGCGCAACAGTCTTTTGAGATGGAGATCTTGGACAGTCGGTCATTAAACAATAGATGTATCGTCTTCAGCTTGCACAAAGAAGGACTAAACGACCCCGCTCCAAGATTTAATTCGCTTAATTGACAACTATATATCGAGAGGTTTTCAAGATTAATCAATTGACTGATTGATCCTGGTAAAGATTTTACTCCTGAATCTTTTATCTCTAATTTCTGTAAGGGAATAAGACGCCCCACAGAATCTGGTAAACATTCCAGGGTGGGGCTATAAGTAATTTGGAATGTAGTCAACGAAGACAAATCTCCAAGAGAGGCCGGCAAGCTTGTCAATGAAGCACCCCCGAGAGACAATTTTGTCAACTTGCTCAGTTGATCAATCTGCATTGGAACCTCCCTTAATCTCTCCATATCCCTCAAGTCCAGCTCTCTCAAGGACGCCTGATTTGTGATGTGACGAGGCAACTCTTCCAATTGAAGGCAGCCTGAAAAGCTCAAATACTCTAGCTTTGACATGTTTTCCATAATGTCTGGCTTAAAGCTGACATTATAACAGAGCCATAAGCTCAGATGTTGCAGCAGCTTTAACTTCTTACAAGAATCTGGCAACTTCCTCAAATTCTCGCACCCACACAAATCTAGATGCCGCAGATTTATCAAATTGCCCATACTGTTAGGTAGTGATGACAGACTACGACAATGGCATAAATCCAGGTGCTCCAGCGATTGGAGACGGCAGAATTCTTCTGGAAGACTCTCCATCCACTTGGTCGAATTCAGGACTACTTTTTTCAATTGCTTGAGATGCCCTATTGACTTTGGAAACCCTTGGAATTGAACACAGTGAGAAATAACCAACTCTATCAACTGCAAAGGAGCCTGCAACATGTTTTCGAGGAGATGAACTAAACATTCAACAATTACTGAACTATAAAATTAAAACAGCTGGAAGATACTCACATCGCACTCAGCCGCCCAAAGCTCTCGTAAATGATTGTTTGTCGTCCTCTGATCTTCATAGAGTTCTAAAACCCTCAAATTTTTTAGTGGAATTAGTGACTGAAGATTTCTCTGCCCAATATTAAACCAGCGAAGCCAGACCAAATCTCTTGATGCTCCACTAATTACACCATTTAAATTACAACCATGAGCCACAATAAATTTTATTCCGAGTCTAGAAGGCAGCATGCTCCAAATACCTCTGTTTGTGTTAACCATGAGTTCCCCGTGCGATGAGCAATCACCAAACTCCTCAGCAGAGGTGGCCTTTATTCCTCGAATGCCTATTCCATTCTGAACCCAATTAGAACATAATATTAAATGTGGGTATGATAGAATTTCGTAGAGGCAACCACACAAACAGGAAACAAAGAAGATTCACTTGCCATTGACATGTTAATCTCACGTGTTCATTATAAACTTTACTTAAACCAGAGACACTTCTTGAATACTCAAGCTAAGGTGCCCATTATTCCTCCCATGCCTATTCCATCTCAAGGCAAATAAAACATGAAATTACAACAACTTTGAAAATAACAGAGTTTCCTATAAGCAACCATAGAAACAGGGGAAAAAAGTGTCTTTTCCATTGATGATGAGATGATTGAAAAATAATGAATCTCACCTGTTCATTATAAATTTGAATACTTTGTTGAGGAAACCAAATGCGGTAGGGTGATTGTTTGTTCGCAATTTCTCTTCCTAAATCCCTCAAGTGATCATGCATTCTGATGAAATTCTCCTCATTTACTTCAACAAGACATTTATTCCTCAGCTTTTCCAAAGTGCACAATCCACTCCATCCTGATCCGTTCCATACTTCAATTGCCAAATTACTTTTCTCTCCGATGAAGAAACATGCCACATCCAAGAATGCCTCTTTTTCTTCATTATCTAGAGCATCATAACTTATTTTAAGCCTGAGCTTGATATCTTGAGGTACTATCCTGGAGATCTTTTGCAATTGACTCTTCCAGTAATCTTTGCTTGTCTTTCCATAAAGCTGCCCACCAAGGACTTTGAGAGACAACGGCAACCCACTACAAGCTTTTACAAAATTTTCAACAGGCTCCTCAAATCCATTCATTGGAGATGCTTGTAGAAAAGCATGCCAACAAAAAAGTTTCTTGGCATGAGTTACACTCAGTGGTTTCATTCTATATATAGAGGAGATACCCCAAGATCCAAGGACTTCTAATTCCCTTGTAGTGATGATAATCAGAGAACCTGATCCAATTAAACTTTCAGATCCTCGGCTATCTCTAGCCGGCAATAAAGCATACAGTTGGTCCACATGATCAACATCATCTAGCACAATTAATGCCCGTACAAATCTCAAGTTTCTTGTAAGAATTGCTTTCCCCTCTTCTACATTCTCAATTGATGCACCTTTGAAACCAAGATCTTCCAAGAGTTTTTTCTGCTTCAGAAACAGCGAGTTTTTGTTAGCAGCATCTCTAACATCTAATATAAGGCTGGCCTTCTCCATAGATGGATATTTTGTATTATATAACTTTTTGGCAAGAGTAGTCTTGCCAGAACCACCCATGCCCCATATTCCCACCATTTGCACATTTTGATGAGTTCCGTCAGATTGAAGCGCGGTCAATTCAAAATCTTTTACAATTTCATCTAAACCCACGGGATGTTCTGCTACCACCAATGGCATCTTTTTAAATTCTCTCGCAACACAATAAGATAGATCCTTCAGAAGCTTTTCCTCGTCTCTAGAGACGTATACAACAATAACAAATGAAACAGAATAAACACCAGATAACAGTTGACATTATTCAGATAATAAAAGTCTATATGCTTACGAAATAAGAGGAGAAAGAAAAAAAAAAAGTGCATGGATAGGAAAAGGATTAGTGCATGGGGTAGAGCAATTGGTACTTACTTCTCGTCATTAACGATGTGACCGAAATTTAATGAAGCCTTCATGAGCGCATCCCTCCACTCTTGCAGCTTTGCTGAGGTGTGTCTACCCTTCTTTTTGTGATGCTCAAATGCAGCTGCATAGACTCCTTTCGCATATCGGACATCATCAGGCTTCACATGGTAGAAAATCGGAACGATTTTAGTGCCTGTTGTACACATAAATGACAGCTCCTCCAAACACCACTGGGATTGTACATAGTTCTCTGAAAATATAACTATATGAAGCGAAGCGCTCTTCATTGCTGCTTTCAGTCGTGTAGGAAAGTTATCCCCCAATTCAAGTGATTCTGAATCCAGAAAAATTCTGAGTCCCATGCCA
Source organism: Sequoia sempervirens (assembly GCA_007258455.2). Lineage (NCBI taxonomy): Eukaryota > Viridiplantae > Streptophyta > Pinopsida > Cupressales > Cupressaceae > Sequoia > Sequoia sempervirens. The sequence continues at coordinate 369,533,430 of VDFB02193867.1, forward strand.
GTGGTAAGCATTTTATAGAGAGTAGCGGCTAGGGTATGTTTAACATCGGCACCTCGATGATTAATAAATACATCCCAAGATCCACCAGAAGTGGATGTAGAGGGTGCAAGTTCTTCAGCCTTTGAGTCGCTGCTAGTAAATGCCATTTCAATTAGACTGAACTGAACCACAAAGAATGAATAAAAGACAGACCAAGGAGGAAGTGCAGAGTACATGTAAAAGATGGGGTAGGTGCGTATTTGAATAAGAAACCGCATTAAAGAAAGAGATAAGCAGCACCGACTCTGAGGTAGGCTAATTAAGATTAACAAAAGTAAGTTGTGTGGCTGTTGATGTTGTACAGTTTCGTGACAAAGACAAGTGACCAAACACGTAGATTGCGCCTTTGTGTAAGAAACCGCGTGAAAGAAATGGAGGGGCGCATCAAAAATTTCAACCTTTTTTCGTTTCACATTTCGTATTATTTGGCCTTATTAAAAGGCTTGCCATTCTTTTGCCTTTTTATCCAACCGATTTCCGTGGTATATAAGAATAATAATTCGATATGAAAACATTCATTATGCTTGCTAGTCAATTGTGTTAGGTCAAACATAGTTTTTTATTTAAAATCATTCAATTCCATTCAAATGACACATCCTCACATCAATATGCATTATTTAACTATCATTCACATTTAAGAAATTAACACTTTCATTAGGAGAGAGGGACCAGTATTTGAGCATGTTTCAATAGTTGTGATGGTAGTTTATATAACGTCCAATATTTTTATCAATATTGGACCAACAGTTGTGACATGACTACCCATAATTAAACAAAATGTCTTCCTTTGATCTAAAAAGCAATCAATCATGTGATGCCACATTAGCATTCAACTACCCATGATGTGAATGCACAAGTATTCGTCAACTACATCTTGACAAAAAGCATGCTGATGTGACATCATATATGATGATGTGGCCCTGAAACGAAAGCTATAAGCAAGGGACTTGTCAAGTAAGCTACTGTAAAAAATTGGGAATTGTTGACGACGATTTTACTTGTAGCAAACAGGGCGAATAAATTCTTCATAGACAAGACCGCAAAGAGCCTATCCTTCTTGAAAGATATGGAACAAAGACAACCTAAAGGGGGCAAAGATTGGCTTTAGTTCAATCCCAAGTCTCTAATAACCAGGTCATGGTTACATTAGGGTCGCTTTCGAGTACTGATATGATATTGTTGTTAATCTCAAAGGGACTATGGTTGTTGAATTGAATATTTTAGGCATTGGATTTTTGATTTAAAACATTAAGTTCAAATATCATGAAACCGAAAGATTTGCTATAACATTTCATGAACATCACAAATTCTTTGCTATCACTTCGAATCAGGATAGTGTGTAGGGACTTCCCATACATTCAGAATGAACAAGTGGAATTTTGACCCCCACACATCACTTGACCCTGGTTCTATCACTTTTGGGAATGGGCTCTCCCGTAAGTTGACATGTGTTTCCACCACATGTGAAATACCAAGATCCCCAACATTCTGATGGACTCAAAGCCATCTACATTATAATCTCCCAAAATAATCGAACCAGAATGAATATGATTCTATCCACGATTCAAGTTTTCCTAACCGTCCATACCCGAATTTTGCATCACAATCGATACCTCCTACAATCACAAATTCCATATATTAAATCCCTTTAAAAGAGAGAAAACATTTATAACATCTCATGTAAATAAAACCATTATTCAAATGTTAATACAAAATTTCATAATTAACACGCTTTTAAGCATATCATAAATCCTCACATATATACTGGTTTACCGAGATCATTAGATAAACTTAGAATCTTAGCATTTGCACTTCACATTACAACCTGGTACCCGATATTCAGCTTTACCCACTAACTTTCCCAGACCTCGGTTATACTGGGACTCCATCATACCGGACTAGAGCCTTCCATTCAAACTCGCATTTCCTTTAGCCTTTTCACATGTTTCTAGTACCCAGTACCCGGTGCCCGAAACACTTACATTACGAAATACTTTTATTATCAAAGATTTCTTTTTTTTGTTTACTTTCAATGATCTTCCAATTTGATAGCTCCTGCCATAAGAGTTATTTTTTACTAGGGTCCCTAAGTCTTTTTAGTCTTGGGACATGTTGTGAGACCACACAACAGGAATGATTTGAAATTTCCATGTAGAATAATTAGAAGCACAAAGTTAGGGTGCTCAACTACCGGGTCCTCTCCCCTAAACCTCTTCTCCATTGACATCAACACAAGCATTTTCTTTGGTTTCATCATGAACCTCTTTAATGTCTACATCATCACTACCTTATTTTCTACTTTCACCATCATCCGCCTCTTCTTATTGTTTGTTTTATATATATATATATATATATATATATATATATATATATATATATATATATATATATATATATATATATATATATATATATATATATATATATATATAACATGGATATGATAAATGAATTCATAAAGAATATGTTTGTATGTATCTATAAAATAATATGGCAAGCGTGTGGCATTTGAATGAGTGAAGAAAAGTAGAAAATCTAAAAAACTAGTGGATTGGGGAGAAAATGAAAGAAGAGAACCAAAACTTTGGAAGAGTGATCAACATAGAGGCAAATCCTTCAAAAAAGGTTTCTCTTAGAAATATAGATCTATGATTCATGGTGAAATATAGAAGGATCATAAGGGATATGAAGAAGAATTTAGATTCAAAATGGAAATTTTGGGTTCCAAAAAACCCTAGTTTGGCCATTGGTGCAAACACACTACTAGTACACCCCAAGATCTAGGAACAACCAAAGGTTATCAATACATATTATGAACCTCGAGCACTCATTATCATGCATAATACTATACACTTTCTTCATGAAATGGGAAATTAATTGGCCATAAAACATGTGAACCCAAAACTGGTGCAAAGAACAAAGAGGCACAAAGGTAAGAATTAGATATTTGCCAAGGAGGATTTTCTTATGGAATGTGGCTTGATAGAAAAGAAAGAAGAAATTTTGAACAATGGCCCACTACCAATGGATGGGATAAACTTCTACATTCATGATTGAGAGCCTAATTTTAACCCTATCACACATGTTCCCACCAATACCCCTATGTAGCTAAGACTGTATAACCTACCAATAGAATACTAGGATCAAGATGTACTAATGAAGATAGAAAAATCGATGGGAAATTTTTATTAAATTATATGATCAATCTAAGGATGGAGGTGTTGTAATGTATACAAGGGTACATGTGACATTTGATCTAGAAAATCTCCCTTTTGGTGATTGAAATAAAAATGAAACTAAGGGAATGGCTACAACAAATTGAAGTGGAGAGGATACTAACCAAATATATAAGAATTATTGCATCAATGGACATAGGGCAAAGGAGTGCATTAGGAAAAGGAAATTCATGGAAGATTTCAATAGAAAAATGAAGAATGACAAAAACCCTAATGTTCTTATTATGGAGGTGGATCAACTAAATCCTTTAGAAAAGGTACCAATGCAAATAAAAGAAGAAACAACGAGGAAATAATTGAGACTGCTTGATTCAAACAAGGAAAATCCACAAACAATGACTCATGACACAATTGATGAAAAATATACATTTGGTTTGGACATGACAATTTTTGGAATGTTGGAAAAGTAATAAAAAATTAATGCTAATTCTTTTTGGACTCAAGGGCTTCAAAAAGAATCTTAATTCCAATCCTTTTTTTGGGAAGACTTGTGGAACAAACATACATTCTTGGGCGAACACCCCAATATAAATGAAGCAAGACAAATCTTGGAGAATAGTTGAGGTCAAAGATTAAGAGACTATATCACATTTATAGAAAGGGATGGCATTGGAGAATGGCAATGGAAGAGTATAGAGGGATTCAACTTATTTGATGACAAAATTCAAAGCTTAAATAGGGAAATGGTAGCTAGGAAAATATTCATTTCAAAGGATGAAGATATATTAGGTGGTGTGCAAATAAATTGGGAAACTACAACGTTAAAATAGGGTATATGTTGGAGGTGGTAGTAGTTAAGAAAGAGAATTGGCTAGCACATTTATGTCTTTGGAATAGAAATTGCTTGCCCAAAGCTTGGTCATCCACATGGGATACCTTCCAAAAGCGAAATTTAACTATACAAAGATTGAGAATAATGAGATTTATGGGGCCCTCAAGATGTGTTGTGTTCAAATGGGAAGAAGAGCCTATATATCTCCTAATTCTTAATTGTATATATTTAGAGGATTGCTAGCAAAAAAATTATTTGAAGCTAAACTAGCACAACCTATTTTTATGGGATGTTTTTTGGAGCATTTTACTCATGGTCAAGTCTTTACAAGCTAGGCACTTTCTCCTACAGCTAGATAGTATGCCCCTTAATGTTAGCACGAGATATTTAGAAAGAGAGGATTAGGAAAACATTTCAAGAAAAAGATTTGTCAATAAAAAAGGTTTGGTATAATTAAAGAGGGAAATTGAAGAAGTTATGAATAATATAGCCAAAAATCATAACATGAAGACTAAATAATTCACTAACTAGGATATTGAATATTTGAAAATATGTTATTGTTTATCTATGCACCCCCCTCATTAATTGAAAGGAAGCTAGGTGCGTGGAAGCAAATTCCTACACCAATCTAAGTGGGAGAGGGATACAAATTTTTATTAAAACCCTTAAACTATTACAACTTAAAATTCAGATGCACATTCAAAACATTAAAAATAGATAACACAATACAATACAATAACATTGTGATTTACACGAAAATATATTAGAGACTTTTGAATGGCTCGCGCGCGCTCTGCAACTCGAGCTAGGGCATTCGCACCCTAGCTCTGTCCGTTTTTCCTTGTGCATGCGAAGAGAAGTGGTTGGGGTTATTTTTTTTCACTGTGCTTTTGGCCTGGCTGCGGCTCCTTTGTGCCATTTTGGTTCGCGCGTGGGTTTAAGCCAGTTTTTCTTGCGCACTCCTCCTTTTTTCCTGGCGTGGGAAGCTCTCCTTGTAGGGTTTCCTGTCGGTTTTGCCTCAGATCGGTGGTGGTTGCTGCGCGGGGCTTTTGATCCCTGCGTTTTGGCTGTTTAGTTTGGGGCTTTGTTTGCCCGTTGTCGTCATCTCGTCTCTCTACTACGCTGGTCGGGAGGATTGTTGGTGTGGGATTTTGACGTTGGGTGGCGATAAGAGGAAGGGTGTGGGGAGGATTCCCTCACCCAATTTTGGGGTTTCGTAGTTTTTCCTTTGGCATGATGGTTGCCTCAATGTCTTTGGGGGAGGCCTCGTAGGACCCTTCTGGCATGGACTTTCGTTCCGCAATTGGCTCAAAGTCGCCAGTGCATGCAACAAAAGTTATTGACAATAGCCTTTTCTCTCATGACTCGATAGATGGCGGTGTTCGCATGTCGGGGGGGGTCCCGCATCACTAAAGTTAATGGATGCCTCGAGCGGTGTAAAGAGAGACCTACGCTGGTAATTCCACCTAAGATGATAACTGAAGATATTGATTATTATTCCAGACACTCCTTATACTGCAAATTTTTGGGGATGAGGGTTTCTCCTCAATTTTTGGTGTCTTGGGCCCGACGGACCTGGTCGCTGGAAGGTGAAATGGACATTATGTTGTTGGCTAACAATTACTTTATGGTTACTTTTGATTGCATGGCGGATCGGAATAGGGTCTTTGAGGGTGGTCCCTATTTTTATAACCAAGTGGGGTTGTTTATCAAACCCTGGCATGCGGGTTTCAACCCTTCGGTGGAGCTTCCGAATCGGGTTCCGGTTTGGGTCAGACTTCCTCGACTTCCAGTGGAATGTTGTCATGATGATATTCTGCAATTGATAGCAGCTTTGCTTGGAAAACCTGTTGGCTCCTCTCAGCAAACTCTGGATAGAAAGGTAATGACTTATGCCCGCATCTGTGTCGAAATTGATTTGGGTAAACCCTTGCCAGACTCTATAGATATGTGTGTAGGCTCTTACTCTTGGGTGCAGTATTTGGATTATGAGACTCTTCCATTTCGTTGTCGTCTGTGTCATGAATATGGTCACTTGCTGCGTCGGTGTCCAAAGGCTAGGCCTGTGGAGCCACCTTCTCCTCAGGTTCCTCGCAACCCTCCTATGACTGACAGGGGGAAGGATCATATCCCTGGTGATGGGGAAGCTACAGATGGTTTTGTACCTGTCAAGGGGCGCAACAGGAATAGGGGTCAAAAGAGGACCTTGAAAGAGAGACAGGAGGAGGACACTTTTAACAGATTTGAAGTGTTAGATGATCTTAGCCAGCAAGAAGTGAATCCGGGATTAGTAAACCTTGATCATGGAACTCTGAGTACAGGACATAATGGTCTAGTCTCTGAGGCAGCTCAGGGTGCAATGGATGGTGATGGCTCTCAGATGGTCACGAATCTTCATTTGGGTATCCTAGCGGAGTCAGTTCCTGTGGCTGAGTTGAAGAAGGTTGGTGGGGATGAGCCTCCTCTGGGGTCAAGTGACGGTGTTGTTATCGGGAGGAGTGTCAAGTCTCCATCTCCTTTGGGTATTCACCAAAAGGACCTAAAAAAGGGGGGGAGAGAAATCTTCCAAGCTTGGTCGTAAGAAGGATTTGGAAAAGATTAAATTAACAGGGGAAAACTTGGTGGAGTCGGGGTCGGTCAAGACTCTGGATTCTCATTTCTTGAACTCCCTAAAATGATTGTTTTATCATGGAATGTGAGGGGCTTGAACAGTGGCCCTCGACAAAAAGTTGTTCGCGAATTGATTAGAAGTAATGTTCCTGATGTTCTTTTCCTGCAGGAGACTAAGTTATCGATTGAGGATATGATAGGTATGATGCCCAAGTTATGGGGGAGTGGTGAGTGCCAGTGCGTTGGTGCTCTTGGTTCTACTGGGGGTGTGGCCTGTCTATGGAACCCTCGGAAGGTTCGCCCTATCTGGTGGATGTCCTTTAAGTCTTCCATTTCTATGGTGGCTTCTTGGTTTGAAATGGGAGAGTCTGTTCTTTTCTCTAATATTTATGCACCGGTTGATCTTCTTGGCAAACAGTTGCTATGGTCCCATATTGCGTATGTGCGTAGCATGGCTCCTCTTCATTCGTGGATTCTGGCTAGTGACTTCAATGCTATTGCTGAGTTGGCTGAGAAGCGTGGAGGTAATGCAAGGTTGGACCCCTCGGCATTTCTTCTGCAAGAAAACATCTCTGCTTTGAATTTGGTTGACATCAAGCCCAGTAATGGTCAGTTCACTTGGAACAACCGGAGGATAGGGGATAACAGCATTTCAGAAAGGTTGGATCACTTCCTGGTCTCCTGCTATTGGATTGGTGGCTTGTGGTCCTCTTGCTCTGAAATCTTGGATTGGAGGGGTTCGGATCACTGGCCCATTAAGCTTGCCATTTCTTCTGCTTGTGTGCCTCGTTCTCCTTCCTTCAAGTTTCAGCTCATGTGGTTGTGGGACCCTTCTTTACATGCCCATGTAGCGGACTGGTGGAAGGTTGGCAGACCTTCATATGGTATGGCGATGTATACTTTTGCTAAATTACTTCAATTTACCAAATCTCAGCTCAAACAGTGGAATAGACAATGCTTCAGAAATATTTTCCATGATAAGGCTTATGCTCAAGCTGATTTGGATGGCATCACAAGGGTGATCAGGGAAGAGAGAGTGATGGTTGGCTTGCTCCAGGATGAAGCCAGGGCTCTTAAGGTGCTGGAGGAGTGTGAGTTGAGAGAGGAGATATTTTGGAAGCAGAAGGCCAGAATTGAGTGGCTTCAAGAAGGTGATAAAAATATTGCTTTCTTCTTTAACTCGGTAAAAGCCAGGAGGCAAGGTAATTCCATTTCAGTTCTGGTTAATGAAAGAGGGGAGCAGCTCTCTTCTTCTCAGGAAATCTTGAATGAAGCCGTGCAGTATTTTGAATCTTTATTTAAGGAGGATGGGCATGGTGGATCTATTGAGGTGGTTCAGGTTCTTTCCTGTATTCCCTCTTTGGTCACAAGGGAAATGAATGAGCATCTCATGGGTGATGTTTCTTTGGAGGAGTTGGAGGCGACTGTGTTCCGAATGAAGAAAGGGAAGGCTCTTGGCCCTGATGGCTTCCCGATTGAATTCTTTCAAGAATTCTGGGATATTATTAAGTTGAACTTATTGGCTATTGTTCAGGAGTCCCAGAAGAACAAGCAGATGTTACGGGCTTTGAATGCTACTTTTCTCGCTCTCATACCTAAATGTGATGAGGCGAATAGGTTAAGTCAATTTAGACCTATTTCCTTGTGCAATGTGATTTACAAAATTATCTCCAAACTGATTGCTGAGAGATTAAAAAGGTGGTTGAAAATGTTGATCTCAGAGGAACAGAGTGGTTTTGTGGAAGGCAGGCAAATTTTGGATGGGGTTGTTATCGCTTCTGAAACCATTCACTCAATGGCCAGCTCCAATGATAAGGCGATGTTCATCAAGTTAGATATGGCTAAGGCCTATGACCGAGTCCGGTGGTCTTTCCTCCAGCGGGTGCTTGGAGCTTTTGGGTTTGGAAATGAATGGATTCAGTGGGTTATGAGTTGTGTTACCTCAGTTTCCTTCTCTGTGTTAACTAATGGGGAGCATTCTAAACTTTTTGGAGCTTCTCGGGGGTTGCGTCAGGGAGATCCCCTTTCTCCGTATTTATTTATTCTTCTTGTGGAAGGTTTGGGGCATCTGATAAGAAGGAATGTCGACTTGGGTGTTATTCAGGGGTGGCGGTGGGGAGGCGATTTGCCTCCGCAATCCCATTTACAGTTTGTGGATGACATGGCTCTGATGGGTATGGCTACTATTAGGGAAGCTTCCACTTTGCGCAAGGTGTTGGATGTGTATCTTGCTGCCTCGGGTCAACGGATTAATGAGGATAAGTCCTCCATCTTCTTCTTTAACACCCCTGGGCCCATTCAGCGGAGGATTGCCCATATCTTGAGATTTCAAATTGGAGGGCTTCCTTTGATCTATCTTGGTGTGCCTATCTCTGCTGGTAGGCTGCCTAAGGATTCTTGGCAGAATATTCTGGATAAATTTCGGGTGAAAGTTAATCACTGGACTCATAGGTGGCTATCCTTTGCTGGCCGTGTTCAGTTGCTCAAGTCGGTGGTACAGGCTCTTCCCACATACAGATGTATGCTTCAGGTGGCCCCGATGGGATTTCTTAAGGATTTAGACGCTTTAGCCAGGAAATTTCTTTGGGCTGGTAGCTTGTTGTCTTCGAAGTGGAGCCTTGTTAGCTGGGATACTATTTGTAGCCCGCGTCAGTTTGGTGGTCTCGGGTTAAGGCAGTCGTCCTTGACCGGGGAGGCACTGGCTGCCAAATTGTATTGGAGATGGTGTGTGGAGCAGGATCAAATTTGGGCTAGGATCTTATCTCATAAATACTTCCCTGGGGTTGCTTGGCAGGATATTCCCAGATTTCCCTTGGAGGGGAGAGGCTCGATGATTTGGAGTACGCTTAAGAGAGGTGCTGCACTTGTTAAGGATGGCCTTTTCTGGATATGTAGGGGGGGTCGTTGGCTCACTTCTGGTCTGATTCTTGGGATGGATTTCCTCCCATTACTTCTCAGTTCCCTAATTTGTTGTTGCTGTGCCAGAGGTTTCTTGCAGCTGGTTGGTCTAGGGTGAGTGATTTTATGGCCTTCTCTGATAATAACCAACTGGTGTTGGCGAGATGGAAGCGACCTGATGAATGGCCGGACGTTGGATTGAATGAAGAATGCACTGAGCTTCATAATATCCTGGCTAGAAGGCGATGCAGTTCCCTCCGGGATGGGGATGTCCTCTCTTGGTCTCCTAATCCTAAGGGGGTCTATTTTGTTGCTTCTGGGTATCAGGTTTTGTTAGCTCGTAAGTTGGAAGGGGTGGAGGCTCCCTGGTGGAGGAGAGTGTGGAATAACTTTTCTTGGCCAAAGTGTAATTATTTTGTTTGGACCTTAGCCCGGAACAGATGTTTGACGTGGGACAACATTCAGAAGCGAGGATTTTAGGGCCCCTCTATTTGTGTTCTCTATGGGGGAGGGGAAGAAGAGTCTGCTCATTTGTTCTTTCGTTGCTCCTTTGCTACGCAGCTGTGGCATTTCTGGTGGGGAGTGTGGAACAGTCCCTATGTTCATGCCTCCTCTTTGGTTGACTTTTGGAGCAGTTTGGGTAGGCCTCCTTCGGTGGCCTCTTTTTTGCAGGAGGTGTGGTATGTGGGGCCTACTTTCATCCTGTGGCAAATTTGGCTTGAGAGAAATCGTAGAATTTTCCGTGGTGAGAAAATGGTTGTGCAGCAAGTTTGGCAAAGAATTTTGGGTATGATTCAGGAAATGGTGGCGGCTAAATGTGATGTTGGATTTCCTCTGGCGAAAGGGGATGCTACAATGGTGGATAGATTGGGGATTCAAGGGTCGGCTTTGGTGTTTGCTAGTCTTAGGCGAGGTCGGAGCCAGTGGCAAAAGGTTCTTAGGATGGGTAGATGGGTGCCCCCTCCGACTGGCGTCTTGAAGATCAACATAGATGGCTCTTCTCGGGGTAATCCTGGGCCCGCTGGGGTTGGGGGGATTGGCAGAGACTTTAGGGGGTCAACGATCTTCTTCTTTTCTGTTCATGAGGGGGTGCAACCCATTAATTTGATGGAAGGTCTGGCAATCTTATACGCCTTTGAGTGGGCGTTTGCCTTGGGATGGCGCAAGATTATCTATGAGTCTGATTTGCAAGTCTTGATAAATTTGCTAAAGGAAAGGAAGTCTTCCGGTGTTCACTGGCAGTTGGCTAGGTTGGTTCAACAGATTTTGCAGATTAGTTCCATGATGGAGATGGTGTCCTTTTCTCACATTCCGAGGGAATGGAACAAAGCGGCAGATTGTTTGGCTCGGTGGGCTTCTGAGCACGCTGAGGGTTGGAATGTTGATGAGCTGGGACAAGTTTCTCGGGAGCTCCGCCACGACTTGGAGGGGATTCTTTCTGAAGATGGTAATACTAGGGATGCTGAGTGATGTGGATTTTAGGTTCTTGGTTGGTTCTGGTGGTCTCGGGCTTTGGCCTGTTGATGTGTTGTAATGTTGTTCTCTGATTATTAATAAAGTTTTTACCCCTTTTTGTAAAAAAACATTGTGATTTACACAAACACAATGCTCAATTATATTATTTAGCAAAAAGAGTTACAATATAATAATAGAGCCAATGCTCTTCAAGAGTTCTCACACAATGAAAAAATCTTGGAATAATTATGGCAACGTAATGATGTCTTAGAAAATATTCAATCTTTCATCCAAATATGCACTAACATAGCCTATATTTATAGACAACCAAGATAAAAGCCAAATATTGCCATGTGTCATCTCCACATTCACTAGATGCATGCAACTATAGAAGGAAGAACATGCATAAGTATAAATTAAATCACCTTTTGTGTCAATTTTAGTCTTCTCAACATGCAAGGTGTGTGCAACATACAAACTAAAACATTGCATGTAATGCACTAACAATCTAACATGAGGTAACCATCACTAATGACTTTGATCAACCCATACAAAGTGGGAGGCCTACCTCCTAAAAAATAGGAGCCATGTCACCCATGCGACTTCACATGTTTGAAGACAACTCAACTTGCTACTTTAACAAGTAAGATCATTAGGTGCACATAAATTTAATTAATATAGAAAAATAAAATATAGGATAAATTAAATAAATAATTACCAAATAATTGCTAGGACTCCAAAGGTTGAGACACCTTAATCCCAACATTCTCTCACTTTTCGAAGACCTGGAACAAGATTCAACTACATCAATTATTTGGGGCCCCAAGGCCCATAGAATCGAAACACCATCTAAACTTCTCAATGCTCAATAGCTTCCTTAATTCATGTATAATATTCATCAAAGTGTCAACCTTATCCAAATTCACCTTCCCATCTTCCACCATATCATGAACAAAAATGAAAGTGCACATCAATTTTCTTTGTTCTAGCATGGAAAGTAGGATTTTTGCTAAGCAAATGAAACTTCGATTGTCACAAAAAGATAGTAATTTTACCTACATCAAAACCAATATCAAAAACCAACCTCTTCAGCCAAATGGCTTCCTTGCAAACATGAGTAGCTACCATGTACTCTACTTTTGTAGTGGAAAAAGTGACTATAGCTTGCCGCTTACTCATCTAATTGATAACATCACCAAATATTGCATGACCATAGTCGTTAGTGGATCTAATATTTATGTCACCTACTTAAGAATCAATATATTCATGAATATTAACTAAATATCAAGGTCTAGTAGGATAACCATGAAAACATAAAGAATACTCAAAAGTAGCTCACAAATATTTGAACACTCTGTTTATTGCATCCCAATGTACCTATGTCCAAGATTAACCATAAACCAACTAAGGAATCCCACAACTTGAGCAATGTCATGCCTTATACAAACCATAACATGCATAAGACTACCAACAACACTTGCATATGGTACTCTAGTCATGTCCTCCATCTCACTAGGAGATTTTGGATAATCATCCATAGAAAGCTTTGTTCCCTACAACACAAGAACAACTAAATGTTTGCAATTTGTCATGTTGATCTCTCCAGCACTTAATTCACATACTTTCTCTAGCTTAACTAAATATTTTTGTTATCTCTATCTCTTTTGATCTCCATCCCAAGAATATACCTTGTTGCGCCTAGATCCTTCATCTCAAACTATGTTAAAAATTGAGACTTGAATTTGAAATCATACTTTTACCATTCCCATTTAACAACATATCATCTATGTACAAAACTATTATGATACTGCAACTATTATCATATTTGTAATACATGTAATGGTCAAATTTAGATCTCAAAAATCCTAAATACAACACATAGGTGTCAAATTTCTAGTACCACATCCTAGGAGATTGCTTAAGACCATACAAAGACTTTTAAACTTGTATACATTATATTATTTACCTTTAACCATGAAACACTCTTGTTGTGACATTAAATATATTCCTTCAATTTATCATGAAGGAATGATGTCTTCACATCCATTTGGTCCACTTTGAGATCATACGCTATTGCAAGTGATAAAAAAAATCAAATAGATATTAGCTTTGAAACTAGAGAGAACATATCACCATATTCAATTCCCTCCACATAAGAATAACCCTTAGCAACTAATGATGCCTTATTCTTTTCAAAGATACCATCAAGACCATATTTCTTCTTCAACACCCATTTACAACAAATGAGATTTTGTCCTTCAAGCAAGGGTACTAGATCCCATGTATTATTTTTCTTTGAAACAACCATTTCTTCATCCATGTCTTTCATCTATGGTTTTGTATCACTCATACCCATAGCCTCTCTAACAATCTTAGGCTCATCAGTGTTAGCAATCGAAGAAAAAATAAAAATAGAATCCAACAAAGAATAACCAAACCTTTTAGGTGAATATCCAAACCTATCAGGTTATTTCCTATCTCTCGTAGACATCTTCAATTGCTAAGGTTGAGGTTCTTCTTCCTCTTCAAAACTTTTAGAGCTACTAGAGCTCTCATCATTAGTAGGTCTAATAGAAGTACGTAGTTCACCTTTCATTAGAGTAGGTGGAATCTAAACTACCTACTTCGTTTGTTTCTCCTATTTATCTAGTTGCAACTCAATAGTGGAAGGTTTCATCTCTTAAAAAATAACACTTCTACTATAAATAAACTTTTGAGCGACTAGATCCTAAAGCTTGTATGTCTTCAAGGTGAAACCATAGCCAATAAAGATACTTTTGACTACCTTTTATCCAACTTAGAAATTTTTTCACTCACCTGGGCATGAACATATCCTTTGCAACTTGATACTTTGAGATGTCTCATCAAAGGGTTTTTACTAGAACATGCCTCCATGGGTGTTGTATCAACAAGAGTCGATGTAGGAGATATGTTGATCAAATAACATACAATGACTATAACTTCAGCCCATAACTTTTGTTCAAGGCCAACACCACTTAGCATGCTCCTATCCCTCTCCATCAATGTCTTGTTCATCCTCTCTACAACATCATTTTTCTATGGGGTGTATGGATTTGTCTTATGTCTTTCAATCATGTCATTTTTACATAACTCATTGAATTCTATTGAACAAAACTCACCAGTGTTGTCATTCTTTAAACATTTAATCTTTCTATCAATCTAATTTTCAACCTAGGATTTAAATTCCTTAAATCAACTAAACACTTCAGATTTACTTCTAAGGAAATAAATAAATATCCTTCTACTGTAGTCATATATAAATGAAACAAAATATACAAATTTAGAAATTGAGGGCACATTGACAAGACAAAACACATTTGTATGAATATAATCTAAAACTCTAAAAGACTTATGAGAACTAGAATAAAAAGAAACATGATTTTGTTTTTCATATATACAATATTTGTAAAAGTCAAACTCAAGATTACAATTGTCAAGGCCTTCAACAAGGATTTTATTTTTTAGGGACCTAAGACCCTTCTCACTAATGTGACTGAGTATTTGGTTCCATAGCATTTTTTTATCTACAAGAAGTTTCATTTCCAAGGAATGAGAACCTTTAGGTACGTGAGATGTATGGCCATCAAATGTAGATGCTACAAACTTCTTTGCTCGATCCAAAAATGAGGATGAATGGTCCAAAGGTCTCTTCTTTGGTTTGTTAGAAGAACTAGTACATTGAACCGTGAATGCATCCACCTTGTACAAGGTGCCAATCTAAACACCCTTCACCAAAACCATGTCTCCTCTAGTCATCTTACATCATCCACTCAAGAAAACAACCAAAAAATATGAATCATTCAATTTACTTATAGAGGGGAGGTTCTATTTCAAACTTGAGATATGTAGGACATCATCAATCCCTTTAACTCTACCATCAAGAAATCTGATCTTGAATCTTCCACGACCAATAATCTTTAGATGAGAATTGTCACCTAGAAACACCTTCCACCATCATATACTTCGTACTTCAAGAACCAACCCATGTGCAAGGTCATGTGGAAAGAAGCGCTTGAGTCTATCAACCGCACATCTTATGATGCATGTGTTTCCAAGGTTGTGACAAGGGAATTTGCATCATCTTGAGAGGATTTATCATAGTCCAAATCAGAGAAATTACTTTTACCTTTCTTTTTATTTTCCTCCTTGCATTCTTTACAAAAATGACCATTTTTGTCACAATTCCAACATTTTTCCTTGGACTTACCAAGCTCGACTTATATCTCCCTAGAGATTTGGATGTATATTTCTTGTCCTTTTTCTTTCCTTTCTCTTTAGATTCTCCATGAACAACAAGGGCCTCCTTAGCCATCTCAAAAGATTTCCTTTGCATCTCTTCAAGAAATAGTGATGCAACCACCTCATCCATCTTGAACTTTGTGGTGGTACTCCCAATAGCCATCACTAGGTGATCCCACCAATCTAGAGAAGAACATATCATAAGTATGCGGCAATCCTCCTCCTCTATTTTATCACCAATAGAACCCAATTGAGCTACAAACATACTAACTACATTCAAATGATTTGCAATGGACCCATTATCTTTCTTCAAATAATACAACTTCTTCTATAGGAATAACTTGTTCAGCAGGGATTTATCTTGATAAAAGTCTCCAAGTTTCTTCCAAATATCTTTTGCAGTCTTCTCTTCATAGAAATTCAAGAGCACAAAATCAGCCAAATAGAGTCTTATCAACCCATGGATTTTTGATCCATTAGATACCAACCATCTTGGGTCATACTGGTTTGTTTTGTACCAGATATTGCAGCCCACAAATCTCTATCCATGAGCATATCCTCCATTTTCAACTTCCATAACTCAAATTTTTCACCATTAAACTTATCCATTTTGATTCTACTAGATGTGATTTCTATCTTTTACCCACAACAAGGTCACAAATATTATTTTATAAAACTCCCAATGAAACTAAGATTAGTACAAAAAACTCTTCAACCCAACAAGAGAAACAAAGTTGGCTAGGCTCTGATACCAATTGAAAGGAATTTAGGTGCACGGAGGCAACTTCCTACACCAATCTAAGTAGGAGAGGGTTACAAAAATTTCTTTAAACCCTTAAAATATTATAACTACAAATTCATATGCACATTCAAAACATTAAAAATAAGTAAACAATGCAATACCATAACACTATGATTTATGTGGGAAAACCATTTTGAGAAAAAAAAACCACATGATTAGACTAAACCGTGGATCAAAACTATCCTTATAATTCTATCGAATTGGTTGAATAAATTATTTTGTGTTGGCTTCCTCAGTTTGTTCAGGTAGATGTCAACTCAAGGAACATAACCTCATGAAAGGTGTTGTGGAATATATATCAAAGGGGTAAAAGTAGCAAGTTGAGTGGGAATGAAATGAAAAACAATCAAATCTAAATGCTTTGAAATAATAACAAAAAAAATGCTCTTAAATTGTGCTCCTAAAGAAAACCTTTGAAACCATCAATTAAATTAACAACTCAAATAAAATCCTTTAATGTATACAAGATCTAGCTATATCCAATTCAATTCTGATTAAACATTACTAGTTCTATTTAAGATTAAAAGACTCCTGCATTTGCAATAGTTTGTATTGATAGAATTCTAGCGACAGGAGCTGATAATTCCAATGACAGGACCTATGGAACTTGGTGACAAGAACTGTGCAATAGATATAAATTCTAGAAAGTATAATTGTTAACTTTAAGTGCCTAAACAAAATTTAATAAACTAGCTGATATGTAAACCACACTCACAAACAAATAGTAATTACCAAATTATACTTAAATTAATCTCACAAAGTAAATAGCAATCACTAAACATAAATCATACTCGTAAAATAATCCTAAAGTAAATTCAACCAGGTGTTGAAGAGTGGGCCCTGCCTCCCAGTTGGTCGATTGAAGAGAATAGTCAAGAAGCTCTTGTGTTTAACTCAAACAATAATAATTCCAGTATTATATTGCTTGATTTAGAAAGTTGGAAATGTTCGGTACATAAAGGAGACTTATATAGTCTTTTACATGGAAATTGAATCATCTAAATAATACATGCAGTTTTAAAGTTCAACAAGATCCAAGTTGATTAAAGAAAGAATGAAGTGGCCTACAACCTATTCTTTCTTAAAATTCAAATCTGATTACTAACATAATGCAAAAAGACATTAACTACTTAACTCCTTCTAAAGACTATGAATTGATTGACTATTATCATGTAAAGGACATTAACAGTGTTGATTCAGAGTTGGCAACAAAAAGGATGAAGACAATCTTCTCCATCATTTCTCCTCATGACCACAGGAACCCTGTTTCCACACATAATCATGAGAATTGGTACTAATTAACCAATTACTCCCTATGGTACATTTATCCTCTAATCCATGTTAATTAATTTTAATCTTATAGAATTATTATGGTGATCTAGGGAAGGAAGACTAAAGTATAGGTTAAAATCAATAGAAAAATAAGATAAACATTCAACCCATCTTTCCCCCCCTAGCTAAAGACATTGCATGTCCTCATGCATGACTTATAGACTTATTTTTTTCATCAGTCAAATTCTTCACTGCTAGCATGATCTCCTTTCCCCACTTGTCTTTTAGACTCTAAACAAGTTGTTGGTGCTCTATGCTGGGAATGTAGTAAGTGGAAATCATCTGCTCCATTGAGGTTCTCAATTCATTAATTTTTGCTTGATGGTATTCAATAGTCATACACTCATCAGCAATGGTCTCTTCCCATTTGGCTTTCAAGTTGTTGACTATTCATGTAACCATCCAAAATTTCTTTTGCAACAATATTCCTCAGGCTTTCCATAATCTATTAGTGTTCCTCTAGAAATATGTAGGCTACCATATCGACTTCTCTATTTTGAGACAAATGCCCTAATGGATTCTTTAATTGGTTACACCCAACTCTAGAGGATCTGGACCTATCCTTCCAAATGTTGTACCCTAGCCTATAAGCTACAAATTTCCTTCTGTTGTTTGGAAAACATTTCATCTATACTAAATTCCTCCGAGATGTGTGACTTCTCCTGTGATGGCTACTCTGTGACCTTGACCATGGGATCACTATCTTGATATTCGTCTAAGGTAGATGGAATACCAACTATACCCTTGAAACTCATGTATTCTTGACCAGTAGGTTACTTACCAACAACAATATTGGGGAGTAGAGTATTGGTTTCCTGTAGCACCAAATAGTGCCCTTCTTCTTGTAGAAAACCTTGTGCCACAGGGTTTTCATCAACACTGTCTTGGTTGGGTATGTCCTCATCCTTTGGTTCAAACGGTATATCATTACTATGTTGAAATATGGTTTCTTCTCCATTTTTCACCCGTGGAGGAGTGAAGGTGCCAGTTTCATATTCTTCTTGAGTGTCATGTTCATCTTGCTCTTTAGAAAGCTCATGTTGCAATTTCTCCTTTTCCTTTAGAAGGTTTTGGTTTTTCCTTCTTTGTTCCTGGCTTTTCCTATCTCTACTTCTCAAGTAGTAAGTAGCTAGCACTTCCACATTTGGTTCTGGTTGTTCTTGATACATGCTACTAGCAACCTTAGCCATTTTTTGCAATCTAGAGGTTGAAATATCTTCTAATTGTGCTTTCCTCTTTTTTCAAGTGTCATAAGAGGGTTTCCTTTTAGTATGAAAGACGCCGGCAAATTTTTGGGATTTTCCTTTACTAGCAGCTCGAACCCTACTCTTAGTTTGTTTCATCTGCTCAGTCTTACATGGATTTTTAGGCTCATCTTTTTACTAGTTATCCTCCTAGTTTTCTAGTCCAATATATTTTTCAGTTGAATTAGGGGCATCTAATTCCATGTCTTTTCCCAAGGTTTCACTAGCATTTTGAGGGTCTTCATCTGGTACATATTTGAACTTGAGTTTTCATCCTCATTACCCTAATCTTCTATTTCATTTGGGATACCCTCAGCTTCATAAGCCTCTAACTCAACTCTTGAAGCAGAGACATGGGGAGGAGTCTCTTGTCCTACAAAGAAAAGCCAGTTAATTGGGGGGAAAACTTGTTTTAAACCCTCCACAACAATTAATTTGATCAAGCCATGATGTGTTAAAGAATTGTGATGGCCTTTTTGAACTTCTAAGCACATGTGTTTTATGGAATGAAACAAATAATGTGGTAGATTCACTAGTTTAGTGTGTCGTAAATGACATAATAACTTGAGATGTTGAGTAAAGATGTATGCATACCTTCCCTCTCTAGTGATATATTGAATTATAACCCTGCAAACTTTAGACCAAGGTTTGGGAAGTGAACTGTGCAACATGCCTTGCCCTAGAACTATCTTCAACCTCTCCCTTCCCCATATAAATTGCATCATAAGACATTTTACGTTAGTCACTCTGGTTGCATTGATAAGGAAATAAGCTTCTTTGTCAAGAGGAAACACCAGTGACTGTGGAGATAAGCTAAGCAGTGATTGGGAAGGAATGACCCCACACCATTGTAGAACTGTCATTTTCATTGAAGGCCATGGCTAACATATAGGCTATATCATCATGAAATCTGCACAGCTTCTTGAAAAAGATATGCTAGTTTGTAGCTTTGAAAATCTTATAAATATGTTTGTTAGCTTGCAAACTTTTTATACTAGTGGGATCATGTTGAATATAAGGGCCACCCATGGCGACAAATGCACAACCAACAATAAAAAAAATGGTAGTAGGAGTAGGGAAAACTTTAGTGGTGAATCTTCGCCAATTGGAAAATTCTAGAAATTGGCCAAGTCGAAATTGGTGAATTGTGCAAACCAACAAGGTGTCCAAATTGCCCAAATTTTATGAATTATCGGTCCAATGCATGTCCATTTTCCAATGATTTATTTTATGAGGCATATTTAAGCAACAAATTCTCCATAAAAAACTATGCATTTCAAATGGACCGATTAATATTTTCGCTTGGAATCCTGGAAGCAATGCAATAAAACACATACATATTCGCCAATACTATTAAAACAACATTATATCATGACCCATTTTACCAATTAAATTTTACAAATAGTTTCTTGTGAAGACCCATTTTTCCAATCAAAATTTATAAATAGTTGCTTAGGAGGACCTATTTCGCTAATAACATTAAAAAATAATTAAATTCGAGGACCCATTTTGCCTAAAAAATTAAAATGTAATGTTATATAAGCACACAGGATTCACCAAATTTTTAATATACCATTTAAAAATCTTGCAGAATTCACCAAATATGGATTGATATAAATACAATTGAAACTTTCATTTATTCTTACACATTTTGTTCAGTTATGAGGTTCTCGATTCAAAAGTCAACGAAAGTCAAAAATCTAGACTTAAAGGCGAGTGATCATTTCTTCATAGTGTTATTAGTTATAATAATACAATTTCTTTATCTATTTTCCATTCTTGCTTCAATCTTAAAGATGATATTGAGTAGGGAATGGGATCTATATTCATTATTCTCTATCCTTCTTAGACAAGAAGACATTTTTTTCTAGCTTTTATTCGAAGTGAGAGATCAATATGTTGATCAACAAGGGTAAGACTCCTTAAGGTAGTGAAGGGACTAGGAGGCCATCAAAACACCCAAAACTTAGAGGTACCATACAGTCTTACTTTGGAATTGGAGATGCTTCTAATCCATTAGATCAAGATGGAGCTACATCATCAACTCTTCCACCAAATATTAATGAAGAAGGCATTCACAATACCTCACCGTCACCTGAAGGTCAAGGTGAGATTATCATTGAGTTAAATCAAAATGTATCAAATGAGGATGTAAATACCACAAAAGATGTTCCAAGGGATACCCTAGTTAGCCAGAATGAGATAATTGACTTGGATCAAGATGATGTTGGTAGCAAGAAAAGAAAAAGGAAATAAAAAATGGGGCCCAAGTGGGAAATGACAAGGAATTTTCAACTTGGTTGGTTGTCAAAGTACCCATTCATTGTACCAGTGGGGAAAGCAAATGATATTGAAAGTACAACAGAATGCAAGTGTATAATTTGTAGTTAGAAACATGGAAGAGACAAGAAGTTTCAGCTAAAGCTTGACACTATAGAAAAGCATATCAATAAAATTTATGAAAAAAAAATTATAGACGAAAAGGAACAATCAATCTTATGATGGAAAACAAAGGAAGAATGTCTTCATGTTAAGTATGCCGAGGAATATGAAGAGAATATGCAAATAATGTTGAATCTTGTTGCATGTCAAGGTACACTTGAGGCTCAATTTTGAAAAGCAATGGAAGGAGCAAATCTATCAAAAATTATTCAGTTGAGTGTTGTTTTTCATATTTTGTCTAGAGGGCATCCTATGACAGACTACCCAGAATATTGTAGTTTATTATCTTTTTTGGGTGTTCCTCACTTTCCCTTCTCACATTGGTCAGTAAACATTTGATGTGAATGGGAAAACTATCTTGCTGCAGTGGAAAAGGAAGAGTTAAAGGAGAAAGTAAAAGAGTCAAACTTCATTGCATTATCTTTAGATGGAGTTATAGCGGTTTACAATACTTCTTGGGTCTATATGAATTTGTATACTGTATGAAAATATGTTCTCCAATCTCATCTTCTATGTGTTCATAAAATGAAGGACAGTTCAACATCGCAAAATCTATTTGAACTAGTCAAGAAATATTTGAATGAAATTGCAGGTATGGATGAGTTGACAATTGCCAAAAAGTTGGTGTGTGTAGGAGCTGATGGAGTTGTAGTGATGCAAGGTCAAAGGAGTGGTGTTTGCACAAAGTTACAAACTACTTGTGCACCATACATGCTTGGAATTCACTGCATGGCCCACATAATTAATTTAGCATTCAAAATTGTAAGCAAGTTCCCAATAGTATCAAAAGTTAAAAATCTAGTATGTGAGATCCACACATACTTCTATCAAAGTCCTAAACATTTTGTAGAATTTCAAAATTTTGTTGAGGGAATAAAACTAGGAAACAAGCTTCTCAAGAATGTCAATACCAGATGGATCTCCCTGCATGGACCAATGCAATGAGTTGTTTCAGAATATCAATCCTTGATTGGAGTGATGTACGAGCATCATAGCACAATAGATAAATCTCTTGACCTCTTACATTGTTTAAGCGATATAGAGACACTCTTGACTTTAGCTAGTCTTCTCCCCATGCCTGGATGTGATGAACAATCTTGCGAAGAAATCCCAAGATAGAACTATGTATATTTATGAATATGCCAATCTAAGTAAATATACATGCTTGGCCCTTGATCATCTATATCAAGATCTAACATAAGAAGGCCCAAATTATTTCATGTGGCAAAAAATTACTGTTTTGAATAATCTCAATAATTATTTATAGTTTAATGCAAGCAGGCTCTTATGTATCTGTGTACGTGGATATGAGATACCAATGTACCATTGTAAGACAGTCAGGCGCTCTAGCAAAGAAGTAGTTGTTAACGAGGAATATTTTAATGACATTGTTAAATCTGTTAGTGACAATTTGAAGGAAATTGCAAAATCTCTTTCCTTAGAGATTGGTGAAAGATTCCCTCGACATGAAATACTTGAAGCCATGGGTATTGTGTATCCTCAATTTTGGGTAAATTGAGATAACCCAAAATATTTTCATGATAAAGTAAACATCTTGATCAAACAATTTTCAAAAAGTGTAGCATACAATGAGCAAACAATAGAAGGAATTTTAAATGAAGCTAAGCTTAGACAACAATGTAGGAATTTTTCAATAGCTATGAAGGACCAATATAAATCCATGGGAAAGGAGAAGGCCTTTGAGCCAAGATCAATAAAAGAGGTTTGGGAAAACTTAGGTCAGAGTGAAATATTGTGTGATTCGATATCAAAATATTTCAAACTTGTTGATTTATGTCAAACAATGATATTGGGGTTGGTGGAGGATGAGAGCGTTTTCAATACATTGGCATTTTTGAAATAAAAGTTAAGAAACAAACTAGACAAAAATTTGGAAAATTGCTTGAGGATGAAAGGAACTGTGTATAATGTCAAAAAATTTCCTTTTGAAAGGGCACTCACAATCTGGAGGTCTACATGTGAAAGAAGAGGGACCAGGTTGTGCAACACTTTAATTCCAAATGCTGGTACTAGTGGCACTGGTAGTGGCTATGGGACTGGGACAAATGACATTGACACAAATCACACAATGAATGTTGAATTTGAGACACAAGCCGAATAAAATGAAGAGCAGACTTAGAATCAAGATGACTCTTTTACTTTATCTCAAGATGAACGTCAATTTGAGGACCCTAACTTTGTTTGGGAAATGGAAGAGAATTAATAGCTTTTAGGTATTTATATTGCACTTCATGAATCAGTTTCCATTGTTCCAAACTGTAGTTGATATTTTATATTGTATTCAATGAAATTGTTAATCATTGCACTTCATGAATCATGTTCCAAACTATAGTTGATGATATTTTATATTGTACTCCATGAAATTGTGTTATTTTATATTTTATATTGTATTCCATGGTATTGAATTTGATATGTGATTCTACACCATTTTTAAAGAACAATACTTATCACACTACTTATAAATTCCTATTGCATTGTCATTCACACAATCTTTGATAAATAACTAAAAGGAATATTAATCCATTCCTTGAACAAAAGCTAACAGTTCAACATCCATAACTTATAAATAACCATTGATTATTTTGAGTCAGATGATAGTGAATACAATACTACAGAGCATGATAGGTCAATATTATATTTAAAATTAAAGATATTATAGTGTCTTTTCCTTTTACCTACATTGTAATACTAATAATTTAATTTGAAGTTGATCAGTTTTTACTTGTTCCCAATCTCTTAAGTCATATCTTATGCCTTTACATCCATTTACTCATCGACCCCTTGAGCCTAGTGTTCCCAGTTGCTACCCATAGAATCCTTGTCTTATGCAAGTCATAAAATTCTTTAATTCTTGTTCTTTCCCTAAGTTTGTGTTTTAATATTCGCTCAATATCATCCATGTTATAAACCTAGGTAGGCAGCCCATTTTAAGTCATGTATTTGTAATAAGTGCATGTGCTTATTAACATAATTTTTTATGCTCAGCGGGTCCCATTAATTGCTTTCTATTGGTTCCCCTCCATCCCATGGGATTAAATTAATCAAATTAAGGAGTCGGCGGGATAGTGGCAGGTGACACCTAGACACCCTTTTGGCAAGTCCTACCACTGCTCGAAGGCATCGATGACTAAAGATGTTCATTTTTCAAATCAATGGTTAATATTTTCCAATGGTTAGATCTAAGGATTTGATCCTAGCTGTTAGATTAGAGGATTCAATCTTGGTCATTCCCTGCCAGCCCCATGGGAATAAAATAATACTTTTCAAAATGATGCGGGGTCAGCGGGTTGAAGGCACATGTTCCACTGCAGGTATGAGGCCTAGTCTCCACTCACATCCCTGACACCTTAAGGTTTTAAATCGATGATCCACATGCAATGTTGAGATTTAATCTCAACCATTCCCCGCTCACCCTGTGGGAATAAAATATTTTTTGTGCATAATTTTTGTTATCATGAGGATGCAATCAGAAATGTTTTTGACTTCTAGTAGAGCTCCTATTTTTTTTGAAAAAATTGAGCTTTTTTTGTGCCCTATAATGGTTTGTTGCATCTGTGCCCAAGGGTAGGGATTAGGGTTTTAGCTCTAAAACCTTTGTATCAAATTTCTTAAGTCTTACACCTTTGGCATTTTAACCCTTGTCTCACATATCAATACTCAGACTCTATGACTACTTATCAGATCCACTAGACATGTACATGAATTCATGATTTAATCCAAGCATTTTAACTAATTCATTGAACCAAAGGCTAAATTAAAACATACATCAAAGCACAATGACAATGAAGATTAATGAAATGATTCTTGATCAAAATTTCATTAATAATTCAAATACAGAGTAAAGTTGGAGAGATGATAGACTCAAAAGACTTGTATTATTGTTCAGATATGCTTAGAAACCATAAAACTTACAAAATTCACTTGCTACACTCAAAAATTAAGATACAAAAGTTTCATATGCATTCTCTCTATGTTCACAATTTGCATAATTTAGATCCAGAATTCAACAAGAGGCCTGTACTAATGGCCCAAAATTCCCTTTTATAAGAACAAGGGAGCAAAACAAGCTTGAGGTTGAATAGTACACATGTCACATTTTTATTTGACCACTACAACACACATTCCCTTTTATAGTTATATTTACACTTTTCAATTGAAGGGAGTGTACTTGAGACAAAGATTATCCATTTGCTAAAGAAAATAAAACCATCTTCCAAAAGGCACTTTTTTGGAAAGGAATAACCTTCTAACCATTGTAGCATATTCATCCCATCGAGCAAAATGACAAAAATGTGCAAAGATGGAAAAGGTGAACAAACATCCTAGTCAACATCAACATCATCAATGATCAACATTTGCCATTTACCTATGGTATTCTCAGTTAGGAGACACATATCTTATATGCATTATAATCTCAAAGGCTAGATCTGTACTATACTTGACCAAGTATATGTGTTCTCCATTCCTATACTAATAGATCCAATTCATCAATAAATATTCTCTTCCACTACTTGTACTCTACATCAGATGGCCAATTGAAATCAATGATTTCATCCATCTTCTTTCTATATGGAGAGTATTTTGTCATTACTGAATTGGACTCCTTATCAAGATCTTCTAGAAAGCTGATGATGAAAGAAAATTTCTCTAAAGCATCTTTTAATATATCAATGTTAGCCTTTTCACAAACAAGAACTACTTGAGAAACAATTGTAGTGTCCACCTTGTTCTTCCACATTTGCAAGGGTTTCAACTTATCATAGGTATTTTAAATATCACGAAACAATTGCAAATTTGCCTCATCAAACTTGGCCTTCAATTCTCTTATTTTTTGTTTTGATGGGGTAGCATGCCCTTGAAACTTTTGTTCCTTAACCTCACTAACAAATTTATAAGTTGGGACCACCCTTGGATATCTATCTTTCTGCTGCTTAGCCCCAATTGCCATGAATCTCAATTTATCAACTCTAGGAATCCATTTGTCTAGGATTGGGGTAGCCAATTCCTTATCCCTCTAAGATAACTTTATTGCTCGTAGCATTGAAGAATAATTTGCATGAACACTATTTAATTTACCTTGAATATTTTTATTTAGATGCTTCAAAATAGTATGAACAATCTTTGAATTGTTCTCATGCATGGTGTTATGAACTTGTGCAAGCAATTCTTTACATACTCTAATTTGTTACAATAATTCTTCCGTAGTGGGCTTAGTTGGTGGAATTGCACCTGATGTGCTTGGCTCTTCAACTATGAGTGGCTCTCAACCCATATTATAAGGCATTATTGCTAGAGATTGCTCTGGTGGAGGAGGAGGGGTAGGTGTGGTATGACTTGAACTAGTTGAACCCTGTTTTCTCAATGTTTCCACTTGTTGCTTCCACAATGCTACTTCAATTTCTAGTTCAGTAACCCTTTGCTGACTCTTATTATATCTGTCCACAAGTTCATTATATTTTCTTCTATACATTTCTCTGTCAGTGGTGAGGTTCTCCACTGTTGCTTTTGTGAACTTAGCAACATTTATTTCCATGTCAGCTGCCTCCAATGTTGGGATTCTTTCCACTCTCTTTATAACTAGTTGCCTACTAAAATCACTTGGTTTTGTAACCACTGGCATCCTAGATCCCAAGGAAAATGTCTAAATAGCTAGGGAATCCCATTCTTCACTAAATGTTGATCCTTAAAGAGCCAATTTGGCCCCCTACTCAATTTGAAATAAGGGTATCTCAAACCTCCTTATGGTATCCAATACCATTGCATCAGTAATGTCCCATTCGGGCAACAATAACACACCACTTTCCTATACAAGGGCTCTGCCCTCTTTAGCTATCATATTTTGAAATTATTTCTTCATGGCCTTTCTTACATTTTCCTGAATAACACTCTTAGGTAGCTCCAGATATAAGCTCCTCTCTCTAGCAACATTCTCTACATATTCAGAGGCCTTTTCCCTCCACACAAAATCTCTAAATGCCTTTGTTTCAATGAAAGAATCATCTTCCATGAATGCTTTACATGCTTCTTGCCTCAAATCATCGACACTATTCAAGCCCCTAAGATCAACCTTTCCAATTCTAAGGCCATCTCCTCCTCAACTTGAGGCAATATTCCTGATGGGAGAAGGCATCCCTTGCCGCATTTCTTCAGGAGTAATGAGAATATCATCCTCCCTTGTGTTTAGGTAGTCAACTACCTTTTCTATCTCAACCTTTTTCTTTTTCATAGGTGGTTGGTCTAATGGAGGGGGACCTCTTGGAGGTGAGTCTATATCAATAATAGCAAGAGGGGCACCTCTTGGGGGTGATGACACTAACCTCATAGGAGAACTTAGCCTTGACCCCTCTGATGTAGCAGGGGTTGGAAAATTTTTCCACTTCTTTACTGTCTCCTTCTTCCTGGATTAAATCCTTATCTTCTTTGGTTGGTAAGTAGGTATCTCCTCCAACACTACATTGGGATCCTCCTCAACTGCCACTGATTTCCCTTTATCTATAACCACATGCTCTTCCCTCAAAACTCCCACAATGCTCTCAAAATTATTCGTAACATGCATAATCCTATTAAACTCACCCCTTATATTGGGCATAGGGTCATAGTCAAGATTATATTTCTTAACATTATCCACCATTTTATTTAAAGCCAAATATTTTTCTTTTCTCTCGTCCTATTCTTGTAAATTAAAAACATTCATGATTACATCTTCAGGATAGTAAAAATTATGCATGGAAGCACCACTCCTATTTTTTGCCTTTAGTGTTGCAATAAATCCCTCAAGCTCATGGTTCCTTTGGCATATGGTGTTCAAGTTGTAAGGTGCAAGAAGTTTCAACAAATATATCCATCCTCCCTTTATTATCATAAAATTTGCAAACACTGTGTACTCTGGGAAGAATAAACCCTTCCTCAATGTCTCAGGTAAATGTGCCATTTGAGATCCTCCCAATTGTCTCATGATTTCCAAGAATCCAATCCTCAATGGCACATACCATGGTAATACAAATGGAATGACATTTGTGTCATAGACTTTGAAGATTGTTATGTGGGGATATGGGATTACGTCTCGCCAATTGTGACTTAGATTCAAATTTGTTCTCCTTTCCACGAGCCTCAGGAAGTCATGGATTTCCTTGGGGATCCAAGGTGGATCATACACTAGGAACCTTCTCAATTTTGAGGGAAAGGAATTATGGAAAACAACATAATCAACTTATGATCATCCTTGTCCAAAATTTTGGTCCAACATTAGATAGATAGATCAATGCCATCTTCCCTTTTCTTCAATGTGATGTCATTCTCAAAATTCTTCTCACCCTTATGCAAGAACATATGTATCAACAAAGAATACCATCATAAATGTACCCAATTCTTTCCACTTTTCAAATAAACCAAACCCTTGTGAATGTGTTCTTACAAATATGTGGTGTAGTCATAGACTACATTGAAGGCTGGGTGTTGCAGACGGTATGCCATGTAACTATATTCCCTCGGCAAGGTATTAGGTGGAGTGAAACCAATGATCTGGCACAAAGAATACGCAGTCTTCTTGAAGTAATTAGCAAAATATTTCATGGGGAAGGGTTCAAGTTCATCCCTACCAATCTTTGTTTGCTTCTTATTCTTCCCTATTCCTATGCTAGCAGTGTGCATAGGTAACATTGGCATTTTGAGTAGCACCCTAGTATTCTCATACTCCTTTTTGAAAACATCCATGTCAAGAGGAATCATATCTTTGCTCCACTCATGCAGTTGGAAAATCTCTGCAATCTCTTCTCTTGTTATCCTCAACGTCTCTTTGCCATTAAATACTCTAACCATCCTGGAAACTATGTCATATATTGCAACAACATTCTTCAATAAATCTACATCCATGTACACATTGGGAACTACCAACTTTCCCATGTCTACAGGAACCCCAAGATTTTTGTTTCTGAACCAGTGTTGGAACAATTGCCATCTAGTATAGGGAACTTTTTCATCCTTAATGAAGCATTGCTTGTCCATCAACTTATCAATAATTCAATGACCATAGAATACAACTTTTCCTTTATCCTTTTTGTTTGTGGAGGGTTTTAATTGGTTGACTATATCCTAGGATAGCGGTCTGGATGAGGTTGCAGAGCTAGTGGTTTGTGCTTTGGGCGCCATTGGTAACATAATTAGTTGAAGTAAACTTAGGGTTTTGGTAGAAATGGTTTCAAGACTAAGCTTCTCATTCAAACCTAGGGCTTGGATCGAAGGTGCAAAATTTGAAAGGTTTGACAAAATTGTGATTTTTTAAAGAAAATTCAAACCTCAAAAAAGAAATTAAATCAAAGCAAAAAGCCAATTCAACTGAAAGCATAATGAATTTTAACCCTAATCCCAGGTAATTTGAATAAAGCACATAAATCTACACTTGATTCACTTATGATTTTTAATCATAGGAAAACCCTAATATTGATCACGTTGAACTCTGTAGATACTCTTTTCAATCTCTTGTGTGCTCCATATTTATTTGCAAATTACAACTCTCAATTATGCAAGAATTAATCATTTATGTCCAACATGAGCGAGGTTGGGTACTGGTAGCTTTGGAGGTCATTTCTACCATTATTGCTCACTCACATGAAGCAAAAATGGCTACCATGGTTGTAATTTCAATTTTAAAACTCCACCATCAATCTCCAGGTGAGATGGCCTTTCGAACAACTCAGATCAAGTCAACCAAGTTTGAATTCACATCACCATCATGCACCATTCCATTGGCCAACACAAGCTCACCAACTAGACAAAAAATCATCCACTCCCTGGGCCCCACCTTTTCTCATTCCAAACAATCATGGAATCCATGTGGCAACAACTCACTAACCTCGAGGCTTTTATTAAAGCCTTATTTTAATCCCATAGGGTGAGTAGGGAATGACTGAGATTTAATCTCACCGTTGTATCCCATCCGTTGATATGAAAGCTTTAGAATTTTGGCTTCCACATTAAAGACCAAGACCCACACGTACAATGGTACAGGCATCAATAGCCCATTGACCCCGAGGCTTTTATTAAATCCTTATTTTAATCACACGGGGCTGGTAGGAAACAACTAGGATTAGATCTTGCAATCAGGCGGTTGTATATTTTGAACATGCAAATAAAGTTATTTTTAAAATGGGGACATCACTAGGTTGATGAGACTTGACCCTTAGGATTAAAGACTTAATATTTAAGGCTTTTGTCATTAAATATTTTGATTTGAATTCGAAAATATTAAATGGTAAACAAGAGCATAATGACCAACAAACCAAAATAAAAGGGTCAATAATACAATGACCTCAATGGCTCAAGTTGCAACTTAAAAGACCGGTAACCGAGTATGACGGATCAATACAAAAATAGAACCTTCAGGGTTTATGACTGCGATATTTTGAAAAGAGGGTTTTCATTCTAAACATAAACCCTACCCATGGACACAAAATCTCATAATCATAACAAGGCGAAATCAACTGACAATTTTCAAAATAAATAGGTAGAGCTCTACCAAACTGATTATAAAAAGAGTTTATGATACTCGAGCATTAGAAGTAGCTGACATGACCATAAACATTGCTAAGCTCAAAAAAGGAACAATTGAGAGCCTTACTAAAGATAGAGACATGCATAGAAGTAAGTATAATGAGCTTATTGATGAATATAATAAGAATCAACAAAAGGTTGTTGAACTTGAAACAGAGCTAGCATTATGGAAACAACAAGTGAAAATATTAAGGTGAAGATCTCAAGGACCAGCTAGTTCAAGTCATGTTGTAACCAGGGAGTGGATGATTGCTCATGAGAATATATTTTGGTTTGTTGTAACCATTTCTTAAGGAAATGACCAGTATAATCTATCAAATGAAAATATGACATGTGTACATCTCGACCTGAAGCTTGTTTTTCTCCCTTATTTTGAGTCCGTTGTCTCTCCAGCTATAACATTTTACATGAATTATTAATGAAATTTGATCAATGATCTTTCATTAATATTCTTTGTCATTATGCATTGATGTATGTTTGAATTTTGGCTCTGGTTTAATAAACCAATTAAAGTACCTTGATTAAAGCATGAATTCATATAAATGTTTAGTGGATTTGATAAGTAGTCATGGAGTTTGAGTATTGATGTGTGAATTTTAATGCAATTTCACTAAGATTATGGATGTTTGGAATTAAAATCACCTTATAGTTCATATTTTAATTGTGTTAAAAGTAAAACTTGAACATGTACTCAGTGATTCATCACTCAACTCAATGCTTAATAACATATTAACAATAGTATTAGTAGCATATACAACAATGGACATCAACAATCGTTTAATGTGTATCTAGTAGTTGAAACCAGTAGTTACTAGAATTTTTCTTCAAATGATAAAATAAATAATACAGATAATTGAACATCAACATAGTACTAAAGTGTGAATTTGAGGTTTTTTATTGATTTTCACATGAAGGAATACATAGAGGCATTGACAATACAAAATCTTGCTTAAAGAAAACTCTGCATAGAGTTGAGTTGGAACTTGGAAACTCATATTATCAAAAATCAAATCACTGTATCACCTTTTCTAGCAACTTCCACTATTCAGGTGGTGGAA
Organism: Sequoia sempervirens; assembly: GCA_007258455.2. Lineage (NCBI taxonomy): Eukaryota > Viridiplantae > Streptophyta > Pinopsida > Cupressales > Cupressaceae > Sequoia > Sequoia sempervirens. The sequence continues at coordinate 369,565,148 of VDFB02193867.1, forward strand.
TTGTCATGTGTTCTAACTGATGTTGTTTGACTTGAAGATTTGTCAACAATTCATGATTGAAATCAGAACCTATCTTGGATTCTTCGGTCAATTTTGCATTTGAGGTTAGCAATGGTTTGATGGAATCCAAATAGTTCACCACATTTGGGTTCTAAGGAAACTGGTCCAAATCAATCTTCCTTGCACTCTCCATCTTCTTTCTGAAATCATTATTTCCAATGAATCGCTCATTTGTGTCAAAATCCTTTGGAAAACCAAGCTCTATGAAGTTCCTTACCTTTTCATCCACCTTTTTCATCTTGTCTGCAACCAAATGCAAATATTCCTTTGTTTCACACATTCTCAAACACTTTTCAATGATAGATGACAATGTCATTGATGTAGCAAGCCGATTAGTAATCCATTTTGATTTCAAAACATTGTCATTGGCTTTGTAGACTGTTTGTTGAACTTGATTTGCAGATTTCTCTAATTCTAGCACATTTTTTTGTCCACTAAATATTTGTTGAGCTTCTTATAATGTTATCTAATAACATCAATCAATTGAAACATGTCACACAAATGATCAATCCTCTACATTATTTCATCCTAGATATTTTGTTTCATAAGTCTCATTGTTTCTCTACAAAATGCAGGTAACTTATTGTGGCAAGACTTAATTTCATTTTTTGCTTCAATCAACTCTGCCTCTAATCTTTCATTTCTTTTTCCCTCTTTCTCCAATTTTTGTTCCCACTATGCATTTCCATTCGCAATGCTTAGTCTTAATTTTTTTGAAGTGGATTTTTCCTCATCATATTTCTTATTGCTCTCATCTAGCCTTTGCTTCAGTTCATTCACTTCTCTCTCATTTTATTTATCCTCTTTGCTTGTTGATGTAGAGGCAGATTTTTTTATTCTTTTTTTCTAATTCATTGCTCTTGTTATTTGCTACTTTCCTCTTTCCTTTCTCATTTTCTAGGTCTACTCGTAATGATGTGTACACCAATTCATTTTTCTTCTTTGATACATTAATTTTGTCAGTATTTTTGAGTCCAGAAAAGTCCAATTGAATATTGTTCACTTGGAATTCAGATCGAGCCATCTGATTTGCTATTTTTTTTGAACTGTGGGAACAAGAATTGTGTACTCCATGATTTCCTTATTTGTGTCAAATTTGGGTAATATCATGGTTGTTGCAAGCTTTGAAGTTACACCAGATGCACTCTCCATCAGTTGCTTCTTTTCTTTTTTATTCAAGTTTGATTTATTTTTAAACTCTTCAATGTAATCAAAACCTACAGACGCAGGAACAATGGAATTCTTGAATGGTGAATGAATAGGAGTACTTGTAGTTGCTAATGATGTTGCACACACACTAATTGGAAGTGAGGGAGTGCTTGGAAATAACTCATTTATGGTGCATCCATTGATAGTGTGACTTGGACCTATCAAAATCCTTTGCCTCTTTTGTATGCCATGATCACCTGGTGTTTATGTGGTATCTTGTATTGTTGTCCTCTTGTGTGTAATTTGTTTTTGTAGCACATATTGACCACTACTAGTACTATAACCCATACCATTGCCACCAAAGGTAGTGTCAGTTGCACTAAGCTCTCCACGATGGGCATGTCCTAGTTGTGATTGTATCTGACCATGAGGATGAGAATTTGAAGCTCTAAAAAATTGACTTGTATGCCCTTGGTCTAATTTTTCACCTCCAATCCCAAGGCCAGATTTATCAATTGGTTTTCTATGCTCTACATTTGTTACCCTCCAAGGGCCTTGTCTTTAGGACCCCAAAGGGCCACCTTCATAACCCATTTTTTCAGCTATGGTTGACTTGAAGTATATGATTCTTTTGTGGCCTCACTTAAACCAAGTTTTAAATTGACATGGCTTTGTTCTTCCCTATCATCATCACATTCATCATTAGTTTCTTTATCTTCATATTCATTGGGATGCTCTATATTCCACAATTTTCTAAACTCACGATCTTCTTCATAATCTCCATACTCTACAAGAGCTCTTGGATCACTTAGCTCCTTCCTCATAGACCAAAAGGTAGTAATGTTTCATCGTGACCAATTTTTAGTTGTAACTTCCTTATCTAGAGAATCTAGAATTTTTACTCTACTAGATGGTTTATCACTTTTTTTCATAAAAATTGTTGTAGCTCATGATTGTCTTTCGATGCAATGCCATAATTTCTGCTAACGATTGTTCAAAAGAAATACCATTCTTAGCAACACTTTTGTCCATTGCAATTTTGACCTCATCCCAAGAATCCTTGTTTCTCAAGTTTTCAAGAAAGGGTCTACTTTGATGTTGAATTCTACTTGCAACATTCCTATTGGCCACCATCATTTCTTTAATGGTGTCACATGGATCATACTGCCAGTGACATATAGGATCAAAATTAAAAAAAATTCAAAAGATTGTGTGCCACACTAAATGTTTTCTTTTCGAATGTGAACCCTCCACATGAAAAAGGTAAAGAAGGAGATAAGGTCTTCTTTTGCTGACCGACAAAGTGTAGTTCATCAATACTTTGTATCTGACTTACATATTCCAATGCAAAAACCATTTTTGTCACATGTATTGGAATTTTGTATGGTTGTACTCCTAATCCATAAAATCTTAGCATAGTATATTATTCCATTAAGTACCAATCAGCCAATTGTATTTCTTCTCCAAGTTGAATGTAGTTTCTATATTACATAGGGAATCTAGGCATTAGAGTATTTGTAATTGCTTGATGCAATGGAGCCAAAAATTAGTCTACAAAATGATTGTAGTTCCTTCGAGAATCATGCATCCTTATCTCAATGGTCCAATCATATACTAGAGCCATTCTATTTTCCTCAACATTACTATAGGGTTGAGTCTGAAGCTTGTTGCTTTGAAACATTCCTCTAAATTTGAATAGAAAAAGATAGCACAATTAGGTTGTGAACCTAAATGTCTTGGTGGAACCTCCTTTAATCATTAAAAATTGTTTATGCATGGATTCTACAATGTGCTCAATAAAATTATATTTGACATGTGGAACACCATAATGGATATTATATACCATTTCAAGGAGGCTTGCACCCACTTCCAAATTGCTATCTAGTCTGAGGCAAAATGCTAGCATGGAAATAGTATCCTGAGCTAGCATGGAAATCGTATCTTGAACCCATGGTTTATAAAATATCCAAATCATAAGGAGGCTTATGATCACCTTTCAATTTGTTTCTATCTTGAACTATTTTATTTAAGAAATATTTTTTCTCTATTTCATCCACTGCTTCATAATCACAAGCAATATTTTCTAGGTCAATGTGGACATTTCCAAATTCTTCGGTTGTAAACCCCAACACTTTTCCAAGTTATTTTGCATTAATGGATAACAGTTCTTCTTTGCTATCTTTATTAACAATTTCTCTTTTGTTATCATCATAATTTTGGGTACAGACCATGATAAATTTTGGGCAAGGGAAAACCTCATGTAACATCATGCAGCCTAATCCAGTTACCCATGGTGCATTGATACTATTAACTTGCATTTGATTTGTAGCCTTATTCTGAGATGAAAATATAAGTTTTGAGGTACGCCTACCATAGGTTTTAGGATCATAGATATCATAGTATTCATCAGTGAAACTTGGGGTTTTAAGCAATTTTACATAATGTGTTTTTTTATCTGACATTGCTCTAGTGGTACTGGTGGTAGACATGGGTATGTGCAGGATCATGATGGGCCAAAAAGTGGTGATATGATGGGTATGTGTAGGGTATGTGGCTAATGACTTTATTTTTACCCAAAATTGATCAAACAAAAAGGGTTTTTAAAGGATATTCTCAGCTTTCCACCAATATAAATTATGCTTTACTTTGAATTTAATAAATAATTATTATTCATTTTCTATTTAAATTATGACTAAAGTCTTGATTGATAGACATTTATAGCTTTCAAACGATATCACATTTTTTGAATTCGAAACATGTGTCACATTCTATGCTTCGCATACTATAGGATTAAAAAAAAAGAATTAAATTTCATGAAGTTTTGACCAAGTTAAGGTGGTCAAACATACGAGTTTTTATATTTTTTCAAAAGTTGTAATAAAAATTCATAATTAATTATTTACTTAGAAAAAAATAACAAAAAAATATGCATCACATCCGGACATGAGTCCTCTACTTATATCTAAAATATTATTAAAAAATATTATCATTTTATTGTGGTTAGGGTGGTTAGACAGATACCTACTTATTTTTTGCTTGAAATTTAAGTACCACTGGATTGAAATTTCAAAATTTCACCAAATAGATTTAAAAAAATAAGAAATAAACCTATTAGTTTATAAACTTCATTTAATTTTCTATAGATTCTATTCTTACATATTTTTGAAATAATATAGATAACTTATTCAAATTTTTACATCAAGTTGCCTAACTCTGATTTTTCTAAATTTTTTGCTACTTAAGGGCCTATTTTTTCCATGATGATCCTGCACATACCTACATGCTTATACAATATGAAATTGTGAATTCCCTATTAGTCCTCCTTAATTTTTCTTAATTCTTAAGTCTCTTAACCCTAAACCCAAACTTTAAAGTTTGACAAAATAAGATTTTAAGAAACGTCAAACGATGAAACATAGCTACAGGAATTCTTTCACTTACCCGGATTTTGATTCTTGAAAAGATTAATGCTGACAATCATGGAAAATAGGTTACTAGAATGGCTTTGTTGGAAGTGGAACTGTGGAGCCCAAAACAGGGTGGTGCACTGCAACGAGCAAACTGAAGACTGAAATATCCCCGTGTGTTGACCCTCTCACTTAAAAGAAAACCACTTAGTAGTAGAAAGTGTTTTTCTTTTTAAAACATTAAAGTGAATGAAACGTCTACGTGTTGCTTCTAGACTACACAATTAGTACATGGATGACAACATTTAAAACAAGCCATTTAGTCCTGCATTGACAACAAATTCTAAACCATTGATCTTTGTAAATCTAACTATTATAGGGTGATTTCAGAGGTTTAAGTTCGCAAGCCTAGTGCTCTGTGCATTTCATTTTGAAATGCAACTACAACCATACATCAAATGTTCATTGAAAGGTTGAGTAATTTATGATATAAATAATAAACATGTGTTTTAAACTTGCTTTAAACTTTAATGCGCTAGGATTGACATCAAGGCCAAGGGGTTGGTAACTTAATGTTGCAAAGGACTTAATAAAATGAATAATGATACCAGGAACTAGGGGAGAAGGTCAACAAAAAATTAGAAATCAATAACATTTCAGTAAACCCTAACAAGAGTGACAACTTTTAGTGTATAATGTTTTTTGTCAATTTGATGGCAACATTCTTTTTTCATTTGTATTGCTTTATGTTTTTGTTTGCTAACAAATTGGGCACCTTGAGATATCACAATTCCATGTCAAAATTATAGGGTAACAGTTTTAAATCTACATGCAATTATTTCATAAATAGATAATACTTAATTTCTTAAAGGAAAAAAATTGATTTGAATAGATTCATAGACACTGAACTCAAAAAATAATTCTTTATTGTAAATGAATAATGAAGAATAACACAACCATTTATTTTATTACAATTGAATTACAATGTCACATTATTACATATCTTTTTGAAGATGAGTGGAGCATGCAAGTGCCAAACTCCTATTTGGTATAAAAAACATATGTTATTTTACATAGTACAAATACAAATGTAAGTGCCAAGCTTCTGCTGGACCACTGGTGACAACGTAATGCAAATGTCTCTCTGAAAATAAATCCATGGGACTTGTCGGGTCAACCATGCACTCTGAAAATAAATGCATGGGACTTTCTTGGTAGGCCATGGGCACTCAAAATAAATGCATGGGGCTTGCCTAGCCAACCATGTTGGGGAAAGGGGAGTTGTGAAGATACAAAATTTACTTATCCCCTTTGACAACTAGAGTCATGTAGAAGATGAGGGGTAGTAATATTGCCCCCATCTTTTACACATAGCCTCCATGCACTGGAATAACACTTATCTCCATTAGAGCTCCTCATCCTGGTTTAAAACCAGCCTCAAAAGTCAGGTGAACCAAATCAACTTCCTTCCAATTTTACTCATTCTGAACTTGAAGGAAATTGGTCTTTTACTTTGTAACTACATAATTGGAGATAGGATAATTTAGAGTATCCCCAATAATACCACATCATCTTCTTCTTGAATCCTTATTAACCCTACAAAATGAAAACCCTTATGACAATTCAAACGTTGCACTCAATAGTAAAGCCTTTAGCCTTCAACGAATGATTTCAATTGTGCTCACTATCCTTATTTATGGGCTAATAGTGCCACTACCAGCCTGATCCTTGTGTACACCTCACACGTGTCATGTGTGAGGTTGGGTATAATCATAATCATGATTCGCGCAAACCAAAAAACCAACTTAATCAATTGATGTAACTTAAAACTTACATTTACAATTTAAATGTTTAATTTGATTGATGTCTGGACTCTAGCAGCCCGCCTACATGCAAACTATACCTCAAGCTGACAAGCTGTCAATTGTCAAAATCTCTAGTGCCACTCAAATGATATGAAATCATTACAAATCTTGTTTCACTAGATCACTGGATTATTGACATCATCATCTACAATTCTACAATACATCGTACAGTTTTCAATATAAAGTTATCCAATCAATCGCTTTGGATGTTCATATGGCATTAATCTGCGTCACTGCCTGCAGTACCACAACCACACTTTCTTCAAAAACTAAGATTGAGAATTTCAATAGAATAAATGAAAGGTAGAGTAATTCGACACATTGAAAAGAGAGAATTAAATGTCTTGTTTTACCTTAATCATTATCAATGTCCACTAATAAGTCACAATAAATTTTGCTCACTTATGATCAAGACTATATGTTGATAATTATTATTAGTTTTAAAAGCCACATTTTTATATTGATCAAAGAAAAAAGGATTTACAAGAATGGAGCCACGAAAAAGTATTTTAATTTAAGTAGCTATTGCTAAAGATTGAAGCACATAGTACATAACCAGCGTGACCAAAAATCCACTAACCATGACAAAAATTGGTCACAAAGTACATATTACGAGAACTGCTACACTATACAATAAAATATAGACACATGACACGTCACACAATTCACTACTATTTTTTTGTAACATTAGCTGAGGCCATCAACCAGGTGTTTGAGTAGAACATGAATCGAATTTAACAAACTAACAACAAAGAAGAAAAGAAAATCACCCAAAACCTTCCTCCAAAACTCCAAAATCTTTAATGATTCAGTTTTTGTATCACATAGTAGACCCCATCTCATATTAACCAAGGCAAGAGCTTGCATTGTAGAAGCATGCAATTCCATTTTCCTGAAGATTCCACCAACAGGAACTAACCCACTTTCACAATTGTATTGCTCCAATGCCAACTCCAACAAAGAAATAGAGTAAATGAAAGGGTACAAATAACATATTGCCAGCGTCTTCACCAAATATTTATCAAGCAAAATATCCATGTAATTGGACAAGAAAGTCGAAGCTACGTTAGAATATAGAGCATGAGGGTTACATTCTAAAGCCATTCCCTACCCAAAATTATTCTTATAGCATCCTCAACTTGCACACAAGGAATTGTAAAAACCATTCCCAAATTTCATTTGTCGTATACATCAACCCTTCTTTTCTCCCAAAAACATTTGGGTAGCATGACACGCCATGAAGACTCCATAATATCATAGTTAAATTGAGAATAGAGAAGAAATAAATCAAAGCCAAATATATTATAAATGATATGAAGAACATCAAGTTGGTGAAGTATATATAGAAGTTAGAATGAAGACAATGAGTATGACATCAAATACTCACACTTAACATTTTTAAATTCACCAGTACCACTATCATTGATGTGACAATTAACATTTATTTCAACACTTGACTCCGTAATCATTGATGTGACAATATTATTTTGAAAAAATTGTGACAATATTATTCCAAGTTACCCATGATAAAATCCATGTTTCGGCCTCCCTGCTTCCCTGTTGGATTTAACCTATGTGCAACTTTCAACAACAGGGAGGCGGAGAGTGACCCACATTAAATTTGGTGCTTCACATTTGTGTGCTCTTTTCCTTAAGACCATTCTCTTATGCATAACCCTCAGACCAAATGGATGACCTAGATTAAGATGTCTTGCTTACCTTTAAAACAAGTGCTTAAAAGGTATGTCCACCACAAATGACAAGATGGCTACATCAATCAACATTAATTTATAGGTTAATTCGATTGGGAATTTGGGGGAATGTGTGGCAACTGGCAGTCGACAGGATCACAAAAAGATTTGTGCATAAAGAATGCATGACACGTTTGACGTTGGTTTTCATTTCTTGGTATGGTCTCCATAAGGCTGCAGGAGGTTTTGCTAAAAATATGGGTTGTTGTGCTCATTTTTCTCAAATTGGCTTAACGTTCTCGACAAACACTAGGGGGAAATCAAGAATCCTCTATTTTTGAATTCCATGAACCAACATAATGATTTCTGTGGTGAAATCACTGAGAAATGATTGAAAGGGATAATCGTGTCCAAGCACCCATTGGTGCTTCAGGAGGTGAAGGGTGTTTTGGGCCCAAAATTTCTGCTAGCTACCCACAAGCTCAGGGGGAATTCAAAAATACATGCCATGCTTCTGGAAATGCTCGTGTACATAGGTCTCTCAAAAGCTCAGGGGAAGAAGCTTTTCCAAATTATTTTTCCACACTCTCTATTGGAAAATATTGACGCGACACTAGAAAACATCAATGCCAATTTAATGACCCCTCTACCATTGCACTACTACAAGGCTCATGGGAATGAATGGTTGGTACCAAAGTTTCCCCCGGTGCACTCATTGGACCATGTAGCTCTCAAAAATTGGTGGGGGGAGATTGACTAGTGTATCTACTTTCTTCTATGTGTGGCTAACATTCTCAAAGACTAGCTAAAGGGTTGGGTGAAGGAATTTGTGATGGCATAAGCTCACAATGGGGAAAGGTGGTCTTCAAAAGAGGAGGATTGGGAGCTGGGAACTAGTGAAGAATGGGTAACGAATGACACCAGGAGCTGGGAGGAATGAGCAAACCATCCTGCCCATAATGCCTATGGTGGTGATTGTCTGGTGATTCTGAATGCAATCAAAGCCAAGAAGACCAGTGACGTTGGTTATAGCAAATCCTAGAAGACTAGCAAGGCTAGCTACAACAATGCATAATATGGTGTCTATGCAAGGTCATTTTGGTTTGTGATGGTTTGTAGTCCATATAAGTGTCTAGTTTTAGTTCGTTCAATACTTGGGTCTTTAATGTTTTGTGGAAATGAAGGAATACAAAAACTCTTTTTGATTAATACAAGGTGCTACCCCATTTAGCAGCTATTTAACTATAAAAAAAACATGTGCTTAAAAGTTAAAAGGCTCCTTTAGTAGAGCAGGCTTTAACACTAGTTCCTTAATATTTCTTTAATATTTTGCACCTTGCTATAGTTCCTTCGATGGTTCTGATCATTCCTTAATATTATTTAATTTATTTTGGTTGTCATGAATTTAAGTGATTTAATAAGTAATAAAATCTCAACCATTGATTTCTAAAAATCTAACAGTTCTAGTGTTATTCTAGAGGTTTCAATTCACAAGTCTAGTGCTTCAAAGATTTACTTCTGGAATTCAACTACAGTCGTCCATGGAAAATTCATCAAACACTCTGTTGGAGTACGTGAGACACTAAGAGGGGGGGTGAATAAGTGTCTAGACAAATTCATTCAATTTTTTGACTTTTAAACAAACCTTTTTAAACCTTTTGAGAATAGTATGAATTATGTTTCAAGAGCTAACATGTGAACCAATTTGAACTGTTGATCCTTAATCACATAAATTTAAGTGCAAAAATGTATAACTATGAAACACTAAGATCACAAATGAAACCAAATAAAAGGACCATAACACAATGAATTTATTGAGTGGAAAACCCTCTTGGGGTAGAGAAACCACTCATAAAATCACCTCACTAGCTTAATGAACCTCACTAGTTATAGAATGGATCATTGGAAAGAATGGTCTCACTGACCAAAGAACCTTACTGGTTACAAGAATGTCTCACTAGAAATAAACCAATACCTTACTGGCAATGTGTCTCACTAACATTAAATGTGCCTCATTGGCAATGATCAATCTGTCTCACTGACTTGATCATTTTAACTACACTATACACTTTTGAATAAAATCATTAACTATAGAGGATCGCTCAATTTCTCTACAAATCACATTTCACTTTCAATCTAATACATTTAATATCTTAAAGATTCATTTTTCTAGAATCTCTAAAATACAAAATATATTAGTGATAAAATATGTTTTGCATCATGTTTGCAAAACTTTAATTACACAATTTTGTTTACACATTCAACATGATAACTCTGTGAAAAGCACCGATCATCAACACTGATAAATCACTATTTATATAAACATTCCATAGTATTCAAGATATTGCCAACTATCATACATTACAATCATCAAAGAAACCTTTGAAACTGACTTCATAACTACCTGCACCTATCGAGTCACTGTGGTGTCTTTTAAAATATTTTAAACTACCTCTTAATCTGCCTTTAGCAAGTAACCGAATTATAAACATGTTGCTTTTTAATAAATAATAGCAATCATTAATCTTGTGAGGCTTAACATGTCCATACCTATCAACAAAGAACCTGAAAAGAACAACTTACAAATCACAACCACACAACCGAAATTCTGACTGTCACAAAAAAAAATTCCAGCTCTCCAAACTTCGAGATCTCAAATTTCAAACCCTAAGTTTCTCGTGCCCTAACCAAGCACTCCAAATAATGATTTCACAAGGAAATGTGTTGCTTTTAAAAAATGTATCCAAGAAGTTTCTGCCTTCCAAACATTTTTAATGTGCCAAAATACTAAACTCAACACATACCTTATTGACCACACAAGTTGTCCTCATTAATATGCCTAGAGAAATAAAAACCATGTATATGCTATAAAATAAAACATGTTGATGTGTCTTTTTCACATTTCTACATAAGGTAGTGCACACCATAATATTCTTATAAAGATAATCTCAACACTTGTTAGAAACAAATCTTGTGAAATCAACAAACATATTATGATGCTCATATAGACCTTTCACTTTGAAACCTTGCCATATTTGACATAATTCCAAAACACAAATGCTATTGTCTTTTTCATCAAAAATGAAACTTTTCTAATCACATATGTCATGTGTCATATACCATGCAAATAAAAGTATAACTCACAAATGTATAACTCACCAATTCCATTTTGATCAAGAGCAACCTGTCAATGATCCATCAATATCAAACTATATACCTATATATACTGTATTAACAGTGAACCACACCATCAACCTTTTTGACATCAATGAAAAAACCTTGTGCCAAAGGTCAACAAACTTCCCCTTTGGCATTGATGCCAAAACCAATCTAAAAACGATCCACCTCATCACTCTTTCTCCCCCTTTTTCACAGAAATGACAAAGAACAACGTTTATCCAAGTATCTAAGAGTACTTGTCCATGATCATTGTACTATGAATGTTCACTGAATCAAGATGTCACTAAGAGTCACTGAATGTTACTGATGTAACCATATGCCAATATAGTCATAGTACCATATAACATGGAAATACAACTTGTAACCTATGAGCATGTCACATTAATCACCAACAATCATATGCTATGTCCATGAAACAAGCAAGTATAAATGTATCCATTTTTCAAGTGATACCTGAGAATTGAATACTTGTTACCTTGTCATCTTTCTTTGTCACCAAGGGCTGAATATTAGTTACAAAGTACTACCATATACCATATTCAAGCATGCAAAACAACAATTGTACCATACTCACTATCATTCTAAGACAATAAAGCACTCTTGTCACTAATTAAAAAAATGAAACAAAATGATACTGCATTGATACTGAACAGAATCACAAATATGTTAAAATCACTGTCTAGATCACTGATCAAAGAATACTAAGATCACAATGGGATCACATATGAATATTGCAATACTGAAGCAGTGAAACTCACTTAATCAACCAAAAAAAAAAATAGAACTTTGTTTTGATCAAGAGCTCAAGCATTACTATCACATAAGCATCACTAAAGAACACCAATCCATCAGATGAATAACTAATCTCAACTGGTTATGTGTAGAGTATGCTACAACTTGCATATGTTCGAAGATCATATTGTAAATCAAAATGCACTGTATAACAAGGCTAAGAAGAGTAAGCATAAGATCCTGTAAATGATATGAATTAGAGTACTATAATGATTAAAGTATGTGTATCCAATTCCTGAAAGAACAATATGTTCCAAATTAGAGCAAAGTCAATGACAAGGACTGGAGTTTGTACAAAGAAGAACTACATTCCTGAATACCACTGTTAATTGTAACATTTGAAAGTGCATCAAAGAAGATATGTACAAGTCAAAATTAATCACTTTCATAAGCAAGCTATGTCAATCAACTATCATTGTTAGTTATATCACTGTGATGCATATGATTATTGTCATAATGTGACATAACCCAATATCAACACCAATAACACTGAATGACATAGTACCACTATACAAATATGCCATAAAACCACATTAACATATGAATATCAAGATCCATTTGAAACCTGTCAATGTATCCAAATACTCAAAATGATGATGTTGTGAAGAAACCATGGCACTATAAAAAATATATCATTGTCAATTGTCAAGAGCATATCAAGAGCACAACAAGTCACTTTTTAAGGCATCACCAAACTCACTGACAAAGTACTATCCAAGCATTGTAACATTGGTCAAGGTCCACAACATTTTCTTTAGTGTAACCACCTGTTGTCATTACAATCCACTGATCATGCAACTAGATGTTAGCACTATAATATACCAAACCCATCACAATATATAATATACATATAAATACTTGGCATCACCAAAAATAACATTTAGACCCTTCTTCATATTTTGAATTTCTTAGATGAATAACTTCTTTTGTCAATTTGCAAACCCCATTATTATTGTTTTTTTTGAGTGTTAACTCCAAGCTGCACCAAACATACAATTATGCTCATGTAACAGATCATTGCCCATGTTAAGACTACTCACAAACACTATAGAATATTCTAATGTCCTATCATAATATACCATGCACTATAAAAAATGAAATTATGCATGCTCACAACATGAAACCAAGCTTAAAAGAGGTCTGAATAGACTTATTTCCACAACATTAGTGAACTCCACTCAATAAGACTGTAAACCTTGCAACGAACTTATCATTTGCAATAGAGAGGATCATTTTATTTTCACTAACCCATGCATCTTACATCTTGTACATTGTACCTTGGATTATCTACACTTTGTAATGATATAGATGATCATATAACTACACCTCTTGAATCATGACAATCCAAGTTTCTAATGTACACACTCAAAGAAACACAACTAAAAGAAATACAACTACTCAAGTAGTTCCTGATGAAGACCAAATTAAACAACATCACACTAAGCATAAATTTCTAAATACCATGGAGGATGTGTACATTGAAAACTGAATCTCATAAGATGGAAAACATCAAACTTCCTTTTTGTATAGCAGCAAACCTCCGATGGGGATAAAAAATAAAACATTTGACAACTCCCCCTGACTTCATACTTCTCCTTAAGTACTCAGAGATGTTTCTTGTGCAACATGCACAAGATTAGGTCCCTTCTCTTCTTTTCCTTTCTTTCTTCTCCAAACCTTCAAAGGCTCTTTCCTTTGTTTAAATAGGTCATCTATCTTCTTGTTGTTTCCAGATGATTTCTTACACTTGCTTCTGCAAAAATTGGCTCTATGTCTAGTACCATTTAGAACTTGTCTTCCACAATCTCTTGCAATGTGACCAAGATGATTACATCTAAAACATGTGATTGTTCTTTCTATATATCAACTCATTAAAATTATTTTTCCCATCATTTTTATTTTTATGCATCCAACATTCTAATTCTTTATGACCATATGCAAAACATAAATAGCAATAACCATTAAATTGTGAGTAGTTATACCTTTTTGAATGATATTGCTTTGAAAACTTGCTTGATCTTCTTCTTCTAGTATCAACAACATTCTCTTTTGATTTCTTATTGTCATCACTTTTTGAAGTTGCAATAGTATAGCTTAAGTCTATTTTCTTCCTTGGAGTATTTCTGACCTTAAAACTTTGTCCTTTGTCATTTGCAGATATAAAAACTATTTTAGTTTTTGACTCTTTTGCACTTGAAGAGGTTTGTCCTATTTCATATCCTAGACTAGTAGTATCACTGGAATGTTTTTGCTTACATAACATATCATCTAGTGCATTAATACTTTTCTCAAGCTTCTTATACTTTTTCTTTCTTTAAAGCAACAACCTCTCCTTCAAGCTTATGAATCTCAAGAGTTTTGGCATCCAATTTAGATTTTGTAACTTCCACTATCCTCTTAGTCTCCTCAATCTCTATTTTCAAATTTAAGATTATGTTATCTGAATCATTAGAAAAATTTAACAAAGAATTCTTTTCTACTCTTTTTCAAAGAATCAAGTTCATCCTCAATCTTTTTACACATTTCTTCTTTAGCTTTCAACTTGACTCCCTTTTCTTCTTCAATTCTTTTTCTTTCTTCCATTTGAACCTTGAGTTTCTTGTTTTCTCTTTCCAGTTTACGAATCATGTCTAGAGTAGAAACAAGCTCTCCTTCAAAATCAACTACTCCTTTAGGGTTACTACCACACTCTTCTATATTTGATTCATTCATATTTACCATGAATTCATCAAAACCTATATTAGACATCTTTTCTTCTACAGGCTATGATTTGTCTTTCTTATTCCTATTCCTCTTTCCCATGACAACCAATACTCCACCAGGAATCCCCTAGTTTAACTCTAGACAAGGGTTTGGCTCTGATACCAATTGTTGGAGTATGTGAGACACTGAGAGGGGGGTGAATCAGTTTCTAGAAAAAATCATTCAATTTGCTGACTTTTAAAAAAACCTTTTAAAAACTTTTGAGAACAATATTAATTATGTTTCAAGAGCTAACATGTGAACCAATCTGAACTGTTGATCCTTAATCACATAAATGTAAGTACAAAAATGTATAACTATGAAACAGTAAGATTACAAATGCAACCAAATAAAAGAACCATAACATAGTGAATTTCATGAGTGGAAAACCCTCTCGGGGTAGAAAAACCACTCATAAAATCACCTCACTGGCTTAATGAACCTGACTGGTTATAGAATGCCTCACTGGCAAGAATGGCCTCATTGACCAAAGAACCTCACTGGTTACAAGAATGCTTCACTGGCAATAAACCAATTCCTTACTGACATTAAATGTGCCTCACTGACAATGATCAATCTATCTCACTGACTTGATCACTTTAACTATAGTATACACTTTTGAATAAAATCATTAACTACAAAGGATCACCCTGTTTCTCTACAAATAATATTTCACTTTCCATCTAATACATTTAATATCTTAAAGATTCATTTTTCTAGAATCTCTAAAATACAAAATATATTAGTGATACAATATGTTTTGCATCATGTTTGCAAAAATTCAATTACACAATTCTGTTTACACATTCAACATGATAACTCTATGAAAAGCATTGATCATTAAACAATGATAAATCACTGTTTATATAAAAATTCTATAGTATTCAAGATACTGCCAACTGTCATACAATACAATCATTAAAGAAACCTTTGAAACCGACCTCTTAATTTCCTCCACCTATTGAGTCACTATGGTGTCTTTTAACATCTTTTAAACCACCTCTTAATCTACCTTTAACAAGTAACATAATTATAAACATGTTACTTTTTAATAAAAAATAGCAATCATTAATCTTGTGAGGCTTGACACGTCCATACCTATCAACAAAGAACCTGAAAAGAACAACTTATAGATCACAACCACACAATCGAAATTCCAACTGTCACAAAAAAATTTCCACCTCTCCAAACTCTGAGATCTCAAATTTCAAACCCTAAGTTTCTCATGACCTAACTGAGCACTCCAAATAATGATTTCACAAAGAAATGTGTTGCTTTTACAAAATGTATCCGAGAAGTTTCTGCCTTCTCAACATTTTTCATGTGCCAAAATACTAAACTCAGCATGTGCCTTATTGACCACACAAGCTGTCCTCATTAATATGCCTAGAGAAATAAAAACCATGTATATGCCATAAAATCAAACATATTGATGTGTCTTTTTCACATTTCCATACAAGGTAGTGCGCACCATAATCTTCTTATAAAGATAAGCTCAACACCTGTTAGAAACAAATCTTGTGAAATCAACAAACATATTATGATGCTCATATAGACCTTTCACTTTGAAACCTTGCCATATTTGACATAATTGTGAAACACAAATGCTATTGTCTTTTTCATCAAAAATGAAATTTTTCTAATCACATATATCATGTGTCATATACCATGCAAATCAAAGTATAACTCACCAATGTATAACTCACCAATTCAATTTTGATCAAGAGCAACCTGTCAATGATCCATCAATATCAAACCGTATACCTGTATATACTATATTAACAATGAACTACACCATCAACCTTTTTGACATCAATGAAAAAAATTTGTGCCAAAGGTCAACACACTCATAGTTATATTGATTTTTGCTAACATCTAGTTACAGATATGGAATATCCTTTGCACATATTTCCTTCATTACTTTGGTCCAAGGATTCAATTATTTTAGAAGGTTGATCATTCATCCTTGTTTGGCCTTTACATCCTTTGTGTAAAACGTTCTTAATTTTTTAAGCCTTGGCCCTACGTTCTTCCTAAGCGGTCCCTCTTTTAAAACAAACTTTATGCAGGTGAATATTTCTACCACTTAAGTTCTTCTATCGCTCATCACCAAAATCCTTCAACCCATTGGGTTCATTATTGCGATGAGCGATGAGCCTTGATCTCACCACGTGTCAGCATCTAACGATTCTAGTGTTATTCCAAAGGTTTCAATTTGCAAATCTAGTGCTTTAGAGATTTACTTCTGGAATGCAACTACAACCCTCCATCAAAAATTCATCAAACGATCGTGGTTATATTGATTTACATTGACATTTTGCCACTTAATTTTTTTTATTAGTTTGAGATTATGCTAATTCGCCAATTTTTTTTCTTATTCATTTGAAAATATGTTTAATTCGCCAATGAAAATATTTTTTTGGTTTGAAAAAAAAATTAATTGCCAACAATTTTTTTCTCTATTTTGAAAATAGGTTTAATTCACTAATGAAAATATTTTACTGGTTTGAAAATGGGTTTTAATTGCCAATGAAAATATTTTATTGGTTTAAAAAATGTTGCAATTCGCTAGGATTTTCCATAGACTTCTAGTGATTAGAAAATATACACCAATTGAGATTTTCTTTCTCGAAAAAATGAAAAAATTTGCCACTAAAATTAATATTTTTATCGGGAAGTATACAAGATTCACTAGGATTTTACACCTTCGCCGAAGGGGGGTTTCTTAAAGTTATCCCCGAGTAGGAGCCAAACAATACAATAACCAAAAAAGGAAACAACAATTGTGAATGGATGTATGAAGAACACGACAATAAAAAAATGGGGAATAAAAATATATATATGGAAAATAAAATGTAATAATTACAACGTAAGGAGATTTTGCAAAAGTTTACAACATAATTACCCTAATTAAATCACATAAAGCAAACAACCAAGATATAATAATGGAGATAGTTGACATGACTCATTCCCCCAACTGAAAGTATGACATCATCCTTGGAGTTACCACAAATAATAATGTAAAATAAAAGTAATACATATGAATTAAAGGAAAAATATACCATCCAAAAGTTTATCATTAAAAGTACACTATAGGAAGACATGGAAAAAGACAATAAAAGAGAGATGGAGGAAGTGACAAGCAACTGATTGGTGATGAGGTGTTGGCCAAGTTGGTGATTTGAATAGGATGGAACAAGTAGGTCAATTGCTAGGTGACGTGCCATGGGAGCGACGAAGTTGGAAAACATGTAACAGAATCCATGGGGGCAGTGATGAAGCTTCGTACTAAAGTGATGTCGTTGACAAGATAGATGTGATAGTGTAACATAGAGAGAAACCACTAAGGCTAAGCTGGAAGAAAAGCTGACATGGACACATAATGGATGTCATGTGGAGAAGAATATGGAGGAAGCATAAAGTGAAAGAAATGACAGAAGTGAGTGGGACACAGGCTCGCCAATCAAAGGAAGGAAGCAAATTGAAACCATCAACGACATGATAGGAAGAGGCAAATAGATGGAACCACCTACTGTACGCAAAATTACAGGGCCAACGAAGCCAAAAGTAGGGCTCACATGTCACAAAATGGAAGCGACAAGAGAAAAAGATGTTGAACATCCTATCGCCAGGGCGACAGGAGCATTAAAGAGGTGATATCCTATCGCCAATGCAACAGGAGGGTATTGTTGCATTATCCTTTGAATTTTTATATTTTTTATTATTTTTTTAAAAAAAATTGTTCTTATTTTTTAATGTAAGATTGTCGATGACTCGGTGTAAGATTGTCGATGACTCGATTTTCAGACGGACATCACTTGGAAGTGCCAGAAAACCCGATTTTCACCTGCCAGATCTTTATTACATGTTTTTTTTTCATTTTTTTCATTTTGTTTTCTTTTATTTTTTCTTTTTTTTATATGATTTTTTTCTATTTTATTCCAAAGAGGTGAAAGGAACAAGAGTGAGTTCCTTCACCACATTACATACAAAGGTTCCCTTGGAAAGGGGATGATTATATAGTTTTAAATGATGCTCGTTAACAATGAGAGGCATATGCTCTAAGTTGACATTGCACAATTCAACTACACCATTATTGTAGACAATCTTAATCTCATATGGATCAAGCCAGTGGGTATGAAATTTCCCTTTAAAGTCTTGGAACTACGAGTCATAAAGTAATGCCCATTCACCAAGCTGGAACATGCATTCACAAATTAAGAGATCATGCCACTAGGCTCGCTGTTGTTGCACCACTTTTGTGTGAGAAAGAGCTTGTTGACACATCTCATCTAGGGAGTGGAGCTAAGCAATATTATCCTTCTGGGCCTCACTGAGACTCACCCCAAGATGAAGAAAAATGTTTAGAGTCTTTAATTCAAATTTAATTTGCAAAACAACCTTCTTGAACCATAGATGAGCTCATATGGTGTCAATCTAGTGGTTGTCTTCTAGGTTGTTTGATAGGCCCAAATTTCTTTAGGAAGCCAGTCTGCTCAATCTCTCTTGTGTAACACCATTGTCTTCATGAGAATATTTTCCAACTCTTGATTTGTTACTTCCACTTTCCCATTGGCTTGTGGATGGTATGGAGAAGACTTTTGATGCTTTATTTCATATTCTTGCACCAATGCAACAACCAAATTAGAGGTGAACTGTGCTCCCTGGTTTGTAACAATTTCTATGGGTACACCGTACCTGGTAAAAATATTAGAATATAAGAAGTTAGCAACTTTCATATCCCTAGCATGTTTCAAAGTTACTACTTCTACCCATTTAGTCACATAATCAATACAAACCAAAATATATTCTTTTTCCCTAGGAGGATTAATGGGTCCTACAAACTCCAAACCCCATTTTTCAAAGGATTCAATTGATAATTGTGGGTGTAAGTGCATTTCACCAGAGCATGTAGGATGGCCCATACATTGACACTTATCACAATGTTGAACAAACCTCTTACAATCTTTTTGGATCATTGGCCAATAATATCCTACAGTTAAAACTTTGTTAATCATTTGTTGTACCGCAAAATGGCCTTCACAAGGCTTAGAATGGAAATCATGGAGAATATCAAAACATCTTTTGTAACACAGCTACACATAACATTATCAATTCCACTATGAAATAGTAAACCATTAATCCAATTATACTTCCCACTAAGTCCTATAAGCTTGCATCAGTCTCTTAGAGAAAAGTGGGGTGGAAATCTGCAGGTAACAAGATAGTTAGCAATACCAACAAACCATGGGCTCTTTATAGAAATAGCAAAAAGATGTTCATCCAAAAAAGTATCATCCATAGGGATTGGTTCACTAAAAAATTATAGTTTGGATAGAAAATTAGCCACCATGTTCTCTCACCCTGGTTTGTCAAGAATAGTAATGTCAAATTCCTGCAAGAGAAGCAACCATCGAATCACTCATCCTATAACAACTGGTTTATTCATCAAAAATCTAATAGTGAAGTGATCTATATCTATAAAGACCTTGTGTCTAGTTATATAGTGGCAAAATTTATTTATCGCATAGACTACAACCAAGAAATCCTTATTAGTTACTATATAATTTACCTCTACACCAATAAAATTCTTACTAATATAATAGATGGAGTAAAAGAGAGAATCCTCTTTTTCCAAGTACTGCTCCCATGGAGTTGTTTGATGCATCGGTATGGATGTGAAATGGAAGTTCCCAATTGGGTCCTCATAGCACAGGTGTAATTATAAGTTTACCTTTAATTTCTTTGAAAGCTTGCTAGCACTTTGGTGTCCACGAGAAATCAACATCTTTTCCTAGCAAAAGAAAGAGAGGTGAAGCAATCTTGCTGAAATTTTGGATAAATCTATGTTAATAACTAGCATGTCCCAAAAAACTACACACATCTTTTGGAGAAGTAGGCATGCATAAGTCTCAAATTATTTTTAACTTCTTGGGATCCACTTCAATTCTTATTGCAGAAATATAATGTCCCAAAACAATACCTCCAGTCATTAAAATGTAACATTTTTCATGACTTAAAGAAAGATTAGTATCAATACATCATTTAAGAACTTTTTCAATATTTTCCTTAGCTTCATCATATGTATCACCATAAACAATAAAATCATCCATATACACTTCCACACAATCATGAATTAAATCTGCAAAAATACTTAGAACAACCCACTAGAAGGCAGCAAGTGCATTACACAATCTGAAAGGTAAGACATTATAGGAAAATGTACCCCAAGGGCAAGTTAAGGTAGGTTTTTCTTGATTTTTTGGGGCTATATGGATTTGGTTATACCCACTAAATCCATCGAGGAAGGAAAATAACTTCTTTCCAGCTAGGGTTTCTAAGACTTGATCAATAAAGGGAAGTGGGAAATGGTATTTCTTAGTAGCCTTGTTAAGGGCCCTATAATTGATGCATATTCACCATTTTCCATTCTTTTTAGGAACTACCACAAGTGGAGACACACATTGGCTATTCAAAATAGGATAGATAAAACCTACACTAAGTAGCTTTTGAAGTTCATCCTTAATAATTTCACATAAGACAAGGTTCAATCTCCTCTGGGGTTGTCTCACAAGTTTACTACCTTCCTCTATATAGATATGATGTCTGCAAGTAGCAGGATGAACACCTATCATATCTTGGTAATCCCAAGCAAAGGCCTCTTTATGGGAACACAACATTGCAACAAGGTCTTCTAATTGTGAGGCACTCAAATTGGATTTATGTTACGCATTTTTCCAGGTAAGATTTTGGTAGCTTGAGACTGTACATGGCTATTTACAACAAGAAATTGTGAATTAGACGAAGATGGATAAGAATTACTAGATATCAAAAATGGACTATATATACAAGTATGTGGCAATAGTTGATGTAAAGTAATAAAATGATGAATAGAATGTGAATTACTAACTAATGGAAAATTTTCAAATGGGAAATTATCACTTATACCTATGGGAAAAATCATTGTCTCTAAAACATTATCAACCAAATAATATTTTTGCAAGAAATTATTAAAAATATTTTCTTCTGATATCTCCTCAAACTCCCTACTTTGATTAATTGTCAAAATAGGTAAAGACTCTATCGATCCATAATAGATCTTTTGTTTCCAACAATGGTTGTGCTGGAGGGTATAACATCAGTTGTTTCATTTTCTCCCCATTCAAAATCACCATGTTGCTAGACCTATATTAATAAAAGCATTAACAATGACTAACCAAGGTCTTCCTAAAATTAACAGGTACCTCCCTAGCTTAATCTTTGGTTGCAATATCATAAATTATGTGGGATACTCCCAAGACTCAATAGAAATGATAATGTCTTCAATCATACCTTCTGGTTTTACAAGGGAGCAATCAACCATTTGCAAGACCGTTGGAGTAGGTCTTAGTCCTTGAAGGGCTAGTATCTCCTTAGTCTCGTTAGTCATTACATTTATAGCTGCTCCTAGATCCACAAGTGTATTTGGAATTACTACATCACGTGATCCCACAATACCCATTTACAATTTTTGGCCAAACTAGAAACTGAATTTATTTTTTCTAACTAAATCTTCACTTTCAGACACCTATAGTGGCTAAACCGTGAGGAATTTGAAGATGATGTAAACTAGTGATTTGTGACATTTTGTTTGTAGATTCTAAATATATTTTTTCAAAAATTTTGGAATCAGATTGCACTTCTTTTTCCATCTCCTTCAAAAACTAATTTTTTCAGTAAACACCATTTTTAAGGATGACGCTCACCGTATAACACATAACTTTTTTTCCATGAAAGATAAAATTCTATTTTTTTTAAATTTAGATTTGTAACTATGATATCTATTGCTTTCAATTAGTTTCATAGTGTTTTATTGAATATTTTTTCCTTAATCAAGTTTTGAAGTCAAACCAATTACAATTCAGACATAGGCATACCATATAACACAATTTTTTTTGTATGTATCAAAATTCAATTTTTTTTTTATTGGATCAAGGACTTCAATATCTAGTGCACTCATATTTTTCAATTTTTTTTTGATAATCTTCTATTTTTCCACATGTGCAGAACAAAGAGCTTGATTTTCAGTGAAAAACCTACATTCATAAGAAATAAAAAATAAATATAATAATCAAATTAAATTTAATTAAAATTATACTTTTTTGGAAGCTTATAATAAGGACTATTACTTACAAAAAATAAATTTTAAATGAATTCATTTGGTCTCCCAAAATGTAAATCAAAAGTGGTTTTTTATCAACATTTTGATAGGTGTAAAGGAGACTCTGTTATAGGTATGGTTTAAAACTAGCGAGGTTCTATCCAAGGGGGATTGGTCTAAGGTGGTTTGATCAAACCCTCTTCAATTGGAATCCTTTAAATGGAACTTTCCAAGGCTTAAATCATTATATTTTCTAAAAATATGTGATCTCATCAAAAATTAGGATCAACATTGGGCTCCCAGGATCAACATACTTAGGGACATAGATCCTCCCCAACATTAAATCTGCAAGTTGTCCAATGACTTGGATCATCTTGGGATCCTGCTTCTTCTGTTGTTTTCTTCCACATAGTTCCTTGACTGCTATGGTGTACATTGGAACATCTCGAATGTCTTGCAACAAAGGAATTTTTATGTTAACATTACATAACTCATTCATAAACTCAAAATATGATTGAAATGTTTCCTATTATTTTGGTTGCTCTTGCAAACTATCAAGAAATCGGGGCCTTGGTTATTGTTCTTCTATTTCAACTGGAGGATCCTCTAATTTTGTGATGGTTTTCCCTTGAAGATGCTTCCCTGATCTTAGGCATACACCATCTATTTCTAATGCATTGACATGATAAGTTAGGAACCTTACACTTCATTGTTATAAAATGGTTGAACAACCTTATTATTCGGATTAGGTGATGGTTGTGTGGGCATAGGAATGGATTTCAGAGGTTGAGATGAACTAGATGGCTGAGTAGACGGTGATGGGATAGGTGGCAAGAGTTGTTATGATTGTTGATAGGGATTTATTGTTGAAGGTGGTGGATATGGAGGGAATGACTGGTATTGTGGGTATGCTGGTGGTGGCGCTCGCCATGTTTGCCACTATTGTGGAGCATGTGGATATTATTGAGTCCACTAGGGGTAGTATGGAGGTTGTTACAAACCTCCAAACCATCCAAGTTGGTTTGAGAAATAATTTTGTTGAGAAGGAATTTGGGGTGCAGCCTGATAATCAGTTGGGGGCACTCCCTGTGGTTGCTAAGGTCTTCTCTGGGACATGAAGTAAACAAGATCATCTATGTATTCTACTTCAATCATACCTACAAGAAGATGTTTTAAAATAGTTTCCCTATTAGCTTCCTCTAAAGAATAGATTTTTGTTCTATTATATGGACATTCTTCACAACTATTCATTTTACAAAAAATAAGTCAAAAGACAGCTAAGGCTATTTTAGCCTCCTCCTGCTTCCTTTAGGTATATAAAGTATCTATCTAATTACCCATATGGCTGAGTAGGTCGGTCTTAAGATCCTCAAGTAGTGTATCCAACTCTCATTTTGTAACTCTAGATGTCCCTCTAGGGGAAACATGCTTCCCGACATACCCCCTAGATGAACGGGTAGACCTTGAATAGTTCCTACACACATCACAAATTTCATCAAACCTCATTTTAGAAATATCACCTCCACCCATGAGATTTAAAGTATCCAAACATTCATCTCTAATTCCTTTAAGGAAGAGAATTTTTACAGTGTCATGGGTCAACCCTGTGTGTCTGGTTCTTTGTAGACTAAATAGGAAAGGCTCCAAATAATCTTCTAAAGTTTCTTCCTCACATTGCATGATACAAAATATCTCATCCTGTGATTCCTTAGTCCTACAATATTCTTGGTATTTTTCCAATAATTTTTTCTTCATGTCATCTCAACTATGAATGGTTTCTTGCCCTGGTCCCATAAACCACCTCAATGTTGCATCCTTTAAAGTAGCCAAAAATAATTTTCAGCTTCTATGCCTATTGGATGCTGCTGATATGTGGTTGTCATTGATGTTAACACTATTGGCATTAATGTCTTTAAGGCTATATATGTCGAGGATATTGAGAAAATTGTAATAAAATAAGTTGCAGGAAGTCAGTGATGCAATGAAGTTCAGTATGTTAGCTAGCTCAGTATGTTGATGATCAGAGGTTGTGGATTAAAGGGTTTGTTGTCGAGTATATCTAGTTTATCCACATAAAGTTTTAGAGATCCGCATGAATATTTGATCAAGTTATGAGTATATCTGTTTTGACAGTTATTTTGTTGCTTTAGTTGGTATTCTTGAAAGAAGATGATGTGATTCTAGTAGGTTGAGTTGTTGTAGATGCTTCTGTGGTGATTCATGATGCTTTTGGATGTTTCTATATTGTGATCTATCAGTGTTGTTGATCTGCATTGATCATTGTGATTGCGATTAGTGATTTTCCTCTATGAGTTCATGTTTTTCATGTTCTTGGGCAACATGGTGTTTGTAGCGTGTTGTGGATCTTTGAAGCATAACTGTTTGAGTTGTTTCATGTTCGAGGATGTTGTTTTGGGCCTTCACTATGTTGTGTCTGACATTGGTTGATTCACATTGATAATTATTTATTGATTTGGGCCAAAAATTTGTACATGTTTTATATTTTGTTAAAAGCCGACATGTAGATGATCTTATCTCTAGTCGCGGATATATATGACTGACTGTTTATTCCATTTAAAGGCATGTGAGTGAATGATGTGTGAGTAGTGTGCAAGTGTTGTGTGTGAATAATGTTCTAATCATTTGAAGGAAAAAGTAAAGTGTGAAGAAGTGAGCATATTTTTATGAGCTTAACTAGAACTGTAACCAACCATTAGCAGATGTTATTTTCTTAGTTAAAAATATTGTGGATGTAATCCAAATGTTTCTATAAGATAATGTGTCTTCCTTTAGGTAGTAAGCCTATTTTTATTTGAGCAGTGAACTCTAGGAAATGTGCCTAAATGCATGTGCATTCCCCATTTTTCTCTTATAATTTTAAGAGGGTATAATCTTGTGGACTAACCTCCACCATGGTTTTTCCCCTAATAGAGTTTCCACATAAAAAATCTCCGTGTTATGTGTATTTTTGATGTGGTAATGGTTTATGCTTTCATGTTTATTTATCAGATCTGAGAATAAGTTGAATAAGTCTAACAAGTTTAATTTCTGAGACAACTGATTCACCCCCCTCTTAGTTGTTTTCCCTTGTGTTGCCAAAAATTGGTATCAGAGCAGGTTCCTGAGAAGCAGTTTAATAGCTTGAGGTGATCTGGGATGGCGGCATATAAGAAGGATAGTCCAAGATTTGATGGAACTAATTATTCTTTGTGGAAGACTCGAATGGAGTGTCATCTAAGATGCATTGGTGAACCCTACTAGACAATTAAAAAGAATAGATATATCATCCCATAGAATGGTCCTTCTACTTCTGCTGAGATTAAGGATGTTGAGTACAATATCAGGGCTAAGGAAGCATTGTTGAGTCTTTTGATTGATTCTGAGATGACAAATGTAATGAATTTGAAGACTGCTTATGAGATCTAGAAAAAATTGGAAACTTTGTATGAAGGTGATGCACATGTGAAGATTGCTAAGTTGCAAAGCCTGAAAGGGAAATATGAAGTGTTGAGAATGGGTGAAGATGATAATATCACTTCCTTAATGCAAAGAGTGAATGAAATTGTGTGTAGCATCAAATGTACTAGTGGAACATTGGAAGAATCAAAGATTGTTGCTAAAGTGCTTAGATCCTTGCCTACTGCATACAAAGCCAAAGCTACTGCTATTGTGGAGATCTGGAATGTGACAAATGTAACTAGAGATATGTTGATTGGTAAGCTTATTGTTTTTGAGTTAAGTGATTTTGGTGATTCTCTTCCTAAAACAAAATCTGCATTTAAGGCTACTATCTCCAGAAAAGATAAGTAGAAATATGATCTGAGAGAAATTTCTTCTAGAAAAATGTTTAAGTATGAGGAGGAAATGAGAGAGATTGAAGAAGAAGAGAGAAAACTAGATGAGCTTGAAGCACTTATTGTCAAAATGGAATCTAGAGGAGAAGGTAAGTATAAAGGGAAATTAACTATTAAATGTTTTTCTTGCAATAAGATAGGTCATTTTGCATCAAGATGTCTAGAAAGAGTTCCTAAGCCAAGACTTAACAAGCCTAGATTCCAAAGAAAGTGTTATTTTGCTACTAATGAAGGTGTGACAAATGATAAATCTGATAAAGGGAATGCGAGTGAGGACGAATGGGTATTTATTGCTATCAAGGAAAATGATCCTGTACCTATTGAATTTGCTAATGTGGAGAAAGCCCTAGCTGCAAGAATTGGAGAAAAAGATGAATGGGTGATCGACAGTGGATGCTCTCATCACACGACATGTGATAAAAGTAAGTTTTTGAGCCTGGAAAAGTATGATGGTGGTGTTGTAAGATTTGGTGATGACAAAGCAGGTGTTATCTGTGGCAGAGGATCCATTTCTCTTGATGGTAAGCATAATACTGATGATGTTCTATATGTGGAAGGTTTGAAGCATAATCTCTTAAGTGTTGGACAGATGGTTGACAAGGGATACAATCTTCAATTCAAGGATGGAAAGTGTAGAATATTGGGGATTTCCAAAAATGTGATTGCTTCTGGTACAAAAAGAAAAGGTAATATATTTCACTTGAATGCTATTGGTAAAAGTTGTTTGATTGCTCAAGTTGATGAAAGTTGGTTGTGGCATAGGAGAATGTGTCATGTTAACTTTGACAATATTATCAAGATAAGTTCTACTCAGGCAGTGAGAGATCTTCCTAAGTTGATAAAACCTTCTAATACTATATGCAAGGAATGTCAATAGGGAAGCAAACTAGAGTTTCATTTTGGAGAAAACAACATTGTTCAAATGAGGTGTTCGAGCTTGTGCATACTGACTTGTGTGGTCCTTCTAGAGTCAGAAGTTTACAAGGATACAGGTATTTCATGTTACTTATTGGTGATTATTTTAGAATGATGTGGGTTACTTTCTTAAGGGAAAAATTTGAAGCTTTGAAGAAATTCAAGATTTTTAAGGCTATGGTTGAGACAAAGACATGTCTAAAGATTAAATGTCTGAGATTAGATAGAAGTGGTGAATTTGCTTTTGGTGAGTTTAATTCTTTTTGTGAAGAGCATGGGATAAAGAGACAATTATTTGCACCATAGACCCCTCAAAAAAATGGAGTTGTGGAAAGGAAGAACATGACAATTGAAGAAGCTGCTAGGACTATGATGCTGGAAGGAAATGTTCCTCATATATACTGGAGAGAAGCTATGAGTATTGTTTTTTACACTTTCAATCGGGTACAAGTCAAAGGTGATAATAGTAAGACTCCTTATGAGCTATGGTATGGTCATAAGCCTATTATTAGATACTTCAAAATCTTTGGGAGTAGATGCTATATCAAAAGAGATGAAGATATAGGAAATTTGATGCTAGAAGTGATGAAGGAATATTTCTTGGTTATTCTACTAAAAGTAAGGCCTACCGGTGCTATAATAAGAGATTGAGGAAAGTAATTGAAAGTGCTAAGGTTAGGGTTGCTGAAGACATAGTTAGACCATCTAGAACCTATGGATATGATTCAGATGATTAGCATGACAGCTCAGATAAAGGAAAGAAAGTTCAGACTTCAAATCAAGTTCAGATCATTTCGGTGAATTAGGAAAATTAAGAGGAAGGAACTAGTGAAAGTGTAGAAGTGAGATTACAAGAGCCTAAAGTTCAAGAACATCCTGAGACTCCAAGGTATGTAAGATTAAATCATTCAGAAGATTAGATTATAGGTGATAAGAACAAAGGTGTTCAAACTAGGAGAAGAATTACAGAAGAATACTGTTTAATCTCCAAGACTGAGCCTAATAGTGTAGATGAAGCATGCAAAGATGAACAATGGGTGGAAGCAATGAAAGAAGAACTACTGCAAATTGAGAAGAATGATACATGGATTCTTGATCCTAGACCTAAGGACAAAGATGTAATTGGAACTAAATGGGTCTTTAGAAACAAACTAAATGAGAAAGGTGAAATTGTTAGAAACAAACCAAGACTGGTGTGTAAAGGATATTCTCAGATGGAAGGAATTGACTTTTGAAGAAAATTTTGCCCCTGTTGTAGGATTGAAGCTGTGAGACTATTTCTTGCTTATGTTGCTTACAAAAACTTCAAGGTTTATCAGATGGATGTCAAGTCAACATTTCAAAATGGTGAACTAGAAGAAGAAGTGTATGTTGAGCAACCTGATGGATTTCAATTGAATGATCAAGGAGATATGGTTTGTCGATTGAAGAAAGCATTGTATGGACTCAAGCAAGCCCCAAGAGCATGGTATGCTAGATTGGACAAGTATTTGTTGAAGCTTGGATTTAATAAAGGTACTATTGATAGTAATTTGTATTTCAAGATTGATCAGGATAAAGGTTTGATTGTTGAAGTCTTTGTTGATGATATCATTTTTGGAGGAGATGATAGTTTGTGCATGAAGTTTTGCTGATGAGATGCAGAGTGAGTTTGAGATGTCTATGATTGGAGAGATAAAATTCTTTTTGGGACTGAAAATTACTCGGTTAGATAAATGGATCTTTATATCTTAGTCCAAGTATGTGAAATAATTGCTAAAGAAGTTTGTTATGGAAGATTCAAAACTAGTTAGTACACCTATGGTGACTGGATGTAAGTTGACACAAGATGATGATTCACCTAAAGAAAATCAGACTAGATACAAATTGATGATTCGTGGATTGCTTTATTTGACTCAAACTAGACCTGATATCATGAATGTTGTATGCATTGTTGCAAGATTTCAAGCTAATTCTAAGGAATATCATGTGATAGCCATGAAGAGGATTTTCAGATACCTGAAGGGGATAGTTGATTTTGGCCTATGGTATCCTAAAGATGATGACCTTACTTTGAGTGCTTTTACTAATGTTGATTGGGAAGGAGATGTGAATGGCCGAAAGATTACTATTGGTGGTGCATTTTTCTTGGGAAAGAAGTAGATTTCATGGTTAAGTAAGAAGTAGAATGCCATTTCTTTATCTACTGCAAAGGCAGAATACATTGCTGCTACTAGCAATTGTACTCAAGTATTATGGATGAGGAAGATGTTGAAAGATATCAGAGTTGTGTATGATGAGCCTATTGTTATATTATATGATAATTCAAGTGCAATTAACGTTTATAAGAATCTGGTGTTGCATTAAAAAACCAAGCATATACCTATCAAGTTTCACTTTTTGAGAGAGAAGGTGAGTGAAAAGAAGTCAGATTGGAGTATGTGCCTACTAAGAAACAAATTGCAAATATCTTTACCAAGCCTTTGTCTAAGGATACTTCTGAGTATCTCAGAGGGAAGCTAGGGGTGATTACCCCTCCTAATTAGAATTAAGATGCATTGACTTGCATTAGTCTGTGCCTTTCATAGTCATATCTTGATTCAGATTGATGTTGTGGTGGTTGCTACTTAGGGGGAGTAGTCAGATGTTCAAAAATGTGGTTCAGAGCTTGTGTGGAGAAAGATAATGTGTATCTTTGTCATTGATGTCAAAGGGGGAGAAGAACTTGGTGGAGAGAAGAGTCATGTGAAAGAGTTGAGGAGAAAAGAGTCAATACCTAAGGGGGAGAAAGTGCTAAGAGAAAGTTGCGTTGATGGTGTTTTTCATATCATGTGTTGCCATCAATTCCAAAGGGGGAGATTGTTGGATGTTGCTGATATGTGGTTGTCATTGATGTCAGCACTATTGACATTAATGTCTTTAAGGCTGTATATGTCGAGGATATTGAGAAAATCATAATAAAATAAGTTACAGGTTGTCAGTGATGTAGCGAAGTTCAATATGTTGATGATCAGATGTTGTGGATTAAAGGGTTTGTTGTTGAGTATATCTAGTTTATCCACCTAAAGTTTCAGAGATCCACATGAAGATTTGATCGAGTTATGAGTATCTATGTTCTGACAATTATTTTATTGCTTCAGTTGGTGTTCCTAAAAGAAGATGATGTGATTCTAGTAAGTTGAGTTTTTGCGGATACTTCTATGGTGATTCATGATGCTTTTGGATGTTTCTAGATCGTGCTCTATTAGTGTTGTTGATTTGCATTGATTGTTGTTCTCATGATTAGTGATTTTCCTCTATGAGCTCATGCTTTTCATGTTCTTAGTTGTAGCATGTTATGGATCTTCGAGGCATAATTGTTTGAGTTGTTTCGTGTTTGAGGATGTTGTTTTGGGTCTTCACTATGTTGTGTACAACATTGGTTGATTCACATTGATAATTATTTATTGATTTGGGATGAAAGTTTGTACATGTTTTATATTTTGTTAAAAGTCGACATATAGATGATCTTATCTCTAGTCGTAGATATATATGATCAATTGTTTATTCCATTTGAAGGCATGTGAGTGAATGATGTATGAGTAGTGTGTGAGTGTTGTGTGCAAATAATGTTCTAATAATTCGAAGAAAAAAGTAAAGTGTGAATAAGTCTGAGCAGATGTTTATGAGCTTAACTAGAACTGTAACTAGGCATTAGTAGATGCTATTTTCTTAGTTCAAAATCTTATGGATGTAATCCAAATGTTTATGTAAGATAATGTGTCTTCCTTTGGGTAGTAATCCTTTTTGTATTTGAGTAGTGAGCTCTAGGAGGTGCACATGAATGCATGTGCATTCCCCATTTTTCTCTTATACTTTTAATAGGATATAATCTTGTGGACTAACCTCCACCGTGGTTTTTCCCCTAACAGGGTTTCCATGTAAAAAATCTTGGTGTTATGTGTATTTTTGATGTGGTGATGGTTTATTCTTTCATGTTTATTTATCAGATATGAGAATAAGTTGAATATTCTAATAAGTTTAATTTTTGAGACAACTGATTCACCCCCCCTCTTAGTTGTCTACCCTTGTGTTGCCAACAATGCCTCGGTATGATAATCATATATGTGACATAAAATGTCAAATTAAAAAAGGAACATATCGTGGTCTTCCATAGAAATACCTTGAAAAATGGGCAAAGTTGAGTGTGGTATGTTCTTCATAGGGGCATCCTCTTCTAGATGTGTAATAGGAAATTCAAAAGTAATTGGTTTGTTGTTGGCCAGTGCCCTTTCATTGTTGTTGAATCTTGCATTGTTGTTATTATTGTTGTTGTTGTTGTTATCCATGGTTCCAAGTGCCCAAGGGGTATAGATAATCTTAGTTGGCTTAAGGTATCTTGGAGTCGAACCACTTCAAAGTTCATAAGATTCTTGAAATAATTTAGAAGGGTATGTGTAGGATCATGATTGGCCAAAAAGTGGCAATGTGAAAAAAATTGCATTTTGCATCGACCAAAAAATGCGAAAATCTTGAGTTGACTTTTTTCTGGCTTGGGTGTCAGTACATTGCTCCAAAGCAATGCCCAAGGCAAGAAGTCCATATCGGATATCCGATTCAAATCAGATATCCAATTTGAATCGAGCTATAAATATAGAGCAATGGCCTTTTAAAATCATTTGAGTCATTTTAAAGAGTAGGGTGCACGGTGATCACGATGACTGTATATCAAATATTCGATTTGAAAGGTAAGTTTTTGGTATTTTTTTTGTTTTATTCAATTTTTGTATTAGATTTGTATAATTTTAAGTAGTTTTTTATGAATTTTTATTGAAAATAGGGTTTTTTATTGATTTTTATTAAAAACTAGAGTTTACAATGGATTTTTATTAAAAATTAATTTTTCTATGGATTTTGATTAAAAAATAGTGTTGTTGATGTATTTTTATTAAAAACTAGAGTTTGTTATGGATTTTTGTGAAAAAGTAGGGTTTTTCTTGGATTTTTATTAAAAACTAGGGTTTTTTTACAATAATTTCATTTATATTGTGTAATTTCAATTAGATTAATCAGTTTTTAAATTTAATCAGGTATTATGGATGAGAATGAAAATGCACAAATGCCAAATGCTCCACCATCTCCGCAGCCATCAATTGAAGACTTAATTGGTGAAAAATTGGAGCAAGTGAGGGGCATTTGTGAAGTTTATAAGATAATCCCTCAATTATCCGAGATGATAAACACATGGAAGGAAATAATTAAAAATATAGAAACCCTCTCCACCCAACATAATGCCTTTCATTCGTGGTGAGAAGACATGAGGGAATATTATGCATGTGGATTGTCTTACGATGATGTGAAAGATCTCCAAATAACCAAAGCCCAAATAACCTCTTTATTCATTAACCCCCACACTAGTTTGCTAATTAATGTTAATAAACCAAAACTTTCTATAAAATGGTGCATGAATAGGGACATTGTAGATAACTTTTGGGATTGTTGGTGTATGGTTTTTGATAAACCATCGAACAACAATTGTGATATACCATTTTACTTTATTAAAAATTTATACGCTGAATTTGTGTTAGGGAATCATGTCAATTACTTTGACATTAAACCCTTCCAAGGCATTGGTGGAGGTATGCCCCAAGATAGACCAGGGGAAGTTAGAGTAGTCTCACGCCCATATGTTCCCCCTCCTCCCCTTCCTCTGCCACCTCCAATATATCATCCAAATATTATCTAGGATGCAGCCACATAGACTATCCAGGCTATTCACTCTTTGAGTGGTCTTTTGGTTTCACATGCTTCTATAGTAGCTTAGCCATATTCTAGTGATGTTGGTGATGGATTGAGTGTTGCTACATCATCCTCCTCAGGTCCACATATTTGTGTGCCACATACTTGTCCATGTGCCACCAAATATGCTTGGGTTGTCTTGTACAACCCGTTGAGAATCCCTTGGACACTTTTGATTATGACCTCCATGATGTTGACATTATAGATCAAACACAAGGGAGTGGAGTGCACCCTATAGAGTCCTCTCCTACTAGAGAGGGGGACATTGGAATAGTGACAAAGGTAAGATTTAAGTTGTAAATTCATAACTTGCATTTTTTTAAAAATGAATATTCATAAGAGACAGTATAAAATACTAATATTTATTTACGTGGTCTATTTAACAGTTGATGTCTAAGGAGGAGCTCGCACAGGTGACTGATAACACCCTTAGGGCCATTTCATTTGGCCTTGACATGCACACAGTATATATTTTCGCACTCATTTGTTTACATTTTCTTATTATATACTTGCTTGTGATTTGAATTGTCATTAATGAAATTATATAATAACTTATATGTTTATCTTATTTTCCTCTTGTAGGAAATACCTAGTGCGAGTAAGGTGCAGCCTTGTCCAAAATATGGAGGCACAATGTTAGATAAGGGGAAGGAAATTGAACTCAAATTCGATTGAATTAAGATTTTTAAGATCTTATATTGATTATACATACATTGACATATATTGGTAGTTTCATATGTACTTGTCATTTTTATGTATAGGCGGCTATGATCTATACATCATTGTTGACAAGTGTAACAACGCCTGAAGGAGTAGGTATTGGAACACCTCAAGGAGTAGGTGTTGAAACACCTCAAGGAAGAGATGTCAAAACACCTGAAGGAGATAAAGAAAAAGATCAGCCTAAAGAGGTATTTGTTTATTTTATTTTGTGTTTGGTAAATATGTTCCTATTATCAACAATCGTATGCTAACTTAGATCAATTTTATGTTTTTATTCACATATATAGATTGAAATTTCAAAAGTTGGTTTGGTTCATTCTTTGAGAGGGGCATATTCTAGTACTCTTGACCCTTTGAAGAGATGTATATTTCAGGTAATCAAGATTTCTATTTTAGAGTTTAATTAAAATTCAATGTATATTGATTTTGATGTTAATTATTTGAATTAAATTATATAGTCTAACTAATCTCAATTGTGGTTTAATTTTTTCTTGTGCGACTAACTTCAGAGCCAAAGAGGGCTTCAAAGAGGCTCCATTTTGATGATCCACTAGTAGTTTAGGATGAGATAGACATTTTGGCATGTAAATTTTGAATAGATATTGAGATGGCATATGCCACATTTTGTAAAAAAATTTTTGAGTTGGTATCGATGCCATTTTTGTATATGGATATACACTTGATTATTGGATAATTTGATATATAGAATTTGACAATCAAAATTTAATTTGTTCCTAATGTGCATGATTAAACTCTTTGAAAATTTAATCTTGAGCAATGGTTAAATATCAATGTACAATAGGATAAAAAATAATGGTTATATTATGTAGTTTATATTCATATCATTGATTACATTGCATTGCACATCTTTCAAACCCAAAGAATTACTTTGCATTGCATAACTAACAACTAGATGCTGATAGATGAAAAAATTTCAATTACAATATAGTTTTTACAAAGTCAACCTAAGCAGTTATGCAGTTACTTCACATTGCATAACTAATAACTAGGAGTAGCTATCAACTGCATTTGCTTGTCATGGAATTCTATGAGACCACATTTCTTTGAGGCTTTTTTTCAAATAGTCCACTGCCTTGTCTATGCTACCACATTTTTCATACATGTCTACAAAAGATTTTTATCAAACAGTTCATTGGCTTGTTGCTATGGCTAAAATCCCAAAACAAGTGCTTCCAAACAAGCTATGGAAGCTTGGAAAAATTAAATCAAAGCATAATAGTAAGCAATAGCATAGATATGGCAATGAATTGTTTGAAAAAATGCCTCAAAGAAATGAGGTCTCATGGTGATGGAATGCCATGACAATCAAAAGCAATTTTGATTCTCATGGCATTCCATCACCATAAGACCTCATTTATTTGAGGTATTTTAAACAGTTGACTCCCTTGTTGATTGTCATGGCATTCCATCACCATGAGACCTCATTTCATTGAGGCATTTTTTCAAACAGTTCACTACCTTGTCTATGCTACCACATTTTTCATACATGTCTATCAAAGCATTTGATGCAAAAAAGGGCAGTAAAACAACTTGTCTTCACCATTCAATAAGTCAATTC
Source organism: Sequoia sempervirens (assembly GCA_007258455.2). NCBI lineage: Eukaryota > Viridiplantae > Streptophyta > Pinopsida > Cupressales > Cupressaceae > Sequoia > Sequoia sempervirens. The sequence continues at coordinate 369,601,002 of VDFB02193867.1, forward strand.
ATTCTTTTCTCACAATACCATTCTTTGCTAGTTTCTCCAACTATTCACTAGATCTTTCTTGTAGGTCAGGAAGACCACTTTTCCCTACTTAACTCATAGCCTTTCAAAAAAACCTTCTCTTCTATTCACCAATCTAGACACCCATTAATGTCCTCTTTCACATACTCAAAACTCAATGTTCACTCCTTTGGAACAACTTGACCAAGTTTGGCTCCTAGTGTTGAAATAAACCTCAATTAGGCCTCTTTTTGAAAGAAATTGACCTTTAACCTTATCAAAAAATCAAAAGACCTCCAAAAAGTCTTCAAACTACTTTCAAAACACAGTATTCTGCAACTTTTAGGTCTCCATTTTCTGTCTAAGACCCTCATGTTCCAAATCCTCACTTTTCTTCCTCTTAACTAGGGCTTATTAGAACTTGTATGCTATGACCTCACTCAACCCTAAAACCACTTCATTCCCTCTTAATTTTTTCTTCTTAAACTTAAAACATCATTGTATTATGCTACCCCATAATTTTGCTTACACTTTCTTTGTAAAATCACCAATTTTCCCTTGTTTTTGCCCCTTCAAACTAGGGTTTCACACTCTTACTCTTCTTGGGTTACTATTAATCACTTAGACCTCTTAAAAACCATTAAATACACCTATTCCAACAATTTCCAACAAGTTCCAACCTATTTTCATTAAACTTCTCAAAAACTCACTCTCTAGCCTTACTCAAAAGGCACAAAAATATGTGTTTCTTAACAAGGCAACATTCTCAGACCACTCCAATCCCTTGATAACCCCTAAAAAATTTTTCCTACACCTACCCCTATCCAATTCACACCCATTCCTCTAAGGTAAAACCTATACAGAAGGAGGAATGGCCTTGTCAATTCATGAAAGCTTACATGTTTTAGGTGCTCCTACACCATACTCCCCGGGTACAAAAGATTTATGCCTCATAAATCACTCCATAGGTTTTCTCCTATCTTCTTCACAATCCCTTCAAACCTGCTTCAAGTCACTTGCATGGAAATCTTCCTCTGAGGGATTTTGTACCCTTCATGCTTTACATTGTCTTGGTCTTGCCATGCTTGATCCTTCTCAAATGGATGTTCTTTTTGATTTTTGTCTTCATTGACACCTGCAATTGGTGTTTCCAAAGCTTTGACACCTGCACACAAAAGTTCAGTACACAAAGCTAAGCATCCATACATTAGTATCTCTATTTCATGCTCTTCCATGAGCTTTTTCCAACTACACATGTATCTCTGCCCTTCAACTCTTCTCTTCACAATATTTCTTAGGTTCTTTATGGTTAGAACCATCCCCATAGTAGCATACATCTTCCACACAACCAAATATGACAACCAAGGAAAACACCCTATCCTAACACCATATTCCTCAAACTCTTCTTCTCTAGCCTTCACTAGGTCACTCACCATCAACTCTTCCTCTCTAGTTTCCCACCTAATCTACTATTTGCAAGATTACACATTTGAGGGTTGATAGGTTGAAAGGTTAGGTGTGATATATTTATGCTAAATAAGGTCAATCAAGACCATTTAAGGTGTATTAAGTTGAATTTTTGAGTCTAGGGGTCCAATATGCCAAAAATGCATTCTTGCTTCAAAATTGTCAAAATTGCCATGTAGTCTGTTGAAGGAAAATTATTAAAATTGTAAAGGGAAGTGCAAGATAGGAGTCTAGAAGTTGTGGTAGGGTTGAAATAAAGGTGTTTGATGAGTTTTACTAGTCATAGGTGTCTTGGAAAGCAAAGTTGCATAAAAGTGCATTATTAACAAAAAGTTGGCAATTTTAGCAATTTTTAAGAAAAATGAAGGGTCTTGGTAGTTGAAAAGGTGGTTGTGGACATTGGGGAGTCTATTTGAATTCAAAAAATGTATATAAATCTCTTCAAGGTTTTAAAATAGGTTGGTTGAAGGAAATTTTGTGAATTCCAATACAAAAGCAACATTGATTTCCAAAAAATTACTATTTTTTTGCAACAAGCTATGGTCTCATGGCTTTTTTTCGCACGAAAAATCAGCGTTGGAGTTTGGTTGGAGGCTAAAAAATACTTGTAAGGGAATAAATAAATCTTGTTCTACAACTCGTATGACCAAACTGACTATTCCATCATGTTCGGATGGGTACGTTTAGGTTAGGTATGGTCCCCTTTCACACCCAAATAGGCTGAAGCAGTCCGAGCTATGTTCAATCAATGAAATCCCTTAAGAGTCCAAAGTGCAGAAGGGCGGAAATCTTTGACAGACTGTTACTCAGAAACCATGATGCTTACAGACTCTTCATCTAAGGCTATGGGATTGTGTTGGGACCATCTACAATAATCTCTCTTAGTTTTTCCTATCTCAGAGGCGTTTTCCCATGGTGATGAGTTTTCAGTTGAGGGAAAAGTTGTTAGATGCAAGCAGTGTAAAGTTGCAAAGTGGTGAAAATTTCATTCTGCAACTCGTACAACCAAACAGACTATTCCAACATGTCTAGATGGGTACGTTTATGCTAGGGATGATCTTCTTTTGCACCCAAATACACCGAATCACTTCGAGCTACAAAAGACCAGCGATTTCTCTTAAGAGTCCAAAGTGCTAAAAAACAACAATCTTTGAAGGGCTATTTATTGGAAACCGTGACATTTACAGACTCTTTTTCTAAGGCTATGGGATTGTGTTGGGACCATCTACAATAACCTCTCTCAATTTTTTCTATCTTGAAGGCATTTTCCCTGGTGATGAGTTTTCAGTTGAGGGAAAAGTTGCCAAATGCAAGCAGTGTAAAGTTGCAAAGTTGTGTAACTTTCATTCTCCAACTTGTACAACCAAACAGACTATTCCAACACATCTGATGGGTAGGTTTACACTAGGGATGGTCCTCTTTTGCACCCAAATATGTTGAATCACTCTGAGCTACATTGGACAGATGATTTCCCTTAAGAGTCCAAAGTGCTAAAAGATAACAATCTTTGAAGGGCTATTTCTCAAAAACCATGATGCTTATAGACTCTCTGTCTGAGGCTATGGGATCATGTTGGGACCATATATAATAACCTCTCTCAGTTTTTGTTATCTCAGAGACGTTTTCCCATGGTGATGAGTTTTTAGTTGAGGGAAAAGTTGCCAAATGCAAGTAGTGTAAAGTTGCAAAGTGGTGCAACTTTCATTCTCCAACTTGTACAACCAAACAGATTGTTCCAACATGTCTGGATGGGTACGTTTATGCTAGGGATGGTCCTCTTTTGCACCCAAATATGCCGAATCACTCTGAGCTACATTAGACTAGCAATTTCCCTTAAGAGTCCAAAATGCTAAAAATAAGCAATCTTTGAAGGGCTATTTCTCGGAAACCATGATTCTTAAAAACTCTCCATCTAAGGCTATGGGATCATGTTGGTACCATCTACAATAACCTCTCTCGGTTTTTTCTATCTTGGAGGTGTTTTCTTGTGGTGATGAGTTTTTAGTTGAGGGAAAAGTTGTCAGATGCAAGCAGTGTAAAGTTGCAAAGTGGTGCAACTTTCATTCTATAACTTGTACAACTAAATGGACTATTCCAACACATCTTGATGGGTATGTTTACGCTAGGGATGGTCCTCTTTTTCACCCAAATATGCTGAATCACTTCAAGCTACATTGGACCAACGATTTCCCTTAAGAGTCCAAAGTGCTAAAAGACAACAATCTTTGAAGGGCTATTTCTTGGAAACCGTGATGCTTACAGATTCTCTATCTAAAGCTATGGGATCATGTTGGGACCATATAAAATAACCTCTCTTGGTTTTTCCTATCTCATAGGTGTTTTCTCTTGGTGATGAGTTTTCAGTTGAGGGAAAAGTTGTCAGATGCAAGCAGTGTAAAGTTGCAAAGTGGTGCAACTTTCATTCTACAACTCATATGACCAAACAGACTATTCCAACACATTCATATGGGTACATTTATGCTAGGGATGGTCCTCTTTTGTACCCAAATACGTTGAATCACTCCGAGCTACATTGAATCGACGATTTCCCTTAAGAGTTCAAAGTGCTAAAAGGCCATACCATCTATTGTACGGTCTATAGCTCAATGGTATGGCCATGGTAGATGTTATTAGGACTATATAAGGTGAAAATGTGGGTTTAAAGAGCTGTAAATGTTTGTAGTTGAGTTGGTCAATTGCCATGCATGGCAAAAATGGGTGAAATTAGGTAAAAAATGGTGGTTACAACATGCTAATGTCAATGAAATGTGGGGGAAGCAAGATTTAAGGTTGGATCAAGCTTCTGCAAGTCCTAATATATGTGTTTGATGAGTTTATAGGGTGTGGTAAGGTTTGGGAACTGTTTAAATATGAGTCTCTTTGTAAAATGGGCCTATTTTAGTAAAGTTGCACCCAAGTTTGGGTTTGAGGATCAAATTGGAGTTTGAATCATCTTTAATTGTAATAATAGTAACAAAGAATACACCTGTATGACTATTTCAACCTATGAGTTTCCAAAATATAGATCCCTTTACATTTTAAACATACCCTTTATACAATGCCAAACATTTGACCCATATTTAAAAAAAAATCATTGGATATAGATTATGCCCATACACAGTTATGACTTTTTTACATTGTTTCACATTTCAAAATTTAAATTTTACAAAATTTTCCTATTGGAGGCATTCAAGGCACAGTCTTCCACAAGAGTAGTATGTTGACATTTTGGAGTGACAAGCACTTGTACAAACCATCAAGGTAGTAGTTAAACTGCATACAATAGAAAAGATGCTTAGAATAACCAATCTATATTATTGTAATCTATCGCATACCTCTTGAAAAGGATCAGAGCTACCTATTGTTGTAGCAAGTCCATGATCAATCGTGCCAGGAATATTGCAAAATTTTCAAATGATAAATCTATATTGTCACAATAGAAAAGATGCTTAGACAAACAAATCTATATTAATCTAAACAACCTAAATGATGATGAATTGGTAATGCAAACTATAAAAGATGCTTAGAATAACCAATCTATATTATTCTAAATGACCTAATTGATGATGAGATGGTAATGTAAACTATAAAATATGCTTAGAATAACCAATCTATATTATTGTAATCTATGGCATACCTCTCCAAAAGGATCAGAGCTGGCTATTGTTGCAACAAGTCCATGATCAATCGTGCCAAAAATATCACAAAAGTTGTTAAATGATAAATCTATAGTCACAATAGAAAATATGCTTAGACTAACAAATCTATATTAATCTAAACAACTTGAATGATGATGAATTAGTAATGCAAACTATAAAAGATGCTTAGAATAACCAATCTATATTATTCTAAATGACCTAATTGATAATGAGAAGGTAATGAAAACTATAAAAGATGCTTTGAATAACCAATCTATATTATTATAATTTGTGGCATACCTCTCCGAAAGGATCACAACTGGCTATTGTTCCAACAGGTCCATGATCAATCGTGCCAAAAATATCACAAAGGCTGTCAAATGGTAAATCTATATTGTCAAAATAGAAAAGATGCTTAGACTAACAAATCTATATTAATCTAAACAACCTGAATGATGATGAATTGGTAATGCAAACTATAAAAGACGCTTTGAATAACCAATATATATTATTGTAATCTGTCACATACCTCTCCAAAAGGATCAGAACTGGCTATTGTTGCAGCAGGTCCATGATCAATCGTGCCAAAAGTATCACAAAAGTGCATAAAAAATATCACTATTAAAGACACCTACATTGCAATGGTATACAAAATATCAGTATTAAATAAATAACACTAATGAAATTAAGCATAATGAACCTACAAATTGTACATTCCATTCTTGAATATGCTATTCAAGTGTGCCTGAAGGGTCATCTCTTTGCTTAAGAGTATCCAATATTGCTTCATGATCAACATTACTAAGTGTCCATAGTTGTTTTGTCTTTGGTTTGGCATGATGCTTCAACAACTTAACATTTGTTGCTATAACAAGGTGTGAATACATGAGAATGGTTTTGTATTTCTTGTAGTCTTCAAATGCAGGTATGCCATTCTTTCTAATCATGTATGTTCGCAACCAAGTTCATGCAACCACAACTGAACCTGAAGGATACACTAACCCATCATCATCTTCCATCGATTGTGTTAGCTTGTGTGTTACCCGCACACATCAAGCCAACCAATAGTCTAATCTCTCTTCATTCCCCTACGGTGCAACAATTGCAAAAACATTTCCTAGCTGTAGTAGATCTGAAAGTCGTTTGTAATCAAGTGAAATTTCCCTTGTGTCATTTTTCATGGATATAGTTTGAGATAAAGGAGTTAGCTACTATGGAACCCATGTATCCACCCACTCACTTAACTCACATTGATCCCACTCACATTGAATATAACTCTGACAAAAATAATCCAACTGTTGTGTCCAAATGGTCCATGTGCTTGCATCTGAGCTTTGAAATGAATGCATCTTTGAAGAATCTTTGATTGTATGACAATCGAATCTGCCTCCCACTGTACCCTCCTCAGCCAATCAAAAGAATCTATGCACTGTTGAATCAAGTGTCCCTCCTTGTGACAATGTTGAACTACACCAATCAATAATAGAACATGCATCACCGAATTTTGCTCTTGAAATATTCAATTGCTCCTTAACTAGAGATCTCTTTACACATGCACCTGCTCCATCATGCTCCCCTTTCCCATGCCTAGCTTCAAAAAAAATCCAAATATGAGGTACACCCCTCTCTACATGCATTCTACTCAACCAATAAAACATACAAGCATTCTTGAATTGACTTGTGTAGTTATCTGACCAAATGAGATGTCGGTCTAGTGCTATATCATGATCCTACAAGAACCCAAAAAAATTCTCGAAACAATGTTGGACATACTCAGACGAGTGAGATCTATCATCAATCATATAAAAAAGATACTCTTTGATTATATTTCGACCCTCCTCTGTACTATCAGGTACATGTCTAAACGTTATGTGGAAAAAAATAGCAATCTGAATGGAATTGTAATACTGAGATTGTACCTCATTTTGTGGTTGCAATGTATAGTTTTCTGCAAAATCAACCACTGATATATTAGTGCCAATCGGAAAAGAGTCCTTACAAATCCTGAATTGTTGATCCAACCACTGAGACCTATGACTATGCCTTGCATACTTGTAGAAAACATTGTCCTTAAAATCTAAAATAAAATCAGCAACACGACATTCTTTTGTAACCAACTCGCATCTAGACCCTTCACCTCCACTCTACAAAGTATATTTGACTATCTCATATCTCTTTTTCTCAACAAGCTTCTTTCCAAATTCATGTTCAAAACCCTCATGAAAACATTGAACAAACTTTGACAAGCCACCACATTGTGAGCACTTCACATTTAACCAATCATTTCTATAGAAAACTGAACCATCATCTCTAGAACATAAAAATAGATCTAGTATGTCCCTTGATGATTTTGAAAGATGAATTGCACCACACTCCTGCAACATTTCATTAGTATGCAAAGTAGAATGGATATAGAATAATAGTTCATGGTACATTGAAAACTGCACATGGTATTTACAACAAGTATTACAAATCTTAAGAGGCACACAATAAAATGGCTTCAAACCTTCAAAACTCCTTTTGTGAGATTTCCATATTTGGATGTGTTTCAATAAAAATTTTGAGCAACATTGTTTGGCTTGATTCTAAGAAATGTTTAGGATGCGGTGTACGGTCTCAATTACCAATTCTTAACTTTAAAACATCCTTTGCATTGGGTGATACTCTAGATTTATCATGCCAAAATTGTTGAATTACTTGCTTTACACTATCGGTTAGCTTCTTATCAACACGTGGAAGCCTCTCGGAAAAAGCCCATGTATCATTTTGAAGAGGACCATCTATTCTTTCTCTTATTGCAGGTTCTATATCCAAAGTTTTATGACTTATGTCAAAATCAATACAAGTTTTTCTCATAAAGTGAGCCTTTTTCAATTGATGGCTTACTAGGGCAGTTGTAATGAATCTCCGAGCAACTCTCTTATCTTTTTCCTTGTTATTTTTTCCAATAGACTTGAGAGCATTAAAAAGATTTTTGACAATAATAGAATTTTTTTCAGTGTTCTTTTTCACACAAATCTTCAATTTGGCTAGCAAAGGTCTCATCTTTTGCATCTTTAGCATTTGTATAAAAAGTTGGCATTGCTCGATCAATGTCTTATCGCTAAAATATTAGTTGAAAAGTCTCAAGTAGCCCACAACCGAACAGTTTGTGTTGACCTCTTTCCTTCAAAATTGTTTATAATGTTCTCATCAATTTCAAGTAACCATTTAGGGGTTCTTCAAGGTCTTGAATTTGGAATATGTCTTTCTTCCACAGAAGGTTCTTCATTTCTCATGTAATCTGGTGAAACATAATTTACACTTGCTTCAATATTATGTTCAACATCTTCATTTGCAACATTTTCAATATCAATTTGAATAATTTCATTCCCAATTTCAATATCATGTTCAAGATCTTCAATTCCAACATTTTCACCTTGAACATTTTCATTATCAATCTCAATATTTTCATTCCCAATTTGAATATCATGTTCAACATCTTCAATTCCAACATTTTCACCTTGAACATTTTCAATATCAATTTGAATATTTTCATTCCTAATTTCAATATCATGTTCAACATTTTCACCTTGAACATATTCAATTTCCTCTTTACTTGAAAGACCATATGGCTCAGGTTCACCAATATTTAACATACCTTGTCTTCTCTTCCTATGACCACCTCTATTTCTTTGTCTATATGCTTCAATTTGTTCTTTTCTAAGCTTTCTCTTACGTTTTTGCTTCCAACGATTGTTGCTTCCCATTATACCTCATAAAAGATGCTAAAAAATCATTGCTTATGAAAAATTTGAGTAGAAGATGCTCTAAAAAGTTGATCTTTGTCTCTTCCTATTTGAAATTGCACGTTTGTCACCTGCAAATCCTATAAACAAAATGTAGGGTTCATTGGAATGCACAAAATGGCCCACATGGGGTTTTTCTATGGCCCACAAATCCAATATCTGATTTGAAAAATATTTTAAAATGTTTTCTAACGGTATGATTTTAGTGCTACAAATCGGATATCCGATTTGTGCACACATAGACCTAAGGGTTAATGGTAGAGGGTAGAGGGTTTAAGGGTTAACGATTAAGGGTTGAGGGTACAAGGTAGAGGGTTTAAGGGTTAAGGGTTTAGGGTATAGGCTTTAGGGTAGAGATCTATAAGGGTTTAGGGTTTAAGGGTTAAGGGTATAGGGGAGAAAGATAGATGGAGTGAGTGAGTGAGTGAGAGAGAGAGACCTGAGAGAGTGAGAGGGGGTACAAGGAAGAGACTTGAGAGAGAGAGGGTGGGAGAGGGAGGGAGAGAGGGAGAGAGTTGGGAGAGAGAGAGAGGGTGGGAGAGGGAGGGAGAGAGTGGGAGAGAGTGGAGGGAGAGAGGGAGGGAGAGAGTGGGAGAGAGGGTGAGAGGAGAGAGAGTGGGAGAGGGGAGGAGAGTGGAGGGGAGGAGATGGGAGAGAGGGGAGAGAGTGGGGAGGTGGAGAGGAGAGGGGAGGGTGTGAGAGAGGGAGAGGGGGGAGAGAGAGGAGAGAGGGGAGAGGTGAGAGAGGTAGTGGGAGAGAGACTAGAGAGAGAGAGAGAGAGAGAGAGAGAGAGAGAGAGAGAGAGAGGGTTAGGGTAGAGGGTTTAAGGACATAAGGTTTAAGGGTTAAGAGTATCTACGTGAAAGAGATAAAGGGAGTGACTCTAAGAGAGATACCTGACAGAGGGAGAGGGGGTAGGAGGGAGAGATTTGAGAGAGAGAGAGAGAGGGAGTGGGAGAGAGATAGAAGGTATATATGGTTAATGGTAGAGGGTAGAGGGTTTAAGGGTTTAGGGTTTAAAGGTTAAGGGTTTAGGGTTTAGGGTTAAGGGTAGAGGGAGAGATATAGAGGGATTGAGTAAGAGAGAGAGACTCAAGAGAGAGAGAGAGGTTTAGGAGAGAGAGAGAGACTTGAGAGAGAGAGTAGAGGGTAGATGGTTTAAGGGTAGAGGGGAGAGAGATAGAGGGAGTCAATGAAAGAGAGGGAAGGAGTGGGAGAGATAGAGGGTAGAGGGGAGAGAGATATGAGTGATTGAGTGAGAGACATGGGAGAGAGAGAGATGGAGAGAGAGAGGGAAAAAGATAATATTTAAATATTTTATATATTAGTAATATATATATATTTAAATATTTATACATTAACTAAAATATTAAAATAATATTTAAATATTATACATAATAATATAATATATAATCTATTAAATACATAATTTGGTAAGAGATTATCAAAAGTTGTATATATTATATATTACATTATAAACTATATTGTATATTATATATTAAATTATAAACTTTATTGCATTTTTTAAATCATACATTATAAATTGTATAACAATTTTTAAACTCATATCTAAAACATATCAGATATCGGAATCAAATTGGTGAATTGGATATTCGATATGTCTAACACAAAATTTAATGCCTAGGGATTAGCCTCGGGCTTGCTTTAGAATTTGGTTCGAACCTGCTAATCCTAAGAAGTCAACACAAAAAATGTGTTTAACAACTTACCTTGCTTTTCCAGACTTTTCCCATTGGATGACAACTTCTTTTTTACCCAAAATGAATGAAACAAAAAGGTTTTGTAAAGGAACTTCTCAACTTTCCACCAATATAAATTATACTTTACTTTGAATCTAATAAATAATTATTATTCATTTTCTATTAGAATTACGACTAAAGTCCTGATTGATAGCCTGACTGAAAAACATCTATAGCTTTCAAACGGTATCACATTTTTTGAATCCAAAACATGTGTCACATTCTATGCTTCGCATACTATAGGATTAAAAAAAAAAATCTGAATTTCATGAATTTTTGACCAAGTTAAGGTGGTAAGACATACGAGTTTTTATATTTTTTAAAAGTTGTAATAAAAAAATCATAATTAATTATTTACTTGGAAAAAAATTATAAAAAAATATGTATCACATCCAAACATGAGTCCTCTAGTTATATATAAAATCTTATAAAAAAATATTATCATGTTATTATGGTTAGGGTGGTTAGACAGACACCTACTTCTTATTTTTCCCTGAAATTTAAGTACTATTGCATTGAAATTTCAATTTTTCACCAAATAGATTTTTAAAAATAAAAAATAAACCTGGTAGTTTAGAAACTACATTAAATTTTCCACAAATTCTATTCTTACATATTTTTGAAATAATATAGATAACTTATTCAAATTTTTACATCAAGTTGCCTAACTCTGATTTTTCTGAATTTTCATTTCTACTTAAGGGCCTATTTTTTCCATGATGATCCTGCACATACCTAGAAATTGTTTTATACAATTCTTCAAAATACTCTTGACGGGTACTAGAAGGGGTCCCGATAATGGTAGAATCAATAACACACTTTTTGATAGCTGGTTCAACTAACTTTTTCTTAGATGATATGTGCACAACTAATGGCTTTAATTTGATTTTTGATGTTTCTTGTTGTGAACTATTTCCCTTATCCTTTTTAACAAATCTCCCTCTACTATCTCTACTATGATTCATGCACCTAAATGATTTTTAACTGATCAAACTAAGGGTAATTATCCAAATGTGGTCGACTGTCACATAGACTTTTGCCTTAGCACACTAGTCCTAATTTGACTTACTAGGTTTGCATGCCTTTAATGCCTTTCCCTAACAATGGGCCAAAATGATTGGACTAAAATATGGATCAAAACTATGCTTATAATTCTATAATTTTTTTTTGAATCAATTCTTTTATGTTGAATTCCTCAGTTTGTTCCTAGATGTCAACCTGAGGAACGTAAGATTGTGAAAGGCGTTGTGGTTATATACCGAAGGGGTGAAAGTAGCAAGTTGAGTGGGGATGAAATGCGAAAAAACCAAATCTAAATGCTTTGAAAGAATAATAGAAAAGAACTCTCTTAAATTGTGCTCCTAAAACAAACCTTTGAAACCATCAAATTAAATACTTCCCTTATCTTTTTTAACAAATCTCCCTCTACTATCTCTACTATGATTCATGCACCTAAATGATTTTTAATAGATCAAACTAAGGGTAATTATCCAAACGAGGTTGACTGTCACATAGACTTTTTCCTCAACACACTAGTCCTAATTTAACTTACTAGGTTTGCATGCCTTTAACACCTTTCCCTAACAACAGGCCAAAATGATTGGACTAAAATATGGATCAAAACTATCCTTATAATTCTATAAAATTGGTCGAATCAATTCTTTTGTGTTGAATTCCTTAGTTTGTTCCTAGATGTCAACCCAGGGAACGTAAGTTCATGAAAGGCATTGTGGTTATATACCGAAGGGGTGAAAGTAGCAAGTTGAGTGGGGATGAAATGCAAAAAAACCAAATCTAAATGCTTTGAAAGAATAATAGAAAAGAACACTCTTAAATTGTGCTCCTAAAGAAAACCTTTGAAACCATCAAATTAAATTAACTCAAATAAAATCCTTTAATGTATACAAGATCTAGCTATATCCAATTTAGTTCTAATTAAAAATTAATAGTTCTATTTAAGATTAAATGACTTCTAAATTTGCAATGGTTTATATTAACAGAATTCAGGCAACAAGAGTTGATAATTCTGGCGACAAGAACTGTGCAATAGATATAAATTTTAGAAAGTACAATTGTTAACTCCAAGTGCCTAAACAGAATGTAATAAACCAACTGATATGCAAACCACACTCACAAACAAATATTAATTACCAAATTATACATAAATTAATCTCACAAAGTAAATAGCAATCACTAAACATAAATCATACTCACAAAACAATCCTAAAGTAAATTCAACTGGTGGCTGAAGAGTGGGCCCTGCCTCCCAGTCAGCTGATTGAAGATAATATTCAAAAAGCTCTTGTATTTAACTCAGACAGTAATAACTCCAATATTATATTTGCTTGATTCAAAAAGTTGGAAATGTTCAATACACAAAGGATACTGATATAGTCTTTTACATGGAAACTAAATCATCTAAATAATACATGCAGTTTTAAAGTTCAACAAGATCCAAGTTGATTAAAGAAAGAAGTGGCCTACGACCTATTCTTTCCTAAAAGCCAAAAAATGGTTACTAACATAATGCTAATGGTATGTGCAGGATCATCATGGAAAAAATAGGCCCTTAATGGCAAAAAATACAAAAAAATCAGAGTTAGGCAACTTGACGTAAAAATTTGAATAAGTTATCTATATTATTTCAAAAATATGTAAGAATAGAATCTGTAGCAAATTGAATGTAGTTTCTAAACTAAGTTAGGTTTATTTTTTATTTTTTAAATCTATTTGATGAAAATTTCAAATTTCAATGTAGTAGTACTTAATTTCAGGGAAAAAATTAGAAGTAGGTGTCTATTTGACCACCCTAACTACAATAAAATGATAATAATTTAGATATAAGTAGAGGACTCATGTCCTAATATGATGCATATTTTTTTGTAATTTTTTTCCAAGTAAATAATTAATTATAATTTTTTCATTACAACTTTTAAAAAATATAAAAAACCAATGTGTCTAACCACCTTAACTTGGTCAAAACTTTAAGAAATTTGATTTTTCTTTTTAATCCTATAGTATGCGAAGCATAGAATGTGGCACATATTTTGGATTCAAAAAATGTGATACCATTTGAAAGCTACATATGTTTTTCAATCAGCCTATCAATCAAGACTTTAGTCATAATTCAAATAGAAAATGAATAATAATTATTTATTAAATTAAAAGTAAAGCATAATTTATATTGGTGGAAATTTGAGAATCTCCTTTAAAAACCCTTTTCGTTTTATCAATTTTGGATAAAAAAAAAGTTGTCAGCCACATACCCTACACATACCCATCATATCACCACTTTTTGGACCATCATAATCCTGCACATACCCCTAAAGTACATTAACTACCTAACTCCTTCTAAAGAATATGAATTGATTGAATATTATCATGTAAAAGACATTAACAGTGTTGATTCAGAGTTGGCAAAAAAAGGATAAAGACAATATTCTCCATCATTTCTCCTCATGACCATAGGAACCTTGTTTCCACACATAATCATGAGAATTAGTACTAATTAACCTATTACTCCCTAAGGTACATTTTCCCTCTAATCCATATTAATTACTTTTAATCTTATAGAATTATTATGGAAATCCAAGGAAAAAGGACTAAAGTATAGGCTAAAATCAATAGAAAAATAAGACAAACATTTAGCCCATCACCACACTCCAAACACACTACTCAATTATATTATTTAGCAATCAAGAGTTAAAATACAATAACAAATCCAATTCTCTTCAAGAATTCTCATACAACAATAGAATACTAGAGTAATTTTGGCAGCATAATGACATCTCAAAAAATCTCCAATTTTCCATCCAAAATGCACTAACATATAGCCTATATTTATAGACAACAAAGATAAACACGAAAGACTACCATGTGTCATCTCCACATTCACTACATGCATGCAACTACAAAAGGAAGAGCATGCAAAAGTTTAAATTGTCACCTACTATGTCAATTTTAGTATTTTCAACATACAAGGCACATGCAACATGCAAATTGAAACATTGCATGTAATGCACCTACATGCAAACCTCCATTTGTCTTGACAACTTCCAAAATTGACTCCTCAAAAATATAATTTTTCACTAGTAACTAACAATCTAACATGAGTTAACCATCACCAATGACTTCAATCAGCTCATACAAAGTGGGAGGCCTACCTCCTAAAAAAATAGGAGCCATGTCACCCATGCCAATTCACATGTTTGAAGATAACTCAACTTACCACTCCTACAAGTGACATCATTGGGTGCACATAAATTTTATTAACATATAGACAAATAATTTACATAGTATAAATTAAATAAATAATTACCAAGTAAATGTTAGGACTCCAAATATTAAGACACCTTAATCCCAACATTAATCGGGTTGGGAGCTCTAATCCACATCAAAATTTGGGTGTGTGATAAGGTTGAAACCCCCACTTATTGGGTAGTATAAGCTTAGCTTCAATGGCACCTCAAGGGGAATTGGTGATGGTTGCATGATCAAAAATCATGAGGGCCTCATGATTCATAAAGTGATATATATGGGATTGGAAAAAGGGATAAATGATAAAGTTGAGTCGTAGGCACTTAGTTTGGGACTAAAAATATGCAATTGATTTGGGTTCAATAAATTATAGGTGGAGGGTGATTTTAATTGGTTATTATTAATGCTATTAAGAACAAGGAGATGTCTAATTAGTAGATAAATAGAATACTAAGTCAAATATAGATGATCGTTACAAAAATTGAAGATTGTTGAACACCTAAAATACTAAGAGGGGGGTGAATCAATATTCTATACATGACCAATTACTCACAAACCATCTAATTAATAAAATTTATCTAATTGCAACAATAAATGAAAGCATGAAAGAAATCCCAAGATCACATAATACATGAACGCTGAGATTTTGACATGGAAAACCCAAAGAGGGAAAATTCATGGTGAGGATTAGCTCACAATATATTATAAACGATTATAAGATATTACAGGGTCTCACTACCAGGACACACTGTCCTTATAAGGCTCACAACCAGAGATAGATACAAAAACAAAAATGGCTTCACAGCTAGAGTTTGAACTGATACAAAGTACACCTTGTTTTGAATTTAGTTCCTTTGAAGCTTTGAACACAAAACACTACCCAACTTAGCAGTCACTCAAAATTCACAACAATTCTGCACTTATTCGAATCTCACACATCTAAATTCACATGTTCGCACAATGTCATATCTCTTTCACATCATATCATCTATCGTCTATGTTCTACCACTCAAAAACATCTCATATATATATACCCAATTACATCCACATACATCAATTAGGTCACCCTAATTAGATGCATCCTTATTTTAATTCAAAATAGCTTTGTTAGCTCCACACACAATTCAAAAACATCTTTGTGCTCAACCCAAGTGTGCAATACTTTATTTAAGTTAGCATGGATCTAAAATAGGTCCTACTAACATCAGCAATACATACTTATCCTTTACAACACAACATGTATTAGGTCGGCCAAGAATTAGACGTAATCACAAAATAATCCAATTGATCACACACTAATGATTCATATGTTCACACACCATCTAGAATATATAGTAATGACACCTATGAGTGATCTCCCAAAATTGCTACGATTGATTCTCAACACTGGAGAAATGTGGACCGGATTATATCTACCCAATCACACTGTATAAGCCAAAACTAAATGTTGAACTTCTATCATTTGTATCTTTCAACTTGCTTAACCAAAGTAGCTGAAATATTGATCATATATGCACCTAATAGTAAGGAATAACATATTATAACCTCTTGATGTGATCTTGTGGCACGAGCAATTTCAAACCAAAATGCCAGATTAAAATGTATCAATTATGCTTACCGTATTAGACAAAACTATCAATAGTTAATGTTGGCGTCAATGAAAAAACATTAAGGGGTTTCTTCTTCATTCTTTCAATAATATCCCCCTTTTTCATTGATGGCAACATGTGCAAAAAATGAGTCTCCAAAAATTCTTCTCCATTCTTTTCCAAATTTCTCAAAACTTCTCCAAACTTCTCCCCCTTTGACATCAAGGACAAAGGGTGTGCCGGTAACATACTTGTAGACTTTAAAATTTGATGTATATGTATAAAAAATAGTGGAAATGTACTAACTCCCCCTTATGGAGTTATCCCAAAAATTTTATCCGACCATATGTATAATGGAAAATTGAAAGTAATTGAAACAATGAAAGAAATTTATTCACATGAAATGTTCAACCAGAGGAGGAGGCACCTTCTAGCTCTTTAATAATTGCTTGCTAGGTAGGTTTTCCTTCAATCCAAATCTTTTTGGTTGCAACAAGTGAGTTGTAAAATGATTCCAACTTTACTATGTTCTCCTCGCCCTCTTCTAGAGTACTTGGGTTTGGGTTTATCCTTGCAATTTTTTCAGCTTCAACAAGAGCACTTGATATTTGTATATGCTTGCACTTTACCAAGTCTCCAAGTTGTCCAAATCGCCTTATAACAGCTTCTTTCTGCCTTTGTAAGGTGAGAAACTTATTTTGTAGATATGTGATGGTAGTCCAAGAGGCGTAGCCTCTATCTTGAGTAGGGTCATAAGCTTCAAAGGCATTAGATATTTGTGTCTCTATGGAGTCCAACAAGTTCTTAATATCGTGAGTAGCATTCAGTCACCTCAAGCAATACAAGAACAATATCTTGGCCTCATCTTCACATTCCTATACTAGAAATTTTAAATTCTCAATAGGGGTCAAAGAGTTATCAATATTGGCACTAGGGGTAACATCCTACAGAGAATTGATGGCTTCATTAATCAACTTTGTTCCCTTTTGATGAGTTTTTAAGATTTCTTTTCTTTCAAAGGCATGGAAGACATCTCCAAGCTTCAATCGTCGAACTGGTGAGATCTTTTCAAGATCCACATTGCCTTGATACATCAAAAATTGTAACAACTGTCATGGTATAGCTAGTTGACTACATATTTTTCTTGTCAGAGGAACCTTGAGTGTATTATCGGAGGATTCTTCTTCATTTCTTTCAACTTCAATTTCTTCTTTATTCTCTTCTTTCTCTTCTTCTTTTCCAAAGGGGTTTTCCTTCTGTTCGTCCTTGCCTTCATCCTTCTTCTCCTCATCATCTTTCTTATTGTTCTCTTCCCTTTCTCCTTGTTCTTCTTCTTCATTTTGATTATTTTGATTATTGTCTTCATTTTGTTTGCTAGCATTATTATCATTATTTTCCTTTTCCTTTTCTTGCTCTTGCTCTATATTTTGACTTCCATTGTTAGTGTCGGTGGTAGTGTTAGTGTCTTCTGGAGGAGCATTTGTATCATCAACCACATTCCCTAAAGCATCAAAAGATCAATTCAAGCATATTCAAAGGCATTGTTTCTAACCAAGTTTCATGATCAAGATCTACATTCATTGAGGCCACTTCATGCTAGTTTGTAGATTTGTACTCCAAGGTTTCAAATAAGGTTTGGTGAGTTGTTACATATTGTTGTTCATTCATCATTCCTTCATGATTTTCTATTTCATTTCAAGGCTTAATTACCAAAATGGGGTTTGACAAAGGCAAACCCCCATTCCCTAAGAAAACACATTTTTCTCTATTTGATGTGTGTAATTGCAAATTTTAGGTTGAAGATCTTTTAAAGAGAAAATTTGAAGAAAGTTGCAAAGTTGTCAAAATTGCAAGAAAAGTTGTTGAATCACAAAAACTCTTCTATGAGATTTGTTTCTGGCTTTCTGATAGTGAACAATTGGAATTTGGGAGTGCATACTGAGCAAAACATAACCCATAAAGCATTTTCCAGGAGCCCTAGCTAGGGTGAATGAGTCCTCAGTGAGGTTTGAAAAAGCATATTTGGTGAAAGGTACACATCATTCTCACCTTTCCAAATCTGCATTTTGATAGTTAGTTCTATTAGATTTCAGATCTATCTTGTATAACATACATTTTTTAATAAAATTAGGGAAATAGGTGCATCATACCTCCTTTGTTATCAATCCATTTTTCATTCAACTTAATTTTCAATGTTTCAAAAGTGAACAACCAATTCTGGAGTGATTTTTAGTAGCATTTTAGCTTTCAAATTAAACTTGTCACAATACAAATCTCCACAAATCCCAAGCACCAATGTATAAAAGATTTAATATAAGAAACCACCCAATGAAAACCCAAAAGCATGAGCAAAACCCACTCACAAATTTGACACCTAGATTGGGTCAAAATTCTAATGCCCCAAATCATGGAGAATCAAATTGACCTAAAAAAGTAGATTTGTAACACACATCATAAGTAGTCATAAATTATATCCCATTCTTCAAAATAGGCACTCCATTTTAGGCTCTATAATCTCCTGAAAAATATGCATATGACATAGATCGCAATCCATCATACAATTCCAATGTAGTTCCCCTTAAGTTTTCTCTCTGATACATCATAAGATCTACCATACGCTCACACAAACATAATGTATAGAAGATTTAATATAAGAAACCACCAAATCAAAACCCAAAATCAAGATAAAAAGCCACTCGCAAATTTGACACCTAGATTGGATCACAAATTCAAATGCCCCAAATCATGGAGAAACAAATCCAACTAAAATAGTAGATTCATTACACCCATCATAAGTTGTCATAAACTATGTCATTTTTCAAAATAGGCACTCCCTTTTAGGCATTATAAGCTCCTCAAAAGATGTTTATGACAATCACAATCTGTCATAAAATTCCAATGTAATTCCCGTTAAACTTTCTCTCTTACATGTCTTAAGATGTATAATATCATCCCACAAACATAAGGTATCCCATATTTCCTCATGATGTTCTATTTAATTACATCTTACAAGAACTCAAGATATCCGACATGTGGCACAACTCAAAATGGGTTACTTCATTTCCCATTTAAGACCATTTAAAATACAAAAAAATAATAATTAATTAATAAGAATGCAAAACATTGCAAAAATTGAAACACCTTAATTCACAACAATATCCACATTCCTCCTTTTTAAAAACCTTCTTAATTAATGGTTTCTCAACAAAACAATCCTCCTTGTTTTGTACCATAATGCATGCTTAATTGTTAACCATTAATTCAAATTTTGGTTTAGATATGTTTTACAATTCCATAACTATTGTTAAGCCGTTTCTTATTATAATTCTTCTATTTGATCATGTATGATACTCCTATAAGTATTTTTAGATTAAGGGAGAGGAGCCAATCATAGGCAGGGGACATATCATGGATTATAGAATATGACAGTCTGGGACCAGTTTTGGGTAATAAAAGAGTCAAGAAATTTACACTTAATATCCAACTGCAAAACACTTTAGTTCATAAAGTACACAAACTGACCAATCATGTGATGCAACATCAGCGTACCAATAATACACGACTTAGTGATCCACTATTGATCGATGACACATTTTGACTCTTTTTTTGTGGTTTGATTCAAACACATTGAAAACTGTGCGCAAATTTTGCCAAAAAAAAAGGGGGATATCAGCAAGACTGTGAAGGGACGTGTGGAAAAAAATTCGGAGATACTGCTGACGGAGGCCCCTCCCTCATCATCGATCTACCCACCACTAACTCCTCTCTCCTATACACAAATTTCTGATTCCCATAACATTGTTGTTTTTCTTCAGATCTCATCGAGAAAGTAAAAGAATGTGAGAAATTGGTGAAAATTTTCAGTGAACCGTAATAAGATTTTATCTGTGTTCTCTGTTTGAAAGGTGACCTGTACAAATCTAATGCAATCCGATGTGGGTACACCTCACTAGTCTTTTCCATTGTGGGCCGCATGCCAATGAATTTCAAAATAAATTGACAAGCACATCCCTCTGCTTGTCAATTCTGAGGACATCCCTCTACTTGTCGACTTATAACGCCCATTTCTAGGTGTATGATTTGACGTTTTTTTATTTTATTCACTCACAGTGT
This sequence comes from Sequoia sempervirens, assembly GCA_007258455.2. Taxonomy (NCBI): domain Eukaryota; kingdom Viridiplantae; phylum Streptophyta; class Pinopsida; order Cupressales; family Cupressaceae; genus Sequoia; species Sequoia sempervirens. The sequence goes on from VDFB02193867.1 coordinate 369,621,611, forward strand.
TGCATCGTCTGAACAAACAAATATCGCCACTTTTACGGGTAAAGCAAAGCTTTACTCTTTTCTATTGTCGGCCGCATAAAGAATCGCCTTGCTTGTCAATTTTCAGAATATAATTAATTTTAGAAGAAACACATCGCCTTACTCGTCAATTTTGAGCATATGGCTCTACTTGTCAATTTTCAGTATGTCGCTCTACTTGTCACTTGTCAATGGGAAATGATAAGCTTTAATTTATAAATTAGCCCTTGGTCCTTCCACATAGTCAGGTTTTTCTTGCTGTCTGGGAGGAACAGAATGAAGGAAATTATATCTCTGAACTTAACAGAAATGGAGCAATGGAATGTCCATTTGATGTTTGTGAGAACTACCTGGAGATTTCCTGCAGAGGGCAACGCTTCACTGTGAGTAGTAAAGAAGTAGCATGCTTAAATCTTTTGTTTTTAACCTTTTAAACTGCAGGCTCATTTCTTCTTGTTTTGAATTTGGCAGAGTTGCGGCACAGAGGAATGAAGGGCGGATAGAAGGAAGACGTGAGAAAGTTGTTTGTTTGCATCCAGAACGTGAGAAGAAAATGAGGGATGATTCAAAGGAAGGAGATCATAATTTGCAGCAGAATATTATAAGGCGCATTAAGGATCATCTCATGTCGGATGACGACGAAATTTGTGATCAATTGGATAAAAATTTGCGGGGGTCGCAACAATTTCAGTTACAGCGAAATCATTCCAATCTTAGCATTGAGGATATTGACGATTTGCCATGGGAAGCTATTCACCAATGTGATAGAATTATGTGAAATGGATGTAAAAATGAGAATCATTTGCAGACATAATATGTTTCATCACTTTCTTTGCTCTAGCAATGCCTACCTTTGCTCTTTTAGACTTCGTTCCTTTCATTTTTTCAGTAATTTTTAAGTTTCATTAATGTTCTTATTTTTCAAGTAAGATCACTACTATAGAATCTGAAACCAAACCTAATTCCTGCACCCACAGAGCGGAAAAAACAAAGCAAATAACTCAGGAAACAGAGCATAACAGAGCACACAGAAATCTGTACTTGCGGGCTGTAAAATACTGTCTTTAGTCATGCTTTTATAAAAGAGAATTACATTGCTGCAACTAACAACTAACAGCTGTAACTAAATATAGACTGAACATCTAAAACAAACTATGCATTTGCAAGCATTATTCGATGAGTTTAGAGTAAGGTCCCATGGAGAGGGCTTCTTAAAAAAATTCTGTGCTGTTGATATTTTTTAGAAATATTCTAAAGCTGATGGTCCCATGAATTTAATTTTGCAATTCAGCTTAAAAATTTGACCTCTGAAATTTAAGGAATGAATTGGAGTATTTCATAAAAATTAATAAATAAATAAAAATTCTCTCATTTTTATTTTTTTTTAGGAATTTAAAATTTTAGGTGATAGACAAGTGGTAGAAAAAATTCCTAAACTGTAGGGGCAATTTCTAGCCCCACCTTAATTTCATCTGTTGAAATTTGTAGTCCTAAAAGGTAGGGGCTTCTATTTTTTAGGCAAAGATTCCAATTAATCTTGTAGCATAATTTGTTTTGCTTCATGAGACCGCTTGTTCCATAAAAATAGATCCTGAAGCCCCTCCATGGGACCGCACTCTAAAGACTGGTAGTTACGTTGATAACAAAGTTTATCAACTAAAGAAAACAAACTACACTTAAACTAATTGTCTAAACATGCACAACTGTGCATGGCAATTAAACTTATTAAAACAGTGCAACACATAGAGATTACGATGAGTTGCACTTGGTGAAACTCATGCATCAATTGTCAACAACCCCCCCCCTTGATTTTAAGAGGGCTCATGATATGATCTTTGAGTGTCATAAACTAATCCTTCACAACTACCTTGGTGAAGATATCTGCTAACTGTTCTTTAGTGTTGAATTACTTCAAATCTACTGCCTTCTTCTACACCAAATCTCAGATAAAATGATGTTTTTAATCAAAATGTTTTGTCTTGTTGTGATGGACCGGATTCTTGGCCAATTTGATGACACTAATGTTATCACAAAAATTTATTGTAGGCTGAACTTGTATCTCTCCAATTTCTTCAATAAGTTTTCTAAGCCATAATGCTTGTGTACCTATTGAGGTGACTGCAACATACTCTACTTCCGTAGAAGAAAGGGAAACAATACTTTGCTTCTTTGAGCTCCAAGTAATCAAACCAAAACCAAAATAAAAACAATTACTAGATGTAGACTTTCGGTCATCCAAGCTACCTCCCCAATCATAATCACTAAAACCAACAAGATTGAACCTTTTAGAAGTGTAGTAATGAATACCAAAATCTAGAGTGCCTCTCACATACCTCAAAATTCTCTTGGCTACCTTCATATGTATTTCAAATGGCTCTGCCATGTACCTTGAAACAAGTGAAACTGAATAAGCAATATCAAACTTCCAACAATACTCCTATAAGCTGTCTCATCAATTATTTCAACACCATCATCTCTACACAACACAACTGCATGAGTAGCTAGAGTGGAGCAGGGTTTACAATCTACCATATCAAATTTCTTCAACATATTTTTGGCATACTTTTCTTGACAAATGAAAATTTCATTCTCACTTTGATGAACCTCCATTCCTAGAAAATATTTCATGAGACCTAAATCTTTCATCTCAAATTCATTCATCATAGCAACTTTGAATTCATCCTTCATCTTAGAACGACTACCCATCATCAACTATTTTGACTTGCCATGTAGTTTTCATGATAGCAGGCCCCACTTGGATGGGGAGTTGGATCGTGCCTTGAGACACCTGTTCTTGATCATTATAGGCTCATAGTAATACCCTTTTCCTTTCTCGATGAAATCTTCAGAGAAACCCAAATTTTTAATAGGCTGCAAGGTACAAATATTTAGACTCGTGACACCTCCATCAACTAGGAGTTGTCTGACTTTGTTTTTGTGAACCAGGATCTCAAGATGCAATGCACGATTATGGGATGGTTGAATTGGGAGGTCATGTTCAAAGAAGGTGAGACAATGAGGTGTGGCGATATGTCTAATCATAGCCTAGAACTAGCCAACATCAATGTTAGTAGGCACAAAGGATGCATATAAAGCTTTTTCTAGGATATCTCTATGCGTAGGTGATATTTTCAGCAACTCCAAGATGGAGATTTGGTTGTGGTTTTCTTTAGCTGATCCAAGACACTATAATCACTAGGGTTGGATTTCAAAAGTGTAGGTGATGTCCTAGGTTGTTGTGATTCTCCTTGGATAGTGACCTTTTCTTTTCGTGTGGTGACTCCACACTCTGTGCTAGGCCCTTTAATTGTGAAGATAGATATGAAATCGTCTAATGATGCTACAACATTATTGTAGACATGATTCACATTGGTATAGTCCTTTCCTTTCCCATTTTCATTTCCTTTGTTATGATCTGGCATCGGGTTCGTGTATATTTTTAAATCTTGGTTTCTCGCTTGTTGATCAACCGTTATGTCCCCATTGTCGATAAGGTCTTGAATGAGGTTTTTTAGTTTCATGCAACTAGATGTTGTATGTCCCTTTATTTTATGAAAATCATAAAGATGCTTCTCGTTATACCATGGTGGTTTTACTTGAGGCTCTTGGTAATTTAGATAAGTAGGGAGCGTGATAAGATTTGAGTGTACTAGCTTTTGCATGACGAATTCGATGGGTTCCCCTAGTGGTGTGTACTTGTGTTTCTGAGGGTAGTTATTCCTAAGGGGTGGTCCTTTTTGAGCACTAGCGTTGTTGATTGTTTGTTGATTATTTTGTTGTTGTTGCATGCTTGGTTGTGGTATGTTCTGTTGATATGGCTGTTGTGGGATGTTCGATTGCAATATGTTATGTTGTGTGTATGTTGGTTGGGTGATTGTTTTCTTTGGACCACTTATGACCACTTTAGCATTGATGACCCCATCATTGGTAACATTCTTGTTCTTAGCCCAAGTGTGGGGCTTGTCATTATAACTAGATGAGGGTTGGTTATCCCTATATGTTTTTGTGTTCCCTTGTGCTATAAGGGCTCTCTCAATATTAAGAGCTTTAGAGATGAGTTGATCATATTTCATAACACATTGCATCTTTAATCAAAAGGATAAATCCCCATCAAGGTTAGCAATAATGATTCCTATTTGTTGTTCCTTACGAATAGGCTATTTTCTCTTGCTAGCTTTGTACCTCCATCATTGTAAGTAATTTGCAAATGTTTCACCCTTGTTTTGTTTTAGAGTGTACAATTCATCCAAATTGACATCCATGCCTAGGTTGAAAGAGAAGTGATTTACAAATTGATCAATGATTTCTTGAAACATTTGGATTCCAGGAGGTAAACAATAGAACCATTCAATTGTTGGGCCTACCAAGCTTCGAGGGAAAAGCCACATTAAATATGAATCATTATAGGCCACTTCCATGCAATGCACATAGAATTCCTTGATGTGGTCTTTGAGACTTCCACGCCCTTTGTATTTAGGCATTTCAAATCTAGGAGGGAATGGTATCATTGCAATGTTTTTGACAAAAGGATAGGGACACAAATCACATTGAGAAATTGATCTTTTTATCTTTCCCACTTGAATATCCTATATTTGTTGAGAGAGCAATCTGACTTGCGTGGAAAGATCACCTTAAGGATTAGGGGGTGGAGCATACGTATTAAATGGTAGAATGGTGGATGAATTGAGTGTGTGGTATGGTGTATGTGGTGGGTTGTCTTGATATTGTTGCGTGAATGGTGAAAATGGTGGAGTGAAGTATGCTCCTTGTGTATTTGGATTCAATATGTTTTGTTGTGTGCTTGTGTAGGGTTGTTGGAAGCCTTGTTGTGCAAACAATACTTGTTGATAGGCTTGTTATTGTTGATGTGCTAACAATGCTTGTTGTGGGGCTTGTTTTTGTTGTTGCGCTAACATTGCTTGTTGTTGAGCCTGTTGTTGCGCTATCAAGGCTTCTTATTGTTGTTGTTGTGCTATCAAGGCTTGTTGTTGTTGTTACACTATCAGGGCTCATTGTTGCACTTGTTGTTGTAAGGCTTGTTGATAGGCGTGTTGAGCTTGTGCTTGTGCTTGCACTTGTGCTTGTGCTTATGCTTGTACTTTTGCTTGTGCTTGTTGTGCTTGTTGTTGTTGCAACCCTTGTTGGTAGGTGTGTTGTGCTTGCAATGTTATACTATATATTGACTTGTAATGTTTTGATTTTGAGGTTGGGATGGTGGATTTTGGTAAGTGGTTTGTGATATTGGGTTGAGGCATTGTTGGGGTGGTTGTTGTGTGATTAGAGGTTGGGTGGTGGATAATAGATTTGGATTTGATGTATTTTGTCCTTTGGTTTTGTGATACCATCCCTTGTGAGTTTTGGGTTTGGGATGAAAGTGTGTATGTTTGGGGTCCCATTTGATTTTTTGTTGTTTGGGGGACTGATGTTTGAGATATTTGATAGGATGCCACTTGGTGTTGCGATGTTAGTGGCATAATTGGATTTGGGACCATGTTTGAAGGATTGATTGGATTTGTTGTGATTGATGGATTAACTATATTTGTTTTATTTTGGATCAACGTGTTTGATGAATTGGTTTGATTTGTTGGATTTTGGGTCAACATGCATGATGGAGTGATGAGAGGGACTTGCGGACCTATTTTTTATGTTCATCATTTTGTGAATTAAGATAAACCATGTTTTAGGGTGTTCACTTGTCCAAATAAATCCACTTGAGGTGGTTGACTTGTTTGATCTTGTGGAATAGTAGGATCATAACCTTGAATACCTTGGGTAAAGGTAATGAGTTGAGATGATGGTGTAGCATAGAAAGTTGGTGCCATGGTGGTGTTATGGAATGTGAGTGGCATGTGTGGATGTTGAGAGATTTGAATGAACTCCCTTTAGTAGTCATGGGTTGACTTGGCATATGTGACGATGATGGTTGGGTAGTAGATTGGACCACATTTTGAACTAATGGTAGTGTGATGAATGTTTGAGGAATATATGTCATGTTCCCCAAAGGTTGTTCTCTAATGGTGTCCAAATCAAAGGTAGAAGGAAGTTTAGCTCCTTTTTCCAAAGCCAATATGTATTGAGTAGGGTTCAACTTCATCATGGTATTGACAAGGTGATGAGTTTTTGAGTCTTGTGATAGCTCAAGAAATTCATCTGTGGTCATCTAACGTGGATTTTTGGTAACATCCTCTATTTCAAATGGACCCCCTTCTTGAAAATCATGGGGTTGTTGAGCTAACATTGGTGGAGAATTTGTGGAAGCTCTTGGATCAAATTTAGTTTGGTTTAATGTACTCATGGTAGATGAATCTTTATTTTGTTCCATGTCCTTCTTGTATTGTGATCTTGTTTTTACCATAAATTTGGGGATCACATTTTGGGAGTATTGTGAAAAACCCTTGGGTTGATTCAAATCTAGGTTAAAGAGAGCCTCTAATATTTTTTAGGATCAATGATGATATGAAAGATGAAAGGGTGAGTGATATTGGTGATGAAATTTCAAACTTTGGTCAACACTAGACTTTGGGGTTTGATGTTTTGATGTTTAAGAATTGACAATGAACTTATGAACCCTAAGATAGACTCGTGACCTTAAGGATAAATTTGTTCAAAATGGATTGTTTGCTAATTTAAATAGGTGTATGAAAAAGGATGCATTCCCACACACTTAGCTAAACAAGGTGATTTGGTTTGATAATTACCCAAGTCTAGGAGATTGGTGTATCCAAAGTTCTAAAGTTGTTTGTGAGATGAAATGACAAATGTTTTGGTGTGGATGGAAAGATTTATTTGATCTTAATATGAACCTAAGAGGGACTTGTTTACAAGACCGAGGTGTTGAAGAACATGATTTTCCCTAAGAGTATTTCAAACCAAAAGTATTAATGTTTTCTTGAAGGACCATATGTTTTGAACATAAGACAAAAGATAAACAAACACATGTGTGGGGTTCAATTGATTTAATCTTGATTAATGAATTTCTTTTACCACATCCAATGTCTTGATTAAGTTTTTCAAACTATATTTCCATATCTTTTAACAATTTTCATTCCACAATCTAGAGGTTTAAGTCATATTTCCCTAGGTTTACTTTGGAATAAATGTGGATTGATATGTGACCCAAACACTATGAAGCCTCAAATATATTGTTTTGATAAAAACAAGATATCTTTAAGGGAATGCAATAATATAGGGTTTAATAAAGGTATATATACTTAGGTCTAAAGGGTTTGAAATCTTAATTCCAATGTTCAATGTTTGTTTAAATTGTTTTGAATCCAAGCAATGTATTTGATGTCCAAGGTAATGGAGATATTTTGCAAATATTCTTCATAAGATTCACTTGGAAAGTTCACAAAATACAATCATTACAACCTAGAGAGTAGGTGTGTTCTTTGAGGTGGGCCTACCTCATGCCCCAAAGGGATGATTTTACATGCAACTTATGGAGGGAACACATAAAGGGATATCACCCCCTCAATATTTTGTACAAGAGAATGAACTCTTAAGCTCTATACCTCTACCATAAATTGGACTTGGTAAGCAATTGAACTTGGAAGTAAATTCTGATGCACCACTTTCAAAGAATGTTTTGGAAAACAAGGTTTGGCCTCTATACAAAGGTTTTTAATGTTACACCATGAACACCAAGACATATATACACCCACAAGCCACTTAAGGCAATTAAACCATTCCCTTCCATCCCATATTTCCAGAGTTGTATTAGTTGCAATATGTTATTCGCCACAAATTGAAGCTACTACTCTTTCAGGTTCGTAACCTTTATATAGCCATCAGTAAACGTGTTTTTATTTGAGAGTCACTTATATGAGTTCTCCATTGTAGGATGTGTCTCATTAGTAGGCCCTCTATTAATAAGAAAAAATCTATTTATTTTCACCCAAGATCGCACGAGGTGTGAAGGGAGAGGATACGTAACAAGTTCTTAGGGTGACTCAAAAAAGAAAGTTTTGTAAGCTTAAGGTGTTTCTCTTCATCCAAGATTGCACTAAGCGTAAGGGGAGAGGATACACACTAGAAGTTTACATGCATAGAAAGCACGAAAAAAACTCATTCATTTTAACCAAAATTGCAAAATGACTTCATTTTAAGCACCAATGGAAGTGTTTTTTGTATTGTTCAATTTTAGCCAATATCACAATAATGAGGAAATGAGGGGTTCAATTTATAACCAACTTTGAAAATATCATAGCAGTGGTAAAATTTAAAGCCCAAACCAAATCTAGTAGCCCTAAATCATGAAAGAAAAATAAGATATGATGGGTTATTTCCCCATGAGTGTTTGTAAACACTATTACAAAGAGTATCAAATGCTTTTCAACTTCAATGCTTCATTCTCCACCTCAATACTACAATAGTGACTCTGTGTTAGAAATAGCAACATTGTTCTGTCAATAGAGGTATTGTTTTGGAAATAGCGACACTCTAGTGAAATGCAAAGGTGACGCTCTATTGTAGATAGTGAGCTCAAAGGCGCCGGTGTTGTATTGACAAAAGTGAAGCAATATCAGAAGCAACAATTTGGTGAAAACCTGCAAGTTCACAAAAAAATAGAGAGGTCAATAACGAAAATATAGCAAAAGTGATGTAATAATGAAGAGACAAAAGAGGTTAAGTGCATAAAAAATGATTCCCTATTTCAATAGCAACGTTGTTTGCGAAAGCGGATCTATATTTCTTCACAATAGCGATGTTGTTTGCAATAGCTCGACGCTTTGGTAATGTCAATGGCGACACCATTTTCTAGAACCTACAAAAACATGAAACTCAAGAAAAAAGCATCAAAACTAAATAGTTATGCCCCCCTTCTAGCAAAAAAATGTGAGCATGATCTATACTTGAGCCAACATGATCAAAACACAAGGAAATTAGTCAAATTAGCTAAGTTAAACCAAGCTCCCTATGAAATTATTGAAAGAATAAAACAAGGAAACCATGAATATAAAAACATGAAATGACAAGCAATGCATAATGAAATCCTAGATAAATACCCCAAACCTCATCCCATAGTGGGATTGGTGCCATATTGATGTGGAATATTGGCCCTTTCTTGACCCTTTTGATGAACAAGCTTCAAGATTGTGGATGAAAGATGAAATTGATGCGAGATTAGAACTCCAATTGTGAAAATGGATGATAGTGAGGATGAAATTGTGTAGCATAAATTTTCTTCAAGAAGTGGATCCCTTTCTCATAGAGGTGACTTCTATTTATAGGGAAAACTGATGAATCAAGGGTTAAGATTCATTTTCCCAATCAAGGGTTGCAAATGAATCTAAGGATTGAAGGAATGATTAGCCTTGTAACAAGTGTCACAAGGCTAAGAGGTGTGAGGGGATATATGCCCACACATGCGTGTGCACATTTTGGGAAGAGAGCATGTAATGAGTAAATACTATTGCACATACGACTATTGTTGCACCAAAAGATTGACTTGTTAATGCCCGATACAATTGTTGGCTTTATACAAGATCCAAGATCCATAGGAGGTGGTTAAACCATGTCACAAAGCCTGAGCATCACGCTAGCCCACGCCAAGGAGACCAAGGGAGACACCTTGCAACAATCCCCCTCCCAGTGTAAGTGAGGGGTTCGAACATGTGACCTCATCTCTGATACCAATTGTTGCACAAGCGGTTGTTGTTGCACCAAAATATCGACATGTTAATGCTCAATACAACCATTGGATTTATACAAGATCCAAGATCCATAGGAGGTAGTTAAACCATGTCACGAAGCTCGAGCACTACACTGGCCCACACCGAGGAGACCAAGGGTGATCCCTTGCAACAAAGACATGTGGGTGAAGAATTAAAGGCATGTGGGCGAAAGATATTAAGGCATGTAAGAGAAGTACAAGATTGTGTAAGGGACAAGATGGCTTGTGTAAGAGCCATTAAGGCTTGGGTGGGAGACAAGATGGATTATGTAAGAGCCATCAAGGCTTGGGCAAGAAAGTCAATGAAGGGAGTAAATGAGGAAAGAATATTCCATGGGAATATTCTCATGCAAGTGTGAGGGGAAAATAGCCCTTTAATTAATTTGAGAAAATTAATTAGTTGTGCAAGTTGGAGTAAATAAACCATGGGTTTATTTAACTAGGATGGAGTTAATGTTGGAGAAAGGACTAATTAAGATTAGCAAGTGTATAAGGTTAATTAATCAAGGATTAATTAAATTAGGTGGGTTTAGTGGATTTTTTTAGGAGAATGTGACATTTAATTAAATAATTTAGGGTTATTTAATCAAATGAGAGACATAGGAGTTTTAATTAAATCATTTGGACTATCTAATTAAATGGGATGAAAATTAGTAGAAAGGGGGCAAATTAATCCAATAAAATTAATTATTTGATTAATAGGAGAAAGTGATAAATTTAATTAAACAATTTAGATCGTTTAATTAAATAGTTAGAAAAGAGGTGATTTAGGAGGAAATGATGTTAAAATCAAATTCAAATGTGTAATATCGATCATGAAAATCTGAAGTGTCTACAAAAACCAAGGCTTTTGAGGAGTTTGTGTGGAGAGAAAGGAGAGATGAGTATGATGAAAACATCAGGATGGGAATGGTCAAAAGTCTAGAGCTCCCTCGAGAGGTTATTAAACGCAAGGTGCTTACTGAGATGAAAGAAAAATATCAAAACATCACACTTGATGGGCAAAGAATTGGTGAGAAAAAGTGGTGTGCTTTTTCTACCAGAGTGGGATTTGGCTTTGGACATTGCTTTTGACACTATCAGGAGGCATGAAAGACAGATTTTTTCTATAGAGGACAGGGCAACAACTGCCTTGTGAGGATCAACTTTTAGCCTTGAATGGGATACCTTAGCAATTTGGGCATTGGCCCCTAACATAGGAAAGCCAAAAGTTGCAGAGCCTACGTCTGACCTAAGGGGAGGACTGATAATAAAAAGGGTGTTAGATACTTCAGTTGTGGAGGTAGCTACATTGGCTGCAAATTTTGCACAATTCACTAAGGAAAATGCAGAGGCCATTCAAGAGAAGTATGAAGCCAAGAATAAAGAATACAATGACTTGGTGGAAAAGTATAATAAAGAAAAGTAGAAAATTGTAGAGGTCCATCTTGAAAATGAAGTTTTGAAGGAGCAATTGCAAGCATTGCAATTAGGGAAATCAAGGGCTCAAGTGAAAATTCCACCCCCATCAACTTCTCCTATCCCATCACCTCCTGCTCATTCTCCACCTCCTCCTTCCACTTCCACAAAGCTAATATTATATGATCCTGATGATGTACCCATTGCACATTCAACTCCAAGCACATTGGATGCACCTTAGTAAAGGAATAAAGCTAGTAGGAGGGAGTTGATGGAACAACTCCAAGTATATGACGAGTCCTTGAGCATGTTAATAGGACTGTGTACATAAATAACATGATGATTGTGACTGTGGTCTTGGAGCACCTAAACAAAAATATTGAGAGGAAGAATCTTAATCTACATTCAACCTACTCGGCTATGTTTGATGTCATAAGGATAATTGATAGGGATAGGGAATTATCTATCCCATTAACAAATAAGTGGATCCCTAGGTCAAATACCTTAAAAAGAATGGTTATTGGATTGAATCATGATGCCAATAAACCATCACTCATTTCCCCAACCCACAAAATTGTGAAGGGGATTGTTGAATGTTAGGTGTTGATGGATCCATTGGAGAAGAAGATAAGGGAGCTTGTGAAGAGATTTGATGATGATGACTTTGGTTTGTTACCTGACATTCTGAATGGTACTAGTGGAGTTAAGTCCCTACAACAATGGAATGATCAAATAAACAATTCAGTTGCCACCTTAGTTGCACTAATTTGTGAAGGAGAAATTGTTGACATGTTAAAGGATAGTATGGATAAGTTGTCTTTCACTGATTCTTTCCTTGAAATTTTTGACAAGGATGCAACTCAGACAATCATCAAGTATGGCCCTTACAGGAAAAAATTGGATGAATTTATTGCATATGAATGGTCATCTGAGGAGGATTTTGAACTATGGAAGAAAAAATATGTTGATATCCATGACTTATGAGTTGTTTTTTTAGTGGCAGGGTGAAAATATGTTTGTTCTTGGTGTATACAGAGGTTCTTGGATGGTTTACTAAGGATGACTACAATACATAGCTTGAAAAGAGTACAGATTAAGCATTTTTTATGTTAATGTTAAAATGCTGTATCCTTCTAAATTGAAAAGTTGATGACATGGGAGTGTTGATGTGGAGATGCTTTATTATTTTCTTCTTGTTTTAATGCTTTTCATCCTACAATTTTGGAAGCATGTGGAAGAAGTGTTGCTACTCGTGGAAAGGATATCCTCATCGGCTAAGGTGAATTTTGGAAGGCATGAAGTATCTTCACCAACGAATGGGAAATAAATTTTGTCTCATATGGATATTCCCCCCCAATTTTGCAAATATAACTATATTTTGGAATGAGTTGTAATTGTCAAATGTAAATGTGACAAGTGTCAATTGCCCTGAAGCTTTTTTTGCTCCCTTGATTTCTATAAAAGGGAATTCAGGGCAAATTACATGGGTTTTGTTGAATGAATTTTGAGAAGCAGATTGTAATAGAGAATATAGATGCATATCTATCCAAGTTTTGTCTAGGTTTTGGAGTTTAAGTCTTAGATTTTAGCATTGTATACCAGTACTGCTACATATGAATGCAAATGGCATATTTCTTGGCCTTTGTTCTCCAACTATATATCTCACATGAATTATGAATTAAATGGATCAAGGATCTTTCTATTTGTATTCATTGTGTTTCAATTGAATGTTTAGTCAGTGTTGATGCTCTTGTTCAAAGAAAAAGTTAATTTGCTTTGACATGAATGAAGATTTATGTGAGTGTATGGATGGATAAATAAGTAATATTAGTCTAGAATTTCAAGTTGGATAATGTAATGCATTGCTAAATAGCTCAACTATGATAGGTCAAATTTTGTTGTATGACTTTAATTGAATGATTTAATACTCCATGCCTTGAGATAAGGCACTATTACATAAGCTATTTTGATATTGCAATCCTCTAGTCATTCACATCAATACATACAAAATCATTTAAATCTTTACTTTTAGCTAGATGTATGTCTTGATTTGAATTTCCACCATATTCTCATGTTATAGACTAGTAAATGTTGTAAGATCCACTAGGTATTTTAGGTATTTCATCTATTAAACAACAATATGGAGAATATATCTATTATTATAATGTTCACGAGAGAAATGGCACAAGAGAGCTTGAGAACATTATGTGGGATCACCCTCCTGGATTTTGTAGAGCCCAAAGTGTAGAGGGGAATTCTCAAAGACTTTCACCTATCAAGTTGGCCACCCTCCTAATTATTGACCATTGAATCTAGAAAATTCATAGATAATTAGTGAGATCAACTTGGTTTATTTAAAACACCAATAGATTGGTGACTCTGTTGGGGACAAGCTTGTTTATGCATCTCTAGTTGTGGATCTAACACAATCAATTTCATTCATTTGTATTGTTCTTTGTTGAATGAAGAAAAACTTTATCAAATCTTCATCATATGCTAAGTTTGTCATCAGTTAGTCTAGGATTTGAATGTCCTTCCAGTTTCCTACTAGCTTTGTTTAAATTTTCTCAATCTTTACAATTTATCTCAAGAATTCACCATCATATTTCCAATTCCCACAAAGTGGGTGGCGAATCAAAATATTTTGTGCTAGTGCATTTTAAAATTCAGAGAGAGAGAGAGAGAGAGAGAGAGAGAGAGAGGGAATTGTGAGGAACAATTTGTAGAGATGAAGGGAACCAAAAGTCACATGAAGAAGAATCTTGAGAAAAGGCTAGCAGGAGAGTTGCCTCACAAAACCAAGCCATCATGGAAGGAAAGGGGTGCAAACACAAGTAAGTATATCAATCCTCCTATAACTATTTCAAATGAAGCTGATCAAACTGAAGTATATAAATATGGTATGCCTCCTGATAATGAGGAGGAGCTCATTATAAAAGAGGCTACTACCACAAGGAAGCCTGCTACTCCTAGTAAGCTAGTTTCTTCTCCAAACATCTCAAAATATCTTGGGCTTTGGAACTTCTAAGATAGGTAGTTGGCCACTAGAAGAGGGGAGCTTGAGGCTTCTACCATTTTTAAGGATTTTAATCCCAGGGGAAGATCTAGAAATGGAACCCCTAAAGCTTCAACACAAAGGTAGGAGGTGAATTTAACAAGTTATAATCCTGACCACTCTGAATTAGAGGTCACTTTGGAAGATCAATAGGACATATTTAAAGATCTGAATGCCCTTAGAGAGGAAGCTTTAATGCTTAGTGAGTTAAAGAAGAAACAAGAAAAGGAAAGGGAAGAAAATATATTGGTTTCCATACATGAAACAGATGAGTTAAGGAGAAGAGTGGAGAAATTGAGGGAAATAGTTGTTGAAGAATCCATTCCCACTACCACTTACCAACCCGCTATAACCCCAAGTATGGATCATCTTAAAGTGAATACCCCTATTGGTACCACAACCACTAGCACTTAAACAAGCTCTATTGTAACCACTAATGTTTTGGATCCTCTAAAGAATACCCAAAAACCCCAACATATTGACCTTGGGAAAAAACCTATAGATCAACCTAAAGCCACAACCACTACTGCAAAGATAAGTATTGCATCCACTGCCATTCCCACAAATACAAAACCTAACCCTGTAATATTGACATTGCAATTAGCCAATGAAAAATTGCAAAAGGGTTGGACAAAATGTAGATTATGGCTGCAAATGTTGAGATGGAAAGGAAAATTGCTTTCCTTAAGTTATCAATTCCTAACCCCCATGCATCCACATCTCATAATACCTCCCATTTAGCACCTCAAACTATAGGCATGAATGCTACTTCTACATCTAGTCATTCCATCCCTACATCCCAACCACAAGACAATCACTCTAGTGGAAATAATTCTAGTGGGGGTGGAGGTGGTAATCAAGGAGGTGGAGGTAGTGGACAAAAGAACACTTCCTCTGGAAATCAGAATATTGGTAGTGGGGGTGGAGGTTCAGGTCAAGGAGTTCAAGGTGGAGGAAACCAAGTTGGTGGTAGAGGAGGACATGGTGGTGATGGTTCTCATTCTTCTCATTCTATTCAAGGTGGTGGAAGAGATCCATTTACTAGGAGAGCAATGCAATTGGATAGGTATAGATAACTTGGATTTTATAGGATACTTGGTTATCCTATCCCTCTCCCTGAAGCTATAAGAAATGTACTGGTGAGATTTAATGGAAACAATGCAATTAGTGGAGAATACCATCTTAGATCATTCATCAATATGATGGATGATTTTGAAGTAGAACATGAAGACATCATGATGAAAATTTTTATGCAATCATTAACTAAAGATGCCAGAGACTAGTATAGAAGTCTACTAGTAGAAATCATTGATTCTTGGGAAAAATTCAAGAGGGTCTTTAGGGAGAAGTATGATGACAAGACTGATCCAAGGTTCATGCTAAGTGAGTTTAATAACATCACCAAAGGTCCCAATGAAATGGTTTCTGATTTCAACACTAGATTTCAAAAAGTGATGAATAGGATGATTATTGATTTAAGGTTGAATGATCAATTGTGTTTGGTAAACTATTACAATGCTTTTGATTCCAAGATGAGCTATCATCTAAGAGACAAGAACCCTCAAAATTTGAGGGATGGATTCAAATATTGCATTACACATTGAAAGCAATAGGAGAGAATCAAGGAAGGTGGGAAGAAGGGATGATGTTAAACTTTTGAAAAACCCTAAACAGGATAAGGGAGTGATAGACAAGGCCTCCTCTTCTGATGATAAACTAGATAATATTATTAGTTCAATGAAGGACCTTAATTAAAAACTTGCAAAACAAGAAAAGGGGTTGCCAAGTGACAAACCTAAGTTTCAAAAAAATGACAAGCCCCTGAGGTTACAAGACTTCCCATACAATAAAAATTGGCACAATGGTAAGCCAATGAAGAATAATCAGAAAGGTGCACAAGATGAGGATACACCTGATCCATTGTAGAAAAAATTTGGTAACTTTGTTGATGAGCTACCATGGTGTGTGGCTTGTCAATTTCCACACTCACCTCACCAATGTGCAGTTGACAATATCTAGAAGAAGAACAAGCTACACCTGTTGATTATGATCCATCTTAGGATCAAAGTGAAGAAATAAATGTCCTCATGAGTAGGTCTGATTTAGCTAATGAGGAGTCCAATGAAATTGACATTGATACTCAAAGACAAAGGGTGGGTGCATATCAGCAACAAGTCATGTCTGATGAAGATACTAAAAAAATGATAATGTTTATACTTTGGAGACTGATGAGTCTGATGCAACTTTTAGAAAGCCGCCTAATCAAGAAATTGAGATAATGAAAATTTCCTTAGTTGTGCAAGCAAGGAACAACTACAACCTTAGGAATAGGGTTGTTAATGTTGATCAAGGCTAAGGAGGTAGCATGTTCATCAAAGAAAATAATACAAACAATAACATTTCAATGCCAGAGACTAAGGTGGTTAGAGCCAAAGCAAAAGAAAGTAAGGGGAGTCAAATCTAGGCCAAGAAGACTAATAAAACTAAAGTGGATGGTGACTTGTCATTTCCCCAACTATTAAGGCCAAAGCTCAAAAGCAAAGAATTGAAGAAGGCAATAAGGAAGATAAGTCAAAGGTTGAACAAAAGTGTCAGTAGAAAAATATGAAGGTTGATGAACAAGGTATGACTTTCTCTAATATCCCTAAGTATACCTTTGTGTATATGTTTCAATTACTGTCACAAGTTAAAGTTATAGTACCTTTGTTAGAAATGATGAAGATTGATAAGCACAAAAATAAGGTAGTTTCCCTTATCAATGACACAACTACAACCTGTATTGATCGAGTGGTGTCTACTCCACCCAGAGTGAGTAGAAATGAACTAAAATACAAAGAAGTTGAGAGAACAATTACTAAAATCTATCAGATCTACTTGGGTACAACAATAACTACTTGTCCTAGCCAGTTAGATCCATTTTTTTGTAACTTTGATTATTGAAGGAAAGTTGCTCAAAAACTATATGATAGATTCAAAAGCATCTTCAAATATAATGTCAGTTGAGATCATGAAAGAGATGAGACTAAAAATAGATAGTGCTTATGGCAAGTGCTATGCTATGGATTATAGGGAAGTCCCTATAATTGGGGTAATAAAAATACTCCCCTACAAGCTAGCTACATTTCCAAACAAAGAGTTTACCATGAGTATTATAGTGGTGGATATTCCACCCAACTATGGGATGTTGTTGTCAAGAAGATGGAGTGCCTCCATGGGAGGTAGTATGCAATGTGACATGTCTTATGCCATATTTCCCATTGAAGGAAAATACATCAAATTAGTCAAGGAGTCTAGAGTTCCCCATATGATTGAGTTTTCTTATGAAGATGATGGAATCCATTTCGTGGATACAGGCATTCATGACTTTAGAGTGGAAGAGTTACAAGATGAAGGTGACAAGCAACCTACACTCTTGGATAGAGAAATAATGAAGTTTTCAGATAATGATGACCTTTGGACAATACACTTTGATGGGGCATGTTCAAAATATGGGTTTGGTGTAGGACTAATACTAGTATCTCCTAGTGGAAAAAAATTCAAAATTTTCATTCACTTTGTTATTTGTGTGTACAAATAATGTTGCAAAATATGAGGCACTGCTACTAGGACTAAGGTTGGATGAGAAGCATGGTATCAAAAAAATTAGAGTCATTGGCGACTTAGAATTAGTTGTTTCCCAGATCAGATCAAGGTATGCATCCAAGAACAAACATTTGAAATAGTACAAGAATGCAGTGTGGGATTCAATTGAGCAATTAAATGCTTTTGGCATAGAATGGCTAGATAGAACAAAGAACCAAATGGCTAATTTTTTAGCCAATATAGCTCTTAGGCTTGATGATATCACTTTTGTTGGCATCTCTAAGGTAGAGGTGTTGACAAGGCCTTCAATCCCTAACAACATCCAAAATTAGAAATTCTTCAATGATGATGAATACATACTAAGTTTTTTGACATGTGTAGACCAATATGAAGGTTAGGAGATTGATTTTGGAGCATTTGTTAAAACTGTGGAGGAAAAGGAGACAATGTTTGGCAATGAAGTTATTCTACTTAAGACCAATAAGATCCCTAATAGTCTTGTGGATTTAGAGAGGGTCGTTGATGACCCTGACAAGAGCAATGCCAAGAAATCCTCCACACATCTTGAGGACCTAGAGGAGCTAAATCTAGGTACTAAGAGTGCTCCAAAGAAAGTATATGTGGGTAAGAAAATGAATCCCAAAGTTAAAGCAATGCTAATTGCTTTATTGAGAAAATATAGGCATGTTTTTTCCTGGTCTTATGATGACCTGAAGGCATACAAAGAGGTGTTGTTTCAACATGAGATTCCTCTAAAAGTAGATGCCAAACCCTTTAGGAAAAAGAAGAGTCCCATTAACCCCAGTGTGGCACCAAAGATGCAAGAAGAATTAGTGAAGTTGAGAGATGCAGGCATCACTAAGCCCATCAGGAATTCCTCTTGAGTTTCAAACCTTGTGCTGGTGAGGAAGAAAAATGGTGACATCAGATTATGTGTAGATTTTAGAAACCTTAATTTATCATTGTTGAAGGATAACTATCCATTACCAAACATGGAGGCCATGTTGCAAAAGGTAATTGGTTGTGAACTTACGTCAATGATGGATGGATTTTTTTGGCTATAATTAGGTAAAAGTGAAGGAGTTCGAGAAATATAAGACTATATTTACAACTCCTTGGGGAACCTATTTATATGTGAGAATTCCTTTTGGCCTAGCCAATGTAGATGCTACCTTTTAAAGAGATATGGATGTAGCATTATTTTATTTTATATACATTTTATTAGTAGTCTATCAAGATGATTCGACTGCCTACTCCAAGAAAGAAGAGGACCATTGTATGCACTTGGAGAAAATTTTCATCATGGCTCTAGAATATAATTAACCCAAAGAAGTGTGCCTTTTGGGTGATTGAAGGAAAGTTGTTGGGACACATAGTGTCCAAGGAAGGAGTAAGAATTGACCCTGAAAGGGTAGCTTCTGTTGATAAAATCCCACAACCAAATAATGTAAAAGGAATTTAGTCATTCTTTGGACAAATAATTTTTTTGAGAAGATTTGTCACAAATTTTGCAGATTTCACCTGCCCCATATCAAAAATGTTAAAGAAGGGTTAAAAGTGGAATGGAGTGAAGAGCCAAGAGAGACTTTTCAAAGTATCAAACAAGAAATCAAGGGGGCCCTAGTCCTTAGGACTCCTAACTACTCCAAGTCACAACATATCTTCTCCTTTGCATCTTTCTACACAATTGCTATAGTGTTGTTGTAGAAGAATGAATAAGGTTATGAACAACCTATTGCATTTTTTAGCAAGTCATTGCAGGCTGCTGAATTGAAATGTGATATGATAGGAAAACATGCATATGCATTGGTCAAAGCTATTAAAATTTTTAGAACTTATCTTGTGGGAGAAATTGTCATTACATATGTTCCCAGTGCTATAGTAAAATATATCTTCACCCAACAAGAGGTCACAGGTAGAAGGTGTAGGTGGATAAAAAAGATACAAAAATTCAACATTGACCTTTAGATTAATAAACTAGTTAGAGGACAGGGTCTAGCCAAACTAATGGCTAAGAAAAATCTTGAACCCAACCAAATCAATCAACTCAAATACACCAAGGTGTCACCCATTTGTGACATGCAAACCTATGACTAGTATAAGCACATTGTCAAGTATTTTTAAATAATACAATGCCTAGAGGGACTAGCTAATAATGAAAAGAGAACTCTAAAGTTGTAGGCTATCAAGTATGTCATTGTCAACAACGAACTATGACAGAGGAGTCTGGATGGGGTCATGTGGAAGTGTGTTGATAGTGCCAAATCTTTAGATCTTTTAAATGGAATGCATAGTGGAGTGTGTGGAGGACATTGCATGGCTAAGAACACTGCTTACAAAGTCTTAAGGGTAGTTTTTGGTGGCCAACAGTGTTCAAAGATGCTCACAAGTTAGTGAAGGCATGTGATGCATGCCAAAGATTCTCTAGGAAACCTAAAATCTCAGGAAATTTACCAATAAGACCTGTTGCAGTACAAGCACCCTTCCAATAGTGGGGGATTGAATTTATAGGGGAAATATTAGACAAGTCCAATGGAGGATACTCATGGATTCTTGTCGCTACAGATTATTTCACAAAATGGGTGGAAGCAATTCCTACTAAAATGGCAACAGGAAAGGTACTAATTGATTTCCTACTAGAAAACATATTGATCAAGTTTGGGGTACCGAAGAAGATTGTCTCTGATAATGCCATGTGCTTTAGGTCTGATGAATTCACTGGTTTCTGTGATAAGTATGGTATTCAAGCATAATATTCATGCCCATACCAGCCTTAGGGAAATGGCCAAGATGAGTCCAATAACAAAAACTTGATGAAAATCGTTAAAAGGATAGTAGAGAAGAATAAAAGAGCCTATGACTCAAAGCTAAAATTGGCATTGTCCAGACAAATAGGGTGATTGTCAAAAAGGAAATAGGTTATTCCCCTTTTGATCTAGTTTATGGTATAGCTACAAGATTACCTCAAAATAATTTGATGAAGATGTACATATTTATCGAAGAGTATGATGATGACCTGTGTGATGATATGCAACATAGGATTGATGCTTTGGTAGAAGTAGATGAAATAAGAAGAGAAGACCAGAAAAAAAATGCCAAATTACTTCTACAAGTCAAGAACTTGTATGATAAAAGAGCCTCTCCAAGGAAATTTGAGGTTGGAAGTATAGTGTTCATGTGGAATCCCAGGTCTGAAGACAAGGAAAGCATGGTAAATTTGATGCTTTATGGTTGGGACCTTACTTGGTTAGCAACACTTATGGTGAAGATTCTTACTTCCTCTAGAATCTCACTAGTGAGCTTCTTGAACTGCCAGTACATGGATAGTTCTTGAAGCCATACTTCTCCTAAAGTATGTTCTTTTCCATGTACATTGTATTTTAGATGGGAAACACCATTAGGTGAGCCTCAAAGAGTGAGAAACACACACTAGGTCTACACGATGTGAACCCAAAAAAAAGGTAGTAGATGGCAAAGTCATGCTAGGTCTATGAGCTCCCATATGTCAACCATACTAAAAGTTATGCTTCTTGATAACTTTGATAAGGTGCCACACTAAATGGTCCCAGGGTTTCACAGGGCACCACCGGTAAGCAAGTTGTATTATGCTTGGTGGCCAAGATTTAGTTTAGGATAGTCAAAGGGGTTTTGCTTAGTTCATGAAAGGTCTCACTTTAGGGAACATCACACTCGATATCACCACCAAGAGAGGACTAGCCGAGGGATAAAATATTCACACCTTAGGGAATGCAAGCTATAACATTACTACTAAGAGGAATTCCATATGCCAAGAAAGGTCATTATTCCCCAAATATTCGTAGAGCAATGAAAACAAAGGAGGAATGACACATAGAGAGAGAAGACTAACAATCCTTTTGGGTCAACATGGATGAGACCTAAATGTCTCAATGCTTTGCATCGTCCCCAGAGGGAAATCATAAGACAAAATAAAAGATAATGTTCATGACATATATAAGAATGTAGATAAAAATAGAAAAATGTCACAGTAGATTTGCTTCCTTTGTATTCTTACACCAAAAAAGTGACAAGGGCCATCCAAAGTAGGCTCACAAACATAAGGAAACATCAAGCAACATGATACGAGGGATCACATTACGTACATGCAATCACAATGAACATAGAAAAACATAAACATAGTATTACACATGCGAGCCAACCTAAAGCAAGTCATCTACATCCCAATCTTGTTCATCATATACGAAAGGTGGATAACTAGCCAAAGGGGAAAAAATGAGTTTCATACTAGGACAAGGCTATCTAACCCTTTTCCCTCAAATGTAGGAGAAGGATGAGCTGAGATAGGTGATGAGAATGTGCTCCTAGAAATAGAGAAATGTTTTGAATGAAATGTAATGCATGTAATAGTGAGTATGCTACGATTCTATAACTATCACATGGCAAGAAGCAAAGGGTATGCATTCTAGTCAATAATTTTATGTTCACGTATCAACTTTTGTAAAACATGAAACTCATTAGTAAGATTCCAAAAAGTTCTATGATATGCACAGTAAGACATGTTTGAACTTTTGTCATTTTAACCTTTTTGATAGGTGGTAGCGTAATCAATCCTAGACTAAGAAGTTGATCCAATTTTCATTCAATCTTTACTATAGTACATGTAAGAATGATACTTTCTTGAGTTTATAGGGCTTGGGTTTCTCAATTGATTGGTAAAATTGTTGGGGTGGAGATGGAGGATCTAAGGCTACCTTATCATGCTCATAAGTCCTTAA
Organism: Sequoia sempervirens; assembly: GCA_007258455.2. Classification (NCBI taxonomy): domain Eukaryota; kingdom Viridiplantae; phylum Streptophyta; class Pinopsida; order Cupressales; family Cupressaceae; genus Sequoia; species Sequoia sempervirens. The sequence continues at coordinate 369,644,094 of VDFB02193867.1, forward strand.
TTGGTGTTTTGAAACAATTTGTGAAAGAGAATACCTTTCCCAGTAGGAGAGGTAGTGGGAGAATCTTGATATCCTAATCATTTTTTAACTTATGATGGGTTTTTTCTAGCAATTGATGGATTTCATGTTCAGGGGTTACATGTCACATCCTTTTTTTCTTAAAATTATAAATCCTTGACTATAACTCTCTTCTAAGTTGATAGGTGTGTTAGTAACTAGATGAGTATAGGATAGAAGAGTATCACTATTGTCCTTGTTAACAAGTTCTTTCATGATTGATGGTTGAGGCTTGCTTTGTGTTTCAATTTCAAGATGCAAAAGGTTGAACATATCAAGTGATGGGATGATAGGAGATGTTGGTTGTTGCATGGATGGATAGAAGGATGCATTATTCTTAAGGTTATGTAAGGAGTCTTGTATGAATTTTTGCATGCTATCTTCATCTTGGCCTAAGATGGCCACCTCACACGGACATTCATTAGGAGGTAAAAGTTCAGGAATGTTATCAATTCTATTAGGATCATCTCCAAACATACAAATTGAAACATCAACTAAAGCTCTTAAGGACATCCATATTTTTCCAAAACACATATCCATGATGACTATTTGAATAATTACAATTTTCAGATCTTGAAATGATGATTAATTGGCTTTTTGAATGCAAATTTTTATTTTGAACAATGCACCTATTTTGAGCACTTGACTTGAATGAAAATAATTACAGAACATTGCAATTCTAGAAACTAAAATTGAGATATGCAAATAGAAAGATATAAAGTAGAAAGAGATAGACTTGTACCCAAAAATTTGGAAATCAACCTGTGCAAGGACAAATTTTCCCTAGGGTGAATGGGTCTTTGGATAGGGGTTTGAAAAATTAAAGTCTGAGTTTTTGAATTAATGCTTAAGGTCTCTGTTTCAAGTTACAAATATATTCTTTCAGTTACAAATTTATAGAATTTTATGATTAGATGTAGATGAAATTTGATGGAAAATAATAAGCAAAATGACAACTTTTTATATACAATTTTGTTTGAATTTCCTGATGTAGATGATTGAAAGACACTAATATGCAAACTAATATGTAAAATGAATGCTATATGTATGCAATATTTTTGATTTTTTGTGATTTTAAAGGATGTAAAATATAATTTTGAATGATGAAATTATGAAACCCTAAATGAGATGAAAGACTAACTAATGCAAATCCTAGATCCAGGGTTTTAGAGACTTCCAAATCAAAATTTTTGGTGTTCAATGTTAGGTTCACCAAAGTGAAATGAAGAAAAATGTTGGTTGGATGTGTGTGAATTTAGGGTGATGAAATGATCTAACACACACTTACACTTTTCCTAATTTCATTAAAAAAAAGATCTCCCAAAGATAGGATTGAATTTCAACCTTGAGGTGAGTCAACCCTATTAGGAAGGCTTGTTGTTTTATTATGATAGAAATGGACGATTGGTTGTTTTTGGAGACAAATTTGAATACATTAAAAAACTCAATTATATGAACTAAAACTTGAAATGCAAAATATTATGTTAGTAGAAATGGAAACAGTAATTTGCAAGCAGATTTGAGAAGGGTAGAGTAATGTCCACCTGGCCTAAAAACTAGGTTTTGAGCTCTGTAGTAGGATTGATTTTCCTTAGGGTGAATGGGTCCTAGTGTAGGGGTCAAAAATATGACTTTGCAGTCCTTAGATCTCATATCTAAGCTTTTGATATCTCCAAGTTTGACTGTCAAAAAGCCAAAAATAAAATTTGTAGACAAGTTTCCATAGCTTGACAACAATGATGACAACTTTGACAACTTTTCAAAATTGCTCTTTTGATCAATCTTCAGTCCTTCTTCACCTGTAAATGTGCACATATAAAGAGAGAAGAAAAAATATTTTTTTTGGTGAATAGGGGTTTGCCTTAGTCAAACCCCAGTTTGGTAATTAAACCTTAATGATAAAATAATACTATGTTACAACTCACCAAACCCTTAATGGTTTCCCTTAGAGGATTGAAGTCTAACACATCTCTCTAAGGCTTGGATCTTGCATGAATTGGCTTGATTGATTGCTTGATTTGATGCTTGAATGCTTGCTTGAATGTTTTAAATCTACATCACAATGTTAGCTCCAAAACATGACATGAACACAAATGAAATTTGAAATGATGATATGATCTTGATTGCTACTATAGATGACTGATAAATCTACTCTTTAATGGTCTTGACAATAATATTTTCTCTAGTATTGCTCTCATAAAGTGTGTTAGATTTGAATTGATAAAATAACTATGTATTTATAGGTGTTCATCTAATTTCTTGAAAATTACATTCCAAAATCTGACGTTTGAAACTTGAATTTGAATCATTAATATGCTGCCAAAAACATATTAAAAATTGGGTCCTAGTACTTAAAGGGGACCCATTCACCCTTGGGCAAATGGGTTCTAGAACCTAAATCTAGGACACAATTTCCAAGGTGTTTAAATTAATGTAAGCAATTGTTTACTATAGGTTTCCCTTTTGGGAAACGAGAATAATGAGGTTTTGGAATGCATAATTTAGGTAATTAGAAGATTAATTAAGTCTAATTAATTAAGGGGGTGCAAACATAGTGTGAAAATGTAAAGGTGTACATTTCTACATGTAGTGTATGAAAAAGTATCCATTTTTCACGCTTAATTTGAAAAATAATAATAATAAAATGGACTAAATTATGCCTTAATTTAGTGTTGTAATATGTATTTTGCATATTCACATTAAGTTCAGGCCTATTTAATAAAATGGACTTAATTGTGCCTTATTTATGGTATTATAAAGTGTACCTTTATACTTTCACACTTATCTAGGGATTTATTAATTAATTGAGGTTAATTATGCTTTAATTGGCCCCTTTAATTCAAATCCAAGCATAATTAATTGCAATTTTTGAAGAGGAAAACATGACATTCAATAATGGCATAATATAACACTTATCATTGAGCAATGTGTATCCTAGGTAAGTGACCTAGGACCCATTCGCCCATGGGAAAATGAGTCCTCTCTTAGACCTAGGACCCTAATTTAAATTATGTTTTTGATGGTATCTCAATGATTTCAAATGTATATTCACATGTCGGCTTGTGTTATTTGAATTCTGGGAATTCATTTTAACATATGTATAAATAAGAGGTCATTTCACTATGTTTCATCTAAGCAAATCTAAGACTTTCGAGCAATCAAACAATTTTTATGAGAGCATTATCAGAGCAATTCAAGGAATTTAAGGGAAAAATTATTGAAGAATTATTGTAGCAATCAAGATACATTATCATGTCAGTATTCTTGCATCATGCATGTTATTTGAGCTAATATGTTGATATAGTGTTCAAAATCCATTCAAGTATTCAAAGACATTGTTTAAAATCAAGTTTCATGATCAAGAGCCACATCCATTGAATCCATCTCATGCTAGTTGCAAATCCACATTCCAAGGTTCAAACAAGGGTTTGGTGAGTTGTGACATTGCATTTGTTCATTCATCAATCCTTCATGCTATTTCATTTCATTACAAGGTTTAATTACCAAAACGGGGTTTGACCAAGGAAAACCCCTATTCACCATAAACAAAACATTTTTCCCACTTGATGTGTGTTTGTACATTTTAGGTGGAAGATCTCTTGAAGAGTGAAATTGCAAAGTTGTCAAAGTTTTCACCATTCTTGCAATTTCATAGAAACTCATCTACAAAATTTATTTTTGACTATCCTACTATGAGATTCAGGAAATTGGGAGTGTAGAAACAACAAAAGAGAAATCAAAAACCATTTTTATAGAGGCCTAGCTAGGACCCATTCACCATAAGGTGAATGAGTCCTTAGTAAGCTTTGAAAAATCACTTTTGGTGATTGGTACATATCACTTTTCCATTCTTAGATTTGTATTTTGTTTTCTGGTTCCATCAGAATTGAGGTTAATCTTTTAGATGCACTTTATAGCTTGCATTTTAGAGTTTTTTTGCAATTTTTAATCTTTCTCCCCAAATTGTTGTTTAATCGAGACCCTCGTCCTTGAATAAAAGGGAAATTTTCATATGCATACCTTGATTTGACTCACCTTTTGGGTTGATAGTCATTTCATTGTGTGGATCACATTTCTTGAATGAAATAAAGGAGAATATGCCTATCTACTATCATTTTGGTGAACCCCCTTTTGCTTTCAATTCCTTGACCTATTTTTATTTTTTTCACTACACTACAATATCTAACAAGTACTTTCTAAGGTTTTTTGTCTTCTCTTGCATGTATAATCCATTTGATAGCTAGGGAAATCCCTTGTTTTGATTATGTATTTCTCATTTGAGATGTTGAATATGTGTAGATCTTACAAAATTGTTTGACATGGATTCTATTTGCTAGGCCATATTCTTGGTCACCATTATTACATTTGTATTCTTATTGTAGTTAGAGATGGTTATTAAGAGTACCTGATATACTTGTTCATTTGAATCTTTAGTAGTAGTTTACGGTGCATGAGAATATTTGTTCACTTTTAATAGAGTGTTGGTAATAATATTGGTCATCATGCAATTTATAACTCGGTATTACTTTTAGTGGGAGCTTTATGTAGTTACATATGATGTTCTATCTGCTTTGTTTCAAGATTTTGGTTCTAAGTTGTTGTTATAGTGTGTAGTGAGCCATGGATAATTTTTTATTAGAATATGGATGTTATTTTATAATAGTTGTTGGTGTCATAAGGAGTTCTTGGATTTGTCATTTAGATAGCGATGGGAGTTTAATGAAATATTTGTTACTATTGACAAAGGATGTGTGGTAATTATATCTTCTTGGTTTGGAGATTGTGGTTGCACTTTACCTTTTAGGAGCTCACGGTGTTGAGTTATTTGATTGTATTGGGGCCATGGAGGATCTTAAGTTAGGAGATGGTTATCACGATGCCTGGAGAGCTTGGTGACACAGTTTAATGGGAGCTTTGGAAGTGATTTTTATTCATCATTTGATGATGGATGGTTATTTTCATGCGATCTCCTGGGAGGGGATGTTAGATCATGATGTCATGATATGTTCTTGATTCTATAGTTGGAAATTTGACAATGGTCTTGTTTTTTCTCTTTGGTTTTAAGTATTAATCATTTGCTTGGAGCTTCATGATTTTGAAAGGTTGCATTTGGAGTTGTCATGGATTGATTGGTGGATGCTCATGGATATTATGGAGAATAGGGTGAGGCTAAAAGATCTCTTGTTTTATGGGATCATATATTAAAGTGGTTACTCTTTGATGAATATTTTAGTAGGAAGGCCAAGGAGACTACACATGATTATGGATGTGAATCTATTATGGACCTTAAGAGAATATTTTTATTGCTTGGTGTTGTGTGCACATAAAAATCTTGTATTCCACTCTTGGTCTACTTGACAGGTGAAAGATCTAACATGTATTGCTTGCTTGATTATTAGATGCATTATTTATTTTGTATCTTGTCTTCTCATATGAGTTAGTCTTGAATATAAACATTATGAAAAAATTTTAAGAAGAAGATGCATGTTTTATGGATTTCTGTTGTTCTCGTTATTTTGGTCTTGTGCTATGGATCTTGTTTTGAGGACTTATTTGGAGAGGTACAAGAAATGTATGTGTGTTGGGAAATATTCCCTTCGTTGTGGAAATGATTGGTTGGTTTACCTTCAATATGATAGGTTTACATATATTGCTTCCATGTTTTCATTTGATTTGAATGTTAGATGTTGATATCCTTTCAATTTGGGAATGGTGAAGGAGATCTTACATTACACAACTTGGTACATGTTAGTGTGGAACAAGGTATGGTTTGATTGTGGGTTCTCTCTTTAGTCATGGTATTCTTCTTGGATGTTTGTATTCACATGGTTGAGTGAAGAACTTGGGAGAGCTATGAATACTAGTGGTGAGAGAGGTATTGCAACATATTTTTTTGCAAGATTTGTGTATCATTGTATGTTTCCTTAACACTATGTAATAGAGGAATTGGTCACATCCTCTATGTGAAGTATTATAGACAGACTTGGTATGCCTTACTTTAATTTTAGATTTGATATTACTAATGTAGGACATGAGTTTTTGGACATATGGGTAAGTGCACAAAGATGGTTCCCAAAAAGGGGGCTTAAGTGGCCACTTTTTTTTTTTAAATAAGGAAATAATGACCTTGGACGTGAAATTGAGGATAGTTACACTCAAAATTTTGAGATGGAACAAAAACAAGGATTGAAGTGCTTCGAGTCTACTTTCTAAACTACTAATTTATTTTAAAAATGGTTGAGATTAAGGGGTTCAAAAGAGGGACATACACAAATTGGTGTTGTTTCTATCAGAAAAACATAACATAGCAACTCTTGTATGTCCCTAGCATGGTGATTTTTTTTTTTGTTTTTTAAAATTGCTAGAGTGAGAAGTTAGCTAAAAGTATGTAGTTGATGCACAATTTTTCTAATAATTTTTTAATGAATATTTAATTTTTTACTAATTTTCTAAGTGGAGAATTCCTAAAAGACAAAATTTTGGCCGTGCTACCCCTACAAATTTTGGAAACTAATTGAATTTTTTTATTTTTATTTTTTAAAATTTGTAGAATGGAGTCTAGTTTCTAAAAATGTAATTTATTTGAAATTTTGATGAACGGTTAAATTATAACGAAAAAACACCAAGCATTACTTTTTGTCAAAAAAGAGACACACAAACAAAATAAATTATGGATAAAAGACTTAACATTATCAGAAAGTGAAAAAAATTACATCGTTGGATAGCTAAGAGAGAACCTAACATTACCCAGGTGTTCAATTTGTTCAACATTGAACCACATGCAATCCTAACAGTGAGCACGGACCCGAATATGTGAAATATTGTAGACTTTGCAAAAAACTTGTCTCTGGTCATTGGGAATTCCCTCCAAGCCTTTGGGTTGGTATTCCAAGGAAAATACCAAACCCAAGGCTTGGGGATTCCCAAAGAAAGATATAATGCATGCACGTTATAATGCGCTCATGTTATATCTTAGTTTTGACATGGCTTTTGTGTTTTGCGAATGCATTGAAAAAACACGAGTGCGTTATAATGCACTTGTGTTTTGATCTACATCAAATTTATTTTTGTTCTCTCTTTTTTTCTTTCTTCTCGTTATCTTTGAGGGAAAGTATATACATACATATAAACATTTAAGTATAAGTTGGCATTTACATATTCATTTTACTTTCTTATCTTTAATTTATATTTTTGAATATTTATAATTTAATTCTAGTTTTTGTGTTTCCTCACTTCCACCCCTCTCATTCTCTCTCCCTCCCTCTCTCCCATCTTCCTCTCTCCCTACCCTCTCTATTTCTTTCCTCACCTCTCTCACCTCTCCCTCCTTCCTCCCTCTCTTCTTCCCTATCTACTCTCTGTCTCCTCTCTACCTACCTCTTCATCCATCCATTTCCTCTCCACCTCTCACCTTTCTTTTCCACTCTCTCCTCCTCCATTCCTTCTCTTCCTGTCTCTCTCTCTTCCACATCTCCTTTATTTCCTCCTGTCTCCTGTCTCCACAGTGTCTGTGTCTCTCCGTCCATCCTTCCTCCTCTCTCTCTCTGTCTCCGTCCATGCTCTCCACTCGGCCTCTGTCTCTGTCTCTGGTCCCTCTGCCACCGTCCATCCTCCCTCTCTGTCTCCTCCTCCCTCCCTATCTCTCTCTACCTCTCCTTCCCCTCCCCTAGACCTCTCTCTCTATCTCTCTCTCTCTCTCTCTCTCTCACTAGATGTCCCCCTCTCTACCTTTTCCCCTATCTAATCTCTATCTCTCCTCTCCCTCCCTCTCTCTCTCTCTCTCACTCCTCCCTCACCCTCTTTCTCTCTTACTCTCTCCTCTCTATCTCACCATTCTCTCTTTCCCTCTCTATAAATATCTACTCTATATGTCACCATTCTCTCTCTATGTATCTTTATCTCACCTATCCCTCTTTACCTCTCTCTTCCTCCCCTCTCTCACCTACCCTCCCTCCTTCCCTCTATCTCTATCTCTCTCTACTTCTCTCTATCTCACCTATCCCTCTCTACCTGCATATCCCTCCATTGCTCCCTACCAAACTCTCTCTATTGCGCTCTATCTCACCTCTCTCTCACCTTCCTCTCTCTCCTTCCATACATCTCCCTCTCTACTCTTTATCTCCCTAATCCATCTCTACCTACCTCTCCATCAATCACTCCCTACCACTCTCTCTATACCTCTCTATCTCGCTTATCTCCCTCATTTTCTCTCTACTTCTCTCTCTCTATGTTTCCTTCTTTCTCTAATTATCTTTATCTCCCATAGCCCTCTCTCTCTCTCTCACTAGATGTCTCCCTCCCTACCTTTTCCCCTATCTACTTTCTATCTCTCCTCTCCCTGCCTCTACCTCTCTCTCTCTCACTCTCTCTCACTCCTCCCTCACCCTCTTTCTCTTTCACTCTCTCCTCTCTATCTCACCATTCTCTCTTTCCTTCTCTGTAAATCTCTCCTTTATATGTCACTGGGTAAACCCACAATAGTGGGTTACAATTTTTTGAATGAATAAAAATTAGAAATTCCCATCAAAAAATTTAAAATGGTTTACCCCTTCTAATGAAGGGGGTTCGAATGAACCACCCCCCTTCTAATGAATCCCCCTTTCGAATGAAACCCCCCTTCTAATGAACCCCCTCTTGCACCATATAGGGGGGGTCGAATGAACCCCCCTTCTAATGAAGTGGGGTTGAATGAACCCCCTTCATTAGAAGGGGGTTTCTAATGAAGCCCCTTTTTTCACCTTCCCCTCCACCATTTCAAAATTTATGCATTTTTTTACTATCGAAGCTTGGGAAGGAGGTGCAAATGGAGTAACCTTGATAAACCAAGTTGGATGATTGTAATGATCAAAATGTGCTTTCCAACAACTATAAATTTAATATATTTTGTTTTTATTTTATATTTTATTTTTTAGTTTTACTGTGCATAGGTTTTTCACCGAACATCAAGTTCGATGAAAAATCATTGTGGAAAAATAGTAAATTTGAGGATTTTTTTTTTGAAAAATATATACATACTAGGTATTGATGTCCTCATTCCAACAAAAAAAGAAAAATTTAATTTCAATACATACCAAAAAATTATACAAGCTGAAGTGCACCTATGTGTAAATTAGAAATGTTTTGAATTCAAAACTTAATTAAAAGAAAAATATTCAACAAAATGCTATGAAAAAAAATGAAAGCACTAGATACTTGTGTTACTAACCAAAATTCAAAAGAATCATAATTTTATCCTTTGTAGAAAAAAGTTATGCGAGTTGAAGTACACACTGCTTTTTAAAAATGTTGTTTACTATTAAAACTAGTTATCAAAGGAGATGCAAAAAAATTACAATTTAATTTCATTTTTTTTAAAAAAAAATACATTTAAAATCTACAAACAAAATATCAAAAATCACTAGTTTACATCATTTTTAAATTCCTAATAGTTTACCTACTATAAGTGTTAGAAAATGAAGTTTTCTCTGAAAATGTTGATTTCAATGTCAAGTTTGGCCAAAAAGTGTACCCCATTATTGTGGGATGACCCCACCATTCTCTCTCTACTTATATTTATCTCACCTATCACTCTTTACCTCTCCCTTCCTCCCCTCTCTTTCCCTCCCTCCCTCCTTCCCTCTATCTCTATCTCTCTCTACTTCTCTCTATCTCACCTATTGCTCTCTACTTGCATATCCATCTATCACTCCCTACTACACTCTCTTTAATACTCTATATCTCACCTCTCTCTCATCTCCCTCTCTCTCCCTCCATACCTCTCCCTCAAATTTTCCTTCCTTATCTACTCTTTATCTCTCATGTCTCTCTACCTCTCCTTCCCTCTCTACTTATCTTTATCTCCTCTCTCCATCACAACCTCTCTCTCTCTCCCCCCCAATCCCTCCCTCCTTTTTCTCTCCCCCTATGAGGGTTGAGGGTGTAAGGTTTAGTGTTTAAGGTATAGGGTTGAGGTTATAGGGTTAAGTGTATAGAGAGTAGGTATTAGGGTTTAGGATATTAGGTACAAAGTTGAGGGTATAGGGTATAGGGATGAGGGATGAGGGTTTAGGGTTTAGGGTTTAAGGTATAGGTTTGAGGGTTGAGGGATAACGTTTAGGGTTGAGAGTATAAGCTTAAGTGTATAGGGTATATGGATTATGGTTTAGGATATCGGGTATATAGTTGAGGGTATTAGGTTTAGGATATTAGGTTTAGGGTTGATGGTTTAGGGTTTAGAATTTATGTATTACTTTGAGGGTTGAGGGTTGAGGTATAGTGTTCAGGGTTGAGGGTATGAGGATAAGTGTATAGGGTATAGGGATTATGGCTTAGGGTGTAGGGTTAAGGGTATAAGGTATAGGGTTAGGGCTTGAGAGTGTAGGGTTTGTCATTTAAGTATAGGGTTGAGGGATATTGTTTAGGGTTTAGGGTATAAGGTTGAGGGTGTAGGGTATAGAGATGAGGGTTGAGGGTGTAAGGTTTAGGGTTTAAGGTATAGGGCTGAGGGTTAAGGAATAGTGTTCAAGGTTGAGGGTATAGGGCTAAGTGTGTAGGGTATAGGGATTAGGGTTTATAATATTGGGTATAGGGTTGAGGGTATTGGGTTTAGAATTGATGTTTAGGGTTTAGGTTTTAGTGTACAAGGTTGAATGTAGGGTTTAGGGTTTAAACATAGGGTTGAGGAATTATGTTCAGGGCTTAGGTTATAAGGTTTAGGGTATAGGGTATAGGGATAAGGGTTGAAGGTGTAGGGTTTAGGGTTTAAGGTATAGGGTTGAGGGTTGAAGGAGTAGGGTTTAGGGTTTAAGGTATAGGTTGAGGGTTGAGGTATAGTGTTCAAGGTTTGGGGTGTATGGTTAAGTGTATAGGGTATAGGGATTAGGGTTTAGGATATTGGGTATAGGGTTGAGGGTTGAGGGTTGAGGGTTGAGGGTTTAGGGTTTAGGGTTCAAGGTTTAGGGTACAAGGTTTAATGTAGGGTTTAGAATTTAATTATAGGGTTAAGGGTTCAGGGATAATGTTTAGGGTTTAGGGTATAGGGTATAGGGATGAGGGTTGAGGGAGTAGGGATTATGGTTTAATTCTCAACCCTCAACCCTATACAATGGAACCTAAACCCTAATCCCTCAACCCTATACCCTCAACCCTCTACCCTCAAACTTAAACCCTCAACCCTCAACCCTTAAACCCTCAACCCTGAATTCTCAACCCTCATCCCTTAATCCCTCAACCCTTAAACCCTTAATCCTCAACCCATATACCCTCTACCCTATACATTGGACCCTCAACCCTAATCCTTCATCCATATACCCTCAAACCTATACCCTAAACACTAAACCCTAAACCCTCAACCCTCAACCCTAAAACCTTAATCCCTCAACCCTTAAACCCTCAATCCTCTACCCTCAACCCTCAACCCTCAACCCTTAAACCCTAATCCCTCAACCCCTAT
>VDFB02193867.1:369655681-369945996 GCA_007258455.2 Sequoia sempervirens
TTTTGGTCTTGAGCTATGGATCTTGTTTTGAGGACTTATTTGGAGAGGTACAAGAAATGGTATGTGGCTTTGAAAATATTCCCTTTGTTATGGAAATGATTGGTTGGTTTACCTTCGGTATGAGAGGTTTACATATATTGCTTCCATGTTTTCATTTGATCTGAATGTTAATGTTGATATCCTTTTAGTTTGGGAATGGTGAAGGAGATCTCACTTTACATAGCTTGGTACATGTTAGTGGAACAAGGATATGGTTTGATTGTGTTTTCTCTCTTTGGTCATGGTATTCTTCTTGGATGTTTGTATTCACATGGTTGAGTGAAGAACATGGGAGAGCTATGAAGACTAGTGGTGAGAGAGGTATTGCAACATATTTGTTTGCAAGATTTGTGTATCATTGTATGTTTCCTTGACACTATGTAATAGAGGAATTGGTCACATACTCTATGTGAAGTATTATAGAAAGACTTGGGTATGCCTTGATTTAATTTTAGATTTGATATTATTGATTTAGCATGAAGAGTTTTTGGATATATGCTTGGTTATCCTATTTGATATCTTGGTTTTCTAGTTACTAATGTAATGACGAATTTTCATGTTTCATTAGATTTGGAGCTATTAGTTATGTAGTTGTGTGGGTTGATCACCCATTTGATTGCAGTGGGATGACTCGGATGTGCACTGTCTATATCCACAATATTTTTTAGTGTTAATGCAAACTTGTTAATTGGCATTGTTTGTGGTCATTTGTTCATTGGTATGTTACATTTAGATAGGAGGATGGATGTATAGAGACTTGATTAAAAGTTTTGGGTAGCTATGTGGATGGCATGTCGTTTTATCTATAATGGTATACCTTGATTTGAGGTATGGTTAACTTGGATGAGTTATTATTTTTTGTGGTTGTTATTCTAGTTAGTATGAGTAGGGAAACTACTCAAAGCCTTTGTTATCATTTGAATTTGATGCTTGTGTTCATATAAAGATTGGAGCAGGTTTAAATGATAGTTGATATGTTTCACCTTGGTATGTTCCTTTTTCTTCCATAGGTGGAATGTTGGAGGATGTAAGGAGTTTTTTTCTTGATGGTGGTTATCATGATTTCTTTTGTAGGTATATTTTTGGAGAATGAGAGAATGGTAAAGATTCAATGGTACATGATTGGCTAAGGGATGTTTTTTACTTGTTTGTGATTCCTATCTAGGTGTATTTATAATGTATGATGTCAAGTGGGAGAATGTTAGGATTAAGGTGCCATCTACCTTGTAAATCCTATGTCATATTGCATGGTTCCAACATCCTTGGAAAGTGTCCCTAGGCACTTAGGGTGAATAGGGAAAACATTTTGTAATATTAATTCTCGCTATTATTTGTTTTGCATTCATAAGGGGTGATGGGTTCCACTAGCAACGGGAAAGGTGACTTGTGGACATAAATATTTAATATTATCTTTCCCACATGTGGATGCCTAAAATGGGATAATAAAAGACAAGGAAAGGAAAAATTAGTGACTGGTGGTATTCTCCAAGTGTGTTCTTGGAAAGAGGTAATATGTGTCTCTTGGTATTCCATCATTTATTGCATTTATTGTAATGTTTAATTTCCAAGTTTAGATTCCAAAGTTGGAGGGAAAGTATTGGATCCAAATTGGTGTTCTTTTACATTTTGAAGAGGTAATCAAAGGGTTGGGGATGTTTTGAATAAAGTTTCATCTTTTGAAGCCATGTTTGGAGCTTAATATGTCTTCACAAGTCTATAAAATTAACTTATTGGATGTAGAAATTATGAGGAACATGGAATGTAGAGTTTCATTGCAGGAACAAGGATAGGTTGAGGCACAAGGAGGTTGTTCATAGGTACATAGGTGCTTCCATGGTGGAGGAATAGAGGATAATGGAAGTGAATGTATTGTAATCTCATGAAGATAATGCATACTTGGACTCTTTTCTTAGTGGAGTTTTTTGTTGCAAGGGTTTCTCTAGGTAAATTTTGTGTTATGTGATGCTCTTATGTTGTTGATTTGTGCCTCATTTCTGATATTTTATGGTGATGTTATTCTTTAATTATTGTTGTTATAAGTTCACATAAGGTAGTGTTGATAAGCATGATATGTTGGTTGATTTTTTGCATCATAAAGAAGATGGATCTAATCATGTTGTAATTCTATATTAAGGAAAGCTTATTTTCAGATTTGTATATAAGTTTCAAATTTTCATGTTGATGTAGTCCAAGCCTTGTATCTCATCCATTAAAGTCATATTTGGATAATATTAAATTTTACAATAATTGTTATTAGAGCCTACTTATTTCTCATCAAAAGGTGAGTCAGTAGAAAGGATGTTGAGGCTCAAAATCTATGATGCTAGAGCATGTGGAAAATATTGACACCATCAACAAAGAGGTTGATTCACTTTATGCGAGAGACCCCTTCATCTAGAAAGGTTGAAAAAGAAAAATTCATCCAAAGAAGCTAGTGAAGAACCATATCTCCTCAAGCAATATTTTTCTTTATGATTTTTTCTTATAGGTAGTGACCTGAAGAAATGGAGATCATTATGATGACACAAGCATTATATTGGATGAGAAAAAGGTCATGATTCTAATATGATGATATAATTTTATACTAGAATAGGAAGATAGCTTTGCATCTAGGCAATATTATATAGCCAAGATAATGTAGATAAATATCTCTGATGATAAGATTATCACGTGAAAGTGTTGTTATATTGCCATGGTAATAAAGTCATCAAGTCGTGGTAGTTATGTGAACTAATTTTTTCTTTATTGATTAAAGTTATAAAATATGTTATAAATAATTCATAGCAAGGAAAGTAAGTTCTTATGATTAAATAGAATGTGTGTCCATTTGGTTTTCCATGAATGCGGGGAGGTACAACCCATGATAATGGGTTTTTTGTAAGGTTGCAAATGCACCTGCCTATGATAGACCATACTTTGTAGTGTGAATTGTGATTCTATCCCTCCCACCTACTCTATGTATAGTATAAGTATCTATAAAGTGGATATCAACTAGGTTTACAAATAAAAGGTTGATAAATGTCATGTGCATATGGTGCATTGACATGTGAATATACAAGTGATGGTGTCAAACATGTATGGTGCTAGTTAGATGCTAGAACAAAGTGGTAGTAGTTATCATATATAAATGGTTCCAATGGGATACCTTGAATATGTGATGTTGGGAATATTACAAAAAGGTGTGTTGTACACCTTTCATAATGTTATAATGTAATATTTATTTAATTATTATGTGGAACACCTAGGAAATCTAGGGGTGTGTGCATCACATGGGTCTAGCATTCTTGAGGCCACTTTATGTGTTGTATGTAACATTGGTTTAAATATTTAATGTGGGGTTGCACATGGAAATAATATTTAATGGTTTTGTAAGCTCATGGTATTAGTCACATGGTTTTATGTAATACCACTTCGTGGTTTTGTGTGAGCTTGTTTCTATAAAAAGCAAACACATGGGTAGTTGTTTAAGGTTGGATAGTTTGATGAGTTAGCTCTTGTTAGAATTTGTGAGGGTTGAAGCATGGAATGGGATGCTTTTTCACATGGAGTGCTTGCAGAGGACTTGATGTTTCAAAGGTGTTCATGGAGGACTTTGAAGATGTACTGTAATGTTTGTTGTTGAATAATACATGAGTGATGGATGCTTTTGGAGGCTACGTATTTCCCTCTTGAGGGTTCTCCCAAGGTATATCTTACATGTCATATTTGATAGTATGTTGTCTATTCTTTTGCATATGGATTCTGAATACTTGTTTGCATAGATTTCTCAATTTGGGTTATGTGGAAATTATCTTGGGTGGATGCATATTTCCTTTCATTTGGTATCAGAGCCATGGTTTTTGTTGTATAACCCTTGTTGGAGTAGATTTGGTGGTGCATAGTTGAATTTATGGCTTGCATGGAAAGAGTGAAGATATTACAATATATGAGGGTTTTACATGCAATTTTTTTTTTTAGATTTGGGGTTTTAGATTTGTGGTTATTTTTTTTTGCAAATTTGGGGTTATGAATCTTTGTTTGGAAAATAATTTTTTATGGATTTTCATCTTGAGGGTTTTGTAGGGGAAATGTTGCAGATGACCCCTTGGGACAAAATTGACCTCATCATTAGATCCAGGAGGCTTGAGACATGAAGATTGACATAAAATTCAACCTATTTTTGTTGCAAGAAAAAAATGCAATTTTTTTTTGCCCTCTCTGCCCTCGGTTGTACGACTGTCAATTTGCAGGTCATAGAAAATAAAAATTAAAAGAAAATTATCTATTGGTTTGAAAAATGATTTTATTCTTGTGTTTTAAAAATTAAAACCCTGCGTTTTATTTAAAAAAAATTATAAGTGGGGGAGGGGGGGGTGGGGGGGTCTGTAGACCCCCCGACCCACCATACCCTACGAGTACTACAACGAATGACACCCTTGCAGTACCATAGCAATTGTTAGCCCTTGGTGCACTAGTGGGATTTGCCCCGCCCTAGCAGTCAGTTATAGGTGATTAGCGAGGGTTTAAATAAAAAGCCACCCCTTTTGTGTGAGCTTGTTTTTATAAAAGCAAACACATAGGTAGTTGTTTAAGGTTGGATAGTTTGACATGTTATATCTTCTCAGCATTTGTGAGGGTTGAAGAATGGCATGTGATGTGTGGTTACATGCTTGTTCACATGGAGTGCTTGTAGAGGGCTTGATGTTTCAAAAGTGTTCATGGAGGACTTTGAAGATGTATTGTAATGTTTATTGTTGAATAATACATGAGTGATGGATGTTTTTGGAGGCTAGGATTTTCCCTCTTGAGAGTTTTTCTAGGGTATAACTTGTATCATACTTGATAGTATGTTGTCTATTATTTTGCATATGGATTTTGAATACTTGTTTGCATACATTTCTCTATTTGGGTTATGTGGAAATTATCTTGGGTGGATGCATATTTCCTTTCATTTGGTATCAAAGTCATCGCTTTGGTTGTACAAACCTTTTTGGAGTATATTTGGTGCATAGTTGAATTTATGGCTTGCATGGAAAGAATGAAGACATTACAAGATATGAGGGTTTTCTGCAGGTTTTTTTTCACAGATTTGGGGTTTTGGGGTTGCAAATTTGTGGTTATTTTTTTTAGATATGGGGTTATGAATCTTTTTTTGAAAAGTATTTTTTTTATGGATTTTCATCATGAGGGTTTTGTAGGGGAAATGTTGCAGATGACCCCCTGGGACAAAATTGACCTCATCATTGGATCTAGGAGGCCCGAGACATGAAAATTGACATAAAATTCAACCTATTTTGGTTGCAAGAAAAAATGCAAGTTTTTTTTTCCCTCTCCGCCCTCGGCCATTCGACCATCAATTTATAGGTCACAAAAAATAAAAATTAAAAGAAAATTATCTATGGGTTTGAAAAATGATTTTATTCTCGTGTTTTAAAAATTAAAACCTTACGTTTTAGTTTTTTTTTAAATTATAAGTAGGGGGGGGGGGGTGGATGTGCGGACCCCATGGTCCACCATACCTTGTGGGTATTGCAAGGACTAACACCCATGTAGTACTATAGGGGCTGTTGGCCCTTGGTCTACTGGTGGGCTTTGCCCCACCCTGACAGTTGGTTACTAGTGATTGGCAGGGGTTTAAATAAAAAGCCACCCCTTTAAAATTTTAAATTGGCTTTAAATATTTATTAAATGCCACCTTGAAAACTTTTAAAGCTTAAAAAAAATATCCAATTTGAGGATTAGGGCGGGTTTGCCTCCCTATGGGTGGTGCCGCTCGGGTGGGGTTGTCACCCAGCCACCAGGGGACACCATTTTTTTCCTTTATAGCCAAATTGTGCAACTTATTTCTAGGGGGTATAACTTTTGCCCAGAGTGTCTATTGTGTAACTTCTTATATTCATTGGAAAGGTGATTCCATGTACTTCATTGTGGTATCAGTGGTTTTTTCAAAATTTTATATTTTGATAGTGATTTTCTTGTTGTAAGTCAAATGTTCTTTTAAGGGTTGGAGAGGTCATAACTTGTGTGTACAGAGTGGGATTTTGGACTTCTTATAGTTGACAAAAAGCTTATTCAGAGAACTACACATTGGATCAAGTTTGGAGATGTTTTGGCATGATTTATTTTTTATTATTTCCATATAAGTTATTTATTGGTTACTTTGACTGGTGATTTTGTGAGCTTATAGATCATCGGATCTTGGTGATTTGATGTTGAGTTCATCAAGTATACTCACATAGTTATCAGTATATTGTTGGATTTGTATGTTGCATTGTTGTATCTACAAGTTGTGCAATGTTGTACATAGTCTATACTTACAAGTCACATTTATGACTTGAATGTGGGTTGTCTATGCCCATAGATGCTTCGGTGTTGATGAATATTCAAGTTGGTGGCTTGGTTTAGTCACTTATTTTGTTTGTTTGGTTGTCATGTTGAGGAGGAGAGATGGTATTACCAAGTGCAGTCATGATGTGAGACCTATGTAGTTGACTATGTTATGTAGACATGTGTGACATGGTTGGATTGTGTTGTTGGTGCATTTGGTGGTGATCATGGTGTCATGGATGTTCCTTGTGCTTTAGGGACTTTAGAATGACATGATTTTTAATGTAGGTGATTTGTTGGTGGTGTTAGATTGGTTCTAGTTTGGTTTGTGGTGGTGTACTTCTTGGCTTGAGGATCATGGTTATGGTTGATCTTCATTGAGGAAGTTTTTATCACAATATCATGGATAGCTTGGTTACACTATTCAATGGGAGCTTGTGACAATGATGGTTTGGAAATGTTGTATCTTCTTAGTTTGGAGATCATGGTTTGTACTCTTCCCTTTGGGAGCTAAGTGTTGAGTTCTTTGATTGCGTTGGGGCCATGGAGGATCTTCATTTATAGGATGGTTATCATGTTGCCATGGAGAGGTCAGTATCACAGTTCAATGGGAGCTTGTGACAATGATGTGGATTCACCATTTTATGGTGGATGTTCTTCTATAGTGTTTTTTGGTGTCATGGATGGACTCTTTGATTATGTTTCTATGTAGTGAGGATTATTTGGCATCTTGGGTTTCATTGATAGGAGATGGTTATCTTCATGTGGTTTGGAGATGTTGGCATCTTGGTTAGCCATGGAGGACTCTTTAGTATTTGGTTGAGGTGTCATGATTTTCCATTTGACATGTGATCCTTTTTTGATAGGATGGTTGTGTATTATGTCATGATGTACTCTTGATCATGTGTTAGAGTGTTGGCATGATACATGTATATGTTATGTTAATTGGAGCATATGATCTTCTTTTGAGGAGATGTGAGATCATGTTTTCATGTGTATATTCCTAATTCCTAGGTTAGATATGTGACTTTGATCTTGGTTGGTTCTCTTGATATTGGGTACTTTGATCATTTTCTTTCTTACTTTATGATGATGATATGTTGCATTTGTAGTTTGGCATGGATTGATTGGTTATAGGTGCTCATAGATACTTGTAGACTTAGGTGAGGCTTGGAGTTCTCTTATGATTAGAGACATTTTTTGAGACGCTTACTTGTTGATTAGGTTTCAACTAGAAGTATGAGGATCCTACACCTTGGTTGGACATGAGTTCAAAATGGACCTATGAGGAGATTGTTCTTAGATGAGTCATGATGACTTAGATATCTTGGAGGAGCATTCTCGTTCTCTACTCTTGGTCTACTTAGAGGTTTATCATTTGAGAGGTATTTCCCATCAAGTTACTTTTAGGTGCATTATGTTTTATGCTTTTTCTTCTCATGCATATGGATCTTGAGCTATGGATATTTGGTTCTAGAGGGTTCATTTAAGGAGTGTTGGCATGTTTATCTCCTTATGCATTGTGAGTACATTCATTGATGTTGAGTTTAGGAGATGTATTGGGCTGATTTTCTTCATTAGGAATGGATTTAGTTTAATCTTCCTTTGTTTTGAGATGCATACATATTGTTTATGGTTAGATGTCGATAGTGATATTCTCTTTGTGGTTCTATGGAGGAGATCATTCTTATCAGAACTTAGCATTTAGAGGTGTGTGTAGAAGTACATGCTACAAGTTTTGATTTGCACATTCTCTCTTTGGTCTTGTTCCACTTCTTGGATGTTTGTATTCACACATGACATTGGTTTTGAGATCTTGTATGGAGCTATGGTGATCACAATTTTTGTGGTCATGTGTTGTTCATTGTTCTTTGGTGACAACATGGTTGTTCCATAATCTCTTTCCTTTGTTGGGTGTGGAGAACTTGGGAGATCTATGGAGACTTGTGGTGAGAAATGTATTGCAGCATATTGGTTTGCAAGGTTTTCATAACTTTGTGGATGTTCCTTGGTACTACGTGATCAATGTTGGTTACACTTCTATGTGATGTTATTGGTGGATCTTTGGATGCTTTGATCATTTTAAGATTTGACATTACCTATGCAGTGGGAGTTTTTAGATGTGTATGTTCATTATATGATAGGTTTGGCACTTGGAGCTTGTGATTGCATGTTATGGGTTATATATGTTGATGGCATAAGGTTCACTTGTTATGATTTGTATATCTTTGAGGCATGGATAGTTGGATGTGTTAGCATTTTTTGTGGGTGTTCTTTTAAGCTATGGTGATTACATCTTGACAACTACTGATACATACTTCTTAACTTTTGATTAAATGTTTGTGTATTGGGATATTAGTTGGGGGAAAGAATCATGCTTCTTTGTGATAGATTGTGTGGCTTCTCTTTGGATGACTTTTTATCGAGTTGTGCATTGGCATGATGAAGAATGAGAGAATTCATGCTTGAGATGGTGGTCACCTTGATTCTTGTTGTAGGTATCATGATGGAGCACATGAAGCACTTTGATTCCTTGATGGTATATGTGGCTAGAGGGATTGTTCCCTAGTTCATGTTTGAGTTTACTTGTTTACCCCTTATGCAATGTATACAAGTGGGAGAATGTTAGGAAAAGGTGAAAAGGTGTGTTGTACACCTTGCATAATGTTATAACGTAATATTTATTTAATTATTATGTGGTGCACCTAGGGAATCCAGGGGTGTGTGCATCACATGGGTCTAGCATTATTAGGGCCACTTTATGTGTTGTATGTGTTTATGATAAAAAATGAAAAACTGATTTAATCTATCAAACCCCAAATCAAAATTTCAACATAATCATCAATGAAGCTTCTCTAAATGAACACAAATGCAAAAATTAACACTAAACTAAGAAAATAAAAACATATGCATTCAAAAGAAAATTAACGCCATTGCTTTCCTATTCACCAAGGTCTTGATTATACATTTGGTGCTCTCATATTTTTTTTAAGCACAAGTGCAACGAGAACCTATGATGAATGGAAGAGAAGATTGCATGATCCAAATTCAGTGTATCTCTATTTTGGTGAGAAGAGAAGGATTTTTATAGATTTTCTCATGGGGTGGATTCATGTTGCGGGAGAGATATGGGATTAAAGAGTGAAGTGGAGAAATGCATATTTATCCCATAAAATACAATTGATTTGAAATAAGAGAGATAAATGGGTAGATGTATGATATAATGAGGTTTTGGAATTATATTTAAAGTGGATTTTCAAATGTGGGGTTGGGGCCCTAGCTCAGTTGGCTAAATATTTCCTATTGCAGGAGGTTGGTCATGAGGTCTAGTCTCCCCCACCCCTGTGGTACCAGAGGGCATGTCGTGCTAGTGCCGCCGGTCACGTTAAAAAGTTTACCAAGCGCACTACAATTTATAGGGGGTTGTGCTACCCGATTCCTACAGTCTAAAAAAAAGGTGGATTTTCAAATTAATGAATGATATACATGGATTATGTATTTTAATAATTTAATGAAACATATAAATGGATAAAAAAAATAATGTGATATGCATGCAAATGATATTTTAATGATTATGAAAATGGAATAATATGAAATGATTTATGGATAAATGATCGATAAATGCAGATGGATAAATGCTTATAATATTTTAATAATTTATGTGGATTAATGAAAATATAGGAAGATATTAAATGAATTAATTAAATAGATAATAGGGTATGTGCAAGATCATGATGGGCTAAAAAGTGGCGATATGATGGGCATGTGTAGGGTATGTGGCTGATGACTTTTTTTTTACCCAAAATTGATGAAACGGAAAGGGTTTTTAAAGGATATTCTTAGCTTTCCACCAATATAAATTATGCTTTACTTTTAATTTAATTAGCCGATAGGCTATTATTGTGGGGGAACCCCACCGAAATTTCCAGCAGTTTGACGCCAAAAATTGGTGGTGCCTGGCTCCCCCACTGGAATTTCAAGCAGTCTGATGCCAGAAACCGGTGGTGCCCGACAATCGGCTAATCACATAAGTTAAATTATAAATTATTATGGTTTCTTCCTCTGTTGGCGCTTATGTCAAGTGTCATGCGTACTGTTCGAGGGATACAAATCTTGAGACAAGTGTCATGCGTACTATTCGAGGGATAGAAATCTTGAGATAAATTTTTCACCAACCAGTCATAACTCCGGTGCCAAGTGCCGACATAAGCCCTAACTCTTTGCTTTTATCTTTTTCTTACTTCTGATCATGAAATATTAAGTTTGTCTTCAAGAAGCTTCAAGTAAATCATTTAGTATTCCTGTACTTCACCTTAAACAATATAATATTCAAATAAAACAATACATACAATAAGTTGTTGTACATCAAACGCAGACTTGGGAGGTTGCTTATGTCACCAGGTATGGCTCGAGTGTGCTGCGTCGTTTCACGCCGTTTCTTGCAGTCTCCATGTTTACTCTACAATTTAATACACAACCAAACCTTCACTACAAGTAATAAATGCTATCAACCATAAATAGCTCTCAGCTAGAGGAGATTTGCACGCTGCATGTTTAAAGTCTTTGCAGGTAGAATTCTACCAAACAGTTGACGTGCTTTGTCTATATTTTCCCTTTCTTGCATACAGTCTACCAGAGCATTGGCAAAGAAAGAGTCCAACAACATATTCTTCAAAGGTAGACATTGGGATCTCCATAATCACTCAAATTTTAACCTTCACACAACATGCTTTCTCAATTATTTAATTTTTTAAAATAATCTTCAATAGTTTTAATATCAGGTATTATATAAGTAGTTTTATAAAGAATGATAAATAATGTATAAATTTTACTTTGGCCAATTTTATCGGTGTAGAGTAGTTATTTTCTTATTGCCTTTATTATTTCTCATAGTGAAATTGGGTTTATTTTTTCCTTTATTATTTCTCATGGTAAATTTCACTGGCCATATGTTTAAGTTTAGTGGAGCCCAACGAAGATAGATTGGGGCATTAAAAGCTTAAATCAGCTTATCTATGTAATCTTTGCTTTTAGCTTTTTCCCAATAAAAAATTGTTCCACACCTGGAGGCAATTGACTGTAATTTCAACACTTCTTTGGCTGAATGCCAAAGAATGACTATTAATTTTAGTTTGTCTTTATACATAAATTTAAAACGGGTGCTCTCTTTCAACTCCACATAACAATAAAATAAAATCTTACAAGTCTGAATGCATACACAATTTCTGACATCTGTTTGTAATGACCTGCTGAAGATTTGATATTAAAATTGGCATAGTGGGCCCCAATTCTGGGGATCTTGATAGTGAGGAAACGTTCCATAATAAAATACCTCAAGCTTAGATTATTAAAAAATAAAAATAAAAAAAAATTATGATTTTGAAATCATCTAATTAAATATCATTTGTTGTGTATATAATAAATATATCTACTTTCTGTGACCTCTCTTTACCCAATGAAAATATTCTTATGGCTTTTCTTTGAAAAGAAGATTAAAGAATTAAAAAAAAACACATCGCATATGATTCTTAAGTTAGTTAAAATTGAAAGCTAAATTTTAGGGAGATATTTGTGGTTTTAGGAAGAAAAGAAAGTCCCTTAATCTTTATTTTCAAGAAAGCTATTTCTTTTCCTAAAAAAGTGGGATATATAAATAAAAGACTTAGTTTCCATATTAAATATCAAAAATCAGCTCCACCAAACTATTAACAAAATCCTAAATTTAAGTTATTAAGGAGATTAGTGAATGGATAAGTTGTTAATATTTATTAATTAATTTAGCCATCATAAGATATAAATAAAAGAGTAAATAAAAAAAATAGTGATTAAATTACTAATTGGTTTATTTAGCAAGTATTATTTGTTTCTAAATATTAATAATAATTCTGTTAATTCAATTTTAGTAAAGGCAAAGAAGGGATTAATGTGTTTATGTAGTTAAATGTGTTTATTTTATTTTAAATAACCTTTTGGATGAAGTTGGTAAAATGATTTAATTTTTAGGGGAATATTCTATGAGAAGTATTAATCCTTTTATAAAGGAATCTTTTGATAATAATGGTGGAGGGTAGAGTAACTTACTATTTTTAGATGATATAGGGAGGAAACTTGGTCAATTAAAACTTTAGGTATAGGCAATCTATTCCAATCTTTAAAGCTTTTCGTCGTGGGTTGTGTTTAGGATTAATTAGTTTCCCAATGTTGCTATGATCAACTACTTTTATTGATTTGTTAAAGAAAAAAGAGATTTTAGGAAAAGAATAAAAAAATATTTTTTCTTAATCTAAATAATTTGATGAATAAATGTATATTTAAATTATATTCTTTTTCCATTTAATGAATTCATTTAATTATATTTAAAGAATCTTGATAAATCAAAAAATGAAATTAATATTTAAAAAAATAAAAGAAGAATACAATTATACAAACCTTTTTTCAATAAATATTAATTTTAATAAATATACGTATACTAAGCAAAAGGAAAAAATCAAATAATGTTTATTATTTTAGTATTATTACCATAAAGATTTCATTTATTAGCTATAATGTGGAAATTATTTAATAGTTATCAAAGATTAAAATTAAATAGATATAATCAAATATTATATATATTATTTAGATTTGGGGTTGGTGAGTATGTGAAAATAGTTAAATTAGGATGATATTACATATCAATAATATGGATTTAAAGTGATGGAAAATTATATAACAAATCTTTTTAGAATATCTTATTTTTCAACAAAGAATTGAACTAATAAAAGAAGAAAATAATCCTTCAAATTAGGTTGGTGTGTAAGACTCAAAAAATTGTAGATAATGCAATTGACTTTGAATCTCACTCTACAAAATATGATTTAACTTGCTATAGCTTGATTATTTTCAATGAAAATGCTTTCATAATCTTTAGACTTTTCTAAATCAAAATGTCTTTGTAATTCTTATTCCTTATAATTTGTAGAAAATTAGTAATAATAATTAACATAATAAAAAAATAATTGAACATAAAATATTGAATGAAACAAAATTGAGAATTTATGAAAAGGTGAGTTTTACAAGAATTTATATTTTGAATTATCTTGCTAGATGTCATCTTAGATTTGACAACTTTTGTGGTTGGCAATGTAAGCTTTATTTGCTATATCATGGATCGTTACACACTATTAGGAACAAAAATGAGACAATCCAATTAGGTGGCACACCTCATAGGGTTGATTATGGAAAGAAAAATAGGATGTAATTGTATGTGTACTATGCTTGTTGTTTGGGTCTTATTGAATACCTATGCCCTTGTTAATGACAACCATTTTTAATATTAGTGTTGCTATTTTGAATTATAGTTTCAGGATATGGCTAATGTATAGGCACCTCAAGATGTTATTACTATTTCAAGTAGTGATTCTAAGCCCAATACACCCTCAACATAAACCCATGAGTTAGCTCTATCAGCAACCGACTCAACATCTGTGGATTGGTTGGGTTTTCCTCAGAACAACATTGAAGCTTTTTCAAACAATATCTTGATAAGTTGCTGTGAAATATTTGAAGAAGCTATGCAAACAAGCAAAGATGTATGTGATGTGCAGGATCATGAAGTTGAATTGGTGCAAGAAGTTGTCCAAAAATTTCATGCGACCTATGGAGCACTTGAGCTATAGTATGGTTTCTTGCTTGAATTAAAGTACCATGAATATTATGGAGTGGCCAATGCATTTGAACTAAAGCGTGAATTCCAAGCTCTATTGACTGATATATGGTCTAAGAAGTTCAACTAACTTCTTGGAAGTTAACTACTTTTTTGTGATGTTGATCAAGATTACTAGCATGATACAAATTAGATGTTTTAGTGAAACCAATTGAAGAAGCCAAAATAGTTATATGTAGAGCGAAATGGATTTAGTGGGAGTTCAACTAACTTCTTGGAAGTTAGTTACTTTTTTGTGATGTCAGAAGATGCCAAAATAGTTATATGTAGAGTGAAATGGATTTAGTGGTCGCCCTTATATTTCAAACCTTAGTTGCTATATATTATGTTTATATTGTAATGTCATTGTACATATTGATCTTTATAGTTCTAATTTTAATGAATATAACTTATTGTAATGCTTGTGTCCCCTTATTCTCAATATTATGTTGAACTATAACCTTAAGTCTAACAAATATATATTGCAACATTGCTGAAAATGATGATATATTTGAAAATCATTGTAAAAATTCACTCTTGCAACATAGTTATATGTAGAGTGAAATGGATTTAGTGGTCGCCCTTATATTTCAAACCTTAGTTGCTATATATTATGTTTATATTGTAATTTCATTGTACATATTGATCTTTATAGTTCTAATTTTAATGAATAGAACTTATTGTAATACTTGTGTCCCCTTATTCTCAATATTATGTTGAACTATAACCTTAAGTCTAACAAATATATATTGCAACATTGCTGAAAATGATGATATATTTGAACATCATTGTAAAAATTCACTCTTGCAACATTTACCTATGTACAACATTGCACCCAATGTTGAGAATTTTGAAGAAGCTATGTGAACAAGCCAAGTTGTATGCGATGTGTAGGATCATGGAGTTGAATTGGTGCAAGAAGTAGTTTGGAAATTCTATGCAACATGTGAAGCCCTTGAGCTATATTATGGTTTCCTTTATGGATTAAAGTACCATGGATATTTTGGAGTGGACAATGCATTTGAGCTAAAACATGGTTTCCAAGTTTTATTGAGTGATATATGGTTTTAGAGGTTCAACTAACTTCTTGGAAGTTACTCATTATATTGTGATGTTGACCAAGATCACTAGCATGATACACATTAGATGTTTTTTGGAAACCAAATGAAGATGCCAAAATACTAATGTGTAGAGCGAAAAGGTTTTAGTGACGGACCTTATATTTGAAACCTTAATTGTCATTATATTATGTTTACATTGTAGCGCCATTGTGCAAATTGATCTACATAGCACTAATTTAACTGAATATAACTTATAGTACATATTCAAGAAAGATATTGCTCCTCACAATTTTTTATTTTTTTTCCTATTACATACTTCAACACTTGTGCATTCTTATTCTCAACAATATGTTGAGGTATATGTTTTCTAAAACAAAAACATACACCAATTCTACTCAAACATTATCTTACACGTAATATAATTTTGCAGGGTTAGTCAACTTCCATAGACCATGGCTACAATATTAACCAAAGATGTAATTAAACTTATCCACGATGGGAATCAAAGGTGTGAACCTAATGTGTAGATTTTATCTATTTCAAACTTCAAACATGGCCATGAACGCAACAACCGCTACAAGGTAGAAAGATCTGATGGGGCCTACAAACTAAAAGCATCGTTACCTCAAAAATACAATCATTACATAGCCTTTGGTGAAATTTCAGTTGGAACGATAATACGGTTGACAAAATATAATTGTCCCAAATCGAGTGGGTCTCAGTGAGTAAGGGAATCCTCAATTTTTGAAACGAAAATATTGTGAGATTTTTAGCTTGTTCCTTATATTTCTAATTCTTATTCTTGTGTTGCGCATGTATAGGTGGATTGTCATTGTGAACCTTGAGATTGTTTCTACAAACCAGGATATAATCGGTGAACCTACTTCAGTTTATATGGAACAAGAGCACCATATAGAATAGGTAATGGGAAATTCCTTAGATCTACATTAAGACCCTCATAAAATTAGCACTGCTAGAGTATCAACTCCTACACGAAGATTGTTTGGCATCAATCCTTGTAGGGGTGGAATGGAAGCACCATTCATAGTTACACCTATTAAAAGTTTGAACCCTTTTCAACCAAGATGGACTGGCAAAGGCCGTGTGACTGCAAAAAAAGATATTTTCCAGTACAATTTTTCACCTTCGACATCATTGACAAAGAAGGGGTTGAAACACGTGTGACTTGTTTCAATGAAGTTGTTGATCTTCATTATGAAAATATTACTATTGGAAAAACCTATACATTATCTGGTGGTGCAGTAAAGGCTGCTAATAAGCTTTACAACAAGTTAAATAGTGGGCTAGAAATTTCCTTGTCAATAGAGTCAAAGGTCACTCTTTGTGAAGATGACCATTCTATTCCAAAACACCTATTCTCCTTTACACTTATAAGTGAACTTGCAAACAAGAGTAACAATTCAATTGTTGATGTTATTGGAGTTGTCACTTGTGTCAGTCCAAGCTCCACAATTAGGAGAAGAGATGGGACAGGGGTTCTAAGGCACACAATATCCTTGTTGGACATGTCTGAGGCAACTATAGATATCACTCTATGGGACACAATAGCAGAGAAGGAAGGTGCTCGTCTTCAACAAAAGTATCACCTACAAGAAACAACTATTCTTGCTATTAAAAATGGATGAGTCTGTGAGTACAATAGAAAGGTGTTGAGCACATCAAGCAATACAAATTTATTTATAGACCTTGACATACAAGAGAGAGAACAACTACAAACTTGGTTCGAACAAAGTGGGGCTAATATTCTATCACCTTCAACAAAGTTTAGTGATCCACCTATTCCTACCACAAGAATAAAAATTAGGGATGTTCGAGAAAAAATGTTGCATAGAGTGCATCATCTCCAATGTACAATAAATGCAACATTGTTGTTCATCAAATCCGAATCATTCTGTTATCCGCCGCGCCCTATTGTAATGGGGGAGAAACAGTGCAAAAAAAGATTGGTGCAGATTGAAGATGAACAGTGGTTTTGCTCAAAGTGTCATGTAGCATGTACCACTTGTAATTATAGGTACATATTACAAGTAAGGTTGCAAGACCACACATATATGCTATGGGCAGTTGCATTCGATGAAGGAGCAACAAAACTCATGGAAATGTCTGCGGAGAAGCTATACTCTACAGTTTGAGGATGACATAGAAAGGGATACTCAGTAGGTAATTAGAGACGTGTTGAACAAAAAATACTTGTTTACTTTGACATGTAGAAATGAAACATACAATAATGAAGAACGTTTGAAGGCAACTATCACAAAGGTTGAGCAGGTTGACTTCACTACAGAGAGCAACATCTTACTTTCCAATATCAAAGAAATGTGCAGTGACAAGAATGACCAACCATAGGATCAATAGATTATATTATAAGATAGTAGTATAGTTGATGGTTTTTTTCAAGCAACAAAATGTATTCAAATCTCCAACCCCATGTGTCATGTCTACCTACAAAAAGAAACATGTAAGCTGCTAAATTTACATTTTCCCAACACATGTCATGTATATGAATATTATAAGACTATAGTTGATGGTTTAGTTCAAACAAAAAAATGTATTCAAATCTCCAACCACATGTGTCATGTCCAAAAAATGTTTTGCTCCCTTCAATATTGTGCATTTGAATTATAACTATAATAGTAAAATCTCAGTAAAACAAAACTAGCAAACTGTATGTTTTTTCTTATGTCCGTATATATGTGGAATCTACTTCTTCTACCATTGTAGGACTCAGTTATTTTGGCATTATGTAATCTTCAACTATCTTAAAACTACACTTTAATAGATATTAGTTGTAAAAAATATGAGTTGAATATGTAATTTTTGATTTTCTATTTTCTATTTTCACAGATATATATATGAATTTTAATTATTTTTTCCCTATGCTATTGGGTTGCTTACCTAAGAAATTGTATTATTTTACCTTAATATACCTTCACGCAATTTTATTGAATTGTGTGAAGAACATTAAATTAGGATAATTGTCAATTATATATATGTATGTGTGTGTTTGTGTTTGTTTAGATGTATAAATATCCAAAATGTACTTCTTTTAGCATTGTAAGCTTTACATATGTTGTGTTGATGCCACTATAGTTGTTCAAGTGTGTTTATTCTTCTCTTATTACTAATTCAGCCTTACAATCCCACAGTACAAATGGCAGACCAATGCCCCGAAACAAGCCAAGCTCGCTTGCAACAACTAGAGATTAGAAGATAGCAAACTCGAAAAAGAAATTAGGATTACTATGCTCGGAATAGAGAAGCAATAGCCACCCGAAGGTGGATTAAAAAGTTGTACCCTAGTCAAATTGACCCCCACCAAAGAGAAGCACAAAGGCTACGCGATCATGAGAGAAACCACAATTACTATGCTCATCATAGAGAGGAAATAACTGCACAAAAATGCATTAAAAATTTAGATAAACAAACATGTCAAGGCCAACATATGCAAACGCAACAAGACATAGAAGATCGAGCATCATTCAACAAAACTGCTACCTTCATAAAAATAATGAAAATATTTCGACAAAAGATAGATGCACTTTCCAATAGGAAAACATGCATTATATGCAAGGAAAACTACCCAGACATGCTTCTTCATTCATCAGACACTCATGCTACTTGCAAAAGATGTTTTAATGAGAGAGGTATACATCGATTCTCTTGACTCGACAACATGGACCCAGGAGAACAACCTGCTATGCTGTAAAGACTGACCCAAGTGGAGGAAATGTTCATTGCTAGAGTAAACCTAGTACTACAAGTGACCCATGCTCTTGGAGGGTAGTATAAATATAGCGGTCACACAATTAGCTTCCCACAAGATATCAAAAACATTGCAAAAGTTCTCCCTCGAAGGATAGAAGAATTGGATGTGCTCGTAGTTTGAAGACTACACACTGAAGGCAATTTCTATGATTGTTATGTAAGTAGAAGTCACATTAGAGATGCATTGCAATACAAAGTGAAATATGACCCATACTATAATGATGTTTCCATAAGTGTTGATGGCTTGGCTCAAATTCCTGAAGTTAGCACATATATTTCAAGCATGTTGCACACCATTGCCACTAGCGCCAAATAATGGGAACACCATTGATGAAGATGAAATTGAGGAGAGCATAGTACACACATCATCATTTATGGCTAAGTTTCCAAATAGACGTCGCGAGCTAGAAATTATTAAGAAAGCACTAGACCTTGAGGACAACACAAATACCACTATAGATTGACTTGAGATGAACTCATCACCAATAAATGAATACAATACTGAAGGCTTGCTTGATATGGCATTTCCAACGCTCTTCCCCAATGGGGTTGCACTACAAATGCAACCGTGAATTAGGGAAGTCCGAATGCACGAGTATGCACTGCACTTGATGAGGTTCCGTGACCAGAGGTTTGGAAGGCATCCAAGATTTTGATATTTTATGTTCAATCTTATGTTGCGACATCATAGCCAAGGGCTTGTAGCAGTTTTCATTAAAAAAAATGTAGAAGAAAACATCCCCACAACTATTGAAAACCTTCGTGCACACTTGAAAAGCCTCCCTGACACACAATTAGCTGAAGAGCTCATGCACTTTGGATCTTCAATTCGAGGCACAAGACCATATTGGAACAAGTGTTGTTATGAGCTAACAAATATGATCAACCAAATAGGGTCTCCCACTCTATTTTTCACATTGAGTGCAGCAGACACAAAGTGGTCAGACCTGCAATGATTGCTCTCAAATGACACAATAGTGGAAATGCAAACAAACAAACATCACTTGGAGAATGTAATCAATAATCCCCACACCACATCATTATATCTACACCAATGATTTACAGTATTCCGTGAAGAGGTCATCCAAAAAATTCTTGGTGCAAAAGATTATTGGTATAGATATGAATGGAAGCATCGAGGCACTGCACATGTGCATGGATTCCTCTGGCTTGAAAATGCACCGAACATGGATAATATTGATTGGGAGAACAACACGAAAGTTGAAAAGGCAAGCAAATTCTTCGACAAGTATGTAAGTGCTTGGAACCCTCGTCCTGCTTCACTTAGAAACAACACAGTCTACCATCCCCAAAACGATGACCCATGCTTGCTAGACACAACTCAGATATTAGCTACAGATCCCTCTCATGACTATGAGGAGATAATCAACCGTGTCCAGAGGCACACAAAATGTAGAGAGGGAACATGCTTATGCAAAAAGGGGAAACAACTATAGTGTCGATACAAAGCTCCATGGAAAGAACAAATTGTATCTACCTTATCATGTGATGATAATGGGAAGAAAGAATATGAACCTGCAAGAAATGATGATAGATTAAACATACATAATCCATAAATGTTGTTGATATGGAGAGCCAACATAGATTGCCAACCAGTTATCTCACGAGCACTTGTACTAAAATACATTTCCAAGTATGCATCAAAAGCAGAGAGAGCATCTGAGTCTTGTATTAATATGTTAACAAGAATATCTGCATGCCAGGGAACAAATGACTTGGCTATCACAACATTTCAAAAATTCATGACAGAGCTTGTTGCAGAGCGTGATATAGGAGCCTAAGAAACATGTCATATGCTTCAAAAATTGTCGCTCGTTGTTTGTAATCGGCCATTCACATCTTTGAATGTTGGTCAGAAAGTGTTCCAATGAATAACAAGACAAATAGATGAAATCCACCTCCATACAAGCTACCTACATTCCTACATTAATCGACCTCAAGAAATGGAAACAATAACGCTGCTCGAATCTGCAAGATCTTTCTCCTATTTTGCAAGGCGCAAAGGATGCAAATGGAAAGAGAGAGAGGTAAAAGCAATTGTTAATTTTTTCCCAAAGTTCTATAGCATCCCAAAGGAGGACTCAGACAACTTTGAAACTTTTTGTTGGAGCGAGCTACTATTATACAAACATTTTCAAAGAATCGAAAGAGAGGTAGGGCTTACTAAGGATACAATAATTGCAAATTGGAAGCAAATGTACACAACCAAATATGATGTATGGCATGTTAATCGCACAATTGAAATGGAAGCAACCACTGAAGAAGAAGATGACAGCGATACAGAGATGGCCACAAGGGACGCAACAAAACTTAACGAATGGGAATTATTTTCACAAATGGGTTCCTCAAACAATGTGAGCCTAAATGAACTTAAAATGCTTGGTAGGCGTGAGTTTGATAACAACAATAAATGGGATCAACTAGCGGTACCCCAAGATCTACATGAAATTGCTAGCCAATTCATACCCATGAAAAAGGCATGTAGCCAAGAAGAGACTATGGCAGGAAATTTGGATGTCCCAGACTATAAACTATCAGTGCAACAAAAACTAGCAATTATTATTGACCATAGTGAATGCACCTCAGAAAAACCATCACACATGGTTGTTCAAGGAACAACAGGTACGGGAAAATCATACCTAATTGCCTGCATAAGAAAAGCACTCACAAGTAAGAGGCTAGAACAAAAAAGCCAACTCCTCACATTAGCTCCTACAGGGGTGGCTGCATTTAACATTCATGCATCAACTATACATTCAATGCTTTGAATCCCTATTAAAGACATCCACCCACTACAAGGACAGGAATTAACAACATTTCAAGAGGATATGAAACATATAAGATACATTTTGATTGATGAGATATGCTTCATAGGTCCAAAGTTGCTACTGAAAATAGACACAAGACTACGTGAGGCATTCCCACATCGACAACATCTACACTTTGGTGGAGTGTCTATAATATTGATCGGTGACCTTGCCCAACTGCCACCCGTAATGGACAAACCTCTTTACACATCCCACTCAATTGCAAAAACACTGTGGAACCAATTTACCATTGTTGTCACCCTACAAATAGTCTTTTGTCAACAAGGTGAGACTCAAACACAACGAAGATTCTGCCAACTTTTGTAAAACATGCGTAATGCAGAAGCAACAGAAGAAGATTGGCAACTTTTAATGAGACGCACAAACAACCAACTCACATCAAGAGAAAAAGAAGAGTTCAACAATTCAATGCACTTGTTTGCTACCAATGATTTAGTTAGACTACACAACAAAAGAATGTTAAAATAATTGAACTATCCAATTGCAATCGGTGTTGCAACAAGCACTCGATGTGGAATGGATACAACAACTAACGATGAACAGCTTGAAAAAGAAGTTTTTCTTTGTAAAGGGCAACGCATCATGCTCACATCCAACATATGGACAGAAGCAAGACTGGTGAATGGAGCTCTTGGTGAAGTTGTTGAAATCATTTACAGTCCAGGTTCCAAACCACCAGATGTTCCCATGTATGTTGTAACAAGGTTCAATGCCTACAACGGCCCACCATGGAACGCGCTTGACCCCAAGAGCATACCGATAATACCTATTTCCCTGGGCAATAGAAGGAAAATACCACTCACAATGGCATGGGCTACTACCATACACAAAGCTCAAGGGCTAACATTGCAAAAAACAACAATTGATATTGGTAAAATAGATAGGCAGGGACTAACATTTACAGCCATATCTAGAGTTCAATCATTAAACGATCTTCGCATTCAACTGCCATTCTCTTTTGAAATATACTCCAAAATGAAAACCAATCCATATGCAATCATAAGGAAATGAGAGGAGGCCCGCTTACAACAACTATGTCTCTCCTAAATCACGGTATGTAACTCTCATTCCTATCCATCTAATATCTCTCCCAAATTCCCAATGTTCATCAACACCTAATCTAAACACATAACCACCCTGTTGCTTTCGTTGTGTAGACCTTGAAGATAAATGACAAAGATTGCAAAAGCTCATTGCTACCAAAAAATTACTCCGCTTCTACATGTTCAAAATAAAATACCATTGTATATCAGCCTATTGGCGTAAGTATTGCACCTCATTGGGGTGCAAGTGCTAGTAAATAATTATTATTCATTTTCTATTTGAATTACGAATAAATTCCTGATTTATAGGTTGATTGAAAAAAATCTATAGCTTTTAAATGGTATCACATTTTTTGAATCTGAAACATGTGTCACATTCTATGCTTTGCATACTATAGGATTAAAAGAAAAAAAATGAATTTCATGAAGTTTTGACCAAGTTAAGGTGGTTAGACATATGAGTTTTTATATTTTTTAAAAGTTGTAATCAAAAATTCATAATTAATTATTTACTTGGAAAAAAATTACAAAAAATATGCATCACATCGAGACATGAGTCCTCTACTTATATCTAAAATATTATAAAAAAATATTATCATTTTATTATGGTTAGGGTGGTCAAATAGACACCTACTTATTTTTCCCCAAATTTAAGTACTACTGCATTGAAATTTCAAATTTTCACCAAATAGATTATTTTTAAAAATAAACCTAGTAGTTTAGAAACTACATTTAATTTGCTAGATTCTATTCTTACATATTTTTTGAAATAATATAGATAACTTATTCAATTTTTTACGTCAAGTTGCCTAACTCTGATTTTTCTGAATTTTTTGCCACTTAAGGGCCTATTTTTTCCATGATGATCCTACACATACCCAATAACATCCATTTATTTAATAGACAAAAAATAGGATGATTGTGAGGACAAATTTTGAGTGTCTACATTTTGCCCCTCTTTGAGACAATGTAGCCTGTCGCGTTGTTTCAAAGAAAAAGAATTGATTAACTGATACATTCCTCAGGGATATCCTGGTAAGGATGATGATAAATATGATATACCCCCTTAAGAGATTGATCGAACAAGATGTGATAAGATTAATCTCTTGATAGATCATGAGGAGAAAGTTTGATAATTGATATTGCATGAGTGATTAAGTAACACTTGATGCACATTTGATGAAAATGCATAGTTGATGGGCATCACTGAACAATTGATGTAAATAATCAATATAGCTAGATTGATGAGCTAATTAAGCTAATTAAGCCGATCAAATTGATTTAGATTGATGCTAGCACAAAATAATGATTGATTAATAGATTGAGTGATCAAGGAGTAGATTGATTGATTTGATATTTGGATTTAAAGACAAGCATCCGATAGAAATGACAGATGAAAAAGAGATACGAAGGAAATGAAGGTGGTGAAGCTTCTTGTGCTTTACAAAGTGCATTTATCATCATAGAGCTTATTATATCACAAATTAGTATAAACATCTAGATAACATGAACATGTAGACGACTTGAATACTATTTGTATTTTTATTTAGCAAGTATAAGCATCTAGGTATAAGAACCTTAGATGACTTGAATACTTTTTGCATGGAAAACACTATTAGACAAGGTATGCTCTTACCCACAGTAGACTCATAGGTCGTCTATGATTTTAGACAACCATGTCTTTAGATGAGTCATCTTATGAATAAGAAACAATCCACAGAGAACAAACAAGTGAACATGCCCCATCCTTGCCTCTCTAGTCCAAGACATCCTAAAGAAGCTAAAAGACATGCCAGGGTGATCCCACAATAGTGGTTTACAATTTTTGGCCAAACTGGACATTAAAATTATTATTTTTAACTAAATCTTCACTTTTGGGCACCTATAGCGGCTAAACCGTGAGGAATTTGAAGATGACGCAAACTAGAGTTTCGTGAAATTTTCTTTGTAGATTCTAAATATATTTTTTTGAAAAATTTTGGAATCACATTGCACTTCTTTTTCCATCTCCCTCAAAAACTAGTTTTTTTTCAGAAAACAACATTTTTAAAAAGTGACGCTCACCGTATAACAAATAACTTTATTTCCATGAAGGATAAAATTCTAATTCTTTCAAATTTAGATTTTTAACTTTGATATCTAGTGCTTCCACTCAGTTAGATAGTTTTTTATTGAATATTTTTTCTTTAATCAAGCTTCGAAGTCAAACCAATTACAATTCAGACATAGTGCGACCGTATAACGCGTAACTTTTTTTGTATGTATCGAAATTCAATTTTATTTTTTTTGTTGGATAAAGAACTTCAATATCTGGTGCACTTATATTTTTCATTTTTTTTTTAATAATCTTCTATTTTTCCACATGTGCAGGACAAAGAGCTTGATTTTCAGTGAAAACCCTACATTCATAAGAAATAAAAAATAAATATAATAATAAAATTTAATTTAATTAAAATTATACTTTTTTGGAAGCTTATAATAAGGACTACATACTTACAAAAAATAAATTTTAAATGAATTCATTTGATCCCGAAAAGGTAAATAAAAAGTGGTTTTTCATCAGCATTTTGATAGGTGTAAAGGAGACTCCGTTATAGGTATGGTTTAAAACTAGCGGGGTTCTATCCAAGGGGCTTGGTATAAGGTGGTTTAATCAAACCCTCTTTAATTGGAATCATTTAAATGGAACTTTTCAAGGCTTAAATCATTATATTTTCTAAAAATATGTTATTTCAACAAAAATTAGGATCTCCTAGAAAGTGTAAACCACTATTGTGGTAGCACCCGCCACCAAAGATAAAATCATAAAATAATCAAATATCGACAAACAAACAAGCATCATGCTTCAATGTAGAACTAATTCTCATCATAGTTTATGCGCTAAATTGGATTTGAAAGTTGGATTGATAGGTATGTTGTAATGTTTGCTTGATTGTCAATCGTAGCATGTTTTGATTTTTTTGAAGTTTAAAGCTATGTGGCAATCTTATATTTTGAATTTTTTTTGAAGTTATGTGATTTTTTTATTATTTTTGAATATTTGATTTTTTTGGATTTTTGGGATATTCAATTTTTTTTGGATTTTAAAAATATTTGATTTTTTAGAATTTTAGGAATATTTATTTATTTTTGTATTTTTTTGGAATTTTAGACTAAGTGAGATGAATTGCAAGCGAGTAGGCATGCAAAGAGGATAGTTTCTCTAACCACGAGATGTTGAGTGTCCCAACCCATAGCTAACATTGAGGAAATTCCCTAGTGAGGGATAGGACCAACCTAGTATGCATGGTGAAGTGAGCAAGAAAGGGGAATGTTGAACAATTCACAAGCCATGGTGAGTGTGAAAAATCCATTATGAAGTGAAGGGTGAATGGAAATGGGATGGAAAAATCAAGTGGAGCTCCAAAGGAAAGAGGAGAAAAGCCTCTACACATGGTGCCAATTTCTCAGTTTTCACCATGGTACTTGCTCAAGGTGTCATCGAAGTGGTATTCACCATTGAATGAATTGATTTCTCTTTACTTTTTTTTTCATTTTTTTGTATTTTTTAGGACATTTTTCTATTTTTTTAGGAATTTTTTTCTATTTTTTGGTATTTTTTTTAGGACTTTTTCCATTTTTTTGTATTTTTTTAGGACTTTAAAAGAGTGCACCCTCTGAATTACTCAGGTGTAAAACCTACGAATGCGCATACTTTTGATGGGATCATTGAGCAATTCACCTTCCAGAGTAGATAATTGGTATGCCCCAGATCCATACACAATAGTGATAACATATGGACCCAACCAATTAGGCTCAAATTTACCCTTCTTTTCTCTATCTTGTTGATTACAAGGATTTTCACAAAGGACAAGATCCCCAACCCCAAATGTATGCGGTTTCACTTTATGATTATAAGATCGACACATCCTTTGTTGGTATGCTCTAAGATGATTGAAAGTAGTTTGTCTTCAAATGTTCATCCAATAGTTCCAATTCCTGCAAACAAGAAACCTGATAGTCTTCATCATTGATTTTATTGCACTTGCAAGGAGATCCGCAAAGAAGGCAACTCGACCTTGATGGGTAGGATGGCTTTAGATCCATAGACAAGGGCATATGGGGTAGTGCCTTTGGGAGTGCGGACACTCGTGCGGTAAGCCCACAAGGTAGGATTCAGTTGAACATGCCAATCTTGACCAACTTCATTGACCATCTTTTTAAGAATTTTGAGAATGGTCTTGTTAGAGGCCTCAACCTAGACATTACCTTGAGGATAGTAAGGTGTGGAAAAATGATGTTGTATATGGAATTTATCACAGAGTTCACAGATATCCCGATTTTTGAATGGACACACATTATCTGTGATAATGGATAAAGGAACACCATAATGATAGATGATGTAGTTTACTATGAAAGTGGCTATTTGTTTTCCAGTGATGTGAGTGAGGGGAACAACTTCAATCCATTTCATGAAATAGTTTGTGGCAACGAGAATGAACTTATGACCATTGGATGAAGGTGGATGAATCTTGACCACAAGATCGAGTCCCCACTAATAAAAGGGCCATGGTGTAGCGAGAGACTGCAATTCCTATGCAAGAGCATGTATCAAATCTACATGTTTTTGACACTACTTGCATTTTTTAACAAACTGATAAGCATCCTTTTCCATTGTAGGCCAATAATAACCCACACGCAAGAGTTTCTTGGCTAAGGTAGGACCGCTAGAATGTGCCCCACATATACCTTCATGTACTTCTCATAAAGCAATTTTAACCTCATTATGCTCAAGACATCTAAGTAAAGTACCATTGAGACCTCGACGGTAAAGGGTATTGGCTAAGATTACATAATGGGAGGCTTGATAGATAAAGGTTTTGCGGGATTTATTGGATAGGTATGATGGAAAGGTGTTATCCTGAAGATAGGTATAAATATCCCCATACCATTGAGAATTAGGACCAACAATAAGACATATCATTTCAGATTGTGGTATATTGTAAGCAGGTTCCAAAAGAGGTTCTACCAAGAACTCATAGTAGGCGGCATTGCTCGGCATTTCCACAAGTGAACCAATTGTTGCCATTGCATCAACAACTCTGTTGCTATCTTTGGGGATTTTCTCAAAGGAAATTGATGTGAAATAGGCCTTGAAATCATCTGCCATCCTTTTATAAGGCATCAATTTTTCATCTTTTGTTTTATAGTCATCATTAACTTATCTGATCACTTGTTGAGAGTCACCAAGGACACACAACTCTAGAATTTTCCCTTGCACAACCACACAGAGCCTAGAAAGTAATGCCTCATATTCTACAATATTGTTGGTACATGGAAATTGTATCTTATAAGCTTTAGGTATACAATCCCCTTGTGGTGTGAAAAAGAAAATGTCAGTGCCATAACCACATTGTGTGAAGGAGCCATCAAAATATAAATTCCAAAGATGTTTAGATTCCATGTTGAAGATTAATTCATTAGGGAACTCTGTAATACTTGAGGATGATTATCTGTCATAGGAGCATCAGCGAGTTGATCTTCTATAGCTTGTCATTTGATTACTTTTCTTTCTATCTACTCAATATCAAACTCGCTAAGAATCATCACCCATTTAGCCAATCTTCCCGTGAGTGCTGCTTTGTTATATTAATATAATAATAATTATATTAATAATATTATTAGATATATATATAAATTTATAATATAATATTTATATAATTTTTACTAGTAATATTTTATTATCAATCAATAAAAAATAATAATTATTATTATATTGATTAAATAATTAATTAATATATATATTAGGATGTATGATATAATAAATAATAAATAATAAATAAATAAATTTAAAATAAAATATTACATTAGGATTCAATTAATAGAGCAATATATTATATATTATATACTAATATATCATAAAAATCTATTATAACTAATATATAATAATATTTTATATAATGTATATAGATAATAATATAATTTGTTATTATTATACTATAATCCTAACCACAACTATATTTTAAATTATCAAAAAATAAATAATAAGAATATAAATATAATAAATATATAATATTATTATGTTTTACTTTATTATTATTATATATTAATTTTATTTATATTCTTATTATTTAATTTTTTATAATTTAAAATATAACTGTAGTTGAGACTATAGTATAATAATAATAGATTATATTATTATCTATTTAGATTATATAGATTATTTATATAATATATTACTATCTTTATTAAATCCTCATTTAATACTTTATTTTAAATATATTTATTTATTATTTATTATATCATAGATAATAATATATATTCATTCATTATTTAATTAATATAATAATAATAATTAATTATTATTGATTAAAAATTTATTTATTTATACATTTATTTATGTATGTATACATTTTATTTGCTGTATTTTATTATTGATTATATATTTATTTAATTATATATGTATTTTTTTTTTGGTATTTATACATATTTTCTTTATGCATATATATTTTATATATATGTATATATATACATATACATACACACGCACATATATATATATAGCAAGAATCAAAATTAGTATATATTTTATTTATTTATTAGGGTGCATCTGGTAAACTTTTTTGGTGCGACACGCCCTTCGGTACCACAAGGATAGGGGGGAGAGTAGACCTCACAATAGTATGCTTTAGCCAATTGAGCTAGGCCCCCCGCCCCATTTATGTATATTTTATTATATCTACTTAGTTGTAATTTATTTTTATCTACTTGTGTATTTTATTTATGTATATTTTTATTTATATCTATCTTTGTTTTATCTCTGTATATTTTATTTGTATATATATATATATATAATCTATATGTATTTTATTTATATCTATCTATATGTGTTTTATTTGTGTATATTTTTTTTAGACAAAAGGCTATTAGCTTGTCGATTATATTGATATAATATTAGATAATTACAAAAGTGCCTATAAAAGGTTAGAATTATGCAAGTTGGAGATTTACATGGAAATATTTTTACCAACCTAGTTGTCAACCTAAATTACATCTAATTGCCCAAATTTTAAAACCCTACAAAATACAATCTGTCCAAGGAAACCAAAAAACTACCATGCAAAGCTCAATCACTTCTGCAAGGACATTGAGCAGAGTTCTCTCCTTGCTCCTCCTACACTTGACAAAGAACTTGACCTCTGCGACACATCAAGGAATAAATGATGTTGCTCAACAATCAATTTGGCTTGGAAGAAGCACCAAAAATTTGACCTGGAGCCGTTCTGATTTGATCTGGTAGCTGAGATACATACAAACCATTACTACCTGCGTTTACCGCAAGATGAGGTAGCTAGCTATTACACTTTGAATTCTGACCGTCAGATATGAGATAGACATCTAAAACTGGATCTTTGATGGGCTTTAAAACATGGCCGTTGATTTCCCCCCTTGAATTTGGGCTGTTGATTGCCCAAAGACCGCATAACTATCATCACAGGGAAAGAAACATATAAGAGTGAGGCACCCTGGTGTCCCCTCGATGCAATGACGTCGAAGGGACCATCGAATATCGGTGTGACAACTTTTTGGGTGCCTTCAATGTAGCAAAATCTAGCACCTGTTAGCCCCTTGACGTCACCTTCATCACCACGCCACATGTCACCTCCCCATTCCCCACCAAGAAAAACAAAGGGCCCACCACAACACCGCGGGCTAGTGGCTTGCCGCGAACTATCCATAATGCATCATCATTCCTCACCACAGTTCATGAAACACACTATAAGATATCAGAATGAACACTTTGTGAGTCCCCTCGATGCAACAATGTCGAAAGGACTGCAGGATATCAAAAGGACTGTTATTGCAGCCTCT
Source organism: Sequoia sempervirens (assembly GCA_007258455.2). NCBI lineage: Eukaryota > Viridiplantae > Streptophyta > Pinopsida > Cupressales > Cupressaceae > Sequoia > Sequoia sempervirens. Next base: position 369,686,298 of record VDFB02193867.1, read on the forward strand.
TCGACACAACGATAACACATTGTCTTATGACCCCACAAAATGCTACGTCAATTTCCAATAAACATTTTTGAGGAGACAACCATATATTAGAGTGAGACCTTTTAGAGTCTCCTCAATGGAACAATTAGAAGGATCTCAACATATCGAGGGGCGTAACATTCAAATCCCCTCGATGCAGCAAAAAAATACACTAGTCCTATCCCACGTCGGGTCCCACCACACCACGTCACCTCCTGCTCCCCCGTTGAGAAAATCAAAGGGCCCACCACAATACCACGGGCTAGTGGGTTGCCACCAACTGTCCACCATACATCATCATACCCAACCACTGACCACTCACAGTTCATTGAACACATTGCAAGATTGATGAAGGAATGTTGTTGCAGTCTCTTCGACACAATGATAACCCATCCTCTCTAAGCAATAAAATTCTACACTTGTCCAACTTAGAATAGTTAAAAGACACATGTAGGTAAATAACACTTAGGTGAAATACTTCCTCGACCTAGGGCTAATGATCAACTATTTGAATGGGGCCGCGACCAGAAAGGAAAGTTAAATGGGTTGGTTAAGGAATGACAATTGCCTAGAACGTAAGTTATAACTTGGCTAATCGGGAACCCGGAAAAATAGGACAATGAGCGGATAGAACAATAGACCAAGGCATGGAGCAATTTGGATTTTAGGAGGGTTTAAGCCCTACGCACAATTAAGGAGTTTCAAGACCTCAGGGGTCATAGAAATTCAAAAATAATCATGGATTTTGCAAGCTCTACCAGTGGGGAGGTTTGCTTCTTCATCATTGCTAAAACAAAGGCACCTTGCAAGATAACACAACTCATTAGTAACTAAGCGACACTTTGTAGCCCACGTGATAGATGGCAAGTGGCATCCACGAAGGAATTTTTTCAACACATCCATGTTGACTGGTTATGAGGATGCGACTTGCAAGACTAAACCACCATTGAATAAATTACACAAAGCTTTCTGATGAAATTATTTCTGCCACCTTAGGGAAGCTTAATACAATTCTGGTGCCAAAGCTTCTCAGAGCAATTTTAGCTAATTGAGGATATGCTTGTAACTGAGCCACATTATTTAAAATTGCCACCTCTTGTAAAACAAAACATATATCTGTGTATATTTTATTTCTATTTATTTATGTATTTCATCTGTGTATATTTTATTTATATTTATTTATATATATTTTATGTGTATTTTATTTATATATGTATATTTTATTTATATCTATGTGTATTTTATCTATATGTATATTTTATTTATATTTATTTATCTATATTTTATCTGTGTATTTTATTTATATCTATATATGTGTATTTTATTTGTGTATATTTTATTTATATTTAATTATTTGTATTTTATTTATGTATATTTTATTTATATATGTGTGTATTTTATCTATGTGTATTTTATTTATATTTATTTATGTGTGTTTTATTTGTGCATACTTTATTTATATCTATTTATGTGCTTTTTTTTGGTTGGTAGTGCAAGATATTTTATTGCTTGAAATTAAAAAGTTCATACATTTCCAGATCGATACCTTCCAAAAAACCAATAGTCTAAAGAAAAGCATATCAACATGCAAAAAACCACCAAAGGTCACCATGCCCACTGTAAACCTACTATTTACCCTACAACCGAAATTCTTCATTTATAGACCTACATTACTACCCAACATCAGGAACTTCACAACATAACCTCATAAGTTTCAACAAAACTTACTAAAAACTTAGACCCAGACAAAAACTAATAGGGACCATCTAGGGTCCTATTCTTCTATATGCTCCTAGAGGCCAACACTCCTTCATTCAACTCGTGAAACAGTCTTTTCCTCTACTGTTTCCTCTGCTTTGTCCTTGGATGCTTCCTCAGCCGCTTTCCATGCACTTCCTTCCCCTGCTCCTCTGCTTTATCCCTCTCTATAAATTCATCTAACTCCACAATTTCAATGAACAATTTAATAGCTTTCCAACCCAGGAGAGCTTCCTCTTGACAACGTGCCCTAAAATTTCCCCCATGCCATTGAATGAAGGACTTTAATCCTGAATTTCCATAAAGCAACTCCATTTCTTCATCAATTATTCCTTCTAATATATCCAGGCCAACCTTCAAAACCACCCACTCAAAGATTGACTCCATGCCCACTAGGAAGTCTTCATGGACGACTTTTTGCAATACTTTTCTCACTAGCTTCACTGACTCTCCTATATCAAAACCCTAAGCTACAATCAATGAGTAAACATCTAAATTAGTTTGTAATTTTTGTCTCAGAGCTTCGAAGTCTCTGCCCATGATCATACAAACACACTGTATAAGTCTTTCATCTTCAATGAGGAAAATACCTTCCATTCTTTTTGTAGATGCATCACCAAATAAAGGATTTAGAGATCTTCGTGAATGAAAAGTGAAGTTTTCCTCCATAATTTTGAATCCCACCACCTTCACCACCTAGTTCTGCCACTTCACAAAATGCCTCTTCAAAATGTGGGGAAGGCATCATTACTTCACCTTATTACCAACACATTGCCTTCAATCTTATTAATGGCACTGTATATTCTCCAGCCATTACTTAGCTTCCCACACTCAATCTGGCATTTTCAATCTCTCCTGATCTATCCGTCACCTTTCAAATTAAATGCATCGTACTCCCAATCTATACATAATACACCAACCTTATGTCCCTAAGAACTTCAATTCTAACAACTCCCACCTCACCGAAGGATATCACCCACTTCGATAATATATTTTCCTCCACATTGCCACCTCTTTGAATATGACTAACTTTGAAGTTGTCTAGGGATGATAAAATCTCCCTAATATTATCCACCATATTTTGAAGGTGCCAAGTGTGAATTGTTCCAGTCATCACTGCTTGAACTATAGCCATCGAGTCCCCTTCCAAATGTATTTTTGAGGCCCCCGATTTTTTACCATATTTCACTACTAGTAGAGCTGCTAAGGCTTCGACCATGTTGTTCGTACCATTCTGTAACTTATTTGCTCCTAAAGCAATCACATTCCCATTCCAGTCTCGAATTATAAAACCAGCCCCTGAAGGTCCTGGATTTCCCTTCAAGGCCTTGTCAAAATTTATCTTCCACCATCGTTCAGCTAGTTTTTCCCACTTGACCTCCTTGGAAACCAACCTTGTTGGATTTACCCAACCCAGCCCCTGAACATGCCATCTATTTATGTGTTTTATTTATGTATATTTTATTTATATCTATTTATGTGTGTATTTTATTTATTTATATTTATTTGTAGTATTGAAAATAATAAAAAATTTAAAGAAATTTATAGGCTTCAAATGAGCTCAAAAATTGGTTGAAAATTAAAATACACTCTTTGATACTATTTTGTGGCCAAGCATCTTCTCAAGTGCTTTTCAACAATACATTATAATTGAAAATCCAATGGTCAGATCAAAAATTATGATTTTGGGAAGTTGTACCAAAATTAATAAAATTTTGATATTATCTTTTAGAGGCTCTGGATGGGCCCAAAAATTGGATGGAAACCAAAATATACCCTTTCGTACTATTTTGCGACCAAGAATTTTCTTGAGATTTTCCAACAATACATTATTATTGAAAATCCAATGGTTGTCTAGATCAAAAGTTATGATGTCAGGAAGTTGTACTACCAAAATTAATAAAATTTCAAAATACTCTTTAGAGGATCTAGATGGGCCAAAAACTTGATCAAAAACCAAAATATACCCTTTGATAATATTTTACGGCTAAGCATATTCTCAAGAACTTTTCAACGATACATTACAATTGAAAATCCAATGCTTGGATCAAAAGTTATGATCCCGAAAAGTTGTAGTACCAAAATTAATAAAATTTTGAAATACCTTCTAAAGGCTATGGATGGGCCCATAAATTGGTAAAAATTGAAAATATATCTTTTGATACTATTTCATGGCCAAGTGTCTTCTCGAGAGCTTTCCAATGATACATTATAATTGAAAATCCAATGATGGGATCAAAAGTTATGATTCTGAGAAGTAGTATTGAAATTAAGAAAATTTTGAAATATCTTCTAAAAGCTCTAGAGGGGCTTGAAAGTTGGCTGAAAACCAAAATATACCCTTTGGTACTATTTTTCAACCAAACATCTTCTCGAGAGCTTTTCAACAATACATTATAATTGAAAATCGAATGGTCATATAAAAGTTATGATCTCGAGTAGTTGTACTACCAAAATTAATGTAATTTCAAAATATTTCTCTAGAGGCTTTAGATGGGCCCAAAAATTAGCTTAAAACTAAAATATATTTTTCGGTACTATTTTGTAGTCAAACATCTTCTCAAAATATTTACAACAATACATTGTAATTGAAAATCCAATAGTCAGATCAAAAGTTATGATTTTGGGAAGTTGTAGTACCAAAATTAATAAAATTTTAAAATATCTTATAGAGGCTCTAAATGGGCCCAAAAATTGGTCGAATACCAAATAAACCTTTTGATACTAATTTGTGGCCAAGCATCTTCTCGAGAGATTTTCAATGATATAATAAAGTTGAAAATCCAATTTTCGGATCAAAAGTTATGATCACAGGAAGTTATAGTACCAAAATTAATAATATTTCAAAATATCCTCTAGAGGCTCTAGATGGGCTGAAAATTGGTTAAAAACACGATCGCCTGCCAGTTCCAGGGTTTCTGCGTTCAGTCAATCTACGCAGAGTGAATCGGTCCCTAAGGAACCCCCGAAAGGGCTGTCTGCCGATGGGTACACGAAAGTGACGAAGTTGCCCCGACTACTGAACCATGGCCTGCACTCCACTGTCCAGATCTCTGCCCCATGATCACTATAGCCCCCCTAAGCGATAGTAGGGCTCTAGTGATCATGGGCCACTATCACTACACCCACTATCAGTGCAGTGCAGTGGCCCTACGGAACTAACTACCCATGGGGTCCCATAGAATTTATAGGGGCCCCACCATCCCATAGGCCTTTCGGGTGGGTGGTCAACTCCCCCTACTATAATGGGCCGGGAGTTGTTGTTCCCGCGTCCTATAGTTGCTAAAGTAGGGGCCGTGGGGGGCGGCTGAGATATGACAGTGGCCCCACCCCCTACTATAGATAGGCGGGGGGGGGCCACTATGGTACAGTACGAATCTTGAACCGACCTTATAGATAGTAGGGCCGGCGGTCCTATCCAACCAACTAAGCACTATAGTTGGCGTGGGGCGGCCCCCAACTTTCTATAGTTGGGATTCTCTCGGCAGCGTGGCCTGAGATCCGGGTGGGGGGGGGTACTCACCCGAGAGAAATCTCGGGTGAGGGCGATCCTCTATAGTGGATGCCTACCCCCAGCCCCTACCCGGCTACCACTACCTACTATTTTGAGGCCAACCGTATTCTCAAGAGATTTCCAACGATCCATTATAATTAAAAATTCAATGGTTGGATGAAAAGTTATGATTCCATAAAGTTGTACCAAAATTAATAAAATTTCAAAATATATCTTCTAAAGGCTTTGGATGGACCTAAAGATTGGCCAAACACAAAAATATACTCTTCGATACTATTTTACAACTAAGTGTTTTCTCAAGAGCTTTAAAAGGATACATTATAATTGAAAATTCAATTGTCAGATCAAAAGTTATGATACTGGGAAGTTGTACTACCAAAACTAATAAAATTTTGAAATATCTTCTAAAGGCTTTGGATGGGCCCAAAAATTGGTTGAAAACCAAAATATACCTCTCGATACTATTTTGTGACCAAGCGTTTTCTCGAGAGCTTTTCAATGATACATTATAATTGAAAATTCAACAATCAGATCAAAAGTTATGATTTCAAAAAGTTGTACTACAAAAAATTAATAAAAATTCAAAATATATCTTTCTAAAGGCTTTGAATTGTTTCACAGATAGTTTTCGTTGCACCAAAAGATCGGCTTGTGAATGCTCAATACAACCGCCAGAGTTAATGAATCCACGGGAGGCGGTTAACCCATGTCACAAACCCGAGCACTGTGTTGCATAGCACAAGGAGACCAAGGGCGTACACCTTGCAACAATCCTCCCCCAGTGCAAGCGAGGGGTTCAGACCCATGACCCAGGCTTTGATACTAATTGTTGCACATATGGTTGTTGTTGCACCAAAAGATCAACTTGTTAATAACCGATACAACCGCTAGAGTTAATGAATCCACAAGAGGTGGTTAAGCCAGGTCATGAAAATGACCATTGTATTGCACAACACAAGGAGACCAAGGGCGCACACCTTGCACCACGAATGAGCTCAAAAATTGGTTGAAAACCAAAATATACCCTTCAGTACTATTTTGTAGTCAAACATCTTCTTGAGAGCTTTCCAATGATATATTATAATTGAAATCCAACAATCGAATCAAAAGTTATGATCCTGAAAAGTTGTAGTACCAAAATTAATAAAATTTTCAAAGATATATCTTCTAAAGACTTAAAGACTCTGGATGGAACCAAAAACCAAAATATATTCTTTGGTACAATTTTGCTGCCAACTTTCTTCTTGAGAGTTTTCCAATGATACATTGTAATTGAAAATCAAACAATTGGATCAAAAGTTAAGATTCTAGAAAGTTGTTTATTGAAATTAATAAAATTTTGAATCTTCTAGAGGCTTTAGATGGACCCAAAAATTGGCTAAAAACCAAAATATACTCTTCATTACTATTTTGCGGCCAAGCATTTTTTTGAGAGCTTTAAAACGATACATTATAATTGAAAATATAACGATCGGATCAAAAATTATGATATTGGGAAGTTATACTACCAAAATTAATAAAATTTCATAAGATTTTCTAGAGGCTATGGATGGGCAAGAAAATTGGGTGAAAACCAAAATATAACTTTTGATACTACTCTATGGCCAAGTGTCTTTTCAAGAACTTTTCAATGATATATAAGTGAAATCCAACTGTTGGATCAAAAGTTATGATTCTGAGAAGTTGTCGTTACAAAATTAGTAAAATGTACCTCTAGGCATTATATGCTCTAAATTCAATTCAGTGCTTGGCCACAAGGAGTTTCCATTGAGGGTGTGCATAACAATGAAACCTCTATATATAATACCTCACACCTAAAATAAGACCTATAGGCATTTTAACACCTTTGGGATGGCTAAATCCTTGGTTGTAAGACCTAACTAGCATAACATAAGTCCTACATACACATTTTTAAGTCCTACAAGCACATTTTAAGTCCCACAGGAACATTTTGTCACGTCCTATGAGCATATTGTATTGTCTTATGGGCACTATGTAATGAATCTGGGGTGAGGCTAATATGAGGAGACCCAAGCTCCAATAAAAATCTTTATAAGACCTCATATATATAGCATCATTTTTAAAACACTGGGATTATACATTTTGACAAGATGACTTTCATGTAGTCTGGTATAGATGTCTTTCATTTTGGCATATATTTGTGTCTCTATTTATCATTGTCAAAGAAGACCTACATTATTGGGGTACTTTTTTCTTTTATAGAAATTGACATGTGATGGCCCTATATTAACAGTAAGGGGATCTTTATTACATTTTTATATATATATTTTTATAATTTAAAATATAATTGTGGTTAGATCTATTATATAATAATAATAGATTATATTATTATCTATATAGATTATTATTATTATATAGTAATATATTATAAAAATAGATTATTGTAATATATTAGTATACAATATATAATATATTACTATATTAATTAAACCTATATAAAAATATAATCTATATAAATAATAATATAATTTGATATAACTATATTATAGTCCTTATATTTTAATTTTAATTTTAATTTTATCTATGTATATATGTGTGCGTGTTAGCCCTCCACATGGTTCAAAATCACGTTTTCCATCGTGACCCACATATTCATATCCATGAACAAGTGCTAGTTGGACATGTGAGAAGTGTAGGAGCTTCTCTCTCCTCTACTGATAATATTTTTGTTCAATTTATTATCAAAATAGTAAGGTTAAAAATTGTTAATCTTTAATATCTTTCATATTTCAACTAAATGCTTCTCCAACCATGAAAACCATCTTATTTTATGTGTTTTAAATCTTATATTTATGAGTAAAATAATATTATAATTTAATATATCCTTTTACAAATGTTTAACTTTTTCAATAAATTTATTTATATTTAACTTTGTTAATAACCTATTATTATTACCATAATAGTGAATTATTATAGATTAATATTAATAATATATTTATATAATAATTATTATATTAATAATATTATTAGATATATATTAATTATTTATATATTAATTTATAATATAATATTTATATTATTATTACTAGTAATATGTTATTATTAATCAATAATAATTAATTATTATTATCTGTGATATAAAAATAATAAATAAATATATTTAAATAAAATATTACATTAGAATTCAATTAATATAATATATTATATACTAAATATCATAATAAATCCTCGTGCGCTTCGATATATTTCAAGCCCATCCTTTAGAAATGGTTGTCAGGTTTCGGTGATCCATTTATGAAGCTCAGGAAGGCCTGGCCAGAAACGGCTAAACCTGCAAATGAGCTCGTGATCTAAAAGGAACTCAAGATTTTCTGCAATCTCTTTTTGAACCTTGCCCGTAAAACTTAAATCGATGCTTTTGGCGATGTTTTGGAATGGCTCACTCCAATCCAGGCATTCCATATTTAGCACCCTATTGCTGCACATTCCACCCAGGGATTTTATCTTTTTCCATGATGAATCACTCCCCTTGCCTTTATCTAGCGACCCTATATTATTCGATGCTTGTGGCGCAAGCCTTCTCTATGATTGAGGGGCAACAGTGGAGGTTTTGAAGATACGTCGTATTGCCCCGCACACCACACTTGTTGTATTGCTGACCGTCTACGCTTCTAGGGTTTTTGCTATGAGCAGTAAGTACTATCGAACAATTGCCAACCCTAGCCCCCTTCTGTAAGGTTGCCTTGAAGTCCAGGCTAGGAGGGAATGTGCCCAAATCCTCGAACTTGGCCTTGCTGGAGCCGTCATTGCTAGAAAATTTGGAAATCTTCATTGAAGCGTCTGCAACAGAACACATTTTTGGCTAATAATATTTTAATGAATGAAAATAGATTTGATTATCTTTTATATTCATTAATTATTTAATCAATATAATAATAATTAATTTTTATCTTGATTGATTAATAATATATTACTAGTAATAAAGGAGCATTTGGTTGAAATATGAAAGACATTAACCCTAATATTTTCACAATAAATTGAACAAAAATATTATCGAAGAGTGAAGCCACTGTCCATGTGTCCAATCAACACACTTGGAGAGAGTTGGGAGAAATGCTATGAGAAAGGGAGTGCGTTATTGGCCAACTTGAAGCTTTGGTTAGGATTATAGTATAATAATAATATAGACTATATTATTATCTATATAGATTATATAGATTATTTATATAGATTCTTATTATTATTATATTACTTATAATAGATTATAATAATATGGGTGGGTGCACAAAGATTGGGGGACTTTTTGGAACGTGAATTTCTTAGTAAAGCAATAAAAAGAAAAAAACATCCCTCATTCATCGTTTTCTATTAAACAAAAACTCGCAAACCCTTCAAAGCTCGCTCGCATTCTAGGGAACCCAATTTCTTGCCAAATCTTCGATGATTCTTCACCAAAATGCCACCACGACATCGTGGAGGTCAAAGGAGTAAGTTCTTTCAAATTTTTAGTGTGAATTTTGTATTAAATAGGTAGATTGAATATGTTTTTTGAGGAAAATTTATTTAATTTTTAGGAATTGTAAATGCACCACAAAATCTTGAAAATTTGATGCAGAATGAAAAATCCCATCCCACTAAACAATTCACCTCGTACTTGAACACAATTTATCTGTTATTCACAATTACGACATGCAGTTCCCTGCCTCATAGTTTGCAACACAGACTACTCCTTTCTCCAAATTATAAATCTCTCCATTTTGCAACTAACATAGTTTATCTTTTTGACAATTTCATTTGTTGATTTCTATTGCTTTCATATTACCCCCTCCTGATCTCGCAGTTGGATAATAACTTCAACTTTGCCAATGCTAATTGTTAATAAATTTTGTAATCTCACAAGAGAAAAACTTAATTCAACTAAAAATAATTTCCATATGGTCATACTATGAAATTAAGTTCACAATGCATCAATGGAAATATCGATGTTATTAATTCTACCAATTTTCATTACATACAATTATGCATCCAACAATCTTATCAATATTTTTGTTCACTTTGTCTTGTACTCTATCTTCCATGACCATATTATTTATTATTTAGACTAATTCCATTCTCTATGCATTCCTTTCTCCTAGCTCTACAATCTTTATTCTCCTATGCTTCTTAGGGCTTGACTCCCTTCAAACAATAATATATCAGCTTTAGGTTGAATTTGCGGGCCCTTCACCTATGTGCTACGTTCTTTACTCTTGTATTCACTTTTCTCTTTCATTGCAACCCTGAGTTATCATCTATTGTGCCCTTGAAATATATTCATTCACACTTTTTAAAGTGTCTTCTTCTGCACCTTTTTATTTCTCCTCTTTAGGCATGGCTTCCTCCTGATAGGTGTGGTCTCCTTTTCGTTGGTATTGTTTCCTCCATTTTTATGTTTAATTGTAGCTTCTCACCTATCTACCATTTTCACCTTGCTCTCTACTTATCCTTTTATCTTTGGGTATGTGTAGGATCATGATGGGCCAAAAAGTGGCAATATGATGGGTATGTGTAGGGTATGTGGGTAACGAATTTTTCTTACCCAAAATTGATGAAACAAAAAAGGTTTTTAAAGGAGATTCTCAACTTTCCACCAATATAAATTATGCCTTTGAATTTAATAAATAATTATTATTCATTTTCTATTTGAATTACGACTAAAGTCTTGATTGAAAAACATCTATAGCTTTTAAACGATATCACATTTTTGAATTCAAAACATGCATCACATTCTATGCTTCATGTACTATAGGATTAAAAAAAATGAATTTCATGAAGTTTCGACCAAGTTAAGGTGGTTAGACATAAGATTTTTTATAGTTTTTAAAAGTTGTAATAAAAAATTTATAATTAATTATTTACTTGGAAAAAAATTCTAAAAAAATATGCATCACATTGGGACATGAGTCCTCTACTTATGTTTAAAATATTATAAAAAATATTGTCTTTTTATTGTGGTTAGGGTGGTCAGAAAGACACCTACTTCTTATTTTTCCCTAAAATTTAAGTACTACTACATTGAAATTTCAAATTTTTACCAAATGGATTTAAAAAAAAAAAAAACCTAGTAGTTTAGAAACTACATTCAATTTGCTATAGATTATATTCTTACATATTTTTGAAATAATATAGATAACTTATTCAAATTTTTATGTCAAGTTGCCTAACTCTAATTATTTTGAATTTTTCGCCACTTGAGGGCCTTGTTTTTTCTATGATGAACCTGTACATACCCTTTTTACGTTTCTCTCTTTCTAATAATTTTGTTTTTGTTTTGTTTCCTACACTAATTTTTTCTGCACTTTCATTTCTCCAAAATTTTTGACAATAGTTCAATTATCCCTCATAAGGTGTGGTTGTTCAACTTATCTGTTTTAGCCAATTCATATGGCCTCCTGTTTATATGGCACAACTGACCTTTCATTACCTCTTCCTATCCTTGTGACTTGTATGTTATTTTCATTATTTTGTTATTAGATTCCAAAATTTTTAAACTATTTGTTTAATTCAAACTTATGAAAATCAATGGAAAGTTTCACAATGCAAATCCATTACTTGTGATATGGCAACATGGTGAAACCTTGCAAAATCCTCTTTTGATGACTATTTGAGTTCCACAAATTTTTTCCAATGCTAGCGTAGACTTGATATTTTCTTTTTGAATGTATTTTCCACTTCCAATGTTGTATCTGTGTTTTCCTACCAAAATTTCCTGCAAAAGAGAATCAAAACAAACCAAAATAGAAAATTAAACCACAAATATTTTTGGTTGATGTAGATAGCCCATTCACCTAGGATGCTCTTGCATTAGACATGTCAGGTAGAAATATTGTGAGCATAGGCTCACAATGGTGGATTTGAATGGTAGAACCATTCTTTTAGATTGCAAACAATCTATAGTGAACTCCATCATTGTGAAATGTGCACAGGGTTATTTCTTCTTCCGCTTTTTCTAGCACTTTGTTGATAGAAGCACTATCCTCCTTCCACAACTCCATTCACCACCCTTCTATCCTCTCGTAGATTCACATCCACCATGTACTTTCCTCCTTCACCAAATTATTCTTTCTCTTGTCTCTTCCTTCATGGGATCAATCCCACCATAGACTAACCACCTCCACCAAAATCTATTTTCCCACTCATCCACACACAAGTCAATATGATCAAATTTGTGGAAATTAAATATTTCCATATCCTCTTCTATTTTTCCCTCACCATGCTCTTCAATTTCTCCTCTCATAATTGAAGGTAAACAAAAATCATGACTGAATGCACAAATTTTAGAAAATACCTCATCTTTCTTTGCTGCTATGACATCTTCCTTTGCAATGTTTTCTTCAACTGCTGCAACATATTTCTCTCCTTTATTTGTTGTGATATTCTCAAACCACTCACTCTCTATCACTAAAATTTGTTCCAACAAGTATTCACCTTCACCATTCGTTGCAACCTTTTCACTGCTCACTTCATTCTTTTCTTCCTCGATCACTACTACATCCAATTCCACTTCTTTTCTGCTCACCTCTTCATTTTCACCCTTTTTCTCCATGCCTTCCTCATGGCTTTTCGCTGCAACCTCATGCTTATCTTCATCATGCTTGACCAATTCTTCTCATTTCCTTGCTTCCAATCTATCCATTCTCATGGTTATATCAACCATCATTAAGGAGATCTTCCTCTTTTGGTACTTCCTCCATCCATCCCATATGATGGGCTTCTTTCTCACAAATATCCCCATCTCACTTGCCACAATGTTCTACAATCCACATCACACTCTTCACAATATGTGATTCTTCACGACTCTTCAACTCCCAACTATTCAGGACTTCATAAACTTGCATCAGTTCTCACATGAGTGTAGAAGTTGCGAAAGCCAACTTCACATAACCCAGAAATCACTTGCATGCAAATAACCTATCACGAAAAAAGAGATACAGAGAAAAAGGAAAAGGTGCTCTACAAGCTTCAAGATGAAATGCATTAATAGAGAATAAATAATATACAATGAGATCAATCCTTATAAAAAGAGATTGAGAAACCCTAAAGAGAGCATTTAATAATTAGAATAATTATTAAATTCCTACAAAATTCATTTTAAGTTTATCTTAAGTGAAATAATAAAAGGTGACTTAATTAAATAATTAAGTAAAAACCTTTTACTCTAACACCCCCCTGAAGATGACTTAGGGAGTAGCTACAAACTAAATGCATGAAAGAAATGCAACTACAAGCTAGAAAGAAAACTTGGGTCCTGACAACTAGGCCTGATGAGGTACCCAATCACAACCAAGTCTCTATAAAGTGGAGTAAACGAGAAAACCTAGTGGGAAAAAAATCCTCTCCAAAAAGAGATGAAAAGCATGCTAAAAAAAACATGAAGGAAGGAAGGCCTCATAGAGACCCCCCAAGGACAACTTCCTTCACCCCAAGCATGGAGCACAACTGAAGATAGTGTAGTGATGCCAAAGGTTTAGTGAAGATGTCTGCAACCTTCTCCTCTATGGGAATGTACTCCAAGATGAGAAAACCATCCTGAATCAACTGCCTGATGAAGTGCATGTGGATCTCAATGTGCTTAGTTCGTTGATGCTCCACTGGGTTGTAGGGAATGTGAATGACACTTTGATTGTCACACCAAAGAATAGTGGGACTAGCAAGAGGAAATCCAAACTCTGTCATCAACTACTGAAGCCATATAATCTCCTGACTAGCTCACATTGCTTCTCGGTACTTAGCCTCTATAGATGATAATGCAATAGAAAACTACTTCTTACAAGACCATGTGATAAGACCAAAACCAAGGCAAAAAAAAGAAGCCAGAAGTAGACCTCCGATCATTGACTTCACCAACCCAAAGTGAGTTAGCAAATCCAACAATGTGAGGGGATCCTAAAGTATAGTAAATGCCATAATGAGTGGTGCCCTGAATGTACCTCAAGATTTGTTTGGCTGCTTGCCAATGTCTTTCATGTGGATCATGTGAGAACCAAGAGACAAGGCCAGCCACAAAGGAAAGATCAAGACATGAATGTGTTAGGTACAACAAGCTGCCAACCAACTACTAGTATAAAGTACAATCTACTGAAGGAGTAGAACAAGTGGAAGATAGAACAACACCTCACTAAAATGGTGTGGGGGCAGGCTTGCAATCAAGCATGCCAAATCGCTGAAGCATATCAAGAGCATACTTCTGCTGAAATATGGAAATCCCATCCAAAGACTGAATAACTTAGAAACCCATAAAATAGTGCAGAAGACTAAGATTTGTCATCTCAAACTGCTCCATCAAAGCTCTCCGAACACTATGAATCATGAAGGATGAGCTACCTATAATAATGAGATCATCAACATATAGCACAAGAATCAAAAGATCAACCTCCTAATACTAAATGCACACTGTGGGATTAGAATGACAGTAAGTGAAGTGAGAGGAGAGAAAAAAAGAGTCCATCTTCTCATACCAAGCCCGAGGGGATTGTTTGAGACCATATTATGAACGCCGAAGTCTGCAAACCAAGGAAGAATCCTACAAAAAACCTTGAGGCTACTCCATATAGATCTCCTCATGTAGGTATCCATGCAAGAAAGCACTCTTCACATCCATCTGAAACACTGTCCATCCCTATGAAGCTGCAAGTGAAAGTACAAGGAAAATAGAGTTCATCTTGGCAATAGGAGGAAAGGTCTCATAGTAATCAATACGCTCCACTTGAGACAACCCCTTCGCAATAAGATGTGCCTTATACTTATCGATTGAACCATCTGCAACATACTTGGTATGGTACAACCACTTGCACTGAACCAACTTCCTTCCCTTAGGAAGAGGACAAAGATCCCAAGTATGATTCTTCATCAAAGAAGAATACTCCTCATCCATGGCCCTATCCCACTCAAGGTGACCTGCTGCCTCTGATTTTTTTTTAGGATCATCTGAAATGGCATGGCTCAAAAGGCTAGTACCAGATGCCTGAGCATGAGTATGATGAGAATCTAAAGGATTACCTGCCAAAGATCTAGCTGCCTCAACAGTAACACGGGCCCACTTGGGAAAATGTTGAGTACTTGGTGCTGGTGGAGACAATAGGTCATCATATACATCATCCTCAAGAGATAAGTAATCCCCAAGAGATGAAGAGGAAGGATTAGGTAGTGAGGGAGAAGTTGGTGATGGAGAATCCATCAGAGGAAAGCGCTCATCAAACTAGACATCTCACCGAAACAATAACTCTCTAGAATTAGGATCAAACAACCTGTACACCTTAACATCCTCATAGTAGCCAACAAATATGAATGGTCGGCTCTTCCTCTCTATGGCCTTCCACTGAGCATTGGGAATAAATGCCCAAGCCTCACTACCAAAAACTTAGAATGTAGAAACATCGGGCTTGACATGAGTCCAAGCCTCCTCAGGAGTCATATGTTGCAATGCCTTATGAGACATATGTTTTTGAATATAATTGGCACAATTGACTGCCTCAGCCCAAAATGAAGAACTCATAGCTTGAGATTGTATCATACAATTGGCCATCTCCCGTAAGGTTATATTATTTCTCTCAGCAACACCATTTTGCTAAGGGGTGTAAGGTACTATAAAATGATGTTGCAAACCATGCTCAGTGCAAAAATCCCTGAAAGCCTGATTAACATACTCACCCCCATTATCTATGTGTATCCTCCTGATAGAAAGTCTAGATTGCTTCTCCACAAATGTATTAATACATTTGTGGAGAAGAAATCTAGACTTGCTAAGTACAAATCTGATGTCTTCTGGTACACCCATGTATGTCTAGAGAGGTCATCAATAAATGTGAGCACATATCAGGCCCCTGAAAAAGGATTCGAAAAGGACATGAGATCACTATGTACCAACTCCAAGGGTGACTTAGCACATGTGGCTCTACCTATAGGAAAAGAATCTCAGTGATATTTTCCAAGGGAACAACCTCGACATACACCATCAATATAGGAAATCTGAGGGAGCCCAATTACAAATTCCTAAGTACTTATTTGCTGTAGGTATATGTAATTGACATGGCCAAAATGCTCATGCCAAAGCTTGCTCACTATGTCTGCATGTGCTATAAGAGAGAAACCTGAACTGTCTAAACTCTCAAAGCCATCAAACTATAATAAGCAGGACTCATAATCAACACTCCCAGTAGTGCAATAACCAAATTAGGATCATGAAGGTCTCGAATAACCACATCATGTGGTGAGAACTCAACTATCTTACCAGTGCTAGAATGGAAAATTTGATAAACTGAAAGAAGTTTTGTTGAAACATTAGGAACTAGAAGCACATCCTAAAGACAACCACCATCCAATGAAACAATACTTGAACCATTAATTGAAAGTTGTGTTGAGTCACCAACTGTAATCTATGAAGTATCATTATGGGAAAGTGCAATGACAATCTCCTATGAGTGTGTCATATGGTGAGAAGCAGTAGAATCAATAATCCATGTGGATCCTAAAGATAAGGCTCAAGTAGAAAGAGCACGACCTTTCCTTGTGGGTGGGGAAGGAGACTAAGGTGAGGTGATCATATTATGTTGTTGCATGGCTTCCTCTAAAGCCTCTAATTGTTTCAAACACCTAGAAACTGGATGTCCTTCCTTACCACATAAATAGCAAGGATCACTTGTTTCTTCTTATTCTTGGAGGAAGACTCACCAAACTTAGAAGATTTTCCCTCTTTAGGATTGGATTGTGGTTTTGAATTTGGCTTTAGAGGTGGCTTGGAGGAATTCTCACTGCCAACTAAATCTTTCTCCGGCTTCAGTTTCTGCTTCTTTTTCCCTTTAGATGTCTGAGCTACCAATGCTTGATTCTTTGATCCTATGAGAGAATCCAACTCTAATAGCTTGGCCTGCTCATGAGTCAAACAATCAAAGAACACCTCAAAAGTAGGCATGGTAAATTGTTGGCCCAAAGCATCCATGGTGGAATAAAATATCAAAGAGAATATCTAAAAAGGACATCAAATCTTAGAAAGAATCAGATGAATACACTCAGTGTCAGTCTTGTTCTTACCACAACCCTGCAAAAGAGATCTGAGTGATTTGAATTTCATGAAGAAATCTTCAATGGAGGAAAAGGAATCAGTTACTAAGGAAGTCAATTCTGCCTCAATCTGCAGTGCACAAAACTCATTGATGGTTCCAAAAAGATCATTAAACTTTGTACACATAGCCCGAGGAGTTGTGCACCCTCTAGATGAAATAAGAGACTATCTGAAACATGCAATGATAGCAAACCCATGGCATCATCCATTTTGTTCCTGTGTTATAGAACCTCAAATGGCCATGTCAACTAAGGTTGAATTTCATCCAAACATGACCATAACCCCTTTGACATGAGAAGTCTGTTCATATGTGCCTTCTAGGTGTGATAATTGTGTGGGATAAGATGTTCAACAGAAGAGGAGTTTGCCATAATGAATGAGTTTTAAAATGTATTTTATGGAAGAGTTTTTGGTTTTCTTATATAGATTATAGAAAGCAAGAAAAAAAAAATGCCCCACAACACAAAAACCAAAACCCTAATACAATTTTAAAGTTGGAAAAGTAAGAAAAATCAAGAAACACTTTAGACTGTATATTGTGTACTTGATAAATATTATGATGAAACAAACTACAGATTTGGAAAGAACATTTGAATAGCTTTCCAATTCATATTTGTTTGTGAAAAACGGAGTCTAGAAGAAAAAGTTACGCCCCCAGAAGTGCAAAAACCATGTTCTAACTTTGAATGGTAAGAAAGGAATCACAAAAGAAAAAAAATAAAATAGAACCTACACCATTGGATAGTGCTTGGAACCATCTTTCTAACGCCTATTTTTTTGCAAAAAATGAAGATCGTATGTCCATTTTACACCCGATTTCGTGAAATAGCTCCAAAAAGGCCAATAAGCCCTTCAATAGGCCTTGGGGGCTAAATTTTTTTTTGGCCCTGGTCGTATGTAGAACTACCCGCTAGCATAGAGGGGTTGAGGTCGCCGACCATTGGTCACCCACATGACCGCAGGAGGCACTGGAAGGAGGGTAGGGGCTAGAAATAGGTGCCTGGGTGCAGAGAAGACTACCCGTTGGGTCTAAAGCCCTCAAGGGCTGGTGGATGGAGGTGGGTGGTCGCTCGATGGCTGCTTAGTAGCCACTGGGTGTCACTCAACAAATACACTGGTAGCGCTTTTTTAAAAGCATTTATTTTTTTATTTTTTTATTTTTTTTGAATTTTTTTGCCTCGGGAGATGTGCAGGGGAAGCCATACGACCTCTCTAGAAAATTTTTTCCTCAGAAACCAACTTTTTCCAAAATGAACAAATTTAAAGTTGTTCTTGGGTTTTTGAGCCACTGCAAACTCAATGGCGAGGTTCGTTTGGGCTCAAAAAGCTCAAATCGAACAAGTTGCCCTAGATAAAAAAAGACAACACCCAAACCCTTGAAGCTCTGTGAATGCCTCAAAAGATGAACAAGAAGTAGTAGGTATGAAGCTCTGATATCATGTAGAAGTTGTGAAAGCCAACTTCACAAAACCCAGAAATCACCTGCATGCAAATAACCTATCACGAAAAAAGAGATACAGAGAAAAAGGAAAAGGTGCTTTACAAGCTTCAAGATAATCCTTATAAAAGGAGATTGAGAAACCCTAAAGGGAGCATTTAATAATTAGAATAATAATTAAATTCCTACAAAATGTATTCTCAGTTTATCTTAAGTGAAATAATAAAAGGTGACTTAATTAAATAATGAAGTAAAAACCTTTTACTCTAACAATGAGCTCTTCTCTACTGCTCTTCACTCTCCACCCGCAGGTCCTAGCATAGGTTTCCACACATTTGGTGCTCTACCTATGCACTCCTGGAACCTTTGGCTTTGATACCAATTGACACAAAATAAAAACTCCCATCCCGTTAAACAATTCACCTCGCTACTTGAACACAATTTATCTACGATTCACAATTACCACAAACAGTTCCTTGCCTCATAGTTTGCAACATAGACTACTCTTTTCTCCAAATTTTAAATCTCTCCATTTTCCAATCACCAAAGTTTATCTTTTTGACAATTTCATTTATCGATTTCTATTGCTTTTAGATTACCCCCTCCTGATCTCATAATTAAATAATAACTTTTAACATTTTCAATGCTAATTGCCAATAAATTCCACAATCTCACAAGAGATAAACTTAATTCAACTGAAAATGAATTCCATCTAGTCATATTATGAAATTAAGTTCACAATGTATCAATGGAAATATCGATGTTATTAATTCTACCAATTTTCATTACATACAATTATGCATCTGACAATCTTATCAATATTTTTGTTCACTCTATCTTGTACTCTTTCTTCCATGACATAATTCTTTATTATTTTAGACTAATTCCATTCTCTATGTATTCCTTTCTCCTAGTTCAACAATATTTATTCTCCTTTGTTTCTCAGGGCTTGACTCCCTTCAAACAATAATATATTAGCTTCAAGTTGAATTTGCAGGCCCTTCACCTATGCGTTGCTTTCTTTACTATTGTATTCACTTTTCTCCTTCATCAGAACCTTGAGTTATCATCTAATGTGCCCTTGAAATCTATTCATTCACACTTTTTAAAGTGTCTTCTTCCGTGCCTTTTTAATTCTCTTGAGGCATGGCTTCCTCTTGCTAGGTGCAACCTCCTTCTTTTCAGTGGTATTGTTGGCTCCCTTTTTATGTTTAATTGTAGCTTCCTGCCTATCTATCATTTTCACCTTTCTCTCTGCTTAGCCTTTTATCTCCCTACATTTCTCTTTCTAATAATTTTGTTTCCCACACTAACTTTTTGTGCCCTTTCATTTCTCTGAAAGTTTTGACAATAGTTCAATTATCCCTCATAGGGTGCGGCTGTTCAACTATCTATTTTGGCCAGTTCATATGGCATCCTCTTTAATATATGGTGGAGCTGACCTTTCGTTACCTCTTCCTGTCTTTGTGACATGTATCTTATTTCGATTATTTTGTTATTGGATTCCAAACTTTTAAAACTATTTGTTTAATTCAAACTTATTAAAATCAATGAAAAGTTTCACAAGGAAAATCCATTAATTTTGTGATATGGCAACATGACGAAACCTTACAGAATCCTCTTTCAATGACTATTTGAGTTCCACAAAATTTTCCAACACCAGCGTAAACTTGATATTTTATTTTTGAATGTCTTTTCTAGTTCCAATGTCATATCTGTGTTTTCCTACCAAAATTGTTTGCAAAAGAGAATCAAAACAAACCAAAACAAAAAATTAAACTAGAAATATTTTTGGTTGATGTGGATAGCCCATTCACCTAGGATGCTCCTGCATCAAAATCCTAATTCACTTGATGATCAAATCCCTCATAAAGAACAACCTCAAAAAACACCTCCTAGAATTCCTCATCATGCTCTAGGAACACAAGAAAATATATTAGGGAAAATTGAAAATAACAAAAAAGAAATTGAGTTAATCGCAAGGTTGAGAGTTCCTACAAGAACAAACTCACATAGGACCACTCTCACTCAATCATTCCAATCCATAATATCTCATGTAGATTCTTTTAGCAAGCACATAAATAGGTGGTCTGACAAGAGACAAGAGCTAAGACAATTTTATGCAGACAAATTATCATATAAACAAGTTAAAGATGATTTTTTTAAAAAAAATTGACTTGTGCACTATTCATGGACCCAATAAAAATTCAACTCTTACATAGTGCATGCAAGAGGTTTTCTATCCATTGGTGCAACCACCAAGGGATAAAGAACAATTTTTGGGATAGGTGGTGGATGGTTTTTGACCATCCTCCATGCAACAACAATGAGGTGCCACAATATTTTTTGAGGAAACTCTATTGTGAGTTTGTCCTCAATAAAATCCAAAACTATTTTGACATGCGAGAGTTCCAAGGTAGAGGTGGGGGCTTCACATAGGATAGAGCGGGGCACGTCTTGACCCACATCAGCTGGTGAGACCACTCGCTAGACCAAACTATGAGAACGTAACTATTCATTCTGTTGTGAAGGGGAATGTTGAGGTGGATATCTTGGAGTCAATTAGCTTGCTCACTCAAAGCCTCATACAACATACTAAGTCCCTAGCATAAGGTGAGGTGGGTGATTCGTTTAGGCATCTAGTTCCACTTCATTTGTGTTAGGCTTGTGGGTCACTCTATGTATGATCCTGAGGATTGTTAGGATGCATGTGCCTAGGCAACATCTGGAGTTGATCAGATGGTGATGACAAATATTCTCTTGAGTGATACATTCAACTTTGATTTTTAGGTAAATTTCAGCAACTAATTTAATTTAATAAAAATCATTTTTGAAATGCAAGATTAACTAAATTAGTTGAATGATTATATTAAAATTTTAGGGCCATAGTGTTCACTCTACTTCCAACAGTCCTCCACCTCATTACACAATGATGTATAGTGCAGATGTATGTAAATAGTTGAATGTTATATGAATGGTATTCTTATATCTCACTTTGAATGTTGAATAAGTTAATGTCGGGCCTTTGAAAACAACACCTGGCAGTGGAGGTGGCCATCGAAGTTTCACTCAGGTAATATAAATAATTTTAAATTTTAAAATAAAAAAGATTATATTTTGTAATTGAATAATGTTTAATGACTTGAAGGTTCTACATAGTTTGTAAGTATCCTTTGTACTTTTTAATTAATTTGATTTCAAGTTGCTATGTACCTCATAAACTATGAATTTTATTTGATAATGTTGTTGACCTCTAAAAATATAGGCTAGTGGTGTCAATTAATTTTCCACCTTCTATAGACCTCTTTATTAGATTAACTCTTGGAACCACCATTGACCAAACCTAACTGTTATATGTGATTATGTTATTTTCAACTCTTCATCAAAACTTGTAATTAATTTTCTAGGAAAAAATGAATACCTAGGGCTAATTTGTATGATATTGATCATTCATTGAATGCAATCCTTTATGACATTGATCTACCTTGTCTGTCTAACCAAGGTCATATCTATGGGTGTGAAGTTATACTCACAATCATGATCTTGATCCACTTAAATACAAAATCAAAACCAAACAATTAGTTAACTAGGCCCATTGTACACTATGGTCACAAGCCAACTTTGTACAAATTTTTGCACTTTGGTGTTATGTAGGTGTATAAAATAACATTCATTTCACTCATTTTGACAATGCTACGAATAAGGAAATCAATACTTGAACATTCATTTGCATCTACATTTAATACTGAAATCAAGCAACAAAATTAATAATACTATCCTACTGCATGTGAATCATGTAAAAATGAACTTAATATTCATTTGTGTGTTGCAACTTGATATCTATGAGGTTATTTCAAATGCCAATGGATTCATTGAAAGGAACTAATATTTTGATAAAGAATATCACTATCTAGTAATCTAGTTTTTAATGAATTCAGGTGCATAATTTAGAGATCTTGAAAGATCAAGTGCATCATTATAAAATAGGTTCATAGTCAAAATTTAGAAGGAAAATCTACCATTAGTTCAAAAATAAATGTTTTGATTTAGATCCATATAGATTACTATGTAGAAAATCTATTAATTTTGAGACACATCAACTTCACCATCTTCGTTAATCAACATTCATTGCTTTTAATAATGCTAAGTATCCTATATCCATTATCTTTTATTTTTAAGTTTAATTTGATACATTTATTTAACTCATTATCCCAATGAACTTTATTTATCCTCTACAACAATACATTGTACTATATAGTGTTAAATATATATTATTTTATGGCTAAGTATTTCATAAAACTCCTTCTTTACCCTCTGCCACCATTAAATAGTGAAGATACATAGTGGAGTTTT
The DNA here is from genome assembly GCA_007258455.2 of Sequoia sempervirens. Classification (NCBI taxonomy): domain Eukaryota; kingdom Viridiplantae; phylum Streptophyta; class Pinopsida; order Cupressales; family Cupressaceae; genus Sequoia; species Sequoia sempervirens. The sequence continues at coordinate 369,709,440 of VDFB02193867.1, forward strand.
CATTCAATCAAAACATGGTGCATAGTATTTCATGTTTATGATCACACAATTATACCCCAAAAAATACACTACTTCTCACACTAAATATTATATAATCCTATATTGCTCATAAATTTTAAGTTGTGATAGTGAAATGGTATTCATATGAAAATCTATTACGTTCGAAACAATTTAGTGTTTCTATTTATCTAGTATTTACATCATATTATACAAAGCCAAATCACATTCTCAATGAAGTATTTACTATGCAATGGTAAAATATAAACTCTAATCTAGCCACGATACAATAAATCCTAATAAATCCCCTTGTTATGTCATATTCACTATAGTTGTGGGATTCATAACTAGACTAAAACTAGCACAATAGTCCATTAACCACTTATTAAAATATGAAGCACTATATGGTTCAGTAAATACTCCAAATTTTGTTAACTATGACATACATTATAAGCCATGACCTACATCATCCTCAATACGGTCACACTCGGTTATTCAATTCAAGAGGGGATGCATCCAATTGTTCAACTTATTGACCATGGTATCACTATTGTAAATAAAGGATATGGTGAAACATAGTTATTTATGATATCATAATGAATATGCATAGGAACCCACACACTATCAATAATTTAAGTCATAAATAAGGATGCACATATTATCAACAACTATGACCTTACAACACTTGTTAGTAGGAACACACAAATTGAAACCATTTTTACCAAAAACTAGCCTGACCCCCTTAAGAAATTTAGAAATCAATATTTATTTTTAAAATATAGTCATTGACAAGCCATACTTCACAAATCCAAATATGAAGAATCCATATAATCCATCAAAATATTGTAAAACAATGGATTCCCTTACCATCTTCTATATTTTTTATGCTTCATAAAAATATGGCTATTAAATGTTTTTATGATCACTATCATGCTTGCATTTAGATTTGATAGAATCCATCAGAGATAACCTTTATGAGTGATATTAAATGTTTTTTATGATTGCTATCATACTTGCACATGCCTTGGGATGTAATCTATATTCCATGTAAAGTAATTTTTAATGGCTAAGTTGGGTCTATATCACTAGTGGATGGTTTAAACCCTTCAAATATTTATGTAAAAAGTTAATATCAAGTAATATAGAGAACTTTCACTCATGTAGTTTTGGTAATTGAATAATGTTGTTTCATTTTTAAATGATGCAAGTAGACACTCATGATATTGATAGGACAGTGGAGCATGGTGTCGCTGCAACAGTAGTGAGTTTGATGCCTTTGCAGAGGTATGAGGAAAATTATTTGTATGCGATAAGTGATTATTTTGTTATATTTTATTTTATAATGTAATTTCTATATATTAATGTCTATACTTTTTAATGTAATAGATGGGGCTCCAAGAATATTTAAACAGGAGGCCGAGTGAATGAATTTGAAGGAGACCACCATCATACACATCTCCATCCCCTTGACAGTCAAAGGCCACTTGTGATCTATTTCCTTTGCCTAGAGGGAAATGACTATGTATTAGGGTCCTTTGTTGTATGCCTATATGGCATTTTTGAACATATATTTTGTATTACATATAATGTGACATTCTATGTCCATATGGAATTCTTGTAAGCCTATATGGGCTTCCTTGTATGTATGTTATATACTTATATTGACATATATTGATGTATGCATATATGGCTATTTGGTTAATACATATATTTTTTTATTGATGTTGTCCATATTTTCATTATAAATGATTATTTAAATAAATGAATAATGAGTTGATGTAAATATAAATGATTAATGTTATGCATATTTCCATTATAATTGATTAATTGAATAATTGAAAAAATCTCACTTTTCTATTTGGACTGTAGTATAGCCACATAATTGTTAGGACTAGATAATGACAAAATAATATTTCAAAATAGCTTGTTGATACCCATTAGTTGGCTAGTATATACAAGTACCCATCCATCCTTGCACATTTGATTCTCTATCAATGTTATCATCTGTATAGGAATGAATTTACACCCCTCTCACAAGTTCCCTTTTTGTAACCCCTACTTTAGAATAATCAAATTTGACTAAGAAATTCCACATCACCCATTCGCAATGCATCCACTTGGCACCTATCTTTTATGTCAGTGGAGGAAATTTTGTCGAGGACGTCTGCGCGGCGTGCTTCTTTCCTTGATAGATTCCTACCTCTGGAGTCTGCAAGGACATTACACTCCTCTTTGGGGATGAAATGTAATGCCTTTGTGTCGACCAGTTGGCCTGAAAATGACTCTTTTCCTCTCATTTTGATCTTCAAATACCTATCTCTCAATTCCATTCCATCCTCTACACACTAACTTCATCCCTTTGGAAATTCCTAAGCTTCTACACACCAATTTGATCATCTTCACAGGTATGAGCTACTTGTTGCACTACTAGCTTCACGTCTCCAACATCACAACATCCTATGTAATCTACCAAATAAGCTTCAACTTGGTGCCTTGTGAAACTGCTTTCGGCATTATTATGGTTGAGTCAACTCTACCATTGCTATGGGCTTGCATTCCTCTCTCATTGGCCTTGAGTGCCTTTGGTCGAGGCTAGTAACGATTTCGTTTATTTTGCTGTTGGATTTTTGTAATTTTATGTCTCTTATAGTGTTTGGTTTCATTTCCATTCCAATATTACTTTCTTTATCATATTTCTATTTATGGTTGTTCGTGGAGGTGGAAACACCAAAGTGGGGGTTTGATTGAGGCAAACCCCTATACAACCCCAATATTTTCCTCTCTTGGTTGTGTAGGTGTAAATGTGCATGGAGCTTGCTAGAAAACTAGACTCTCAGTGATTTGGTCTTCATCACCTTAGTTTTCATTATCTCCTTTGTCATATTCATAGTTATTTCTCGTACTTCATTTTCCTGTTCATTTCGTTAAACTTCATTAGCTAAAATGTAAGTAGGGTTTTGGAAATTCGGTATTGTACTTCTCACTTTTTGGTCATATAGATGCCAACACCCCAGAGAGATGCTAGCGGGGCACACTATCATCCTTGACCTGCACTGTTGTCCTCGAGTAGAGAGTTTTCTAAGGTATGGTTTGGTTTCCAAAAACTGGCTCATCTTGCCTCATCCAAATAGTTGAATTAGTAGAGTAACATGCACACTTGAGAGTGCTCTTCATTCTCTATTCTCTACCTAAACACTTGCTTAGCTTGAGGTAAGATAGGGCAGTTCTCCACTCTTGAATCTCCATGACTTGGAGCCTTGGTGTGGTTGGTCCCTATACTTTACATTTTGGTGAACCCGACGAGAACAATGTCTATCCATTCACTTGTGTTGAGACTTTTTCCCTCGCACCTAGTGAGTGTTGTAAACCTAGGTGTTGTGAAGTCTTATGAACATCGTAACCCAGCCTACGACCTTCAAGTACATGGTTAGAAGTCTGCGACACTTACCAATGGAAAAGATGAAGGTCACTTCTGGTTTTACTGCTAGGTTTACTATTGGTTTTTCTACAGGTTTTATCAATAAGACAGGTTTCATAGACGAGACCACTCAAGCTCCCATTCCTCCAACATCCCCTACAACTCATCTATGGATGAGGAAGATGCTATTCATATTCCTGTAGAAAATATTTTGGCATTGGACATGAGGTTGTTGGACCTCGTGAATCATTTTGAGAAAGCACCAAATATGGTGAGAGGCGCTAGGCTTGCTAGTGAGGTGAGATATATGTTAGGAAAAGATCAGACAAGTATAGAGTTCCTATGTGGCCTTACCAATCTAACCAAAGTGTACATCCCTTCATATAGCACTAATTCGGGTACTACCCAAGGAGAGGTGTTTAACACTTATGAGAGACCAATAGGCGTCTTGATGCCTACAATGTTTGTATGCATGGCTAAAATGGGCACCTTGATTAGTGTTCCCTCTACCTCTCAAAAGACCCCTACTGTCAAGGCAAGTAGAATACCCCTTGATTTCAGCTTCACCCCTCCTACTGCCCCTAGTGGTGGGGGCTCCAATGGAATGAGTGGTGGCGACTTTGGTAGTGGAGATAGCACTAGTGAAGGAAGCTTCGGTGGAGGCCATGGTGGTGGCTTCGGTAGCAGAGGTGGCTCTGGTGGAGATCCTATTGGTGGTGGTTACTTCGGTGGTGGTCACGGTGGTGGCTCTGAAGGTGGCTTCGGAGTTGGTTTTGGTGGTAGTGGTTTTGGGGGAGGTTCCACTAGGCCTTTGTCATCCTCCAACCTTGTTCTAAGTGCTCTTCTTCAAAACATGGGTTGGATGCGAAACTAGTTGGTGAACCTTTCTTAAGCCTTTTCCCAACCTATCCTCCAACCTTTCTTGTGACATAGTCTACTGCTGGTGGTGATCTTGAGTACTCCTTTCCCATAGGGAATGAAGATTCCTAAGTTCAAAAAGTATGGTGGTAAAGGGGATCCGCAAACACATGTGTTAGCTTTTAATGCCATGCATACAAATTTCTTTCATCACTATGCTCTAATGGAAAAACTTTTCCCTCGATCTTTCAAGGACACAACACTTGAGTGGTACTATTCCTTGCCTGATAATTCTATATTCTCATTTGATCAGCTTGTCAACTAGTTTCTCCATGAATTCTAGGCTAACATAGGTCTAAAGATGACCTTCTCATATCTCATATGATGTAAGCAGGGAGAAAATTAGAAGATAACTGACTTCATAGTGTGATACCAATCGCTCTTTTTACAAATTTCATACCCGCTACTTGACTTGGATGTGTAGAAGGTATTCATAGGCAACTTGCGATGAGCCTGGAAGGAGAAGTTTTCCCTAATGATGTACCCTTTTTTTGTCCATCTATGTGTCACATTGTGAGAGAATCAACAGACAGTGGTTCAACTCGAGGGATCTTCCTCATGCTCCCATTCCAAAGGAAAGTATATTGGGTCTATTTTAGGAAAAGGTAAAGCTGTTGTGAATGTATTTGTCGTGACTAGCGATCATGAACTCAAATGCAATATTCATAAAGTTTATGAAGTTATTAGAATCTTATTATTCTATTTTTCCAAAATTATCGAAGGATAAGATCATAGCTTTGGAAAATCCTTGACCTTTAAAGGAACCTTATCCCGATTGGTATGATAGAAATGCTTTTTGTCAATACCATTGTGTTAACAGGCATGATACTGAGCATTGCATGTGCCTGCATCATGAGATACAGGATCACATCGATGATGGTACCATCCATCTCGATGGGAAGAAGCAAAACACAAATAATTTGGTAGCGAAGGCCAATAGTGAGTTGCAAATTTACATAGACACATTTTCGTCCCATTCTGCAAACTTGATTATTGACCCCTCTAATGCTTCTCCTAGACCTTAGGAATATGTTAATATGGTTTCAATTACTCCTCTCCTATAGCTTGTGACTGGTTCACCAAATGTGACTTTCACCTTGCATGACTTTCCTTTGAATAATAAGCCATCTCCTCTATACATTCCTGCTTGCCTTAATGGAAACATTGTGATAAGAGTCCTAGTTGACCTCACGAGCTGAGTAAATGTTATTACAGAGGATATGTTATGGTTAAATGCATTACAAAGGGAGGAATATGAGAAAAAATAATCTATTATATGTATGCATGATAGTCTCTCTCTACCACCATATGGCTCTATAACTCTTTACATCATAGTTGGACTTAGGGTTGTGGATATAACATTTGATGCCATTCTAGAATCTGATCTATTCAGGGTGGAATTGGGCATTCTATGGCTAGATTTCATGAATGAAATTGCTTCTATTATTCACAAATGTTTGCAGTTCTCCCACAAAGGTGTCATGCATATCGTGCATGACATTGGATGTCGACCATTGGTATCCCATGGGGGTTATTCCTTGGATCATGTTTGGCCCACCCTGGTTAGTCTGTTCCCTCCTAGAACATACCTGCTTCACTGAAACTATGTGAAGTATAAAATCAGGGGCAAAGGATAGTCAAAAGTGACTCAATCAGTGGCACGACAATAGGCTACCCCTTCCTCTCGAAAGGGAAAGGAGAAGCTTTCCCATCCTTAGGGTGCCGCCTCTACCTCCCTTCCTAAGGAGGAGCTTTAGGATACTACTTGTTTTCGCATAAGAAGTCTGATGGTACCAACTTGGCGTAAAGCTAAGATTTGGATATCCAACCTTCCTACCTTGCCTTTAGGACCTTGGACCTACCTGTATGGTAGGAGGCAGGGTCCCTATGGGGAGTCCTCTATGTCTCAGCCTTTGCAGTCTCCTACCACTCCTGCTCCCAAGGCAGTGAATGGGAAGAGCCTCGTTGCCAAGGCATTAGAGCTGACTCCACCCACCATTGTTCCAATCTCTTCTCAACCTCCTCCTCTTGCTCTTGTCTAGGAGTCCCTCCCTCGATTAGAGATGACCGTGATGGACACTCTGATGGATGAGTAGGAATTCTGTGTCCCTTCCCAACATCCAACCTCTAGCTCTTGGAATCGCAGGAACCACCTTGCGCGTGAGCGCAAGTGCCAGTGAAAGGCTCTGGCTGTTGAGTAGGCTGCTCTACAGAGGAAGGAAGGGGAGTTGACCACCCCTATTTTAGGGCCTACTACTGTGTCCTCCTCTCCTGTCCCCTCTGCTTCAGTTCCATCAGCTTCGGTGTTGCTTCTAGCTCCTACTGCAAGCATAAACATTCTTGAACCCAAGAAGGTGCAGGTGTGTATTGCTCCTTCAGTCGAGCCATCCCTCTTGATGTCCCTCTTGGACATCCCACCATTCTCAAAGCTCATGGACATGCTGAACACCTTGGTGGTTTCCGTCGTGGTATTTTACTCTTCCTCTGCTCCTTCTACCTCGTTCATGAGGATCTTGCATCCTTTGATGAAACAGAAGATGGAGGACGGCCCCACTAGCCATGGGGGTTAAAAGAGAAGTCCACCTCCTTCAGAGGGTGGTTTTGCATTAGAATGTGTCATCCTAGTGACAAAAGAAGTTCTGGCATCCCTAAAGTTTGTCACTACTCCTGAGTCACTTAGTAAGCCTAGTAGTGAATCTCGAGTGTCGCCTCCCTCGCTCGTTGAGTTAACACATGGCACTCATGTGAAGTGCATGTTTAATTCTTTGGACGTCATCCTAACCCTTTCAAGGATCTTTGTGAAGTCGTCGACTTTCACCCCACATGAATTGAGCGGAGGAGACCCCAAAGAGTCTCCTTCCTTAGCTCTTGTTGCGAGGGGTTGGAGGGTTCCTCCCTTGATATTCCGCCCTTGTAGACTCATATGCCTTCTAGGCTATATAATGATCTAGATTGGGAGGTCGATGACGTCTTGGTTGATGAGTGCTAAGGGGGTGCCTCTTCTTTATTTGTAATATATATATATAGAGAGAGAGAGTGTGTGTGTGTGTGTGTGTGTTTGTGTTCCCTCGTGCTTGTGTTATGTGTTTCTGGATGACCCTTGTCACCCTCATAGGTGCTTGGATATAGGAGTGTTTGTGTCGTACAACTTCCTCTATTTTTTACATCATTCTTCCTCTGTTGAGTGTATTGATTTTCAACAATTGGGAATAGTGCAAAGTGTTGGTGGAATCTAGGCTTCCCTTCCATGTTGACCCAATTTTTTATTTTTATTTTATCTTCTCGTGCATTCTTCATATGGTCTGATATAGTAGGGGGTTGATGATAGTTCATTTATATACTATTATTATACTTATATATGTTTATGAGTAGCTTTGACCCCAAAATATCAAATCACCCCTGTGCCCCTTGCTTATGATGTTGTTGTCTCTTTTTACACTGTTCTCTTATCTTTCATGCTTTCTTTTTGATTTTGTGGTGCTTATGTGTTGTCCCTCACGTGCACGACAACATTACCATGGTTATATTTTTCTATGTTCCATGGGCCACAACATCACTTTTTCCTTCATTCTTTTCTCTCCTTAGGATGCCACGCACCTCTGCATTTAGTACCACCATCCTAAGGGGGGTTATCATGTCACTCCAATTTTTAGAAAATGCAATTGGTGGCCAACAAATATTTTCTCAAAAATATTTTCAAATGAAAAAATCACATTTTCAACAAGGACCCCTAGCAAGAAATGTTTCCTTCATCAAGGGTTTGCAAAGAAAGAACTTGAAGAACTTTTCTTCGAGGAGAGAGAAACTTCTCCTATAGGAAAAGCCTTGACCTTCTCGTCACAAAGGGGAAATTTTCTTCCTTTCGAATTCCTTGATGAAGTGAACATATTTTGAAAGGATTCCTTGATATTGAATTGAGTTATGAAAAATATGCTTACACTTTCAAACACACACATCCCTTGAGTGGACCCTTTTTCTTTTGAAGGGTTCCTGAAGGATCCCTTTGAAAGCTCTTCCTTCAATTTTTTGACTGTCTACGTGACTATCTTCTTTTTTTCCTACGTGGCTTATTTTCCTTATCTAACATGTTTTATCTATGGATTAACATGTTGCTTTGCAGGTGCACTTGTGAGGTTGCTTTCCAGTCCCACTCTGCAGAGTCCCCTTATACTGGGCTTCCTTCAAGAGAGAGTACTTGGGGGTGCCTTTTTTGTAGGTCTGAGTGCCTGTGAAGCACTTGCATCATACGAGATTTGTCCATTATTGGTTTGCGAGCCTTCGGTGTACTTTTATCAACTCTATAGCTCCAAGGATATACAAAGTCTTTTGTTCGAACCTCCTTAGGAGAGAGTACCCATGGATTTATTTTCCTGCTCTAAGCTTTCGAGCTCACCAGATTGCAGTATGCTTCTTCAATGGTTCAGGTATACATCTCTAAACTCTTCAATATTCTTTACTAAACATTCATTGACACTCATGCTCACTAAAGTGGGGGAAAAATGTATAGGAGCAAATTTGCACCCATCTCACAAATTCCCCTTTTGCACCCCCTACTTTAGAATAATCAAATCTAAATAAGAAATTCCACATCACCCATCTGTAATGCATCCACTTGGCGCTTGTATTTTGTGTCAGTGGGGGAATTTTTGTTGAGGATGCGAGCGTGGTGCATGGGTGTCTACGTGGTGCATTGGCATCCCTAACAGATTCCTACGAGTCCATAGGGATGTTACACTCCTCATTGGGGATGAAATGTAATGCCTATGTCTCAACCAATTAGCCTAAAAATGGCTCTTTCCCTCTCATTTTGATCTTCAAATTCCTATCTCTCAATTCCATTCCATCTTCTACACACTAACCTCATCCCTTTGGAAATTCTTGAGTTTCTACACACCAATTTGATCTTCATATGTATGAGCTACTTATTGCAATACTAGCTTCATGTCTCCAACATCGAAACATCCTACATACTCTACTATAGAAGCTTCAACTTGGTGCCTTGTGAAGCTGCATTTGACATTGTTGTGGCTGTGTCGACTCCACCATTGCTATGGGCTTCCATTCCTCTCTCATTGGCCTTGAGTGCCTTTGGTCAAGGGTGGTAATGCTTTCATTTATTTTGTTGTTGGATTTGTGTAGCTTTGTGTCGCTTGTATTGCTTGGTTCCATTTCCATTCCAATATTAATTTCTTTATCATATTTCTATTTCTCTCTATCTATTTGGCTATCCATGGAGGTGGAAACACCAAAGCAGGGGTTTGACTAAGGCAAACCCATATACAACCCCAAATTATTTCCTCTCTTAGCTATGTGTAGGTCTATGTGTGCATGTAGCTTGTTGGCGATCTGGACTCTTAGTGATTTGGTCTTCGTCACCTTATTTTCATCATCTCCTTTATCATATTAATAGTTATTTCTCATACTTCATTTTCATATTCATTTTGTTAATCTTCATTCGCTAAACCATAAGTAGGGTTTTGTACATTCGATACTGTACTTTTCAATTTCTAGCAATATGAACACCAACACCCTAGAGAGATGCTAGTGCACTGTGCTATTGTCCCTGACCTGCGTTGTTGTCCTTAGGCAAAGAGCTATCTGAGGTATATTTCATGTTCTAAAAACTGGCTCGTCTAGCCCCATCCAAACAGTTGGATGAGTAGAGTAACAAAAGGACTTGACATTGCTCTTCATTCTCTATCCTTGACCTAAACACCCACTTACCTTGAGGTAAGATAGGGCAGCCCTCCACTCTTGACTCTCTATGATCTGGTTGGTCCCCCTACCTTACATCATTTGACTAATTTAGCATTTCCTATTTCATTAAATGATGTGACTTATTTATAGTATGGACACCTATCCTCTAGTTGACCAATCACTACTTCACATTTATAGAGCTATTCCTCATGCCCACATTTTCCTTCCTCTCAAAAAAGTATATTCCTATATTGATAAAAATGTTTATGACTACACTGAATTCAATCCATGGAGACTAGTTCTTTAGTGTAGATCATTCAACCATAAGAGTATAAAGAGACTTATGTTGACCAACAATCCTAAAGTGGACCTATTCTATAGTCACCCCAATGTGTTGGAATTGTTGGTTTACCCCTATGAGATGAAAAATGTAAACAATGTCTCTTGACAACTTTTTACTAAATGCAACTAACAATTTTTGCAACATCTAAAACATTGTCGCCATGGTGAAATGACTTGGATATATGAAAAAATGACAAAAATTATTGTAGAGGGACCCTATTTTACCCTATACCTTTAGACAAAATGTTTCTAAGTGCCATAGTCTTCAAAAAATAACTCATCAAAGTTCACTTTTTGGCACTTAAGGCTCTAAAGAGAAAGCACTGATACAATGTAGCTTGGAACAATCTGATGTGTTGGAGTGTGAAACATGACCTTTCCTAGCATAAAACCACCTACATAAAATTTTTGGAACTGTTGGGTTGGTTGCACAACAAACAAAACAAAGATTACTCTACCTTGCAACTCTCTTCAATGCAATTGGCGCTTTTTGCAACATCTGATACATTTTCACCAAGGAAAAATGGATTGGAGATATAAAAAATTGAGAGAGGTTATTAGAGAGAGACCTTATATGACCTTGTACCTTCAAATGAAATGTTTCTAAGTGCCATGGGTTTTGAGAAATAGCTCATCAATTTTTTCCACTTTTTGGCACTTAGGGCTCTTAAGGGAAAGTGCTGATACAATGTAGCTTGGAACGATCTGATGTGTTGGGGTGTGAAAATAGACCTTGCCTAGCATAAACCCACCCACTTGGACATGTTGGAATTGTTGATTTAACTACATGATGAACAAAAAAAAATTAGGCTACCTTGCAACTTTTTTTTCAATGCAACTGGCAATTTGTTCAATGTGTAAAAACTTGTCACCACAACCAAATGAATGGAGATATAAAAAATTGAGATAGGTTATTAAAGAGGCACCCTACATGACCCTGTACCTTTAGATGAAATGTTTCTAAGTGCCATGATTTCCGTGAAATAACTCGTCAAGTTTCACCACTTTTTGGTGCTTATGGTTCTTAAGAGAAAGCACTGGTACAATGTAGCCTGGAATGATCTGGCATGCTAGGGTGTGAAACAAAACCTTGCCTAGCATAAACCCACCCACCTAGATGTGTTGGAATTGTTGGTTTGGCCGCACAACAAACATAACAAAAATTAGGCTACCTTGAAAATTTCTCTTCAATGAACTGATGATTTTTTCAAAGTCTAAAAACTTGTTACCACAACCAAATGGATTGGAGATATAAACAATTTAGAGGTTATTGGAGAGGGACCCATGACTCTGTACCTTTAGAATTTTTTTTTTTATGTTCCATGATTTTTGAGAAATAGGTCGTCAAAGTTCTTCCACTTTTTGGCACTTAGGGTTCTTAAGGGAAAGCGTTGGTAAATTGTAGCCTAGAATGATCTAGCATGCTCGGTGTGAAACAAGACCTTTCCTAGCATAAAACCATCCATCTAGACATGTTGGAACTGTTAGTTTTCTTGCATGAAGAACATAATGAAAATTATGCCTCTTGAAAACTTTCTCTCAATGTATTCGAAGATTTTTTCAGCGTGCAAAAATTTGTCACCACAACCAAATGGATTGGAGATATAAAAAATTGAGAGGTTATTGGAGAGGGACCCTAAAAGACCATGTACCTTTAATTTTTTTTTTTCTAAGTGACATGATTTCTGAGAAATAGCTCGTCAAAGCTCACCACTCTTTGGCACTTAGGACTCTTAAGAGAAAGTGTCGGTACAATGTAGCCTAAAATGATTCAATGTGCTGGGGTGCAAAACAAGACCTTTCCTAGCATGAACCCACCCATAGAGACATGTTGAAATTGTTGATTTCACCGCATGACAAACATAACAAAAATTAGGATACCTTGCAATTTTCTCTTCAATGGATTTGACGATTTTTTCAATGAGCGAAAACTTGTCACCATAGCTAATTGGATTGGAGATACAAAAAAATGAGAGAGGTTATTAGAGAGTGACCCTACATGACCTTGTAACTTTAGATGATATGTTTCTAACTATGATGCTTTTTGAGAAATAGCTCATCAAAGTTAGGCCCTTTTTGACACTTAGGTCTATTAAGAGAAAGTGACAAGCTAGAACAATCTAGTGTGTTGGGGTTCGAAACATGACCTTGCCTAGCATAAACCCACCTACATAGACATTTTGGAATTGTTGGTTTGACCACACAATGAACATAACAAATTATAGAGGCAACACTTGTGGAATATAGAGGTAACACCATTCATAGAGGCTAGCCATGGAATGCCTTGCCCAACTCTGAATAGGTAGGATTTTTGAATTACAACAAATGTCACATCTACAGTCTTAGGTCTCACCAAGACTAACAAAGAAATGGTGCCCATAGGGGCAATAGAAATTTCATCGTGAATATGGAGAGTGCCTTTTGAATTTTCATTTTCTCCTTATGTAAATTGTTTATGAATAAGGTTTCCTTCATTATCAAGTTCATGCAACTCATCAAATCGACCATGACACTAGTCCCAACATTTCCATTAATTTGAGTAGAGACACACAACAAGGAAGACTCCTTGTTCAGTGACAAATCATGCAAGCTAAAATTTTTTTCAGGCATAACACTAACATTCTCAATAGGAGGAATACGTGTGAACAAGACCATGTTCATGTACTTAGATAGAACCAGCTTAGAAGATGTAGAAGAATGTGTGACTATATTTGTAGAGTGAGAAGGAAGTGGATCAGTATAAATCTATAACTCACTATTAGACTTGGCTACAAATTTATTGGATTTCTATTTCATCCCATCAAGACGGATAGTACCATCATCGATGAGATCCTAAATCTCGTGATGTAGGTGTACGCATTGCTTGGTATGATTTTTGTGTACTCAATGGAATTGAAAAATTATTGTGCATTGTACCACTCGGGATACCACTTGGAAAGAGGTTGGACTTCTGGTGATGTTAAAATCTTATCTTTTAACAACTTTTACAAAACAATGGTATAGGATTTAGATAGTTTTTTAAAATTCCTATTGCACCCTATACCTTTGTTTTTAGCTGCAGAGGCCATGTTTGTAATATCCTTATTCCTTCTAGTATCACCAAAAACTGACACTACTAACCACTTATAGTGATGAGATTGCAAGGATGAACCCACGAACTGGGCAACCATCTATTGGTGCATGTGCAATGCTGCACATAGATGTGCAAAGGAAGGATACTTCATCAAGACAAACTTTTCTTTTCATGCTTTCTATAGGTTCTCGATGAAGACCTTCTAAACATCAGAGTTAGGTAGAGGATAAGAGATTTGAAAAAATAGCGCTTGATAACGAGTGTCAAAGTCAATAAATTTTTCATGGTCCCCTTGCTTGCATCAAACGAGATTAGAGAAAGCCATCTTTTTCCTAATGTTAGCTTGGAACTATCTAAGAAATTGATTCACCAAGTGATCAAATGAGAAAAAATTGTTCGACAAGGAACAATACCAATCAAGAGCACTGTCCTTGAGGGATCACAGAAAAAGATTTGCCATCAAAGAATCATGGGGGAAGAAGCCAGTGCACATGGCATTACATGCTGACATGCGCATCTAAGGGTCTCCATGAACACTATACTTTTCAAACTTTGGAATCTCCATCCCCTGAGGGATGGAGTGTTCAGGATGGAAATGGACAAAGGACTACAATGAGAGAAGGGTTGAAACATAGGTTGAGAAGAAGAGGCCGATAAGTTCACCAACTAGTTATGTATTTGTCCCATATTTTGTAACAAAATGTTCAAGACATGATCAAAAGACAAAATAGGACCATGGAACCATTGCCAAAGCCACCAAATCCACCAACCCCCATACCGGTAGAGACCCCAACACTAGGACTGGTATGGGTTCTAGGATTACCACAAGAAGAAGCATTAGGAGTATTAGAACTGAAACCCAAGGGTACCTTATTCACTTTAAGAGTTAGGTTTTGCTTAGGTCCAGAGGTACTGATAACAAAAGGACTAGTCTCAACCATACATACTGACACTCTAGGTATCAAAACTTCCAATTGTCTCTCAACGCTCTCAAATCCAAGATCTCGGGTGACACCCATGTTAGCACTGTATGTTGGGACATGAGTATCCACAATATCTACAAGACCTCAGAGAAGTTTTGTACCCTTCTGATCCTTTTCTAACATGGCTCTTAATTGGTTAACAACATAAGCTACTAAGGAAAGACTTTGATCTTTTTCCAAATACATTTCAAATGCCCCAATCCTTTGATCCAAGGAAAGGAGCTACTTCAGGAGGACCTAAAGAGAATCATCATCCTCCACATAAGAGGTGGAAGGAGAAGCATGAGGTGTGGGAATGTGAGGGGCAACTTCCTTGAATGGATTGAAAAATCTAGTAGACATCCCTGAAACTATTTCCTCAAAAGAAGGATTGATCTAACCAAAAGTGAGCTTCCTAGCTTCCATCCTTATATGTCAAAGACTCCTAACAATTTGACCAAAAGTTGTAGATTGGGTTGTAAATATCATAAATATTTACAACACACAAATCTGTAACACACTCGAGACACAAGAGAAAGAATTTTGACACAAAAAAATGAAAAGTTCATTCACATCAGGTTCACCAAAATGTAAAGAAGGGGGTTTCGCTGCCCTTGAGACTCAAGCGAACTGTCCTAAACCACCTAAAACTACCTAATAAGTTGAAAAGGAAGGGAAAATAGGGCTTTGGTTTCCTTATGAGTTATGATAGGAGTTTTTTGGAACTAGGTGAAAAGACCACAAAGTCCCAAACTGTAGACTAGATGACTCTCTACTAGAGGATGAAAGCGCGGGTGCCATACTTCAACACAGGTCCATGCTGGAGTCTCAAAGACCTGCTAGCATCTTATATGGGTAGAGGGTCAAGTAGCAGCCAAAAACACATAGAGTCTACTGACAACCCAAATATTTTGATTTATAGTTTGACAAAAATATGCAAAAATATAAACTATAACAAGAGGAATATTTTAACTAGGAAATATGAACTATTCTAATGGAAAAGTGGTAAAGGAGAGAAAGAATAATGCCAACTTACTCAAAGTCTAGTTCTCTAGCTAGCTCCAAACAAATGAATAATTCCTACACAGATAGTGACAAGAAAATTTTTGGGGCTGTGTTTTGGAACATGCTTTAGTCAAGTCCCTGTTTTGGTGTGCCCACCACCACATACAAACAATAGACAAAAAGATGTAGAAAAGTGATAAAGAAATAGATAGAATAGACAAAAAGAAGTAGATAGAAACTATAATCTAAATGCTACTCGACAAGTAAGATAATGCAAATAAGCAAATAAACACATTATCACCTCCCTTTCTAAAGCACTCAAGGCTGATAGAGAAACAAGAAGAACAAGATCACCATGCCAATGGAGTAGAGCTTTGACAACCTATAATAACAGTGGTGCTAGATCTATGAATGATGTAGAAGTGAAGAGAAAGAGCAAGAGAGTGAAGCACAAAGTGAGAATGATCTAGAGAGTGAGAGAGAATGATCAAGAGAGTTGCTAGAACCAAGAGAGAGCTTGAGAGAGTGAAATAATTGAGTTCAAATGACCAAAATGGAGGAAAATAGTCATTCTCGATAGTCAAGATTCGAAGAGGTACTTTACAATTGTGGTTGGTAGAGAATCATAACATCCTTAACATCTCCCAACATAAGAATCTTGTCAAGACGACACCAACTTTATCTTCAATGCAACTAACACTTTTTGCAACATCTTAAACATTATCACCATAGCCAAATGGATTGGAGATATTAAAACCCGAGAGAGGTTATTGGAGAGGGACCCTACATGATCCTGTACCTTCAAATAAAATGTTTTGAATGTCACAGTTTTTGAGAAATAGCTCCTCAATTTTTTCCACTTTTTAGCACTTAAGGCTCTTAAGAGAAAGTGTTGGTACAATGTAGCCTAGAACGATCTGATGTGCTAGGGTGCGAAACGATACCTTGCCTAGCATAAACCCACCCACCCATACGTGTTGGAATTATTGGTTTGGTTGCATGACAAACATAACACAAATTAGGCTACCTTGCAACTTTCTCTTCAATGTAATTGATAATTTTTTCAGCATGTGAAAACTTATCACCACAACCAAATGGATTGGAGATATAAAAAAATAAGAGAGGTTATTAGAGAGGGACCCTACATGACCTTATAACTTCAGATGAAATGTTTGTAAGTGCCATGGTTCCCAAGAAATAGCTCGTCAAAGTTTGCAACTTTTGGCGCTTAGGGCTCTTAAGAGAAAGCATTGGTACAATGTAGCATGAAACAATCTGGTGTACTGGGGTGAAAAACAAGACCTTATCTAGCATAAAACCACCCACTTGGATGTATTGAAATTGTCGGTTTGGCCACACAATGAACATAGCAAAAATTAGGCTACCTTACAACTTTCTCTTCAATGCAATTGATAATTTTTTCAATATGTCAAAACTTGTTACCATAGCCAAATGGATTGGAAATATAAAAAATTAAGAGAGTTTATTAGAGAGGGACCCTATATGACTATGTACCTTCAGACAATGTTTCTAGGTGCCACGATTTATGAGAAATAGCTCATCAAAGTTCACCATGTTTTGATACTTAGGGTTCTTAAGAGAAACGTCAATACAATGTAGCCTAGAATGATCCGACGTGCTAGGGTGCAAAAGAAGACCTTGCCTAGCATAAAGCACCCACTTGGATGTGTTGGAACTGTCTATTTGCATGCACAAAAAACATAACAAAAATTAAGTCTCTTGAAAACTTTATCTTCAATGCATTTGAGGATTTTTTCAACGTGCAAAAAATTTTTGTTGTGCAGTTTTTGTACACACGCCCCATTGAAAGGTAGGCACCCCCTCTTTTTTGTTTCCGCCTTCATTTTTTGATTTTGGGGACAATTTGCCTTTGAATTTGGGATTCTTCCATGATACCTAAATGAACTACCAAGGTTTCACTGAGTTTGGAGGAATTGCGAAATTTTCACTACGAGATGCTGTCCACAGGAAGCCGTCCGCAGAATACCATCTCACCAACGCCGGTCCCTACAGATTCTGCAGTCTAAATCTCCACATTTCAAAAAGGGGTGCAAATGTTGAGTTTTTAAGATCTAGTGCCTATAAAATGAATGTTTCCATGTGCCTAAAGAGGTTTGAGCCAAATTTGCTGAATGTTTGGAGATTGTAGAAATTTCATTGCGAGAAGTCATCATGTAGACGTTGGGGTCTCCGAACCGTATTTACGGTGCGGACTCATCCAGCTTCCCACTTTGCGGCTTCCACGTTCCATTTTTCTGCACTCTAAGAAATTGGCAAGTTTGATGATCTTGATGTTTATGTTGATGCCTCTGATGATTTTAAGGCTAAATTGCACAATTGGAGTGGATCTGGAGTGTTTTTGGAGACTACAGAACTTTGTGTTGTGGGTTCCATGCATCTTCATGCTGTTTTCTGGCATTGATCCTTTCCATCCCCGCAAACGTCATCCTACTGCGTAGTCATTCTTTGAAAACATCTTATGGTGGAGACTTGAGCTTTGATTAGTTTGTTTCCATATGGCAGAATTTCACATGACAGGTTCCATTGTATTCGACGTGACATTGTGGCATGCCGACATAGCAAGCCTGCATTGTCTCCCCGCAATCAACTTTACCCCAAGCATTAAGTATGCACTGCGGCATAGGCAGTGTTAAAGGCAGGATTAATGGTCAACCGAAATGACTTATGCAGGAACGTTATTCATTATTGTGCCAATGTCTCCAAAACTAAGGTGGCTTTGATTGGGGTGGCGTGTCTCTTGAGTTAGTGATTTTGAGAAAGGAGGAAACTACAAAAACTCTTGTGTGAGTTTCCACTCTCGCACTACTGTTTTTCCGGCATTGACTACTCCGGCACCTGCATTCCAATCTTCCGCAATCGACATTCATAAAAGGCCTTTCCACATGGTTCCCTCCGCATGGTATTTTGACATGGCTAATCCGTGTATCAGTGGTAATAAGTGGAGAATTTAGCGGAATGTAGCAAAAGCATCACCCTTACGAGTGTTGTGTTCCTATCACCATGGATCAAGCTTTTAGATTTCTATGTATATGTTCCTAGACTGACAAAGGATCCTCTAGGCAATGAGACATGTTAATAATTTTGGAGGCAAGGTTTGTCTATGCAAGAGCGGTCTATTGATGGAATGATAACGGCGAAAGCAGGTAAGAATTTTAAGGGTTTGACCGCAGACATAAGATGGGATTGTGTGTTGTAGTGGGAGGGTGCGGGACTATGAAATCATTGTTTATTTAGGCCATCATTTTTCGATCAAGATTATAGTGCTTAGTCCTTGTACTTCAAGAGCCCACGAGCTTTCTTCAAGCTGCTAGTATTTATAAGGAAATGACAACATTTGATCTCTGAGGATCTTTGTTCATTGGGAGTTTGTATTGCCAACTTTGAAACATACGAGCGAAATCTTCTCATTACGGGATCGTGCTTAGCACTTGTGTGGACGCTGCAACGTAAACTAACTCCCAATCTCTGGAGATCCAATAATAGATTTCATGGGTTGGCAGGGCAAATTAGATCATTGGAAGCATTGTGTCGAATGGAAATTCATAGAGCAAGCATTTTTAACTTTCCATTAGGGCTGAACTGTTCGTTGCAGATGCCATGCGCTCCTAGGCCGGTGCTCTGGCATAACCATGCGGCGTTCCCGCAATAAATTTTCGCACTCTATTGCCCGCACTGGGACTTTGCAGACATTTGCCGTGCGGAGACCATAGTCTGTGACGCCGTCCAAATAACAATCCAACCTTGGCTTCCCTCACCGCTTCTTCCACATTCTATCTTTTGTGGATTTTCCTTTTGTGGAAGCCATCATTTATTAGGCCATTCAAATGACATTTTTACATGGCATACCCACCTAGTTTTCCCGCAAAACTTTATTTTACCTCTTAAGCGATGGATTTGTTGAATCTCGGGGGGACACTATAGATTGATTGGTGTTCGAGAGAGTGTTCGAGGGAGATATCGATCCTCTTCCATTGATTGATCCAATGGGTTGCTATCGCACCCTTATCCGAAGACACGACTAACTCGAGGATCGATGCCTTTAGTAATTGGCGCCATCACAGGGCTTGGTGGGCAAGGCTCTTCTCGTGGATGCTCGCAGTTGCTGCTCGTGTCTCTATTCACAGGCCTTATTTTTCCCGTGCCATGAAGATTAACACCCGCTTGAGCATGAGCAATCAAGTATTTGTTATTTCACAATAGTTGATTAGTCGATGGTCTCTTACAACTTATGAAGAAATGCGAACAATATCTAAACGTATCATTTCCTTTCTTTAGGATCAGGTGAAGTCCAACGTGAGATTTTCACGGCTTGTTCACTGCAACATTAAAGGTTTCTTCCTCGAATATTGTGGAACAACAACAATATTTGTGTGCTTTGGCTACCGAGATCCATTGCTCTCATATACATGGGTAAAATCATGCAGAGCTACAATATCATTGATCCTTTTTCGGATTTTTCATATTCATCGCGACCTCTTGGGGTCAAGATTTTGTTATGGCTCGAGCTCTCAAATGGCACAAGCTTCACCGCTGCTGGTGATTGTGCAACGCTGTCATATTAAGGAGGAAGCCATTTATTGGAGTTGATAGTTATGTACAGATGCAACTCATGATCTGGTTGGATCGAGTTCTATAGTGGACTAACAAGGAACAAAGGAAATCATTTTTTAGATTGTCGGCTCACTATGAACTTGATCTAGTCAAGGCAATCATCAATGCTATGAAGAAAGCTTTTTTTTATGGCTACAATCTCATGATGTCCGGCGTCATTGAATTAAGCATGATATTATTTGGCGCCTCAAGCCTTCACGTTGATTAATGGATTGGGATCCGTTGCAGTTAAAGAAGGAACAATAAAGTATGGTGGTCGCGGTTTTTAAGATGAAGCTGCAAACAACATTAGCATGAAGAGGGAAAAAGAACTTAAAATGGATATGGTATTCCTGATAGGCCTTTAATATCCTTTTGGCAAAGCATTTTGATTTTGCAGAGGGTGAATTTGTGGATGCCGCTTGTCTTGGTGCCGTTCCCTTTTCGGGCATTTCTTCATCAGCCTTCTGCATGGTTGTTCCCGCATTTGAGTTTTGCAGAAATTTGTAGGGTGGAATCCATTACTCCTGACGTCGTTAACACGACATTTTTGTAGGATCGGAGGGAGATAAAACAAACAGAATAAACAACTACAACAGCTGAAAGCATAATAAGAAGATAGAACATAACAAGAATTATCTAAACATCATATTGTTGCCACAACATTATATCCATTCACTGATCATGATTACATAGACAGATACAGAACTCTGCAGAGTTCTAATATCTGTCATCAGATTACTATCTCACACTACTACATCAAGGGGGTATTTAAGACAGTTTTTAAGACAATATTTGAGTATATTGTCTTAAATTGAGACAGAAAAAAAGTTGTTTATTGTCTCAAGTATTGTCTTTAAAGGGGTGTCTCTATAAAGACAATATAAAATTGTCTCTATAAGGACAATATGACATAGAAGTATTTTTGTCTCTTTAAAGACAATATGAAATTGTCTGTATAAAGACAATATGACATAGAAGTATTTTTGTCTCTTTAGAGACAATTTCACTTTTGTCTCTTTAAAGACAATAGTTGGGATTAAAGACATTGTCTCTATAGAGACAATATGTAAAAATGTATTAAAAAAATAAACAATTCAATGTTTTCAAATTCTCGCCGTCCTCCTATTTGTTGGAGTTTTTATTTTTTATTTTTCAAATGCGATGGAAAATTATAATAGAAATTATCAATGATTTTGAAGTTGGAACAATGAACAGTTGTCGAATACACAAAGCATAATGTTCATAAAAAACAAAGAAAATAATGCATCCTAATCCAAATTCATAAAGTAAATGCCAATAAGTATTTTTTTATTTATAGTTTATAAACTTGTTCATACAATCATAAGCAACACGTACGTCATAACATGACATACACAAACGATTCATTTCTAGGAAAGAGAAAATGTTAATATTTTCCTAAAAGCCATTGGAATATACCCAACTACCAGCATAACTCTTTCGAGCATGGCAAGGTAGTTTGACAAAGAGTTGACTCAATTGTCTGGACTGGACAATTTTGCTTCAGAACGGGAACTTTCTTCTTGCATGCTTATGTATGGTCCTCTCAAAGGCTGATAACTTTTCATTGTAACAATCCACTAAATCATGTACTTTGTTATTGATGAACGACAAGATTTCCAAATCGTCTTTGAGCATAACACAACCTTTCAAGATTTTGATATGATTTTGGAGAGAGTTGAATTCTTCCTTTAAGATAATCAATACGGTGAAAGCAAAATTTTCCTGCAAGCAAACAATATTAGATTTAACAAGTAAATCCATTTGCATTATTCATTTAAAGAACCACAAATCCACAAGTCTCTACACATTAACTGAAAATAATAAATCTGCAAATCAAACCCCAAAAAAATATCCAATTATAAGCAACCACTACACTAGTCATTTGATAGCCCAAAAGTGAAAATATGTGATCCCAAAAAACTTTCACAAATATTTTCTTTCATATAACTTACTGCTCAAGCTGGGCTGCAAACTGTGCAATTTTAAGTTGGCACTGGTTAGCCGTACTAGTAACTTCTTCACCTTGATAGAGCCCTGCAACTCGCTCAAACTATTCCAAAGCCAGTTCCAAAGTTCCAAAGTTTCTTCAACTTCATATATTTCACCGAATTCCTGTAGAAAACAATATTTTGAAGTACATTAGAAATCTAAATTATGGAAATTGACTTCTAAATTTCCAAATCAAAATCTGGTTGATGACCTCCAATATCCCAATTGAAGTATAAAACTCTAGAAACCAATAGATCTGATAGATACATGAAATTCTAACTTTATAAATTATAAACAATAAAATTCTGCTTAGACACAACCAACACACAGAACAACCAAAACTCTTAGGTAAGCCAATTTCAATTATGATGCTAAGGTAAATCAATCACAGAAAAAAAACTAAATGAACAAGGAAAATCTCTATGAAATTTGGTGTAATGAAGAACAATTTAGAAGCTGTGATAGTTTTAGCATAACAAGGAGTACAATACAAGAAACAGCTGTGAGAAGAAGTACCAAGAACTGGAAGTTACAACCATCTCCCACTTTAAGAAAAAGACACAAATTAACAAAATTTCATTGTTTCATTGTCAATCTGTACGTATAACAAGTACAACAAAAGGCGCAAAGGCTATAAATAAAAAATGACAAAATGTAGAAAAACATAGCAACAACTAGATCTATTGTTATGCTTGATCTTCATTTGGAAATTTTGCATCAAAAGCGAACTGTGTGTTTGAATAGCAGAATGCAGTTCTTGTAAGTCATCCAGAATCAACTGGTGAAAATTTTCCAACCTCCTCTGATCCTTTGTTTAACTTTCAAATGCCAATCATTTACTATGTGAAAAATCAAATGGAGAAAAAAAGATTAACATAAAACTCGGGGTTGCAGGCTTGTATGGTCCTTAGTTTTCTGAGAATTTGAATTCCTACGATCATATGATAAACAACATTTTTTTCTATTGTAGTGGTGGAGGCCTGAGGCACAACTTTTTTTGTTTTGAACCTATAGAAAGATATAACAGATAATTTCAAATGTTTACTTAGAAGCATGACAGAAGTCAATACGATATTGCCCTGAACCCTTCTAGTTTTTATAGAAAATGTCACCTTTTGGGATTGAATGTTGAAAACAGTTTAAGTTGTGTCTTAAGAAGAAGACATTGTGAAATAGAATGAATTATAAAGTTGTAAACAATCTGAACAACATACACCGATGACAAAGATCTGGTACTCCTAGTTGCATCAATGGAGCAAATTCAAAATACCACACAAAAGAAGCTCTTGTTAATGTAACATAGCAAAATAAGGTAGAAACCAGTATAAGTCTCACTGAAAAGGTAGAATATTAATAAATTATCCCATGAAGTTTGCTGCAGGAAGGAGGCAAGAATATTTTCATCAAAATATGTAAATTTCTGAGAGGAATTACTGTTTTTAAAGAATGTAACTTACAAAACTTTAAGCAAATTGATCTATCAACTGAGTGCCTAAAGGCACGTGCATTTTTTGTTGCAACAAACAAAAAAGAACATGTACCATATAGGGTGGGCTATGACTACAGTTAGTTACCTAATGTCGTGCTTGTGAACAAGTGCTTTGCATGTGCATATAACCCCATGAACAAACTCCCAAGCAATCTAGGTTTTTCCAATATGCCTACACTGTGCAATTGTCATCTATGTTCTTTTTAAAGATTTTTATTATTTTTATTCAAATAAGTGATACTTTACTTGTTACGTAGGTTCAAATGGTAACCAATTTTTCCTTCAATATTACAACATCAAAGTAGTGAAGAAAAGAGGTAACACATAACAGTTGATTACCTGCATTGATTGCTTGTCGTCAAGTGTGTTAAAATTTTAGTCATTTGTGTCACACCAATCCCTTGCCTCTTGACATTTGGTCTTTAAAGTACAAGAACCAGTATAATGGCACAAAATTGTAAAAATATATTTACTGTATAATGCATAAGCTTTGTAAAGAAGAATGTATTAAGTTCAACATATGAAGATGATCCGATCTCTGCTGTTGACTCTGTGAAAATAGCTTTGGCAACCATTGCATTTACACCTTCAGCAGTAGCTGCTATATATTGAAGAACTGTCAAGGAAAATGGCCTTAAGAACAAGGAAAACAAAATAAAAAATAAAAAAATTAACTGCCAAATGAACATAAAAATCATTTCATAGTTCAGAATTTAGATCCACCTTTGAACTTTAGAACTAATTTTTTTGGCAAACATTTGCTGTGTGTTTTGTGGAAGGTACATTGAGAAAATTTGGAAAAAGTTATGTTTTGTAAGACATAAGCTAACTGTGAGGCTTCCAGCTATAGTCAATAAAGCTTATTGGATTCACTGGAAGCCTAAGAGAATTTGGATAGAAGATGGATTACGATAGGTCATTGAATGGTAGATAACAACTAATTTTCTATAAACATGGAAATAAAATGAGCATGGAAATTTGAAAGTATTTCTGTAATATGCAAAGTGAATAATATGGGAGGCAATCATCATGAAAGAGAAACTAAAAATTACTTAATTATGAAAGAACCATCCCCCACAATTGGAGCTCAAAAATAATAAATACCTCGATGGCTTTTCTAGGAACAAATAAATTTAGATGATCTTTGTATAGCCCTGTTTCTATAGTTCCTTAATTGTTAGTTTGCAGAAGTCTCCCCTTTTATTTGATTACTTATTCATTCTATTCAAATTTTTCCAATATCCTACTCATAGTTGTCAAAGTTTATCCTCTTCAACAATCTATATGGCAGAGTGACAAGTCAGTAAATTTTATAATTGAATCAATTTTACTTATTCACGTAGATGTTAAAGATAAGGTTGCAATCCTCTGGTGCACTACAAATGTAATCAGTAATTGAAGTTGCTGAATGGTATCTTAAGTTAAAGTTTCTAAGATGGCCCAGAATGTGATTGTAATTGGCAGACACTTTTAATTATTATATTCTATGTTTTTTTTTTTTGTTGAGACGAGCATCTTTCCTTTCCTTCCATTTTCATTTATTTCTCTTTCCTTCCTTTTCACCTTCTAACTTCCACTTCGTTACTTATCCTAATCACATTTTAGCACATACTTCTGGTCTGTTTCAATATTGCATTTTATGAACTTAATTTTAAATGTGAGGATTGCTTCTACAAGTATGGGTTTCAAACTAGTAGTGCTGGCAAGCTATAAAATTCAGTGATAGATTATTTATCCAAACATTGCTGAATTTATCAACTTTACTGTAATGAAAATCAACAAAATGTTAGATTATATCACATGTGAGGATACTCTGTGTGAGTTGGAAAAATTCTCACAACTGTTTGGAGAAAACATAATCTTTGTTGAAGAGTTATGCCCATAACCAGTGGGCTTGCAGTAAGCAAAATCTTATCACAAATAGAGGCTTATGAAAGGGTATTGTCAGGACATTACCATTGCAGTAGAGGCACTGATTGTATAGTACCAAAGTGGTTTGATTATGTTGATTTGAGAAGCAAGTTTTGGGGGACTTCAATTACTATTCCAATATTGCTTCAGGCTAAAAAAAATATGTATTTTATTTGTCGATGTGGATGAGTTATGCTCGTCTGGAGAGAAAGATGGGGGTGATCCTTGAGAATGATGGAATGATTTTCAAGGGAAAAATATCTATTCTGAATCTTTTCAAAAACATTTCCTTGATCTTTTCCATGAGGATGAACAAAGGAATTAGTGAGATAACTGTCAGGAAAGAGATAAAATCTTTGGTAAGAGGCTACAAACACATTAGTGCTCTTTGCAGGAAAAGGAAAACAGAAACTAAGAATCATTTGAACGCTCTAGGTAATCTTCCATTCAATTCTTCAATGTATAAATCCTACTTAGCCCTGTTTTACGGATCCTTCATCTTACATATATATGTACAGTTCTATGCAGATATAAGTAATTCCTAGTAGTTTATTCCATTTCTTATAATATTAATGAATAATCACATTCATCATTAGGCCCATTGTGAAAAGGGAAAATCTCCCAAAGCATGGCAAGTGACTTACTGCAAGAATCTGCACAAATTGTGTCCCGCTATCAACGATGCTGATGAGAAAAAATGGCCAGAAGTCGCTTCAAACTTTACAATCACTACAAACTGTACAACTCAAGTGAACTAACTATCACATTCTGACCGACCCTCTCAAATTTGAGGGAAATCAAAATTTAATTGTTTTATGTCTATGTCAATTACATTTGAGGCTTTAAATCTCATGTCTTCTACAAATGGCTCAATAATCCTCCCATCTATTTCCCATTTGAATATGTTGATAAAGAACATTAGAGGTAGGAAAATGAATAACTTTTTATGGAACACATTTCGGAGATATTTAAGCTAAATAAAATGAAATCAAGATCAAAGGAAGATAATAACAAATAGATGATGATAACAACAGGGAGAAGAGCAGAAAATTTTGCAGTGCTGAGACGTGATCTGCTTAGGCCTTTGAATGACTGATGTTTCTAGCACCAGTCACATTGGAACCCACTCAAAAGCCCCTGCCATGCCATCCCCTGCAGAAGAATGATGGCACCCTTATCTCCTTGTGCAACTGCTACTATCAAGGCATGAAATTGACGTATGCATTGGGGGTTATAGGGCAGCTATTTTCTTTCAAAGTATAGTTTATATCTAATGCCCGCCATTTACACGTCCCTGTAGTAGTCTCAAACCCGAATAAAATATCAATGAATCAATAACATAAAGGAAGGGAAATAAAAGAGTAAAAAAGAAAATGAGATGGGTAGCTATTTCTCCTACAAAGTGCAAGGCGACCAGATCATTGTTAGGCCCCAGAAGAAAGAAGAAAAAATAAAATAAAGCAAAGGGCTTTGTCCTCCCAATCTATCTGGAAACCCTCTTTTCTTTCCCTTGGATGCCATGGCTACCTGTAGGTGTAGCGACGGCCCTGTTTTAGGCCTAAAATGCAGGTCGTCCCTCTTTTATAAATAATCTATTTTTCTTTCCAACTTTGCAGTGTTGTAACAATGCCCTATCCCTAGGTCTAGGTTTTGGTGCAGTTGGACCATTTATTGGCATCTGACCCTCAATGGGTTAGCAAAGAACTGGCGAAATACCAAGTATTTGATTATTCAAGTTCAATCTTTACTTCAGAATAAGGGCAAGAGAATTATCTAAGTGACCACGATAAAAAAACAAATGTCAGGGACTGCCAAATATGCCATGCATAAAAATAGCAAGGAAGTAAATAAGGCATCTTCATTTGTGCTAAAATCAAAATAAACAAAGTGCAAAACTGCAAAATGAGATTCGGTGGCTTCAATACCACATAAGCCATTGAAAAGTTTGTCATTGCACATAAAAAGAAAACCCAATTATCAAATCCCACAGGATTTCAGAGTAGGCATACAATGTTTTCAATTTCCCTTCCAGAAAGAAATATAAAGATCTCTCTTTCAGACAAGACAAATAGTACAAAACTTAATACTACAAGCTCACACGGTCATGGAAAAAAAACACATTTTGTATCCAGCAAGTTTGGATCTCTAACCTGCTATGACTGACGTCGAGGAGGAACCCCTAATCTTCTTCTAATACTTTCTCCAAGTTGAACCAGATCATCCACCTGGTGTTCAGAAGCACAAACCATGAATCATTGAACATGTTTGTACTTTCACAAAATGGCTATTATCGCAGGGTACATAATACAATACAACATGCAACATAGGCAGGGGAGTAAGGAATTTTGACAAGATCTGGGGTTTTTAAAAATTTTACCTATTTGCTTGGAGATGACCCACAGGTTGAAGAAAACGGTAGTCCACGGGATGAAGAAAATGGCAGCTAGGGCATAATATTTTTTGCAAATCCGACAAAAACCCAATACTGCAATCATCACTTCCCACCACACCCTGCATTCTTATAAGCTTCCTTCCCACCACACCCATTGTAAGCCTTCCCGCCTGAAGAAACTCCATCTGAGTCCGACACCGTAGCAGCAAACGGGAGAGCCAACTCACAGAGCCATCAAAAAGCTGTGAAAACAACAGTTTTGTTTGAGGGAAAAGCCATATGTGGGAAATAATTAATATATTTTTAGGAAAAGGTAGGTATTTTTTCTATTTTAATTTGAGACAATGTAAAGTAAAAATTAAAACTTAACTAGCAATTGCACCTTGGTGTGCAATAGGTATGCCGAAGAGGTCTAGAATATTCATTACGAAAATTTTATATCTATATTTTGCATACATCTATGCAATGCAAGAGATCGATTGGTAGGCCATTTTGGAAATGATTTTGTTTGTGCAACAAAGGTCTCAATGGAGAGGTGATAGCTTCAAATGAAATATGCATCCACTTACAAGTATCCAAACATGAAAGAAACAAAACCTTTGAATCAAGAAGATAATCAGGCTTCATTAGTAGTAGGCTCATGTTATGTTTTTCATAGGGAGAGAGGGAGATAGAGGGAGAGATATGGATAGAAAGAGGGAGATATAAAGGGGGGAAGAGTGAGAGAGAGGTAAAGAGGAAGATAGATATGGGGATGGAGATGGAGAGGGGTATGGAGAGGAGAGAGAGGGATAAATAGAAATATAAAGAGAGGGAGGGAGAGAAAGAGAGGGAGATAGGTAGAGGAGAAAAAAGTAAAGAGATATAGAAGAGGGAGTAATAGAGAGAGAGGGGGGAGATAGGGATAGAAAGAGGGAGAGATGGGGATAGAAAGAAGGAGAGATAGAGATAGATATAACTTAGGAAAGATAGAGGGGTTGAGAGAGAGATGGAGACGGAGAAATAAAGATATTAAGAGGGAGACAATGAGAGGGGGATGGAGAGATAGAAAGATAAATATATAAGAAGTTATATATATAGAGGTAGAGAAAGGGATATGTAGGGATATATAAAGGGGGGAAGAGTGAGAGAGAGGTAAAGAGGAAGATAGATATGGGGATGGAGATGGAGAGGGGTCTGGAGAGGAGAGAGATGGATAAATAGAAATATAAAGATAGGCATAGGAAGTTATATATAGAGAGAGATAGAGACAATGTAAAGTAAAAAATAAAACTTAACTAGCAATTGCACCTTGGTGTGCAATAAGTACGCCAAAGAGGTCTAGAATATCCATTACAAATTTTTTTTGTCTTTATTTTGCATACATCTATGCAATTCAAGAGACTAATTGGTAGGCCATTTAGTAAATGATTTTGTTTGTGCAACAAAGGTCTCAATGGAGAGGTGATAGCTTCAAATGAAATATGCATCCACTTACAAGTATCCAAACATGAAAGAAACAAAACCTTTGAATCAAGAAGATAATTAGGCTTCATTAGTAGTAGGCTCATGTTATGTTTTTCATAGGAAGAGAGGGAGATAGAGGGACAGATATGGATAGAAAGAGGGAGATATAAAGGGGGGAAGAGTGAGAGAGAGGTAAAGAGGAAGATAGATATGGGGATGGAGATGGATAGGGGTATGGAGAGGAGAGAGAGGAATAAATAGAAATATAAAGATAGGCATAGGAAGTTATATATGGAGAGAGATAGAGAGGGAGAGATAAAGATAGTGAGGTAAAGAGATATAGATATGGAGGTATAGGAAGAGGTAGAGGGAAATAGAGAGGGAGAGAGCTAAATGGATAGAGAGAAGGAGACATGTCAAGAGATAGAGGGAGAAAAATAGATAGAGACATACAGATAGAGAGATGGATAGGGGGATATAGAGGGGGTGAGGGAGGGAGATGGGGATGAATAGAGGGAGATATAAAAGAGAGGAGGAGAGGAGGGAGATAGGTAGAGGAGAGAGAGAGGTTTGAAGGTGAAGATTATCATATCATAATCAAATGGCTTACATGTGGTACCACGAGACATAGCTCCTAGGGACATATAATCCTGGGTGTTGAATATAGTGAGGGAGGAATAGGGGAGTGTGTGTGTAGAAAGATATATGGAGAGAGATAGACAGGGAGATTTGTATAAATAGATAAAGAGGGAAGGAGAGGGAGGTAGAGAAAGAAAGAGACACTCCTTCTATCTATGTCTCCCTCTCAATCTCTATGTTTCTCATTATCTCTCAATTTCTCTCTTTGTATCTCTCTCATATTTCTTTTTATATTTTTCTTACGTTCTATCTTCCTCTCTTATCTCTCTACTGCTTACTCCTTTGTTGTCATTTATCTCCCCTCTCTCTACTTCCTCTTTGTCCTGTTTCTCTTTATCTGTCTCTTTATCTCTCCTATG
The DNA here is from genome assembly GCA_007258455.2 of Sequoia sempervirens. NCBI lineage: Eukaryota > Viridiplantae > Streptophyta > Pinopsida > Cupressales > Cupressaceae > Sequoia > Sequoia sempervirens. Next base: position 369,739,733 of record VDFB02193867.1, read on the forward strand.
GTACTTTATATCTATCTGTGTCTCTTGTCTCTCTCTTTCTCTGTCTTTCTTTCTCTGTCTCTCCTATTTATTCCTATATGTCTCTGCCTCTGTCTCTGTCTCTATCTCTGTATCTCTTCTGTCTCTGTATCTTTTGTCTCCTCTTTGTCTCATGGATCTCTGTTTATCTTTCTTTCTGTCTTTTTTTTTTTCTCTCTTTTTTTATCTTTTTGTATCTCCCTCTCTATCTGTATCCATGTCCGACATCTTTTGCCTCTTTTGTCTCTCTTCTTTTCCTTTCTTTTTTTCTCCCTTTTTTCCTTGTCTTCTCTATCTTCCTTAAGTGTGCAATGGGTACACTAAAGAGGTTTGAAAGGTGAATTATCATATCCTTAATCAAATGACACATGTGGTACACTGAGCATAACTCCCTAGGGACACATGTAATCCTTGGATTGTTAGATATAGTGAGGGAGGAATAGGGAGTGTGTGTGTGTGTGTGTGTGTGTGTGTGTGTGAGTGAGTGAGAAAGATATATGGAGAGAGATAGAGAGGGAGATTTGTATAAATAGATAGAGAGGGAAGGAGAGGGAGGTAGAGAAATAGAGAGGAGAAAAATGTAAAGAGATATAGAAGAGGGAGTAATAGAGAGAGAGGGGGAGGAGATAGGGATAGAAAGAAGGAGAGATAGAGATAGATATAACTTAGGAAAGATAAAGGGGTTGAGAGAGGGATGGAGAGGGAGAAATAGAGATATTAAGAGGGAGACAATGAGAGGGGGATGGAGAGATAGAAAGATAAATATATAAGAATTCATATATATAGAGGTAGAGAGAGGGATATGTAGACAAGGAAAGAGTGAGAGATAACTTGTGATAAAGATAAGTAATAAAGAGATGAAGAGATAAATAGAGAGGGGGAGAGAGAGATAAAGATAAGGAGGGAGAAATGGAGTGTGTATGTGTGTGTGTGAGAGAGAGATATATATGAAGATAGAGACAAAGGGATATATATAGGGAGAGAGGGAGAGAAATGGAGAGAGGATATAGATAAAATAGAGATATAGAAAGAGGAAGTGATAGGGAGAGAGAGATCTCAAAAGAGGGAGAGATAAAGAGATAGGTAGTGGGAAAAATGGAGGGTGAAGAGAGAGAAAGAGAGATGGAAGGAGAGAGGAAAGGGAAGAGGGAGAGAATGAGAGAGGGAGCATTGGAAGGATAGAAAGATAGAGATAGGGAGTTACATATGAAGAGAGGTAGAGATGAGGAGATATATGTATAAAGATGGGAAGAGAAAGAGAGAGACACTCCTTCTATCTATGTCTCCCTCTCAATCTCTATGTTTCTCATTATCTCTCAATTTCTCTCTTTGTATCTCTCTCATATTTCTCTATATATTTTTCTTGTGTTCTCTCTTCCTCTCTCTCCCTATCTCTCTACCTTACTCCTTTATTGTCCCTATTTATCTCCCCCTCTCTCTACTTCTATATATCTTTGTCTCCTATTTATCTTTATCTATCTCTTTATCTCTCTCCCTATGGTACTTTATATCTATCTATGTCTCTTATATTCTCTCTCTCTCTCTCTCTCCTCTTCACTATCTCTATCTCTCTCTCCTCTTCTCTCATTCCTCTTATATCTCTACTCCCTATCTCTACCCTTATATCTATATCTCTTTCTATCTTTCTATATCTCTTTTTGTCTCCCTTTACTCTCCATAGATCTCATTTATCTTTCTCTTTTCTCTTTTTAGTCTCCTCTCCCTATCTATCCATGTCCATTTTGTCTTTGCCTCCCTCACTCTTTTACTTCTTTTTCTCCTTCTCCTCTTTATATCTTCTGGCCCTCCTTAAGTGTACTGGGTACACCAAAGAGTTTGAAAGGTGAATTATCAGATCCTTAATCAAATGACACACATGGAAAATTTGAGCATAACTCCTAGGGACACATGTAAATCCCTGGATTGTTAGAGGTAGTGGCGGGAGGCAGCCTAGGGAGTGTGTGTGTGTGTGTGTGTGTGTGTGTGTGTGTGAGTGAGAAAGATATATGGAGAGAGATAGAGAGGGAAGGAGAGGGAGGTAAAGAAATAGAGAGGAGAAAAAATTAAAGAGATATAGAAGAGGGAGTAATAGAGAGATAGAGGGGGGGGGAGATAGGGATAGAAAGAGGGAGAGATAGGGATAGAAAGAAGGAGAGATAGAGATAGATATAACTTATGAAAGATAGAGGGGTTGAGAGAGAGATGGAGAGGGAGAAATAGAGATATTAAGAGGGATACAATGAGAGGGGGATGGAGAGATAGAAAGATAAATATATAAGAAGTTATATATAGAGAGGTAGAGAGAGGGATATGTAGAGAAGGAAAGAGTGAGAGATAACTTGTGATAAAGATAAGTAATAAAGAGATGAAGAGATAAATAGAGAGGGGGAGAGAGAGATAAAGATAAGGAGGGAGAAATGGAGTTTGTATGTGTGTGTGTGAGAGAGAGATATATATGAAGATAGAGACAAAGGGATATATTTAGGGAGAGAGGGAGAGATTCAATGGAGAGAGGATAGAGATAAAATAGAGATATAGAAAGAGGAAGTGATAGGGAGAGATAGAGATCTCAAAAGAGGGAGAGATAGAGAGATAGGTAGTGGGAAAAATGGAGGGGGAAGAGAGAGAAAGAGAGATGGAAGGAGAGAGGAAAGGGAAGAGGGAGAGAATGAGAGAGGGAGCATTGGAAGGATAGAAAGATAGAGATAGGGAGTTATATATAAAGAGAGGTAGAGATGAGGAGATATATGTATAAAGATGGGAAGAGAAAGAGAGAGACACTCTTTCTATCTATGTCTCCCTCTCAATCTCTATGTTTCTCATTATCTCTCAATTTCTCTCTTTGTATCTCTCTCATATTTCTCTTATATTTTTCTTATGTTCTCTCTTCCCCTCTCCCTATCTCTCTACCTTACTCCTTTATTGTCCCTATTTATCTCCCCCTCTCTCTACTTCTATATATCTTTGTCTCCTATTTCTCTCTTCTCTTTATCTCTCTCCCTATGGTACTTTATATCTATCTATGTCTCTTATATTCTCTCTCTCTCTATCTCTATCTTTCTCTCCCCCTCTCTCTCTCCCTATTTATTCCTCTAGTATATCTCTACCTCTATCTCTATCTCTATATCTCTATCTCTCTTCTATCTCTCTATATCTCTTTGTCTCCCTCTTTATCTCTCCATAGACCTCTATTTATCTTTCTCTCTATCTTTCTTTCTCTCTTTTCTCTTTTTGTATCTCCCTCTCCCTATCTATATCCATCCATTTTTATCTTTGCCCCCCCCTCTCTCTCTCTCTTCCTTTCTTTCTCTTTTTCTCCCTTTTCCTCTTTATATCTTCTCTATCTTCCTTAAGTGTGCAATGGGTACTCTAAAGAGGTTTGAAAGGTGAATTATCATATCCTTAATCAAATGACACATGTGGTACCTTGAGCATAACTCCCTAGGGACACATGTAATCCTTGGATTGTTGGCATGAATCGACTAATCAAAAGTTAGTCTCCCTCTCTCTCAATAACATTTAATTTAGATTTTAAGTTTGAAATTTATTTTATTATATAAATTAGGATAAAAATAAAATGAATAATTATAAATTAAATTATTTCTAATAACTTTTAATTATAATTTGTAATTTCATAAGCATAAATAAATATGTAAAATAAATTTCAAAGTTAAATCATACTATAAAGGAAATGCAAAATTACAATATCCATTTAAACAAATAACTTTAAAATAATTAAAATTTAATAACATGAATAATTATAAATTAAATTATTTCTAATAACTTTTAATTGTAGTTTGTAATTTCATAAATATAAGTAAATATGTAAAATAAATTTCAAAGTTAAATCATACTATAAAGGAAATGCAAAATTAAAATATCCATTTAAACAAATAATTTAAAAAAAATATTAAATAATAAACTTATTGAGAATAAATAATTAAATAATAGAATTAAAATTTAAAAAAATGTACTTAAAAAATATAATTAATATATTGCAAACAATAGTAACATTAATTTGAAAGTAAAATTGTACTTCAAATAAAATAGTAAAACTAAAAATAAACTGTATTAAAACTGTTAAAACTAAAATTTTAACTTTTATATTAAAAATTACAAGTAAGATTAAACTTAAAAAACTAAAAAATAAAATGAAAGGTAAAAAATCAATTTCTAATTTAAATATAGATAATTTTGATTTGATTTGACTTAATTTTAATAAATTTTATGTGATTTAATTTAAAATGCATATTAAAAAAATTTAAATATAAATATCTAATATAAATATAAATTTACTAAAACCTACAATAAAAAAACTCTAATAACTACTCAAATATTTTTTTAACTTTAAAAATTATTAAGAATAAATTAAACTAAAAGAAATAACACAAAGCATTGATAATCGAAATAGGCACGTGGCATATTCTCTTTATCACGAAATGCCAAATAAATAAATTTATTAATTCTCTTTATCACTAAATACCAAATAAATAAATTTATTTATTTCTTGGAAGGCAAAATGGAACAGCTGTAGGCTTTGCAACGAGTGTTTCTTAAATATATTGTCTTAATTTGAGACAATGTAAAATAAAAAATAAAACTTAAATATATTTAATTTCTATTGTCTTAATTTGAGACAATGTAAAATAATAAAAAAAACTTAAATATATTTAATTTCTATTGTCTTAAGTTAAGACAAAATAAATAAATAAATATAACTTAAATATATTTAAGACAAAATTAGTATTTTGTCTTAAATTATCGTCTTAAAAAGCCCCTCAATGTAGTAGTGGCTGTTTCTGGGTTAATCTCTATTTATGTTTGAGTTCCTGGTCCCTTACCAGGTTTTTCTTATTAAAAAAAAATATATATATAATATTTCTATTTGAATTGATCTTCCTTACAGGTATATATATGTAAACACAACTCTATAAACAAATAAGAAAAAAACCAATTCAAAGTACAAAAGTACTTATTGAAACTAAAATGATAGATTGTGTGCTACCTCAATGTTAGTTAATTTGATACTAAAATAAATATAAATGAATTTCTGAATAAAAACAAACAAGATAATATTTCTACTTGAACTAATCACCATTACAATTACATATAACCACAGATCTATAAATAAATAAGAAACAACCAATTCAAAATATGTATATCTGAAATAAACATAACAGATTGTGTGCAGCAATCCTTTGATTCACTCAATGTTCAAGTAAATACAGATGAACTTATCATCAACTGCTGAAAGCAAATAAAAAACAACCAACTCAAAACCTGCATATCTGAGATTGAGATATGCAATTAAATTCCCGGCTTTAGAGGAAACAACTCAAGAAGGCGAGGGGTAGGCATAGCATCTAATTTCTCTTGAGACTCATCATCAGCACTTGTTTTCTCAATAAAAGCTGCATGGTGTTTAGCAGCATGAACTTCCTCAGCTGTGACACAATGATTTTGCAATACAGGAGGAGTTTCAGGCAAAACAACTGAAGTTTGTTGTCCTCCTTGTGCGTGTGTATCTAACTGTATTTTTCTCTTTCTCCTAGTCCTTTGATTTTGAAACCAATAGTACACATTTCTGGCTTCTATGCCCAATTGTGCTGCAATGGAATCCGTTTCTTCTCTGCTTGGATTCCTCGTTCCCTTAATAGACCACTCATGCTCCAACGCTGTGAGTTGTCGGAATGTGGGCCGCCATCTTTTGCTTTCTTTTGTCTGTGCTTTTGCCCTGTTTAAATCTGGGACTGAATCACCCTGCCATTGCAATAAAATGTCCAACATAATTTTACTTCTTAATATATTTCATGACAAGACTTAAAACAATACATCATACAACGGTGAAGTTTGGAGGAGTAAGGAGCTAATATGGTTTAGGTTTATTTATGAAATCAATGGTATTGAATAGCTTTTGGTTTAAGCTTTTGATTTGTTTAGGTGGTTCATCTTAAATTATATCAATAGGTGAGTTCTAGAAATATAATTATAGATCTTAAGGCACATTTCTGAATATATAAAGATATTAGATTAAATATGAATTTACTTGTCCAAGTTTATAAATATAATAGTTAAAAAGAAAACAATCATTTTTCAATATAAACCCTCATTGTAAAGTAAATACAATATGTAATAAATAAAACTTCTATATTAGTGATATTATTCTATATCTAAATCTAGCAGGTTAAAATTATGATGAAAGAATTTGACACAACTAAATCTAGAAACATCATTACGGAACATCATGGATTAGTGAAATCTAATGGCTTTCATAGTTTAACAATAGTCCGTCAAAAAATTTAAAAGGAATGCCATTGATATCAAAACTATCTTTATAATAAAAATGTTCAAAACTATTTGTTGAAAACAAACATTTCTATATTAAGATATTATTTAAATATAAAAGAATTTGAAAACTTACCTCAAAATTTTTCAAAAATACTGGAATTTCAACAAAATGAAATTCCAAAGAAATTACTATATTTTTGAAAAATGAAAACTTTTGTGAAAGCGCTTCCTACAAAATGAAATTCCCAAATAAAATTCTATAATGGTTTAAAAGTTTTAAATATATGTATACATGAAAAAATTTAAAATCATGATAAAATGACTTAAATACATAATTAAATTTTAATTGTAAATTTCAATAAATTTATTATAAGTCCCAATAAATTAATTATAAATCCCAATGAGCTTAAAAATAACTAAAATTAAAAGAAAATTATGTTCCCTAAGGTCCAAAACAATCTCAACTAAAAGTTTTAAATATATTTATATATGAAAAAAATAAAAATCACAATAAAATGACTCAAGTACTAATTAAATTTTAATTGTAAATTCCAATAAATTAATCATAAGTCCCAATGAATTAATTATAAACCCAAATGATAAAAATAACTAAAATTAAAACAATATTATGTTCCCTATTACACACTCCAATGGGTCCAAACCAATCTCAACTAAAAGTTTTAAATATATTTATATATGAAAAAAATAAAAATCACAATAAAATGACTTAAATACATAATTAAATTTTAATTGTAAATTTCAATAAATTAATCATAACTCTCAATGAATTAATTATAAATCCCACTGAACTTAAAAATAACTAAAATTAAAACAAAATTATGTTCCCTATTACACACTCCAATGGGTCCAAAACAATCTCAATTAAAATTTAAAAAGGTATTTAAATTATTATGTAAAAATTGATCAAACAACCAAACCACCAAATAACTAAGACCTATTCTAAATATGATAGTATAACTATTGTATTATTTTTTTATATATTATAATATTATATTATATTATATTATGTTAAAATATATTATATTATAATATAGTATATATATGTAACGCCCCGCCGTGCAAACCCCAAAGGAACTAATAAAGACGCAACGATTTTTTTTTTTTAAGGAACATATTAAACATACTTAAGTATTCCAACATTACATTGTTCAAAGTTGCACAACTAATTCCCTTGGGATACACGAGGACGTTACTACACTAAACTAACCCATAACAAAGATAATAGATTAAACAATGATTAAACAATTACGTAAACCATTCATTAACAATAACTGCATTAATAAAAGTAATCCATATTAAACCATATATGCAAAACACAAATGAATTAATCATAAGGATAATATATATATATCCCGCAGATACAACATAACATAATTAGCAATTACAAATCATAGTTCCCGAATGATTACATGGCCTGAATATACATTATATCAATATGGTATTACAACATAATGAACATATAACAAATTACATCAAGATCCTCCCAAAAAATGTGGGAGTCGATATATCAATAATCAAATTACATCTGAAGTATAAACATCCCTATGGTACATAAGAACACTAGAGTAACAACATCTGCCAAAACCCTGCAATAAAAGAAACAATTGCAACCAAAGGGAACCCAACGGGGTGTGAAGCACGTTCCACCCAACCACCCCCATGCTGGGAATTAACAAGGAAGGATCCCCGACCAAGCACATCAACAGTAACACAAAACTAACTCCATACCAGATAACATAACATCAAAAGACCACATAGAAACTAAATCATGATAAATCACCAAAAGACATAACAATAGACCACTTTCAAAACATAACATTAAATCACTTTACAGATGATACAACAGTAACTCATATACACACATCATTAATAAGTTTCAAGACATAATATCAAAGGACTACTTCCAGAGGACTTCAATAAAACAAACAACACAAATGGAATGTTAGAGGAGAGTGTCATTGCATGGTTTCACATGGATTATCCAGACAACCTATCACAAGGTGCCACCTCCATCTCTACATGGATTATCCTGACAACCTAGTTCAAGGTGCCACCTCCATCTATGGTTCTCCTGACAGCCTATCTCAAGGTGCCGCTCCATAGGGTTACTCATGCAGAATAGTTAACCCTTCGTGAAGACAAGGCAACGACCTTACCAACCACAGCCTTCTCAGTCCCCTTTAGTCTGTGAAAGCACTAATAGGCGGACGAGGCATCACAATTATCTTATTAATGTTTAATCTACACCCATGGTTTATTACTTAGGTTAACACTGATTACTCTAACTCTATATGGGTTACCTTGATAGCCCCTTTGTGCACCGGCCCCCACTAGAGCCACTCTCTCTAGACACTCAAGCAATAAATACCCAACACAAAAGGATTGTACCACAAGAAATACTGAACCAAACACATGGATCCTCTGCGAGGCATAACCATCTCGCCATAACATATGAAACATAACCACAAACGGTACAATCCAAGAGCAAACTAAATCATAACCATGGTCAAAACATAGACCAAGCATCAAAATACGAGATCACAACTAACATCAGTATCCCACCTCTGGAAGCCCTTAACAATAACTTAAGCTCCTACGAAAGATAAGATAAATCTAGGGTTTCCCACATGACATAAACCCAAAAAGGAGAAAATCAATTTAAATAAAAAGAATAAACTCGAGAGTAACTGATACATAAACAACGCCATAAGACAATGTATAATGAATAACAAATTTCATCAAATAGATAGATCAACAACTCGAGAATATTCGATTCGAATCAAAACACATTGTTTATTTCTAATTTTCTTAATTAAACTATAACATCGTAAAACACTAAAATTATCCAACTTATTTCCTAACCATAACGATATAAATAACTATCCAATATATATACATATATTTTTATACATATATATATGCCTTCATACGTATATGCATATATACATATATAAAAATAAGATATATATATATGTATATTGAAACAAACATTTAAAATTTATTATTAAAAAAATTAACAAATAATTCAAATATATATATTTAAATAATATATATTATATATATCACATAAAAAAAATCGCATAAAAAAAACTAAATCAAAATTTTAATTCAATGAACAACATGAATTCAAGGGCAAAGCCCACAATACATAGTACTGTGGGCAGTGGGGGGTACACAGCCCCCCCACTGGCTGCGCCTAGTAGCCTCAGCTATTGTGCGCAGTCAGTGGGGCTGCGTACAGCCTCCACTGGGGGCTGAGGGCGGTAGAACCGCGGCCGGCCACCCACCCCCAAACACTTAAAATATAAATATTTTTATTTTATTTTCATATTTATTTCGTTTGGCCCAAAATATGATCCAAGCCAAAATAACCCAATTTAAAACCATATTTTATTAACATTTATATCAACTGTGATTTTTATATTTCTTCAATTTCGAGATTAACAGTTTAATATACATATTTTATTCCATACCCTAGGATAAAATTTTTGTATAAATTATTTATATACTTTATTCTTTTCATAGAACAAATTAAATCCAATACACAGAATAAATATAAAGTATATATATAATAGAATACTCCCAACTACGAAATATAAGTTTTTATTCTTTTCATATAAACTAAAAATCACAGGTATATAATATTTATAAAAATACATTTGATTAACACAACAAAATTGTAACATAAATAGGTATATCTAATTTGCGAATAGATTTTTTTTTAAGAGACAATATAAATCTGCCATGTAAATTCAACTCACAATAAAATGATTTTTATTTCAACATAATAAATTTCACTACTAACTGTGTTGAAGAATTTCAAGAAGATTTACTAAAGTTCTCAACAAAAGATTAAAGGGTTTCATACAAATGAATTTCAAATCACAGAACTTTTTTCAATAATTTTTTTTTTTTTAAACATAGCAACTAGATTCTGTTTATGGAACAATAAAATAACAATAACTTAAAAGAAGAAAACCTGGAGTCCTTCGGTCGATGTAGAATCCCTTCTGTAGCCTCTTCTCAATCCCTGCCTTCAACTCTTTTCTCCAACAACAATTCTTTTACCACGAAAACCCAGAAAACTATTTTTCTTTTCTTTTCTTTTACAGACCAAATCAACAGAAAAACTCTCCTGTGTGTGAAAAACTCTCTCCAAATAATAATAAATAAAAATCAATAAAACTCTTCATCTTTTTTTTTCTAAAAAAATCCTCCTTTCTCATTGGTCCTTTTTCTGCTTTTAAAAGCACACCTTTATCTACAATTTTTAATTAAAAATAAATTATTTTCCCAAGACATTATCCACACAAGATTTTCTAATTTAATATTAATAAAAAGATAATATTTACTTATCTTCATCAATATTCATTTAATTTAATTTCTTACACTTTTAATTAATTAAATAACTTTTTTAATTACAATTTATATAAAATTCAACATTTAACTAACTCACAATTAATTAAAGCAACAAGACCACATTAATTAATCTTATAAAATAAGATTAATTAAATAAACATTAACCCATAAATAAAATAATTAATCAACAATCAAACTACATAACGACAAGGACCAAAAACCTCAGTCATGACACAACAACTCACAACAGGACGACAGACTTGGGACGGGGACGCTTCCAAATCAACTCCCTTTTTCAACATTTTACTCGTTGGGTTAATTTAATGCTCGTCCTGTCCTATCGAAGCAGGTGGAATCGAGACTTATTCCTGCAAATCCTGCATACAAATAACCGTCAAGTAACACATGTCTATATATAATTGAAAATATCATACCGTGAGAAGGAATTGCAGTGTAGCAGGGCACTCGTAAACGAGTGGTGCTTCACTGTCCTCTCACTAGATCTATTCTAACAATTACAATATCAATGATGAAATAACATTTTTAAACTAGCTGATCATATGATAACACGATTACTTATCTACTGCATCATAATATAATACCGAATCCAATTATCATCATAGAATCATAACATCGACATATATAATACTAAGGAAAAACCATTGCATAATCGAATAATCTAAATACCACATAAAGTATCATAAATCACAATAATAATGTCAATTGTAGAAGTCAACTAAACTATGCATCCACATACACCATCCAATAAGTAATAACAATCACAGTCACAAAGCATCAATCAAAACCATAGAAGTATCAAGTCCAAACAATATGAGGGGTATTAAATATAATATAAGATATTTTTTGTTTTGCTCTCTTATTCTATGGAAATTCTATCTGATAAACCTATGGTCAGTAAAGAGTCAGCCCCTAGTGTCCCTGCGTCTGGAAAATTTGGGAATGCCCCGAATGATTCCCCTAATCAGGATGAAATTAATTCTGCCCTGAATAAGCTCAAGTCTGAGGATATTGTGAGTGTGGCAGAAAAAAGTACGGATGGAATTTTCACTATTCTCAAGTGGACCTAGAGGGAAGTCTGTGAGTTGAAAGGCCGTAATAGAGATCTCATCAACAGAGTCATGGATTTGGAGCAGAAGATTTGCTGGAATTGTAATGAGAATGAGGGACAGGAAACCCCCTTACCGAGGAAAAGACAACATTTGCAGGAGGAAAGATTGACAAGGCTTGAGTGCGATATGTCCAAGATAGGCCAAAATATTAGGGCCACTGTGGCAAATAATCTCAAATTTGCCAGGCATAACACTATTATCATCAATGCTATGGTGGAAAAGCTTGAAAAAAATCAAAAGGGATCGTTGGTCGTGGATTTGGATGCGGACAAAGGCTTCGGCAGATCTACTGTTGAAGGGATTTCGACTCGCACCCAGGCTAATACTAAGAGGAAGACCCCGATTTCTTCACATACGGCTCAAATCCTCAAGCAGGGGTTACAGGATATGAAAGATGTTGAAAAGGAGGCCGAGGAGTTGTTGAACACCTTGGAGTAGTGCGGTGATGTTAGTTTCTGGCTTTTTGGCGGCCCTTTTTTTGGACCCTGTTGTCTCTTTGTGCAGTCGTTTCCTTTTTGGGACAGCTGTCTGTTTGTTTGGACTTATTTTGCTCTATCTTTTGTTGTTTAAACTTGGTGGTTTCAGGTCCCTGTAAAACCTGTTTTTTCGTTTTCAAAAACAATTGCACTTTTTATTTATTTTTAAGTGGTGATTAAAACATGTTATATGTTTTTGAACTATGTTTTTTTTAGTTTGACCTTTATCCTATCTTATCATTATCACTTATTCTTCCACTATCTTTATAAAAGCATATATACTTCCATCATCATTCTTATCTCTTTATTTTTCTTCTCAACTTCTAACATTGATCCTTTTTATTAATTGACTATCCCCTTTAATTTAATAATATAATATTTTAATTCTTCTATGTTCTCATTTATAAAAACATTTAAATTTTTATACTCTTTGATTTGCTTATCTTGTATTTTTCACTTCAATACTTGAGTCTGCTTTGAATTTGAACTTGATCAAGGTTGTGGCCTTACTTCAAAGTATATAATTTTGATATTCAACTATTCACTAAATATTTACATATCCCACCATCCAAGTTATTTATTGTACCCCATTGTTAATTACTTCATCAATTTTATATGCCTATAGGTATAGGACAACTCCTTTCAATATACCTAATCAAATAGGTTAACTTTTTTCTTCCTATTCCATAACTACATCTACAACTTCCTTCGCTTTTATATATAATAAGTAGATCAATGTTGACTAGATAGTATGTTTGAACCTCTTTGACATGCCTAATGTGAATAATGATCTTTAATATTTTTTTATTTAATTTAATTTTCACATAAGAAGTGTCTATATTTGAGTTAAAAATATATTTAAATTATTAATAATTAGACATAAAATTGAAAATAAATAAATTAAGAGATAAATGTACATTTTCAACATTATTTTTTGAAAGAAAAATCTAATATCCTTGTACTTATGGACAATCTATTCAGTAGATGTTTATATTTAATATAAATATATCAACATTTTTTCTATTCTACCCATTTAATTGTAAATATTAACATAAAAATTTATATATTTTTTCATAGTTGATATGTGAAGAGGAAATGAATTCATTTCCAATTATATATATAAGAATATTTTTTGGTAGCTTCACATTTTAAATAGTAAGTTAAGGTAGTTTAATAGGAAGAATTTTTATAATTAAATATATATTTAAATTTGAAATAATTAAATATATAAATAAAATTAATCATATTTTATATATATAATACTTAAATATAATAAATATTAAATGAATAATTCAAATTCTCATTCTATATAGCTATTTCACAATTTAATTCTAATTTTATATATGAAAAGATAATTTCTTTATAAGTATTTAAATATGTATTAATATTTTTTCCTTATATTTATTTTAAAAATCACTCAATTTTAAAAATATTGATATTCTACAACTTCTATGATAAATATATATTTTTTGTATTGCATATAGTTTATCAATATTTTAAAGTTACATCATTATTTTTGAAATCATAGAACATATAGTTACCACACAAGATTTTAAAATAATATCATTGTTTTTCTCACCTTACCTGAATAGAGCAATATGCTTAATTATACAATTTCTTAAACAATGCTCCTAATGCTCCTATATATGACAACCATTCTTTACAAAATTTGCATATCTATATTTTTGCTTTATACCAAACTTCAAAAGTTAATTCTTTAACTATGTACTTTTCCATTCAATTCCATCCAATTGGAGGGTCAATTGTTGATATATCTTCATTTCATCTCACTACCTCCACTGTGAGGTCTTCTCCATCATTAAAATAAAATTTTGAACCTCCCTTGAAGCCCATATCCCACTGCAAAAGTTCTAGTTATACACTTTTTGTTGTACTTTTTTTGGAATCTAGGTACCCCTTCAGGAAAGGAATGTTATCTGATTTGTTAAAAGGCCAGTGTCTTACATCATTGATTTCTTCATTGTTAACTTCCTCTTTACTAGTATTTAGCATCTTGACCAAATTTTCTTTTGATATTTCCATTTGAATTTATTAGGAATAACATTGTTTGAATCATATAATACAAAAAATTGGTACAATTTACAAGCGTCTCTCATTATAGAGTATGTCTTCCAGTGAGATGGAGGAAAATCAAACTTTGTACTCAGGGATGCCCATTCTTTCAACTTATTACTATATAGTATGTCATTGAAACATTTCACTTCTTTCTTATACCATGATTTTACAGAGAAACCTTGTAATAAAGCAATAAATTTTCCTTTATGAGATAAGTTCCACAAGATAAAACTAGTTGGGTATATTTTGTTCCTTCCATTTTCTAGCTAATCACTTTTAATGACCAAACTTCTAACTTTCTAACAGGATTTCCATAAAATTTTAAATACATTAGATCTAGCAGGGGGAACATAAAATTTTCCAAAAAATAAGTCACATAGGGGAAGAAACTTCCATGTTTTAACTTTTTTGGAATATAACTAACTATATATTATTCCTTACTAGTATTTTCCAAGGTTTTTCCTCTTTTAAGGCCTTTAGTATCTATTTGACAATTTATATTCCTTTCTTTTGTAAATATTTCAAGCTTGTCCCTCCTTTAGATTTATCTAGACAACACCATTCCCATTTTACTGCATGTTTCTTCTTATTTCCTTTACCATCAGACCATAGAAATTATTTGTTTTTATTATGAATTTTATTAATTTAATAGCTACTAAATAACCACACAGAGGATTAATAGAGATTTTAGGATGAAATAATTTTTGACAAACTTGAATTCTTCCTTTTAAGGATAAATATTGTTTATTCCATTTATTTAGCTTCCTTTTAATTTTAACTACTACCTAATCCCATAGGTCTTTCAAATAGGGGTTCATGAAAAAAGGAATACCCAAGTCTCTAACTTATATATATGTGGTCCTCCCCATTGAAAATTATATTTTACAAACCATTAACAAGGTGATTTTTCCATCTTAACATTATGGATTTTTTATAGATAATTTTTCTCAAAATGTTGTACAAAACATGCTTAGATTTTGTATTAGGTTATCAAAGTTATCTTCTTCTAGTTTAACAAATAGGGCAATTTCATCTATAAATTGTATGTTTAGGAGGTCCTCACCATTGGGGAGGGAGAAACCTCTCACCTTGGGGCCCATAGATGAATCTCTTATGAGGTAGGATATTGCATCAAATATGATTACAAATAGTGCATGGGTTAGAGGACACCCCTGCCTTATGGATATTTTCAAATAAAATTGTTCAAAAAGTGAGCCATTTTTATTCACTTATGCAATATCTTTCATTAATGTTTCAACCATCTGACAATAGGCTTTGGGGAAACCAAAATCTTCTAGATTCATCATATGAAAGGGCTATTCAAATCTATCATAGGCCTTTTCAAAATTAAGTAAGAAAATACCATTGTTTTTATTAGTGCACCTTGTCCACTCCATTGCTTCCCAACTAGTTATGAGATTATCTAAAATGTACCTTCCTTTAATAAAAAACTAGTTTGAGTGCTACTTACAAATGGAGGAAGAATATCAAACAATCTCAATGCCATGATTTTTTCTAATATCTTATAAGACACATTGAGTAAGTTTATAGGTCTCTAATTTTATTATTAATAATTTTTCACTTTCTTTTAGCAAAAAAAATAGTATACCTTTTTTGACACTACTTCCTAAGGAGCCTCTATCAATAGCTTTAGTGTACACCTGTAGTAAGCCACAACCAATTAACTTTTTTCTTGTAAAATTATATTAGTATGCCATCTACTCTTGGTGATTTTTCATTATTTAGTACCTAAATCACCTCCACTATTTCCTCTTAGAGACTTCTCTATGCAACAATTTTGCATTTTCTTTTGAGATTTTTTTGCGTATTAAGGCTTTGCAAAAGTTTCTAACATTATGCCCCATAATATTGTCACCATCTATTGAGAATAAATCCTTTTAGAAATGAAAGAATTGAATTTTTACTTCTTTTAGGTCATTGACTAGTATATTCTTAGTTCAAATGTTTCCTACTTTTTCCTTTACACATTGTTCTTTAATGAATCTAAAGAAAAAATTAGTTCCTTTGTCCCCATTACTTAACCAATTCTTCTTTGCTCTTACCCTTTGTGAGTATGATCATAACCTGAGCCAAACATGATTAAAACACAAAGAAATTAGTCACATTAGCTAAGTTAAGTCAAAATCTCTATGAGATACAAGTGAAAGCATAAACATGGAAACCATTGACACAAAACAAGAAATAATAAGCAATGCATGAATGAAATTTATCTAAATGTCCCAAACTTCATCCCATAGGGGAATTGGTACCATATTGATGTGAAATAATAGCCCTTTTCCAATCCCTTTGATGAAACAAGCTTCAATATTGTGGCTTATGGATTAAGATTGATGTAAGATGTGAGATAAAAATGATGAAAATGGGTGAGAGTATGGAATTGAGTAGCATAACTTTGCTTCAAGAAGTGGATCCCTTTCTCATAGTAGTGAGTTCTTTTTATAGGGAAAATGGTTGAATCAAGGGTTGATGATGTAGAGAAGAATTCATACACTCTAATACCTCTCTAAAACCCTCACAACAATAGCTAAAAAAAAAAAAAGGAGATTGCAAATTAACCTCAACAAATTGTTTGCACATGAAACCACTAAATTTTTCTATTAAAGAAATCTGATTAAAATTGATTTCCAGCCATCAATAGACTAATAAAAATCAACTAAAACCCTTACAAACATCAAATATGAAAATTAAATATTATTCAAACACAATCAATGCTCAAATATGTGAGCTCTTGCAAACTATTCACCTTCTAGCACCTCAACTCCACCTGCAACTCATGTAGCTTATCCTCATGTCTTCAAAACTTCTTGACTTCACTCATATTCTAAAATCTATTTTTTCTCTTCATTATGCAGCCATCATGGATACCTTGAACAATTGCAAATCCCACTTCTCTTCTCCTATTTTTCTTCTCTCCACACTTGAGCTGATTTTCTGCACTCTTTCTTGTGCAACTCTCAGGAGCAACCTACAAGTTCTTTCTCCAACCTTGCTACTATTGATTGTTGCTTCTTGAATCCATTTAAAGGGTTTGTTTTATAAAGATTAAAACCTTTTTTAAGGAACCAAAAGGGATACCCAAATATGCTCTTTCATTTACCTCCAATTGTCTTTTGACATTCTTTAGTTTATGCTTAAAATTCATCATTAAATGCTTCCAAATATGGCACACAAAGTTTTTGTACTATATTCCACAACTTTCTGCTATACATGCCTCATAAAAATCAATAAGATCATGAAATAAGTCGTGCTCATTCACCTTAAATTGAAAACTAAAGTCATTAACTATTATTTTTCCAAATATCACTAGCTTTTTCATCCATTCTAGGCATGCAAATTGAAAGAATAGAATGCCAAATTCCACTTGCCACATAAAATTTGTATAGGTATCCAAATTGAGAAAATTAATTAATTTTCAATTTATAATATGCCAATGGACCCCTTCAACCCTTAAAACATTGAAATTATGTAATATAATAATTTTAAAGTCACATAAAAAACCTTGTTTGCCGTTGATTTTGAATGGAAGCCAAGTATTGATAAAATAAATATTTCAATCTTAAAAATTCCACAAGATTCTCTTGAAGCTTCAACCTACACCAAAAATGAAAAAAATAAACAAAAAAATATTTACTTTTTGGTGATGCAGGATTGCTTGTGAGCCTAGATGCTCCTACATCAAACACACCAGGTAAGAAGAAAATGTTTCATGATTTGGAGACTCATGAACATTTAAAAATTGTATGTTTGTTTTTTATCCACTTTTATTTCTTATCAAATTGATTTCTCTTCTTCTTCACCTTACTCGATACCTTTCTATCTTTTCTCTTTTTCATTTTTTCTCTCTTTTTCCTTCTCATAAAATTCACCTTGCTATACCATGGTTCATCTTTCCATCCCACTTTATCATTCTCAACACCTTGTTGTATTTCATCTTGTAACCTATTATTTCCATACCTTACCATCTCTCTTTCTTCCCTACCTTTTATCATTTCACCCTCATAAAAAATAGCTTCATTAGCAACATTTACAAAATTTGATATATCAACAATTACCTCTATTTTCTTCTCTTTGCTCACTACTGCAACTTGTTCTCCTTCAAAGAGGCATGTATCAGTTGCAGCCTCTTTCTTTACATCATCTTCTCCTATAATTGCTCCTTGAAATAGTTTTCCTAATTTAATTATCTCCTCTTTCAATAGGAGACTATCTTCTTTTTCATCATTCCCTTTGTCAAATCTAGGACTATCAAAATCCGTTTTTTGAATTGCTAGAATATCATCCACAAATTCATCTACATCTTTTTCATGTAAATTTTCACTAACATAATTAAATGATATCTCTTTTTCTCCTATTGTATCCTTATTCTTTTCACCAGTTTTCTTGTCCTTGCTAAATCCTACAAACAAAACATTTTCAAATAAAACAAAATCTTTAAAATTACCATAATTCCATGATCCATAGTAACCATTTTCTCCTTCTTGTTCACTTGTATACACAACTATGAAAAACTTTGTTCCTTTCTTATTTTTCATTTCATCAAATACTTTCCACACACTCTCAAATGTCAACCTCTCAAGTATAGACTACCTCACATTCGGCGATTGGTCTACATACCACACACATTCCACCCCCAAGTCCTGGTGTAAACTACCTCTAATAAGTGCTTCTTCCTGAACACTCAGGAACACAAGCTAGATGATACCTTTGATATAGAGATGAATTCATACACTTTAATCCCTCTCTAAAACCCTTGAAACAATAGCTAAAAAAAATAAGAAGATTGCAAATTAACCTCAACAAATCATTTGCACATGAAACCACTGAATTTTTCTATTAAAAAAATCTAATTACAAATGATTTCCAGTCATCAATGGACTGGTGAACAACAAGTAAAACCCTTACAAACATAAAATATGCAAATTACAAATCATTCAAACACAATCTATGCTCAACTATGTGAGCTCCTGCAAACTATTCATCTTCTAGTACCTCAACTCCACTTGCAACTCATGTAGCTTATCCTCATGTCTTCAAAACTTCTTGAATTCACTCATCTTCTAAAATATAATTTTTCTCTCATTGTGCAGCCCTCATGGCTACCTTGAACACCTACAAATCTCTCTTCTCTTCTCCTATTCCTCTTCTCTTCACAAGCTGATTTTTTGCACTCTTTCTTGTGCAACTCTCAGGAGCAACCTACAAATCCTTTCTCCAGCCTTGCTGCTATTGATTGATGCTTCTTGAATCCATTTAAATGGTCTATTTTATAGATATTAAAACCTTTTTTAAGGTACCAAAAGGGGGACCCAAATCTTCTCTTTCATTTCCCTCCAATTGTCTTTTGAAATTCTTTTGTTTGTGCTTAAAATTCATCATTAAATGCTTCCAAATATGGCACACAAAGTTTCTGCACTATATTCCATGACTTGTTGCTGAACGTGCCTCATAAAAATCAAAAAAATCATGAACTAAGCCATGCTCATCAGGCCCCGAATTTGATGGTCTATTTGGCCCTTTCTTTGCATTTTAGACTGTATATTACAACTTTAAAATTAATTAGACCGTATAAATTGACTTGCTATATTTCTATATAAATGCATATATGACATTTTAAATTATTATTAAACCATAAAAAAATATTATATATATAATGTTGATTATAAAAATATAAATTAGTTCAGAATCTTTTCAAAGATGGAATATAATTCTTTCTAATTTTAAAATATTTTTAACAATAAATTTAAGATTTTTACATTTTTACTAATAGTTATCATTGCTTTATATTAATATATGTGATTTATAATATTTATTATAAAATTATATATTAATTCAAAATATTTTCAAAATAGAATATAATTATTTTTTAACTTTAAAATATTTTTAACAAGATTCACTTTTAATATCAATTTAGAAACGTCTTGTTCATTGTAAGAGTAAATTTAAGATTTTTAGATTTATTATTAATTATCAATGTGTTCTAATTTTGAATTATTTTATTAATATATATAGGATATCCATATGACTAATAATATAACAATAATTTTCATTTTTTTTCAAGATACAAATTACAACATTTGTATGTTTTATAGGTGGAAGCTTTTAAATTTTCCACTTGTACATTTAACTTTGGAGAAACATTAGTGACTCATTGCCTCTTGAATACCAATTCTCAACTTGTTGTCCATATCTTTTGTCAAAATCTCCACATTATAGATGTTATCAATTAGATTTGCACCCTGCTGAATACAAGATTCAACAATCTAATGAAACATGGAAACCTTCTTCAGATGTGGGTGATCTGAATGAAGAAGGAATCTCCAGAGTGAGTTGGTTCTCCGAATGATGAATATTATTCTAAGTATTTTCTGGAAAAAGGGATAAAAAAATAACTTGAAAATAAAGCCTATGACTAACAGATGATTCACCAAACTTATGAAAATTCAGACTTAACCACTCACAATAGTTTCTCTATCACAATAATCCTCACAATCTCATTAGCACATACTTCATCAGTGATTTGTATGAAGATATAGAAAAACTAAACACAACATGCAACCTAAAACATGTGCTTCTGAACAAAGGTTTACAATAGCAAGACATATAAGGATTCAAGTTTGAAACACAAAGACATTAGATTGCCATTACAAAAATGAGACAAAAATGAAAAGGAGAATTATGTTGCTTTATTAAAACTGAAAGAGTGTTTGTCTGAACTAAGTACAACTGAGTTTACAAGCTCCAAATGCTAAGAGCCAGAAACTATAATCTAAATTGGGAAGAAAAAAAAGACTAAGTCTCTTCAAAATATATCTCTAGAAACCCTAATCCAAGCTCACAAAGAAGCTCAAGGAAAAAAGCCTCAAAACTATCCCAAAAGACTGCATAAAAGCAAAAAAAGCACACTACTTTTATGATCATATTGAAAAGCCTCTAAAAATAGGCTGAATCTGCTTTAAAAGCTAGAAAAACACCTTATCTCTCCAAGATGAAACTCAAATCCAACCAAGAGGAAAAGTCAATACCAATCTGTTAAAAATAACAAGAAATCATGAAACAATTTATAAGTATTGCTTTATGCTTCTGCTTTACATGATTGGAGATTTTACAATTTGTCTATTTTTTCAAATAAAGATTGCTAAATCTTTTGCAAAAAACAAATACAACCCTATTCCACCAATACAATGCTTGATTTTTCTTTAAAAAATCATAAAAACATCAAGGCACAACACTCTCTCTTATAGTCTTCAATTGATTTCTTTAAAATCAATTGCAAAAAAAAACCCTAAGTGTCAAATGTTTCACCCCTAAGTCATAAGATATTTACCATTCATATTTTAATTGATTTCCTTCAAAATCAATAAAATAATCCTAAGGCATTGACACTCTACATTCTCCACTTAAGGTGAAATATAAATGTTAAATGTAGAAACACCAGCCCTAAGGACTTAGACACATTGACCTAGGCATATGAGAATTCGGCCACCAAAATTATTAGGCTTCATATTTTGATTTCATAATGCAAAAAAACCTAAATTCAAATTCCCCAAATGCTATTGTTGAATATGAATATTCAAAGGCAATTATAATGTTCGACTTAGCTTGAATTGGGGCAAGGAACAAAAAGAAATCAAACCCTAAAAATGATTTCATTTTTGCAATCATCATTTTGAAGACCTTGGTCTCTGCATGAAAGAATAGTGCCGCCATGATTGAGCTCAGTCTGTAGCTCGTGTTCTTGAGAATCTTCACTCTTTGTCTTCAGATAGTCAGATCCTTCACTGGGTAAGCTCGATTTCTGAAGTATTGTGGCTTTTCTACTTCAGTTGAAAAGCAATAATAGCCATTAAAGTTGCGGCCTGTACATACTTGTTTCTGATTTTTTCTTATATTTCCTCGGGCTTTTGTCTGGAAACTCCATGAGAGAGCTTGCTCGAGGGTTATTGTTCTTCACTGCACACAAGGTAAGCTATTACTTATAGCTTTTATGGCTTCACTTCCTGGCTTTTTGGTCTTGTGGCCGAGGATGCAACACTGTGTCTGACACTTTTATATTCCATGTGCTTGTTACTTTGTTATTTTTTTGCTCTTTGCATCCACTGGCCACCATGCATGAGAGCCTGTGTCTTGGTTTTGCTTGGGGTTTTGACACTTTATAGAACTCTGGTCGCAGCTATATGTGATCCTCTACAAGCTTGGACTCGTAAGTTGCACTCTAAGCATATATTTCTCTCTTCAGAAAGCTCAAAAAAAACTTCTCTTTCACTTATGAATTTATGGCCATGCACAGGCCGCACCATATGTATCTCTGAAAAAGCATATTTAAAGCTTTTGGGCTCGACCCAAAATAGGAATTTATTTCTTCTTTCAAATTTCGAACAAACCCTTTCATGGGTATCATGAGAATCAAATGAAATCTATATTCTCTATTCTGAAGCTCGACCCATCAAAGGAAATTCACATTTTTGTACTCTCTGAAACAAAAATAGATATGGGTATTTTTTATTCTGAAGAAATCACTCTTACTTTGGGACTTTCTCTTACGGAGCTCGACCATTATGATTTCCCTCTGTATTCTGTTGTTTCATATAAAATCCTCATATGGGTATCTTGTACATATGATAAAACATTTATCTTGTTGTTCTGATAAAATACCCATATGGGTAAACTAGAAATGATGAAAATATGTATACTTAATTTGGAACCCCAATGTGGGTATACTCGAAAGAATAAATAGAAATTTATAGTTATTTTAAGTTTGGGTGAACTCACCATGGCATTCTGCTTTCTCAGTATTCTCTATATGAGCACTTGGAATTTTGAAGCATGCTTCTATCCTGGTGCATTTTTTGTTGTGTTACAGCCTGTCCATATAAATATTGTGCATTATGAGAAACATATTTCTTTTCCTTACTGTCGAAAACCCTTGCATGGGTAAGCTGGAAATTGCATTAAATCTGTTTGTCTTGATATTCATGTGAAAACTAGCTCGACCCATGAAGATTTACTTCTTTGTATTTTGTATCTGTTTAAACTCCACCATATGAGTTCACTTGTGATATGAAAAGTATGAATATTTTGATAACTATGTAAAATCTAGGCTTCTTTTAGCATTCAAATTCTTCAATTTTCAACATACGGGCATTTTGGAACTTAGAGAAATCTGTGCTATTTCGTTACACAGGTATACCACAATATGACAAAACTGAAAGCTTGTTAAAAACCTTCTTATATCTGCACTTTGATTACATTTCGTAGAGTCATTTCCATATTTATGTATTTGTCTCTTTGTGAAGAAAAGTACCTTTGAATATACTACTGTTGAACACCCTCCACAAGTCCATGAAAATCTAGAAATGTATCTTTTGTTTATATTTTCAATTATCATCTCCATGTTGTTTCCTTTGCACACAAAATTCTTTTGACAACTCTGTAGATGAATTGGCATCTTGATTCTATTTTGAATTTATGCAAAGATTTGATTTAAAGTACTGCAGCTCTATGGACTACATTTCCTCTTATGCTTTGTCATCTCCTATTCATTCTTAAATGACTTTCACCTATTGTATCACCATTTGAAATACTTGATAAATGAAGAAACAAAACTCTAAAAAATTGTATACCTTGGACTATTTCATTTCACTGTCAGCCAAAAGACTACATCAAACTCACTTGAACACTGTACTTTGTACCTACAAGCAAGTTGATTGCTTCACCACTCAATGAATGATTGAATTGCTTATACTTGGCACTCTTCATGCATTTTTATGCTCCATTTAATAAATTGTTCTATGAATTTTCTCTCCTCTGAGATGAAATTTGAAACAATTCTCTTCATTGAGGCATTATGTATGCATGTTCACTATCCTTGATTGTGAGAAAGAACACTATTGAACTGAACCTTGCATGACATATGATCATGATGAACAAGTAACACTGTAGCAAAAGAACATGAACCATACAACAATGTTTTGAGACGAATGTACTCAGTTAAGTGATTGAGCGGATTAAACTCACTGCTCACCTGTAGCTTTCAAAAAGAATTTACCTGATTGTTATGAATGCACAGTTGGTTTAATAGCTTGATAGATAACTCTGCTTTACTCTTTCAATTGTATATCATTTCTTTCTTGATGAATATGATGATACGATCTCTTTATCAGCCCACCTATAATGAATAAGGGTAGCATGCCAAGCTCTACCCTTGTGGGAGCCCGTTTTTCTCCACATGCTTGGTCTTCAAATAATAATCAGCTTCATGACTTTCCCTATACCTGCACAAGGAAACAAACAAAGTTAGCATAAAAAAAAATATATCATGATCATATTGATGTTTCTCCTTTAGCTTATGTCTTTGTACTTCACTTGATTGTTTCAGTGTATGATTAGTAGTAGGTTGCATTATTGTTGGTGATTCATATAGGTATCTTCATAATCGGAGCCTCTGACATCCCCCTCTTCCTTTCTACAGGTCAACAGAGCTTGGAGAAGACAAAAGGTGCACCATTTCAGCATCGACCATCAGCCAATCAGGGAATGATGATTATGTTGTTACTTATGTGATTTCTTCTTTTGCATCTTCCATAGTGTATAGTGTGCTATTAGTGATGCACTGTGATAGTCCCATCCATGACTTGTGTGGATATTTGATTTCAATCTAATGCTTTTCATTGCGAAAAGAAAATGCATCTCAATGCAATGTTGTATTATCATTTGGATTTTTGCAATCAAATGGAGCTATGTAAATATGAATCACTTTGTAAAATGAATGAAAGCATTTAAAATGATTTGTTGCTTATATACTCAATTATGTACTTCATTTAATTGTAAAACATTGAATAACACTTCTGAAACTCTATTTCCTCATTTTAATGCACAACTGTCACTTGACGAACAATGAACAAAGTGCAAACAACACTTAAGCATAATGCATAAATAACTATACTTTCCACTTTTAAATATAACAGTATTAAATCTAGCTCCACCAATCGAGCTGTAGCGAAAAAATTGGTAACAATAGAATCAAAATTCTCAGCTTAGGGTTGTTATTTTTCTCTTACTCCCTGAATTTTGCACACTATTTGCATTGTCTCTATTGTCCCTCTCGTTGGAATGTATCTTTGGATTATATTCTTTGTTTATAGATGTATTTAAACATGTTGGGTTAATATAATAATCTCTTTAATTTATTGTGTTGCACAAGTTTGTGCCTTATTTTTTTTTGACAATGATTAATAAAAAACATTAAAAACATTTTAATATAGAAGAATTTTCTATAAAAAAATTATAAATTAATTTATTTTGACGATTTATATTTTTCATAAAATGTCAAATGAAAGGCATTTAAATGATCAAACCATCACAAAATTTTATATAACAAGTAGGGGTGGTCATCAAATTCCAAGCCCAGTGCTCATTCACCTTAAATTAAAAAATAAAGTCATTAATTATATTTTTCCAAATATCACTAGCTTTTTCCTCCATTCTAGGCATGAAAATTGAAAGAATAGAATGCCAAATGCCACTTGCCACATTAAAACTTTTATAGGCATCCAAATTGAGAAAATTAATTAATTTTCAATTTATAATATGCCAATGGACCCCTTCAACCCTTGAAACATTGAAATTATGCAATATAATAATTTTAAAATCACATAAAACACCTTGTTTTCCTTTTATTTTGAATGGAAGCCAAGTCTTGATAAAATAAATATTTTATCCTTCAAAAATCCATAAGATTATCTTGAAGCTCCAACCCACACCAAAAATGCAAAAATTAAACAAGAAAAGAAAATATTTATTTTTTGGTGATGTAGGATTACTTGTGAGCCTGAATGCTCCTGCATCAGTTGAGATTCATTTTCTCAATCAATGATTGCTAATTGATAAGAGGATTCAAGGATGATTAGTCTTGTGAAAAATGTCATAAAGAGAAAAGATTTTGATGGGGATGTGTGCTCATACATGTGTGAGCACATTTTGGGAAGAGAGCATGTAAGGAGTAAAAGCTTGTGGGTGAAGGATATTAAGGCTTGTGTAAGAGGAGTGAAGGCTTGTGTAAAAGCCATTAAGGCTTGGGTGAGAGACAAGATGGCTTATGTAAGAGCCATTAAGGCTTGGGTGAGAGAAATTCAATGAAGGGAGTGAATGAAGAAGGAATATTCCATAGGTATATTCTCATGCAAGTGTGAGGGAAAATAGCCATTTAATTAATTTGAGAAAATTAATTAGTTGTGCAAGTTGGAGTTAATAAACCATGGGTATATTTAACTTGAATGGAGTTAAATCTTGGAGAATGGACTAATGAGGATTAGAAAGTGGATAAGGTTAATTAATCAAAGATTAATTAGCTTAGGTTTGATTTAGGAGATTTTAGAGGAATGTGGGAAAATGTTAGCTTTAATTAAATAGTTAGAGTTATTTAATCATTTGGGAAGATATAGGAAGTTTAATTAAATAATTTGTATTATCTAATTGAATGGGATGAAAATTAGTATGAAGGGGAATAAATTAATCCAATAAAATTGATTATTTAATTAATAGGAGAAAATGATAGATTTAATTAAACAATTTAGATTATTTAATTAAATAGTTAGAAAAGAGGTTCAATTCAGGATAAAATGGTGTTAATAATCAAATTTAGATGCGTAATATCGATCAGGACGATTTGAAGTGTCTACATTTTACCCCTCTTTGAAGCGAGGTACCTACTATGTTGGTTCAAAGATTGAAAATTTTCAATATCAACGTTGTTGCTTAGATGAAAAATTCAAAATTTCTTAGTTTTTTTGGATGCCCCATTGTTGCTCTAGTGGAAGGAATTATGATGGTAAATTGCCCCCTCAAGAGATTGAGCGAAAAATTCAATTTTTAGGTCAAGCTTGCGACAAAGGTTCAACGAAGGTTCAACTATAGAAAATAAGCTACATGACATGAAAACAGGCTTAAGACACTAAAAACACCTCAAAATAGGCATCATAGCTCGATATTCAATCAACAGGATTAAAAATCATGGTTTCCCACCTCAATTAGGGCAAAAAACCCTAATTTCCATGCTTAAATATGAATGCAAGTGTCATTTTCAATTCATTTGCACACTTTCCTTTAGAGATTTCTTGTTATTTTTCTCTAGGCCACTGACGCTATGGATGATCATGTGCTTCCTCGACATCGTGCAAACAAGGTTCGAGAGTACCAATGGCCTCCTGACATAGGACCCTTGGTATGCAAATTGAAACTTTTCTCATTTTTTTGAACTTTTGATGCATTTATTAGGGTTTAAACAAGTTGGTCAATAATGATGCTATATTGCACCACTTCTACTCTGGTTGGCATCACTATTGACGCTAGAGCACCGCCTTTGTGATATAGTGTCATGGGATAAATTTTTGGTCTAGAGTCACCTTGGAAATGCCAATTTTCCTTTGAAAAATAGCATCACGACAAGTAATTTAGGTTCGGTGTCACTATGGCAAAGAGCATCACCTATGTAGTATAGCTTCACATGCAATGATTTGGGCCTAGCATCATGTGGAAATGTTGATCCACTTTTGTAGGATCATGTTTCTTTTTCTTATAGAGCTACTATTGTTAGAAAGATAGAGTGTTGCTATGGTAAATAGTGTCACTTTTGTAGTTATAGGGTTTAGAATAGTATTTTTCATTATAATTTTTTAGGCAATTTTGATGCAGTGTGCTTTGTGCGTGTAGGAGGTTTTTCACCCACTCCTATCCAAGGAGCATCAGTATGGTATTCTTCGTCGTGCTAGAGAGTTGATTGATTAGTCGATAGCCTTTTTGGGCACCATTGGTTTGGGTTTCATAGTGCACATGCCAGAGATTTGTATGCATCTAGTGATGATGATAGCCTTAGTTGAGCATTGGTGCAATGATACTTCCTCATTTCACCTACCCACTAGAGAGGCAATAGTGACCCTTAAGGATGTTTGGCACAGTTTTTGGATCCCCATCAATGAGGATAGGATTATCTATGACACTGATGTAGGAGGTGATGTTAATTTTTAGATTCTTGGTGTAAATGAGTACTTGATTGATAGAGGCCAAATTGATTTACATGCTTTCGAGGGGCAAGCCCTAGACTTGACCATATTTGTTGGAACAATGATTTTAGGGTTACTTGTACTCGACCAATGTGTCAGAGGATTTAGCATTGGCTAGGGAGTGATTTGGGCAAGCATGATGGATAGGATGACATTATATGATTGGGGCTCGGTAGTTATCGCTTCACTATACCACGACATGCATCAAGTGGTTTATCTCGAGGGGCACAACATAGGAGCCAAGGTGATATTACCTCACATTTGGTCATATGAGCATATTTTCACACTTAGGCTGATTATCACACTTGCTGACATAGATCTCAATGAGCCCGCAGTAAATAAATATAGAGCCATGACCACTTTACAACACACCAGTATCATAGGGATCTTGCATTGGAGGCGGGTTATAGATGACATGACAATTTTTTGGTGGAGGTCATGGGTCTAGGATCATCAATGGTATGATGACGATCAACAACTCTTCTTTGCTTGCTAGACCAAATATATGCAAGGGCGAGAGCATCACATGATCGAGTGGTACCTATTCGATTGGGTAGCTCGACTGTTCAGGGAGGTGTAGGATGCACCCCAACAACCTAGATATAGAGCTATTTTTGTGCATACATCTAAAGAGATAGCCTGAGGACAACAAATTTCTCCCCAGGTGGCCATTGATGAGTTTAAACAATTGATTCCATAGACTTGGGTATACTCTGATGGGCCCATCGATGTGGGAATGAAAGTCACATATGATGTATATTGGTAGGAGCATTCCCTAGTACGAATGACAGATATAGTCATTGGAAAGGTCCCAGTTAAAGGACAAAGATGAGATGGGGATAACACATAGTTTAGTAGTAGCATCCTCCCCACGACAGGCAAGATAGGAAAGAGGGGCATGACAGGCAAGATCAACAGCCTCCTCTAGTATAGGCAGTATGACAATAGCCTCTGTAGCATCCATCACAAGGTCCCGATCCACAAGAATTAGAAATACAGGCTTTGACTGTAGAGAGGGATAGATTAAGATAGGAGCGAGATCAGGCTCATCAGCAGTTGTAGATTGTCATAAGTAAGTGACAAACACGGGAGAAATTGGAGGTTGTCACTAGTGAGAGAGACCATGAGAGGCAGTTGAGGCAATAGGCTGACATATTGCTAGCCCATGAGATAGGTCATAGGCAGTAGCTAGATGTTGTCACATAGCAAACACATGGATAGGTTGGATAGATGGTCTCGACATAGCTATACGGTCAGGCCATGTAGGAGGTTTCATATTATCGGACCTTGTACCACAGGTAGGTCCCTTCTCATCAATGGAAGCTAGATTTTTCTCAGAGCAGTAGGGTGGCATCGAGTGGCTCAGGAGGTGCCCCATCCATCAGGTTCTCACCATGACAATTGCTAGAGCTGGGGATAGCACCACATTATAGACAATTTTTTTATGTACAACTTGATTGTTTATGTATATACATTCATTGGTTGATTTTTGATAGCCTCTTGTCTACCCATTTTTGATGATATTACACACTGACTCTAATTTGTATCATGACATTTAATTTAATATATATATATGAGATGGCTTTGATGTGGCATTTATGATGTGAAGTCTCTTTGATTTCATGGTTTATATATGTATGGATGCATATGATGTTTTATGGATGTATTTAATTTTATTTATACATATGATGTGATGTTCATGATGCAATGTTATGGATGTATGTGATGTATGGTATATGACATGGTTGCAAATGTGATAGATGGTTTACTTCTCTTTTTTAGTATTTTTTTTCTATATGCTATGTCATGATGATGCAGGATGTTAATGCTATGAGATGGATGCATTTTATGTTCATTATATGGATGTTATGGATGATTGTGTTATGCTATAAGATGCTTAGAATAAAAAATCTATATTATATCCTAAACAACTTAAATGATAATGATAATGCAAATGAAATGGATTAAGATGCATAGAATAACAAATCTATATTATCCTTAAAAACTTAAATGATAATGATAATTTGCAAATGAAATGGATTGTATTTCCCATTATGATGACATGCTATATGAGTATGTAGGATGTATGTATGTTGATGGTTTTTGGATGTAGGATGGATGCTTTGTTATTTTTATTGAGTGTCATGATATTGTGTTAGCGCAGAAAGAAGATAGAAGAATAAGATGGATTAACCATTGATTTTGAGATTGATTCAAAATTCCAACAAGTCTATGATTCTTTGCGACTTTATTAGATATGGTGATGATAGATGATGATTTGATTTTTTTGGGATTAAGATACTAATGGCATAGTATTCCTTATTTTTGATAAAAACACATAGACATGATGCATCAAGGTATGGATAACCAGGAACGAATTGTATCTAGTTCGATGAAATTTGACTCTACAACTAGATAGGAGTATTAGATTGTTCACATCTAACATACAAAAACCTTGTTGGGATGTACTTTAGAATTTTTGAAAATCTCAGAACAAACACAAAGATGCATAACCTAACAATGTAATAGTCAACAAATTTCCCAAAACACCTTCCATACACACCTAACAAAGAAAGTATTTGCCAAGGTTATTTTACAATAGTATCCAAAAAACACATAAAACGAAAGATAATGATCAAGGCCCCATTCCTTTCTCTCTAAATATTTTTGAAAGACATCATTGAGAGGTCATTGGAATGAGCACAATAAGATAAATCACAAGAAAAGATCAAGTGAACAAAAAATTTAATGTTCTTCATACCTCTAGCTGAGACTAAAACTATGGTGATGCATGATGTTAATGTCCATTGTCAGAAGGATGCATCCTAGGACATGTTTATCAGATGATTAAAAAATAACTAGATGGTAGGCTGTTGATACAAATGTTAACCAACTTGTTTACCTAATGATCTAGACTCAATACTTTTAAGTTTATGCCCGCACTTTACGAATTGCCACACTTGTTTCCATTTGCTTTACCAAAAGTTGAATATGAAGAACATTTTATTATGGATGGAAGTTTATTGTGAGTGAAAGTGAAATGGGATGGGTGGTTTTGGATTTTCTGGAATATTTCAATGTTTTTGGTGTTTTCACAGTATTTTGAGGTTGCTTTTTTTCTGGATTTTGGGTTGTTTTACAAATGTTTTGATTTTAAAGTTTTCAATTTTTTTTGTGTTTTTTCAATATTTTGACAAAGAACCAAACCTAAGGGGACTGGCCTAGGGCCTTAGGGGCTGATCAATGATTAGCCTTGCCTATGTTATACACACAAAAACCTCGTAGTTTGATAGACTCCTAAAGGACTAACCCTATGCTAATGTTAAATGTCTTGGGGGCTCATCAGTGATGGCGTTGCCTATGTTTCAACTCAGAGACAATGTAGTTTGACCTCCATGTTTTTTAATTTTTTTGACTTTGACCTATTTTGGGGTTTTGATATGATTTGGATGTTTTTGGATTTTTTGAATTGTATAGGATTTTGAATGTTTTTTTGGATTTTCTAATTTTATGAATGTTTTTGGATTTTTTGATGTTATGAAAGATCTTAAATAATATATGTGAGCCCAATTTGATGCAAGTATAGACATATTCCCCCAACGTGATGCAATAGACTACCTCAATATAGGTAGGACAAACTAGCCTTAGTGTTGGGAATCAAGTTGTCTCAACCTTGGCAATTCCTAAGTTGTTCATTTATTATTACTTTAGTTTTTCCCATGGATAAATATCATTTATTTTATTAAATAATTGTGCTCCATCAAAAGAGGCGTGAGATTTTGAGTTGGCACTTTTGTCACATGTTGGTGCCTTGAAAAATAAGTTATTAGTTGTCAAAAGATGCCCACTTAGTGGTATAACATGGAAAGCTTATTTTTAAGTATGTTATGATGGGTTCTATGACAACTGTAAGGGCTAAAAGTGGCGGATATCATTTTGGACTTGAGAATCATCTATGACACACATAAGAGAATATTTGCATAAGCTATTGATGGTTTATGATGCATATAAGAGAATTTCCTATTTTCTAGATATTCTTATGACAACTTGTAAGAGGGTGTAATGTCATGTAAGAGACCATGTTTAGCATGTAAGGGGTCAAATGGATTTTTACCATGGTATTTTTTAACCTTGTTTTGACCCAAGGTAATGTTTATGGTGGTATTTTGAGCCCCCATGAGTCTATATATTGAGGGGTTGAGTGAGAGACACTATGAGATTTGTTTTACAAGTACGCAGATGTTGCTAGAGTGAAGGCTGAAGAGGATTTAGAGTGGATGTATTGTAAACATATTTGTTGTTAATACAATCTATTCATCTCTTCTTTGGTGTAGTTTTTTATTGAAATGGTTCCTCCACGTTAAACACTTTGTTATGTGTTTTTCTTTATGTTGTTGCATTTCATTGTTATAGCTGATTTAAACTCCATATGGTTAACATTGTTAGATCTGATTTATAGTTGTTTTAAGCTTCTATTATTGTTGTTAAAATATCATTT
This sequence comes from Sequoia sempervirens, assembly GCA_007258455.2. Classification (NCBI taxonomy): domain Eukaryota; kingdom Viridiplantae; phylum Streptophyta; class Pinopsida; order Cupressales; family Cupressaceae; genus Sequoia; species Sequoia sempervirens. The sequence continues at coordinate 369,772,677 of VDFB02193867.1, forward strand.
TCTAACATTTTTTTATCAGAGCCTAGCCAATTTTATGTCTTGGATGGTAGAACGAAGGTTTTTTGTGCTATAGTGGGAGTTTTGGTTGATCTATTTTTTTGTAGTTTTTTGTGTTAAACCATGGCTATGACTTCTTCTCGTTTGGACATAGAAAAAATTAATGGAGTTGGACTTGAGTTGTGGTAGCTGAAAATGGAGGATCTCCTTGAAGAACGAGATCAATGGGTGGTTGTAACAAATGAAAAGAAACCCAAGAAAATGAGTGATGGAGATTGGGGGAAGATAGATAAAAAGGCACGTGGTACTATTAGATTGTGTCTTTCTGATTCTATTCTCCTGATCATCTCAAAGGAAAAGACTGCATATGCTTTTTTGGAACTAGATAGGTGAGATCTATCAAGAAAAAAATCTAGTAAATAAACTCTACTTGAAGCGAAAGTTGTTTTCTCTCAAGATGAGGGAAGGTGAATCTATAGCTAAGCATTTAAATTCTTTTAATTTGGTTTTGAGTCAACTAGCCTCTATTGATGTTAATGTTGAAGAAGAAGATAAGAACTTTGTTCCTTACTTGAGTCTTGGGATAATTTCATACTTTCTTTCACTGCTAATATTGAAGATCCAAAAATGGATGCTCTTGTAGCAACATTTTTTGTCACAAGAAATGAGGAAAAAGGCTATGGATAGTTCAAGTGATGATCTTAATGTCAGGGGAAGGCCTAAGTATAGAGGGTATAAAGGAGATAAGAATGGGCCTAATGATAATTCTAAGTGAATATCTAAGACTCCTAGAAAGAATAACAGTGTGAAATGTTGGAACTGTGGAAAAAGAGGACATGTGAAGAAGGGATGCAAAAATCCAAAGAAACAAGTTGATTCCTCCACAGAGAAATCGTCAAATTCAAGTGATGAATCTTTGGTTTCTTGTCTTCATACTATGACTAATGAACACTAGTTAATTGATCCAAGATGCTCATTTCATATGACTCCTCATAAGGAGTGGTTTTCCACATATAAAAAATATGATGGAGGTGAAATTTACCTCGATGATAATTCTTCATATCCTATTTTCGGAAGGGGTAAGATTCGGTTGTGTTTCAGTGATGGGAGGATTAAAACCCTCCCTGGTGTTTTGCATGTTCCTAGAGTAGCTAGAAATCTAATTTCAGTTTCAAAGTTAAATGATTTGGGAATACACGTAACATTTGATAAGCATGTGTGAACGGTAGCTCTAGATCTGCACAAACATGAACAAACAACACAATGTTAGTCAATTATACAAATCTAAACTAGAATTCCCCATGAGATTCATTTGAAGCATAATGAACAAGAAATCAAGTAAATGCAATATAAATCCTATTCCAATGCTCAAACCTCAATCCCATGGGGGAATTTGTGCTATTTTGATGTGGAAAATAGCCCTTTCCCAATTCCTTGCAAGCTTTGATGATGAACAATGATGCTCCTTGATGAAATTTGCAATAACCTAGCTATGGTGGATGAAAACTATGAAAACTTGGATGAAGTGTTGATGAATTTTCCCAAAACCTGTAGATAATAACCTTGCCTAAAGTTGTGGATCCAAAATTAGTAGAAGAGCTCTTCATTTATAGGAAAGAAGGATGGAGGAATAAAAGATATGAAGAATGTGGGACTAAACATAATCCAATGGCATTGTGCCACTTGTCAACATGCTAGTGGAGAGAGGTCGAACACATTTTGATCAATGTGCAAGTAAATGCAAATAGGTGGAAATTTGAAATTTGAAAGTTGGCTTGTGGAGGAAGAGAGAAAGAGGAGTTAATGCCACTTGGATCAAGAAAAAGGACTTGTAAGAGGCTTTAATGCCATGTTGGAGGACAAGTCCTTTTGGGAGGGAGATTTCAAATTGGAGGAATATTCCAATGAGATGCCTTTTTGAATGAAAATTGAAGAATTTATAAATCAATTAAATTGATTTACTTGTGCAAGTTGCAAAATCTAGAGGATTTAATGGATTAGAGTTAGAGTTAATTAGGATTTAATTAACTTAGATTGAGATTAGTTTGATTTGATATTTGATTTAGATTTTTTGGATTTATTTAAATCAAAGGGGAGGAATAATGAATATTAGATTTAATTAAATAAATTTTGATTTATTTAATTAAAAGGGGTGATGTTAGAGTCAAATAAAGGGATTTATTTAATTAAAAGAAGAGCATTAGGATTAATCAAATAAAATGATTTATTTAATTAATAGTAGATGATGAATTAATCAAATAAAGTGGATTTATTTAATTAACAGAGGAAATAGGATTAATTAAATAAAATGATTTAATCATTTGAATAAAGATTATTTGATTAAATGGTTAGTAAAGAAGTGATTCAGTGAGAACTAATGTTAGTAAATCAGGATCAAGTGTGCGATATCAATTGGTATAATTTGAACGTCTACATTTTTCCCCTCTTTGAAGAAATGTACCTACTATGTTGGTTCAAAGACTAATCTTGCCAAGATCAAAATTTAAAAAAAATGATTTTTTTGAATGCCCCATTGTTGCCCCAATGGAAAGAAGTACGTTGGTACACTTCCCCCTCGAGAGATCGGGCAAAAATTCCAATTTGTAGGGTCGATCTCGTGACAAAGAGGTTCAAGATGGACGTATGGATGGTTATGATGATGATGCAAATGAGATGGTTTTAAGATGATTAGAATAACCAATCTATATTATCCTAAACAACTAAAATGATGATGCAATGCATTTGAGATGGATGATGTGATGATGCCTATATGATTATGCAATGGATGTTTTATGCAAATGTATGGTTTATGAGATGCTTAGACTAACATATCTATATTATGATGGAAATGCAATGTATGTGAAATGATCAGTGTTTCCTATTATGTATGATATGAAATATATGCAACATGTTGATGGTTTGTGGATGCGGGATGGATGTTTTGGTGATGTTTTTGATTAACTGTCATGGTACCATGTTAGCGTGGAGAGAAGAAAGAAGAAATGAGATGATGACAAGAGGATCCAACAAGTCCATGATCTACAAGACTTTATTTGAGATGAGGATGATGATGATGATGATGCTTTACTTATCTGGAATTGGGATTTTTAAAGGGTTTACTTACCTTATTTTTGATAACACACATAGGAACGATGCATCAAGGTATAAAGAACTAGGATGGTGTTACACCTAGTGTGATGCACTTTGACCCGACAATCAGATAGGATTATTCTTGTTCACACCTAGCATACAAACCTTATTTAAAATGCAGTTTAGATATTTCAAACATCTTAGACCAAAACATAGAAAGGGAAGCCTTCGCATTTGGTCAACAAGATACCCAAAACACCCTCCCTATAGACCAAACAAAATAAGCATGACCAAGGTTATATTACAATAACATCCAACAAGCACAACAGATAAAAAGATAATGATTGTTGCCTAATTCCTTTCTCTCTAAATCTTTTTGTTTGGAAATCATCGAGAGGTCATTGGAATGAGCACAATAAGATAAGCCAAAAGACAAAGATCAAGTAAACAAACAAGTTGATTTTCTTCATACCACTAGCAAAGACTAAACTACGGTGATGCCTGATGTTGATGTCCATTTTAGGAAGGATGCATCCTAGCACATGATGTTATCAGATGATTGGGACAAACTGGGTGATGGGCTATTAATACCAAAAGTTGACCAACTTGTTTACCTAATGACCTATACTCGAGACCTTTGACATTTTAGTTTTCACTTTTGAACTGCTAGACTTGTTTCTGATTGTTTCACCAAAGGTTGAGGGTGACAATGATTTATTATAAGTGGATATTTATTGCGGGTGACCATGAAACGAGATGAATAGATTTTTTCAAATATTTGGATTTTTTGATGTTTTTGAAATGTTTTGAGGCTGTTTTTTTGTATTTTTCGAGATGTTTTGCAAATGTTTTTATTTTCAAAATTTATAATATTTTTGTGTTTTCTAAGATTTTGACCAAGAGACTAACCTAAAGACCTATCCTAGGGGCCTCATGGGCCGATCAAAGATTATCCTTGCCTACGTTATACACACAGAGACCACATAGTTCGAATAACCATGTTTTGATGTTTCTTGACTTTTATGAGTTTTTATTTTATTTTTGATATGTTTTGAATGTTTTGGATTTTTGCATGATTTTAACGATTTGGATATGGATATGTGTGACGCTATCAATGATCTATTTTTGGATCTTGTTGAAAACCAAGCTAAGGTTGATTGATCTTATTGATGGATTGATGATGATAACATTGTTGAGGATACACAACAATGCACGGATAGTGTTAAGCAACACAAGGATTAGGATGGATATCCCAAGATGATGAGGGATTGATTGGATTCAATTGATGGATTGATGATGATAAAATTGTTGAGGACACACAACAATCCAAGGATAGTGTTAAGCAACATGAGGATTGGGAAGGATATCTTGAGACGATGATGGATTGATTGGATTTGATTGATTAGGATTTTGAAGCTTTATTTTGGAAAAAAATTGTTCTAAATGATTTGATATGATGTTGAGGCACATGTTAGATGCAACTAATATTAATTGTTTGGATTGATGTTCGATGAAATATTTAAAGCTTGATAAGGAAGATCTTCTCATCAAAATATGCCATGGGCTAGTGATTTGGAATTTTTTCTCACAAGTGCTTTAACCAATTTGATTTTACATTTTCTAATGTTTGGATCACCACATAAGTTGGAAGATATAGATCAATATTTATTCTTGAAGCAAGATGTGCATACCTTCCCCAGTGTCCAGCAATGTATGGAATGCCATGGGTGGATGCTTGGATAGGTGTATGGATGGATGGATATGGTAAGCACACAAAGAATTCCAAGGATTATGTTGTGATAAGATAATAGGTTCAGAGAGAGGATGGTCATTTGGATAGCACTTCATGGCTTATCTAGTAGGATAGGATCAATGAAAATGACTCATGTCAAGATGTTTACCATAAGAAAGTTGTCAAGATCAAGATAACTTAGACTATGGATGAAAATGGATTGGATAAATGGTTCATGGATGAATAGATTTATTATGGATAAGATGGATGAAATGTTGGATTTATTATGGATGGGATGAGATGCTTCCACCTGAACTAGCGCATGTAGATGCTTGATTCTACAACTGATGCCTGTTTTCTAGGTTTTCATCATGGTACATGTCCAAAGTGCCACCATACTATTTTCACTGGAGGATAATTTTTTTCCTTACTCTTTTCATGATTTTTTGATTTTTTGATATTTTTGATTTTTGATATTTTTTGATTTTTTGTATTTCTCTGTGAAAGATTTTTAAGCTCATGCTGAATCACCTGGTGGTGTTGATGTAGATGCTTCTATCATAATGTGTCATCGATATCCTTCTTGAAGAAGTTTCTTTGCGAAGATATATGCACTTAAATATAACTTTTGAGATTCCTGATCTACTTTGTTGATACCGAAGTTAACTATGTCTTTGTGCTCACATTGTGATAGGATGCCCTCTGAATCCTTATGATGAAGGGTGGATACCAATATATGGTCAATATGAGAACTAGATATTATGCATGGAGGAGTGGATGGTGTTGTGTGTTTAGGAATACGAGATGGATTGGTTAACAGTTTGGAACCTTTGACTCTCCAAACTTGGGAAAATAAGCAATGATGGGTGGATACAAAATTCTGCCTGGAATTAGGACCAACTGCTCAATATACTTTGTACATTTCTTGAGAAGCCTGCTTTTTCCTTTTTGGACATCTTTGATGGATACTTTTCTCTTTTTTATTTTTCCCCATAGTTTCTTTGACTGATGGATTTTGATAGGGATAATTAATCTTTTTTTGTATTTTTTGGTATCCATGTGTATTTGATTTGTCTATTATGATTCTCAACTTCTTTTTCTTTGATAACATTCTTTGTGCATTGATTCAAATCTTTCTTTTGATGTTGGTCCCAATTTTTGGATGGGGTGATGGATGGATGAAGATTCATGATGTGGTTGGTTGTAGTATTGGCATCAGTTTCATCATAAGGATTCTTTGTGCTCCCTATGTTGACATTTTCTTGGGACATAGTTTCCCCCAATATGGTGGTAGTAGCGCCTTTGTTCCTTGATTCTACCTATTTTGAGATGCCTTGTTTAGTAAGCATTCTCTGATAAATGACCAAGTTGTAGATGACATTATTTCAATTTGCTACTTTGCTAACTCTAAAATATCTTGTTTTGTCTGACATGTCTCCTTGAGTGGATAATGCCGGATATCTTCATACATGATTTCCTCAGTCTAAATTTGGGATATATCTAATCCTGATGTTGACAACTCAGTTTGACTGTAGGAATCACTAACCTGCTCTTTTGTGTAATAATTTTAGGAGTAAAGGAATCTTGTTTTGAATGAAGATCATCTACATGTCCATCCAAAGAAAGCATCTCATGGGTAGTTGAAGGAGTATTTTCTATATGGATGTGATCATCATTTTTGACATCTTGTATAGATTGGAGAGTTTCCATTAGATCATTATAGTATTCTAGATATATGAATTCTTGATCTTGATTAATTTTGGAATTGTTTTCTACATGCTTTGGATCAAGTTCTTGACCTAGGTCAATTTCAAAGGATGGATTGCTTATAAAGGTTTCTTGGATATCTTCATTAGGAATGTGAAGTGGTTCAATATCCTCTTGATCTTTGAGTAGACTTGATCAAATGTTGAGTTGAGGATTCCTTCAATATCTGCAAGCATGAGGTTGAAGGATGCCAATATGTCTTGGAAAGGACCATTGCTAGACTTTGGTGAAAGATGTTGATCATGCTTTGGAATAAATTATTGAGATATGTCCTCTAACCCATTAGGTGATGTAGAGACATTTTCAACATGATCATTGGTCGATGGATCATGGATTATGTCAATAGGATCAAATAATTCTAACACTCCTTGAAATAGATCATTGTTTGAGGGGTTCTGATCATGACTAAAAGTGACTCTTGATGTATATTGAGTTGATCATCAGATGAGGTAGAAACATCTTCAAGATGCTCAATGATGGATAGATCTTGATCATTATTTTCAACAATTGTGGTGGGAAGATTTCCAATTTTTTCAACCATAGGGTCAAATGATGTTAACATTTCTTGAATTGGATCATTGTTGGGTATTGTTGGTGGATTTTGATCATAATTGAAAAGTGACTCTTGATATATGTTGATTTGATCGTTGGACGAGGTAGAAGCATCTTCAAGGTTCTCATTGATGGACAAATGTGATTGATCTTGGAGATGTGATGATTGATCTTTGATATGGGGTGATTGGGTTTGTTTTTGATGTTGTTGATCTTGATATCCAACCTCTTCACATTGGGGATATTATTCTTGATGTGGTTGTGGACACAACTCAATGCTTTGGTGACATGGTTTGACCAATGGAAGAGTGTATTGATTTTGGGGTGGGGATGTCTCTTGGTGATATGGATCAATTGATTTTCTCAGTATAGAAATATGATCTCGCAAAATTTGATCTTGATTTTGATCTTGGCACCCTTGATATAGTTGATTTGGTTTTTGTTCAAGCATATTTGGAATGTATACTTGTGGTGTTTGTATGGGATCATGGACAAATTGATTTTCGACAATGTTCTGATTTGGGATGATGTTTAGATTTTCCATTATAGGTTGAAATTGATCATTGGTGTGGTTGGGCATCACATTGCCTTGATTTAGGTAACTTTGATTTTACATGGTGTTACCTTGACTTGGATCAATACATGGAGTCATTAACATACCGTTTGGAATTTGAACAACATTTGTAAGATTCACAAACATATCTATTCCAAAGTTTACCAAGTGTGGATTTGAAATGTTCATGTTTAGTAAACTTGTACTTGGTATATTCACATTTGGCATGTATGGATTTGGTGGGATAATTTTTTTTTGTTGAAGACTCATGCATTGATTGTTTGGTTGATAGATTTGTAGGTTTGAAATTTGATTTAAATCTACCATAGGAAAAGGTGTTCCAAAATTTAGATTGGGCATACTCACATTTGTTGTACCATTGAGGTTTTTAGGAGATAATGATGCCATGTATGGATTGTATAAATGTGAGTTTTGATAACCAATTGGAATTGTAAGTCTTTGATAGTTTGGTTGATTTAGGTTACTCATGATGTATGAATCAAGTTTATATTCCATGTTCTTCTTGTGTTTTGACCTTGTTGACCTCTATGGAATTTAGGACCAATGATGAGATGAAGGATGAAAGGGGTGAATAATATGGGTGTTGAACTTTTAAGACCCTTGGAGGAATACTAGACTTTAGGATTCTTTGGATTTTTTTATTTGGATTGGATTTGATTTGATTTGGATAATGGACTTATAAACCCCAAGATGTTGGATGTTATCTTGGAATAAACTTGTCCACAAGGAGGATAATTTAACTAAATGGGTGAGGAAGGTTTCATCCCTACACACTTAGCCAAACAAAGTGATTTTGATGTTGATTTGAAGGATTTTACCAAAAGTCTAGTATCAATGATTTTTCCAATGGTTCAAACTTTGTTTGTGAGATGGGGTTTTGATTAATGTTTGAGATGGATGAAATGATTGTTTTGATCCTAAATGAACCTAAGAGGGACCTTGTTTATAAGAACAAGATAGTAAAGAACATGATTTTCCCTAAGAGTAGCTCAAACCAAAAGACCAATGTTTTCTCAAAAGACCATAAGACAAAAGATAAACAAGTACATGTGTGAGGTTCAATTGATTTCATCTTGATTAATGAATTTATTTTACCACATCCAATGTCTTGCTTAAGTTTCAAATTGAATCTCTATGTATCAATTTCTTTTCATCCCACAAGGTCCATTATGTGGAAAAAAATAGAATCAAGGAAATAGTTCCCTAATGTTGACTTTAGTGAGAGCAAATTGAGATATAAATCCAAATACTTAGAAGCCTCTAAGGATAGAATCCCTAGGGAAAGCAATAGCACTTGGATTTTTTCAAAAGTATTTTCATCCTCTAAAGGGTTTGAAATTTGATGATCATGACCTTGAATGTTTGTTTTCCAATGTTTAAGATCCAAGAAAAGTGTTTTGATTCCAAAATGATGCACAACCCTAGGATAGAAAGAGACAATACTTGTTGAATCCCCACTTGGATAAACCAACTGCACATATTCAGAGCGGATGACTAGAAGCTTGACCACACTGGCTCCCCTCCACGACACACACTTCTCAGGTCAGCCAAGCTTTGGTTCTCATGAATCTCCCATGACGAAGTTTTTCATCTCTACAAAGAACCACAAAAATGTGGGGCAGCTTCAGAGGTCCGACCTCTTGCACCAACAAATAGAAAGGGATTTTGGCTTCTACACAAATTGGTTCTCAGTCAGGGTGTTGGGGACATGGCACCTTGCGAGCATCCAACAAACCACTAAAGGCTTTAATCAATCCTACTGGGGGCACTTATACTTTTTAAGGTAGCACCCTGTTCTGAAAGACACTGTACAGCTAAGACCTACATACCATGAGGACTTGACAGTTTATTCTTATCCATTTGTATACTGACCCCAGTGAAAAACAAGTTGGAGTCACCTTCGAATTGGTCTTAGGCAGACCCCTCTAAAGGTAAAAAAAAGAGAGAAAGTACATCCATAGTTCGATCAATATTTGTTTATGTGAACAAAGAGAGAACACATGCAATGTACCCACTCACACTAGCAAGATTTGTTCAATTTTAAGATCCCAAATTGAAGTGTGGAGGAAATATTTTATACAACTTAATATCACTAAAAGAATTTTTATTACAACTCAAGATCTTTGTGAAGAGATAGAGAAGTGCATGTATGGCTTTTGAATGATATTACTTTGTAAAAAAGATTACAAAACACAAATAACACATGTTCATTTTAGACCTCAAAGTAGTAATGGATTCTTTTTATAGCACCAAGATGAAGTGTGAAGTTTTCTTACATTCAATTTTTTAAATCCAAAACCAACTCTAGTGAGTTCCTAAAGTTCTTTTTAACCCTTTGATTGTTCTTTTTAAAAACCCAAATGAAATGTATTTGAGTCCTAAAACTGAAGATAACAATGTCCTAAATATGGGATTATAAATGCTGCCAGAGTGTTTAAAAACACTTGTTACAATCATGAGCTAGTGTCATAGGAAGCTCTTGTTGTTTTCTTCTTTTCCTAGACAATGGATATCAAATGCCTTTTCTTTCACTTCAATGTTACATGATCCTCTTAAAACCTGGAATCCATGCTTGAAGTGTTAGATGAGATCAATAAACAAAAATATATGAGGGTTAGATGAATGATTAAGCATAAAAACCCTAAAATTTAGACCATGTTACAAGGTTTTTTAACTTTAGGTGTAAAATTGAAAATTTTAACTCTACAAAAATTTAGAAATACTTACACCATTGCATAGATTATGAAATTCTACCCCATTTCAAAAAAAAAAGCTTCAAAAAAGACCTCCATATGACCAAGATATGGTCATTTTAAGATTGACTATAAAAGCGCTAAAACAGAGACCAAATGCGCTAAAATAGAGACTAGATGTGCTAAAACTTAGACCAAATGCACTAAAAATCAGACCAGATGTGCTAAAATAGGAGGTAAATACATTGGAAGATGTCGCGTATGCACTGTAACAATGCCTGGATGCGACAAAAGCCACCACCTATGTGCTAAAAGAAGCCACGGGTGCACTACATCGAGAATCACGACCAAACCTATTCACGAAAACTTTCCAAAAAATGTTAAAAATGGGGCTAAGCCCTCCTTCTAGTGCCAAAATGTGAATGGTAGCTCTAGTCCCACACAAACATGAAAAAACAACACAATGTTAGTCAATTACACAAATCTAATCTAGCATTCCCCATGAGATTCATTTGAAGCATAATGAACAAGAAATCAAGTAAAGGCAATCTAAATCCTATTCCAATGCTCAAACCATCAATCCCATGGGGGAACTAGTGCTATTTTGATGTGGAAAATAGTCCTTTCCCAATTCCTTGCAAGCTTTGATGATGAACAATGATGCTCCTTGATGAAATTTGCAATAACCTAGCTATGGTGGATGAAAACTATGAAAACTTGGATGAAGTGTTGATGAATTTTATCAAAACCTATAGATAATAACCTTGCCTAAAGTTGTGGATCCAAAATTAGTAGAAGAGATCTCCATTTATGGGAAAGAAGGATGGAGTAATGAAAGTTATGAAGAATGTGGGACTAAACATAAGCCAATGGCATTGTGCCACTTGTCAACATGCTAGTGGAGAGAGGTGGAGCACATTTTGATCAATGTGCAAATAAATGCAATTAGGTGGAAATTTGAAATTTGGCTTGTGGAGGGAGAGAGAAGGAGGAGTTAATGCAAGGAGTTGATGTGGAAAATAGCCCTTTCCCAATTCCTTGCAAGCTTTGATGAACTTTGATGAAGATTGATGATCCTTGATGAAATTTGACCATAACCTAGCTAAGATGGATGAAAGCTATGAAAACCTTGATGAACAATGGATGAACTTGCATAAAATCTATAGATAATGACTTTGGCTCAAGTTGTGTCTCCAAATACAATAGAGAAGATCTCTATTTATAGGAAAGAATGATGGAGGAATGAAAGAGATGAAGAATGTGGGACAAAACAGAAGCCAATGGAATTGTGCCACTTGTCAACATGCTAGTGGAGAGAGGTCAAACACATTTTGATCAATGTGAAAATAAATGCAATTAGGTGGAAATTTGAAATTTGAAAGTTGGCTTGTGGAGGAAGAGAGAAAGAGGAGTTAATGCCACTTGGCTCAAGAAAAATGACTTGTAAGAGGCTTTAATGCCATGTTGGAGGACAAGTCCTTTTAGGAGGGATATTTCAAATTGGAGGAATATTCCAATGAGATGCCTTTTTGAATGAAAATAGAGAATTTATAAATAAATTAAATTGGTTTACTTGTGCAAGTTGCAAAATCTAGAGGATTTGATGGATTAGAGTTAGAGTTAATTAGGATTTAATTAACTTAGATTGAGTTTAGTTTTATTTGACATTTGACTTAGATTTTTTGGATTTATTTAAATCAAAGGGGAGGAATAATGAATATTAAATTTAATTAATTAAATTTTGATTTAATTAATTAAAAGGGGTGATGTTAGATTCAATCAAATAAAGGTTAATTTATTTAATTAAAGGAAGATTATGATTTAATCAAGATTTATTTAATTAAAAGAAGAACATTGGGATTAATCAAATAAAATGATTTATTTAATTAATAGAAGATGATGACTTAACAAATAAAGTGGATTTATTTAATTAACAGAGGAAATAGGATTAATTAAATAAAATGATTTATTTAATTAAAGAAAGATAATGATTTAATCAAATAAAGATTATTTGATTAAATGGTTAGTAAAGAAGTTATTCAGGGAGAATTGATGTTAGTAAATCAGGATCAAGAGTGTGATATCAATCAATATAATTTGAACGTCTACAACATGGTTACAGATGGGACAAGGAAGGGGACTCTATTTAGGCTTGAAGCCATTACTATTGTTAACTCTACCAATGTAACTAAAAAATCTGAAAATACGTGTATGTTGTGGCACCGTAGATTGGGCCATGTTAGTGAGAATTGTTTAAAAGCCCTTTCGAATAAAAAATTGTTAGAGGTTTTTTCCTATTCTGATGAGAGTTTTGATTTTTGTGAACATTGTGTGTTTGGTAAACAAAAAATAAAATATTTTCCTTTAGGAAAATACTAAATCTAAGAATAAATTGGAACTTATTCATTCAGATGTATTTGGTTCTATGGATGTGGAATCAATTGGAAAATCTAGATATTTTGTCTCCTTCAATGATTATGTTACAAGATATACCTAGTTATATTTTATGAGGCATAAATTTGAAGCTTTCACTAAGTTTAAATAATTTAAAGCCTTAGTTGAAAAGCAAACAGATTGTAATATTAAATTTTTGAGGTCTAATAATGGAGGGGAACAATGTTCTAAGGAATTTGATGAATTTTTTTAAGTATGAAGGAATTTTTAGACCAAAAACTACTCCTTACACTCCTCAACAGAATGGAGTGGCAAAAAAGATGAATTGATCAATCATGGAAAGATCCAGAATTATGCTAAGTAATTCATGGCTTGATAGATGCTTTTGGGTAGAAGCTATAAGTACTGTTTGTTACTTGTTGAATAGATCTCCTTGTAAGGCTCTTGAAATAACACCTTATGAAATGTGGACAGGTAAAAAACCTTCTATTTCAAATTTAAGGTTATTTGGCTATGAGGAAAGTATGTTCATGTGCCTAAAGAAAAATGAACTATGTTGGATCCAAAAGCTGAAAAGTGCATTTTCATTGGAAATGTTGATAATGTAAAAGGTTATAAGTTATGGAATCCTCTAACCAAGAAAATATCTTTTTTAGAGGTGTGATTTTCAAGGATAAAGTGTTATTTCTGATCTTGAACAACCAAAAGAAAAAGATAAGGAAAAGAGAGTACATTTTGAAATTAAGCGAGAAGATGCAACTTGGGAAGAATAGAGAGTTGGACTTGAGGATGAGAAGGAAGAAGATGAGGTTTTAGATGAAGTTACTGATCAAACTAAAGGTCAAGAACAACAAGAGCCTCATACTCTTATTCTCAGAAGATCCACAAGATAATGGAATCCAGTCGACAGGTATAGTCCACCTAATTTCCATTGTATTTTTGCTTTGTTGTGTACTGATGATGAACCAAGATCTTTCAAGGAGGCTCTCTCTTTAGAGGAAAATGAGTCTTGGTTGCAATCCATGCAAGACGAGATGATGGCGTTAGATAATTGTAACACTTGGGATCTTGTTAGTTTGTCCAAAGGAAGAAACCCCATTGGATGTAAATTGGTATTTAAAAAGAAATTTGGAGCAGATTGTCAATTAGAGTGGCATAAAGCCAAATTAGTGGCTAAGGGCTAATCCTAGAGAGAGAGAGTTGATTTTGGTGAAATTTTCTCTCCCGTCGCTAAATTTACTTATATTAGATTCTTATTATTTATTGTTGCTACTTGTTATTTTGAGATAGAGAAAATGAATGTTAAAATGGATTTCTTGCATGGGGATTTTGAGGAGGAGATTCATATGGGACAACCTGATAGTTTTTCTTTGAAGGGAAAATAAAATTTGGTTTGCAGGTTAAAGAGATCTTTCTATGGTTTGAAACAATCACCTAGGATGTGGTATTAGAAGTTTGATGCTTTTGCATTAAATTTTGGTTTTCTTAGGAGTGAAGAGGATCATTGTTTGTACATTAAGGTTATTGATGATTAGATCCCAATTATTATCTTGTATGTTGATGATATGTTGTTTATTGGTAACAACAAGGTGATGATTGGTGAGATCAAGAAACAACTTTCTGGTACATTTGATATGAAGGACTAGGGGGCTACAAAATAGATTCTTGGGATGGAAATCAATAGGGATCAGAGTCATAGAAATATTTGGTTAAGTCAGAGTAAGTATGTTGATCTACCATTTTATAGAGGTTTAATATGTATAACTGTAAGATAGTTTGTATTCCATTTTCAGTTGGTACTAAGTTGAGCTTAGATATGTGTCCTAATACTGATGATGATTTTGAGGATATGTATAAGGTTCCTTATTATAGTTTTGTTGGTAGTTTGATGTATGCAATGGTATGAACTAGACCAGATATAGCCCAAGAAGTGGGAGTTCTAAGTAGGTTTATGTCTAACTCGGGTAAAGAGCATTGGAATTTTGTTAAGAGGGTATTTAGACATTTGCGAGGTACTTTTGATTATTGTTTGCTTTATCATGGTTCTAATAATGTGGTCAAGTCATTGGACATATAGGGATTTGTTGATGTAGATTGGGCAGGTGATTTGGATAGTTGAAGGTCCACCAGTGGGTATGTGTTTACTCTGTTTGGAGGAGCAGTGAGTTGGATGAGTAAAAGGTAGCCTATGGTTTCTTTATCCACTACTGAGGTAGAGTATATGGCTGCTACCCATGTTTCTAAGGCAATATGGTTTCAAAGGTTGTGTACAAGTATTGGTTTCGATTGCATGATAGTTCAGATTGGTTGTGATAGCCAAAGTGCAATTCATTTAGCTAAGAATCCTATGCATCATGCTCAAACAAATCATGTGGATGTACAATACCATTTTGTTCAAGAAATGGTTGCTAATGGAAAAATTGAGTTGAAGAAAATTGACATTGAGGTTAATGTTGTAGATTATCTTACCGAACCTATGAGGATAAATAAGTTCATTTGGTGTAGAGAGGCCATGGGCCTTGTTTCTTTTACTTAGTTGATTCCATGATGGTGTGATTCCCTTAGCTCTTGCAAGGTATTCAACAAGTGGGAGGATGTTGGGAATAAAGGTGCCTGAACCTTGGCAATTCCTAAGTTGTTTATTTATTATTACTTTAGTTTTTCCCATGGATTAATATCATTTATGTTATTAAATAATTGTGCTCCATAAAAAGGGGTGTGAGATTTTGAGTTGGCACTTTTGCCACATGTTGGCGCCTTGAAAAATAAGTTATTAGTTGTCAAAAGATGCCCACTTAGTAGTATAAAATGGAAAGCCTATTTTTAAGGATTTTATGACGGATTCTGACAACTATAAGGGCTAAAAGTGGGGGATATCATTTTGGACATGTGAGAATCATCAATGACATGCGTAAGAGAATCTTTGCATAAGCTATTGATGCTTTATGATGCATATAAGAGCATCTCCTATTTTCTAGGGATTCTTATGACAACTTGTATGAGGGTGTAATGTCATGTAAGAGACCATGTTTAGAATGTAAGGGGTCGAATGGATTTTTACCATGGTATTTTTTAACCTTGTTTTAACCCATGGTAATGTTTTATGGTGGTATTTTGAGCCCCCATGAGTCTATATATTAAGGGGTTGAGTTGGAGACACTATGAGATGTTTTATAGGTACACAGATGTTGTCAGATTAAAGGTTGAAGAAGAGTCAGAGTGGATGTATTATAAACATATTTGTTGTTAATACAAGCTATTCATCTCTTCTGTGGTGGACTTTTTTCTCAAAAGGGTTTCTCCACATTAAACACTTTTTTATGTGTTTTTCTTTCAGTTGTTGCATTTCATTGTTATAGCTTATTTAAACTCCATATGGTTAACACTGTTAGATCTTATTTACAATTTTTTTAAGCTTCTATTATTTTTGTTCGCCTATCATTTTCCAACACTTAGGAATGTGTTGAGTAGTACTAAGGGGAACATGATACTTACCCAATATCCAGCTATGATACGGACATAGATGGGTGATGTAAAGAATATGATAAAATAGGATGAAGGATGAATGTGATGGAAAGTGAAGATGATAAGTCAACAAAGCCAATGATGGATGGATAGTTCTCATTGACACAAGGTGCCTATTTTCTAGGTTTTCACCAAGGTACTTTCCCAAAGCGCCATCGAAGTGGTTTTCACTATAGGACGATTATTTTATCTTTATTATTTTTCAATCATTTTCTGATTTATTTTTGTATTTTTGGATTTATACCTTTGAAGCCTAGGAATAATTTTTTTTGAGATGTGAGTTCTTGATGGGCTCTTGTAAGGGTTCACCTTTATGTGTTGATAATCGATATGCTACTGACCTGTAACTTGCTGCGACTATGAAGGGTCCCAACCAATTGTGTTCAAACTTCCCCTTGTTTTCTAGATTAGGTGCATTCCTTTGATTCTCCTTTAGAACAAGCTCTTGGACTTGGAAGGACTAACTTTTTATTTTCTTATTGTAGCTCCTCTTGAGTTGGTTCTGATAAACTTGAAAATGATTCAAAGCATCCAGATGATGTTCATCCAGTAGCTCTAGGTCATTCAATTGTGACACCCTATATTCTTCATCAATAATAAGATTTTGCAAGGATATTCTTAGTGATGGGAGCTCAACCTCAATGGGTAGGAAAGCTTCAAATCCATATACTAGGGAAAAGGGGGTAGCACCTGTAGGCATGCAAATAATGGTTCTATAGGCCCAGGAGGTAGGGTTTAGTTGTAAATTCTAGTCACGGCCAACCTCATTGACTATCTTCTTAAGAATTTTCAAGATGGTTTTATTTGAAGCCTCTACTTGTTTGTTGCCTTGGGTGTAATAGGGAGTAGAGAACTGGTGTTGGATATTGAATCATTGGCACAAGTCATGGACATCTTGACTTTTGAAAGGTGTTCCATTATCTAAGATAAGGGCTTGTGGAACATCTTAGTGACAAATAAGGTAGTTAAGGATGAACTTGGAGATTTTATTTCCTATAATATAGGTCATAGGAATTGCCTCAACCTACTTTGTAAAAACTCAACAGTGGTAATGATAAACTTGTGACCATTGGATGAGGTAGGTGTGATCTTTCCTATTAGGTTGAGTCCCCATCATGAGAAAGGCCAAGGTGTAATGGTTGGTTGAAGTTCTTGAGTCGACACATGGATGAGGTCCCCATGTTGTTGACACTGCATACATTTCTTGACATACTAGTGAGCTTCTCATTCCATGGTAGGCCAATAGTACCCCATCCTCAATAGTTTCTTTGCCAAGGTCATACAACTCAAATGTGATCCAAAAATTTCTTCATGCACTTTCGTTAACATAGTCAAAGCTTCCTTAGGGTTAAGGCATCACAATAATGTCCCCTCGAGACTTCTATGATAAAAGGTATCACCTAGGATTAAAAACAAGATGAATTTTTTATAAAGGTTTTCTTAAAGTTTGAGGTGATGTCAGTTGGGAGGATTCCTCTATTTAGGTAGGTGAATATATCATGATACTAAGGATCATTGAGACCAATGATTTCTCATATGACCTCAAATTTTGGTACCTTGAAAGTTGGGACAAGGAGCTGCTCAATGACCTAATAGTTTCCATAGCATTAGTTGCTTGGTTATTCATTCAGGGTATTTTATCAAATGTGACATCGATGAAGAAATCCTTGAAATCCTCTACCATCTTCTTGTAAGGAGTGAGCTTAGTGTCCTTGGTTTGATAATCATCATTGAATTGATTTATGATTAGTTATGAATCCCATAGACCTTTAGTGCTAAGATTTTCCATTGTACCGCTATTTTGTGCCCAAAGATGAGAGCTTCATATTCAACAATGTTATTGTCCCATGGGAAAGATAACTGATATGATTTTGGAATGCAGTCCCCTATATGGGGTGATATAAAGAACACCTACCCTTGATCCATGTTGTGTGTGGGAATTGTCAAAGTACATATTCCAATGATCTAATGTGTTTAGGAGAAATACTGACTCATCAAGGAATTCAGACACCAACGGATTCTCTACATAAATGAGTGCCTCTACCAGTTAATCTACAATGACTTTCCCTTTGATGTCTTTTTGAAATACATATTCTATATCAAATTCTGTCAGGATCAATACCAACTTAGTCATTCACCCTGTGAGAGTTGCCTTGGATAACATATATTTTAGTGGATCTATTTTAGCGATGAGCTTTACTTGATGGGCAATCATTTAGTGTCTAAATTTTTGTGAAGCAAACACTACTGTGAGACAAGCCATTTCAAGAGTCTCCCAAGCCTCCTTGGTGTTTTACATGATTTAAGATGAAATTAAAAATCAAAAGACATCAAAAAGAAAATCTAACCAAGAGCTTTCTCTCATACTTGATCTCCCACAACACCTTTACATTAGCATTAGTACATTTAGGAATAGTCTCTTTTACACATCTAGTATAGATTTTTCCCATTAGATAGTTCCATATCAATATTTTTCTTGAGACATAATTGCATAGAGTTAGGAGATCAATTAGGGTTTTCCTAGTGTAAAAACACATATCAAAATAATTGAAAGAATTCGACCACAAGATTATCTCCCAAATAACTTCAATGATCCCCCAACAAATTATAATCTTGGAATTTATAATTAGTGTGATTCCATCTGCCACTTGCCAAATTAATGAAATGAGACTAATTTACATTATAGATGTCAAATTAGGCCATAAAGTTCAAAGTATTTTTTTTTGATAAAATGAAATAAATAAAACTACACCAATGAAAATTATATCAAAATTCATGCACTTTAAAAAAATTGCACCAAAAAATGTTACTATATGAGCTTGAACAAAACTCTAGAAGTTCCATAATGAAAATTACTTTGCAATATCTATGAGAATTTATATTAAAAAAAATGAAACATAAAAATATTTGCACCATTATGAAGCTCTCAAAATTCTATCCTAGGTAAAAACACGCTTAAGAAAGGAGCCAATATGACTCATAATGGATCCTCTGAAAATCAAGTGCAAAAATCAAATTGCAATTAGAGATGGGGTAGGTTGGGAGGAAAGAACAAATAATATGATGATAATGTATCATTGATGTTTGTATTCACCTAGACATAATATGCCAAACTAGCGAAAAAATACTATTAGAATCCACAAGACCACTTACTATATACATAGGTTTTGCTAAAAAATTGTTTGAAATTTCCTTTCGTGTCCCCTAAAACTACTTGTCATATTAATGAGTGGTGATTTGAGGTTTTTGGGTGGTTTAGGAATACCGCTAAGGGGTTTGGAGGTTGTTGGAGGGAAGTTTAGAGCTATCACCAATGGCATGTGATGGCCATTGATCAACAAGGTCTCATGCCTATTAAGGCACCTTGTACCCTACACTAGTAGGTATATGGACCGACTAGTATTCATTGGTAACATAGAATATTAAAAGAGAAACCTTAAAAATAATAAAAATCCCTTTCATATCTATGCAAAGGTGCATAATATTTTGTTAGAGATGCACACAACATAATGCTTGCACAATATGGGAGATTCTACAAAATATTCCATGGACCAACAATATGCTTAAGGAGGGAAAATTTTCCTCTATGACCTAGAGAAAAGTGTGATTTTGATGAAATGATAGTCACTCTATAGGTTCTTAATGGAAGGGTCAAATTTGACCTCAAATAGTTTGAAGGATCAAATATCTAGCGAATTTGGAATGCACTTTTCAACTTCAAATCCTTGTAATTATAGCTTCCTCTGTCTAATTTAGGTGTAGAAAAAGGTAAAAATAAATTTCTTGGATTATCTATACTCAATGGTGTGCTCAATTTACTCCATCAAACACCAAAAATATACCTACAATACAAAACCACAAATATGAAACCTCCCTAAAGTTGAACCTAGTATTTGTATAATTTTTTTATTCTCAAGGTCATCATTCAATGCAAGAGAAGAGATCATACTCAAATTTTCAAGAGCAACCTAGGTCTCTCAAAAGACTAACATGAAGCAATACTACATGATTTAATACTATGTAAGAGTTTGTATATAATACTTTAATACAATGTAACATTTGACTATGGAGAAAGTCACCTAAAATGAAGAAACTTTAATGAAAGCACAAAATAGACCCAAAATGAGAATAATTATATTCTATCAAAGGATACAATCACACACACACACACATTAGGATTTATAGAGAAACCCTTGTATATATAGACAATAGTGATACATAAGACAACACTATATTATGACACATAATCTTATGAATTGAGACATACAAACTAAATGCCTTAAGAGTTCCCTCAATAAAATTAAGTAACAAGTATGAAAATGACTTTAAAATAAAACATGATAGGTAAAATACCTTGTTCATACCAACAATGCCCCCACTCAATCTTCTTATGTTCTTTAACAAACTACACATGATTGAGAATGTTATATAAATGTGTATTGCATAAAAATTTAGGCCAATGTTTGGAACAACATGACATCTTCAAATATAAACAAGTAGGTCATATCCAAATACTATTTATTGATTATTGTCCATGGAAAGTTAAGATCACTTTGGTGTAACTACATTTGTACAGGTAAAATTATCATTATAATTATGAGATACAAATATTGATGGTATAATATTCTAAACCTTGATCAAAGGGATGAATTTATTATGATGTTTTATTATGTTTTGTAAGAGTCATACTTAATATCTTGCACCTAGTTCTCTCTTCCATGTTATGTGATATAATTTGGTGACACTATTCATGAAGGATAGGATTCCACCTTTTGGGGTGACGTGCAAGGGATCTTGTAAAACTATGTGGTTGGTAGAAAAGCTATCTCATTATTATATCCTTTTTTCCTTTCAATTTTATAATACACACATATACTTGGTATGTAGGTATATGTTTGTATTAAGTTGATAATGATTTATTTAATTTCATATGTTGTATGATATCAATCATGTAGTTTTTATTTGTACCTCGTTGTATGCCCATGTCTCAATGTATTGTCTAGAACTATTTTATTGTTTGAGGAAGAGGTATATACTCATGATCTTGACTTAAATCACTTGTAATAAAAATAGATTGTGTTAATTGTAAATCAAGAAAGAAATTATGTGCATGCATCTTGTAGAAAGGAATAGTTTTGATTAAGATAAATTGAGAAGGGCCCGAACCTGATACAAAATAGTTGTTGAGGAAAAAAGGACAAGTCTCACAAGAGGTGAGAATTAAAAGAACTAAAGAAAGACCAACTATGCTTTTGATCAAAGCATAAAATTGGAGAGAAACAAGAAACAAGGTTCTTGACCCTAAACAAAATACTTATCCAAAAAGTCTCGAGAATGAGAAATGGAACAGGTAGAGGAGAGAACTTTATGCCTTCTATGAATGATAGTCCAACCAATACTATCATTCAGGCTCCCACTGCAAGGGAGGAAAGAGACACCCCCATGGGAAGACCATCAACACCTAAGGGGGGAATAAGAGGATTACAATGTGAAAGGAAAGTGACATCCACAAAAGAATCTAGGGGCGAAGCAAGAACCAACGTAAGAGAAGGATATGCACTTGAAGGAGGAGGAACACTAGTAGGTTCCATGGGACAACCCAAGTTCATGTTAGGAGCAGGATTCTCTTTAGAAGCCTTAGAAGAGGAACCATTAGAAGAGTCAGAAGCTAGAACAGTTAGGAGATCATCATTAGCTTTCTTCAACCAAGTAGCGACACCTTTATGATGTTGAAGCCAGGTGACCAAAATTGAAAAAATGACGGTACCTGAATGAAAGCCCCACATAATTAAGAAGTTGGGACCATGGCTAATCCCCAACCAATAGAACCACATCCTTGTGAAGTGGCAAAGAGATGTCAATATCCACCAAAATATGAGCAAGGGTTGAATGCCCCATAAAAGAAGTGGAATCATCAACCTTAAAAAAAAAATCAATAGAGTTAAACCAATGACCTCATAAAAAGTCTCTTCCCAAAATTGGAGGAGAAGATTCAAGAATCTAACCCACACCAAATGCATATTGAGTGGTTAGGTGAGGGGGTTGAAGGAAGATGTCTAGGGTTTGAGTGAGAGAGAGTGCTCTCCCCAAGCCAATAGTTGGAACAACGGTTCTCAACAGAAGCAAAGGTAGCAATGAATAAATATTTAGCACAAGGGAATAGCTCAATATTACCATCCACTAAAGTCCTCCAAGAATCCAAAACCCACTTACAAGTGTAGGTCGAGAAGAGAGGGCTAGAGGTTGGAAAAATGACACACCAAATCTTGCCTCTAGTAGAGCCCTCATTCTCAACAACATCCTCCCCAAAAGCCACCATTGGAGAAGGTTTGACACGAGAGGGCACACCTAAGGAGGGTGAACAAGAACAAATATGGTCGCTTGTTAGTAGCTACAAGATCCCGCATATATAGAAAGGAATAGTTATTTTTATGTTATTTAATTCTTTAAAAAAAGATTGTTTGATATTTTTATTTATATTTTGTACAATCAATGGTTGCGTTAATTCATTTAGTACTTGTTTATTCAGGGTATGTGCAGGATCATCATGGAAAAAATAGGCCCTTAAGTGGCAAAAAAATTAGAAAAATCAGTGTTAGGAAACTTGACGTAAAAATTTGAATAAGTTATCTATATTATTTAAAAAATATGTAAGAATAGAATTTGTAGAAAATTGAATGTAGTTTCTAAACTACTAGGTTTATTTAAAAATAAATAAAATCTATTTGGTGAAAATTTGAAATTTCAATGCAATAGTACTTAAATTTCAGGGAAAAAATAAGAAGTAGGTGTCTGTCTGACCACCCTAACCATAATAAAATGATAATATTTTTTATAAGATTTTATATATAAGTAGAGGACTCATGTCCAGATGTGATGCATATTTTTTGTAATTTTTTCCAAGTAAATAATTAATTATGAATTTTTAATTACAACTTTTAAAAAATATAAAAACTTGTCTGACCACCTTAACTTGGTCAAAACTTCATGAAATTTATTTTTTCTTTTTTATCCTATATGTTAAGCATAGAATGTGACATGTTTCAAAAAATGATACCGTTTGAAAGTTATAGATGTTTTTCAATCAACTCGATCGGGACTTTAGTTAATTCTAATAGAAAATAAATAATAATTATTTATTAAATTCAAATTAAAGCATAATTTATATTGGTGGAAAGCTAAGAATCTCCTCTAAAACCCTTTTCGTTTCATCAATTTTGGGTAAAAAAAGTCATCAGCCACATACCCTACAAATACCCATAATATTGCCACTTTTTGGCCCATCCTCACATACCCTTCATCAATAAATATTAAACCTTTTTAAATGTTGATGCCATTGAAATAGTGCATTATGAGGCTGGTTAGATGTTGTATAATCTTAAACTATTTAATTGATTTGTTTGACTTTAAACATAACATTAAAAAAGATTTCCTTTAAATAAACATAAAATAAGTTAAACTCCTTGGAAAACAATAAAATTTAGTGCTTGTATGTGCACACACACAAAGACACATGCACATAATTTTTGGTGCTTTTTTTTTCACAACCTAGTATGGTTGTGACAATTTGATTGTCCATCCCACATTTGATCTACACAATTAAAAAAAAAAAATCATGAGCTCAAATGGGGATGAAATTAAGCATGAATTTAAATATATAATTTTATACATTGCGTTAAATCAAATTATTTAGATGTTTTTTTTATCATTAACTAAGATTTGAACACACTTATATTCATTATCCTAATATTTAATACTCAATATCCATAAACAATCTTAGAATTAAAATTCACATCCTAGTTTGATTCAATCACACAAGTTTCTAGTTAAGATGAAATACACAATCAAAACTAGATAAAGATCTTGGTTTAGATTGAATAATTAGTTCATAGCCTAGTAGATGCATTAAACATAGTAAAATTTAAATTTTTATCACTTAGCCAATTCTCATGCCTTCCTATTAGACTACTTTGAGAAAAAGTTGTTGGTCTTTGGATGGTTACATAAACTATAGGTTAGGATATAAAGTATTATAAAATACATTAAAGGGGATCTAACATTTTCTATTCTATCTTGATTTTATCTTCAACTTATAAGTTGGACTTCTCCAAGTTTTAAAGACAACTTATTACTATCCATGCATATTTTGACATATATATTTTTATATTAACTAGGGTTAAGTAGAAATATAGTTATAATTTTTCTAATTTTTCCATAGATATGTTCTTGTTTTAGGTTGAAAGACTAATATGTGATTTCATAATCCTCGTCACAATTTCAACATTAAACATCCATGATGGAAGTCTTGATACTTGCAAGATATCTAAATGGGTTTAAATACTAGGGTTGGGCACATGAACTGTGACCAAGGTGCTTTATAGTCTCATTTCTACATGTAAGAGGTATGGTAATAGAGGCAAGCACACTATGTCTAGAAGCCACCATTATCATGTAAGAAGGTTTCCCTACAAATGGTACCCTCTTGTTCTAATAAGAAAAGTCAGGGGTTACCTAAGGACAACCAATAATAAAAAATTCCTATATTCATTGATTGTTTCATATTAGGAAACTTACCCTAAGCATGGCGAGTTTAAAGAAAATGCACTAGGTACACATGGCATTGAATGGGATCAATCCCCAAATACTCTTTCTTTTAGGTGTACAAGAAAATATGCAAACCATAATGTCTCCTTTTGAATTTCTTAAGACAATTCTAATTAAGCAATGTGATGTTTATATGTCCCATACATTTTGTAATTTAGAATGTGAGTCCTTGGTTGACATTTCAACATATTTGTATTAGCATTTTTTATGACCTTAATATTCACATATCTTGTAGCCTAGAATTTTGTTGCTTTGCTTAATAATAGATTTTGATGGTAACAAATATATCCTATGATTTAAAGAGCCACTACAATATCAACCACTTTTTTAATGTAATCCATGAAATTATTTATTTTATTAATGGCAATGGAGTTGCTTCCATCCAAATACTCCTTACTATTGTAATACATACATTAAAATATTCATTCATAATTTTTAGATGTACCTTGGGACCTCAAGGGTGATATTGTTAGTGGTAGTTACAAAGTGACTTATCTTTTATAAGAATTTAATATAACTCATAAAAATTGTCTTCTTCCATTATAAACATTGAAAAATACTCACTATAAAAGCTCATAATGACTTAGAAATATGTGTTTCAAGTTGTCAAATGCATTTATAAAAGATAAAGATTTTTTTAATTTTATTTTATGCAATATAACAAATAAAGAATTAAAGTTCATCATTCTAGGTTTTTTTTCTTTGAAAACTATATTTTCTTGTTTTGATACAACATTTTAAAATCAACTAAACATAAATTGTTAACCGCATGAGTCATACGTCTTTGAACATTATGAATTGTATCCCCTATTATAAAAGATTGAGATGAAACATGTAAAAAAATTCAAGATTCTTAATCTAGTTTTCATTAAGGATGGTAAACAAAGCTTAGGTGTGGCATATAGAGTTTAGTTCCATAACATTTGCTAAGTATGTAACTAATATAAAGTTATTCGATTTCTATCTTATCATTTAATGGAACTTAACCTTTACTGCCATTTGTTAGGTTTGTCAAATGTAAATAATATAGTTGATTTGACCATATTATGAATATAATTATAATATTCCTTTTAATATTATGGATGCCTCTCATCAAGTGTTTCTTTGAAATTCTTATAGCCTTGATCCTTTTGAGTTACTTTTATTTTAAATATATATAAATATATTGTTTTGATTATATGGGAAAAGCGAGTTTTGAATGGACCTGAAACCATTATCAAGCAAGTTTTGACATAGACCCGAAACCCACTCAAGGAAGAACAAGCTGCACATGAATATAACAAAGCCAACCAGCAGTGATCCAACAACAAATCACCAAATAAACAACATGACTACCCAAATCAGCACGACTCAGAAAATGTTTTAATGGGAAACTTAAACCCAACACAACGAAGATTTACAAGGGAACTTGAACCCAAAAACCACTTGAGATGGTCAAGCAACCATCAACCTATAACAACCAAACTACAACATAGCTCTTATCAACAACACCCATCAAATCCACCTTATCCTTGTCACCCTCACCACCATTTTTACTGAGATTTTTCACTTTTCAAACATGTGAGGGCTCCTCAACATCCAACCCCCTAGAGCCCTAAATCAACTTCAAAGTTTTTTCTAAGAAGCCAAAAAAACTCCTCTTCCTCCATATTAGTGTGGGAGCCTCAAGACCAGAAGGGCTGAGGCCTTCTCTTAACAAAGTTAAAAAAAAAATTAGGGGGAAGTTCTAAACAAATCTCCATAGAATCTCCCTCAAAACCCCCCTCCTCCCCTTCATCACATATCTATAACTACGTTAAAGAGAATTCATTAACCACATGCATAATTAATATAGATAGTCCATATAACATGCCAATGTCATTAAAGATTTGTAAAAATAAGATTAGGCCCAATGTCTATAACTTGAGGAAATATCATAAAAAATATCAACACTTAACATCGAGGTCCATGATAACTTCACCAAACAAATCATAAATTCTACCCAAAATTAGACAATAAACTAGACTCATCACTCCCCCCAACCTAAAGTTTTTTTTGGTCCTCTAGCAGGGGAAGGTTTGTTCTAAAATATCAACACTTGGCCAATTCTCTAAAATTTTCAACTAACAATTGTCCTACATCAGTTTTTGTTGTGCATGAATCAGGGTCCCAATAGAATCCTCCCAATCTATCCAATTTGCTCCATCGTTGTCTCTCTGTAGCAATATCATAGTGGTAAAACCTGAAGTTTGGTACGGGTCACATCAAAATAAGTGGTTGGAAAGTCAGGGGAAGCTAGAATCATCCTTTTGTTCTTCCAATCTGAATATATTTGTTAATTCTTTTAAGAGTTGCAACATAGTTCTAGATGGAATGAGGCTTAGCCTATTTTAGCTCATCAGTTAGGTTGTTCCATTTTTGTGAAAGGTATCTCTTCATAGTTTCCTCTTTCTCCTTTGCCTTCACCTCATACTCACTGTAGACTGCTTCTATCCAAGGAATAATCCTATTACCATAACTAGGTTTAAAAATCATTTTGTGACATTCCCTATAAATTTTCCTTTGGATTCCTTGATTTAGCCTTGATGGGTAGAGGGATGTTGGATTCCATTTGCTTTTAAGCCCCATATTGTTGTCCCCAACTGATCTCATTTTGTACCCAAGACATAAATTCCATTAATTGGACATCTCCAACATACAACAGTGGATTCCAATCATGGTCTTGAGTCACAACATAATTATGCAAATAAAACTCACACAACAAATTCTTCATTTCAGGGGAAGCAATTCGATAAGCATTGAAAAATTCAATAGGCATCTCAATAGAATGGTTCAAACCTGAGACAATTATTGCTAGCTTAAAAGAAAGATATTTTTCCTTCAAATGCAAAGCATAGACCCTTGGAGGGGTCCTGTATTCTAAAATCTGTGGTACCTAGGCTTCCATATCATCCACATTCTTCTTCAAGGTGGAAATTTCTACATCATTGTCTTCAATCTCCTCATCTTTCTTTTGAATTTCCTTCTTCAACTTGTGTTTCTCTTCCTTCCATTCTTCTTCTCTTCTTTGCATCTCTTTCCATAAATGCATAGCTACCATGTGCTTTGAAAAATTAGGGGGATTATGCATTCCTACTAGCATTTTCCCTGGCACTGATGGTTTCACTCCATATAGCACTAACTACAAGGATTCAAGATGTCCTGTTAATTCTGGGTGTAGGGGTAGTGATTGTTGTTGTTGTTGTTGTTGTTGTAGGAACTCCTGCTCTTGTTCTTGCTCATGCTATAAGATCTCTTGTTGTAGGAAGTCATGATTTTCCTCATACCCTTGATTTTTGACTTGTTCTGCAATATTGATTAGCAAGATTTTCCAATGTTATGTTTGTTTTCATCTTAAATATATCCTCTTCCTCTACATTCACCTACCCCATTGGAGATTTTGTGTCCCCCTGTGATATTTCTCTAAAATAAAATTCTCTTATATGTAAATTATTGAAGAAATGTTAATATGCAAATTAGTAATAGATTTACTAATAATATTTATTATTATATTAATTTTAATATGCTTTAGCATTTATTTTAAATATTTATCATGAATTGCATTTATTTTTTATAAAATTGAATTTAAATTATTTTTTCTCCTTCACACAATGAAAGTTTGTGCAAAAATAACATAATGATATAAGTGCATGGTAGAACACTATCAAATTGAAAGACACTTGTATAGGTTGAGGTTAAAAACCTCACCTGAAAGAGAAAGGGAGCTTTCAAGAGTACAAATCTGAACAATGAAGCGTGCAGAGCTGAACAACGAAGTGTGCAGAGCCGAACAACGAATCATGGAGAGTCGAACCAGTATAGGTGCATAACCAAATGAACACTCCAGTAAATGCAAACTAAATGAATGAGAATGAGTAGGGTATGCGAGAATTTGGAGCATTGAATGAACCTTGATCTTTGATTTACGTGCTCATTAGTGTGAGTAAATGCGGAGGGACGCATAAGGCAAGTTGGTCAGTGGAGGTAATGAATGAGGAGGCGAGTGATTAATGCTCTCAACTGGTCATTTAGGGTGGTGAGGTGGTCAGAAGCCATGTGTCCGTTCGATTCAATGCACGCAGATTTTTGCAATGTTTAAAGAGGCAGATGGGCTCCACTTTCAGGTGGAGGGTAAAATGGGCCCGTAAAGAACACTGTGGACGAATCGGTGCATGACAGGTGGTGGGGTGCTCGAAATTAAAAAAGAATAAAACTGGAAAATACACAAGTGAGAGGGTAACATGGTGGGCAAATTAATTTTGTGTTTTGGTCCACATGGACCTCCAAAATTAGAGTTCCCTACTATGGTCCCCTCACCCCAAGTTGATAGGGTGATATTTTTTATCTAAAAGATAAATTGAAATTCCGGAATGAGAAGTCTTATTAAAAAGTCATGTCATTTTGTCCTCTTTACATATATATATAAGTAAATATTTACACCTCTGACCAGCAACATGGTTTATTTGAAACCTATTTTGTACGAAACCATCACGACAAACAAATGATGTGATAGACAATTTCAAGTTTTCCTTACATCATGTGGAATTGGTGCAATCTTCCACAAGGTATATACTCATGTCGTCCACTAATGAAAGACTCCAAAGACCACGACTTGTTCAAGTCATGACAAATGACTGCATTCATTGAACTCTTTCACGTTCTCACTTCTCACTGCCCAATATTCCAATCTTTTCTTCTGCGTAAAATCAATGGTAAAAGCTCGTGCTTAGAAACTTCGGAAGTGCAGCCGTATTCAAAAATTGACTAACTGCTTTAATTGACTTCGGAAGTGCAGCCGTATTCAAAAATTGACTAACTGCTTTAATTGACTCACTCAAGGTAAATTCTCAACCCATCATTTTATAGAATATGTCCAAGACGATATCATTGTTTCACTTTAAATATAAACTTCTTAGGATTCAAGTAAGTGGTCAAGTAATCCTAGCAGACCACCATGATTTCATTGATGAGACCAATAAAGGTTACATGTATTTCCCTTTGAAAGGTGGCTCCCACATTTTTATCGTGAATGACATCTTAACATAGACAAATTTACCTCATAGAATTATGAAATTTATTTTTGGTTGCTTAGACTCCTTAACTATGAACTGATTGTACCCTAAGAACCCATCAATCATCGACATCATCTTTGGCCTTGTAACCTTTCATATAAAGACTAATGTCCCCATTTTTCTTCCTCAATGGAATAAGGTAAGACATCCAATCAAAATGTCTAGTAAGATTAATAATCCCCCCCTTATTTTCATTAGTTATTTTTCAATTTGAGGGGAAAGCATGGAGTTGATGGGTCTTCATTTTGTTGAAATGTTTCATTTCATTCTTTTAAAAAATAGTGTACTATAACAAGTTCTCTATATATGAATATAGCTCATTATATGACCAAGCAAAGAACTTTCTAAGAAAATCAACAATGTATAAATAGCATATGCTTCTCTAATCATCTAATATTCTTATGATAATAAATCATCATAGGAGTTGTCTTAGTTCATAAGTTCATACTTTCTATATCATCATCACTAATAGGAATAGTCCTTGCCTTATAATAATTATTACTATTAGATATCACCTTTGAAGCCACAAGACCTCTCGATATAACATTTTTCTTGAGCTATATGATCTAATTTCAAAAGAGAGTGTCTTTTCCATTATATTCTTCTACCATGGGTTTCTAGTCAATGAATTGATTCTCATAATGATTAATATAATTTAGGAAACTGTAAATATTCTCATCATCATCAAGTACTTTCCAACTATAGATGTTGTTAGGAATTCTAGGTGTAGTAATAATTTAAATACTATACCTACATTAGGGAGATGTCAAGGAATTATCATATTTTGAATAAAAACTAGTAAGGTTGATAACTATTTATTATATTATCATCTCTTTACACACATTTGATGTTAAAAGCATCACATATTTTGATAGTATCCCATGAAACATTCCTATGCATCCTTGATATTTTTTCTTTAGTAGCATATATGCCTCTAACCTAAGACACCATTAGCTCCAAATCACAATAAAATCTTAAGCATTTGATCCTATAGTTTGAAGCCATGTTTAAACAAAGTAGAAAAACTTCATATTCAACCACATTGTTGGTGCACTCAAATTTCACTTTGAAAGTGAACTTATAATTCATCCCATCAAGTCACACTAATATAATTCCTACACCATTCACTTCCCTTGAACATGCACCATCAAAATATATGATATATTTTATTAATTTTACAATATTGAGTAGTACACTTGACATGTTTGTTGACTGGTTATAAGTATATGATTATTTCTCCGCCTAGATACATAGGTCTGAGTTATTCCCCAACCACGGTTATATTTGGAAATGCCACATTGGGCCTTTCCCTTGCTAAACCTAATCGTACTCAATTTGAGTATGATATATATGTTGTGAGATACCTATGTTAACATGAATCCAAATCAAAGGTGATTTAAGAGTTTGTCCATGTTGTGAATTACCAATGGTTGTTTGATAAAAAATTAATGGTTTAGATTTCTCGATTGCTCATAAATGAAATTTATGTGGATTCTGGAACTTCAGAAAGTGGGGAATTAAGTGCTATCATATGGTTTAGGGCATAGAGCACACCCACTTTGAAGCTATTCCATTCAAGGATAATAATAGAGATCTCAATGCAAAAGGGAAAGAGATCTTGCAATAGGGTTGTCCTAGGGGCTATTTGTAAACTAATGAGGGGTTCACCACCAAGTAAGAACTTGGAAAGAAAAATATCGATATAATTCTAAACCCTAATATGATGCAATGACTTACAAAATGACCTAGAAATGTAAATGAAATGGGACAAAAAGCTACAAAATGAAATGTGTGCACTTGGGAATTTGAAGATGGATGGAAAGAGGTTTGAACTACTAAACATTTTTCTTTTAATGCTAAGTGGGACTCATTCGCCAAGCTTGGCAAATCAGTCTAGAATTTGGGTTTCTGTGCGGGAATAAGAATCTACCAAATGGGTATCCAAATCTACAAAAATCTAAATTTTGATCAAAATTGGGACTCATTTGCTAGAAGTGGCGAATTAGTCCAGTTAGAATTTTTTGAAACTTCAAAGTCTAAATCTACTCTTCTTAGTCTACTCAATCTACTTCTTCAAGTTTCTGGATCTGAATCTCTGCAAATCAACTTGTAGGCGCTCTCCAATTTTCTCCAAGGCTTAGTGACAACTTTGACATAACTTTATGCACTTTGACAACTTTTTCCAATCTTTGTCTTCAATATTTCTTCAATCTTGTAGACACGGAATATATATTGATTGATCCTATACACTTGATCTTGATTACAAACACCAGTTCATCCTGAATCATCTCCTTTGCTAGTCATTTAATTGAATACCCCTTATTTAATTAAATTCATCACATTTCATCTCTTAATTAATCCTATAGTCCCTCTTTTAATTAAATAATTCATTTTATTTAATTAATCTCTAAAGTCAACTCATTTAAATTAAATGAATTTATCTTTATTTGATTTAAAACTAACACCATCCCTTTTGATTAAATAAATCCAACTTTATTTAATTAAATATAATAATCATTTTCCTCTCATTTTGATTTAAATTAATCTAAAAGTCTAAGTCAAATTGTCAAATCAACTAATATTCATCTTAATTAATCAAATCCTGATTAATCCTAATCTTAATCCATCAAATCCTCTAGCTTTTGCAACTTGCTCATGAAAATCAATTTAATTAATTTATAAATCTTCCTTTTTCATTCAAAAAGGCATCAAAGGATGGAATATTCCCCAAATTTGAAAGCTCCCCCCAAAAGTACTTGTCCATCCAACAAGGCATTAAAGGCAAGCTCTTACATGTCCTTTTCTTGAGCCAAGTGGCATTAACTCCATTTTCTCCTATCTCCAACTTGTCACTTCCTCAAATTTGAATTTCCATCTAATGGCATTTAATTGTACAATGACCAAAATGTGCTCCACCTTTGTCCACTCACATGTTGACAAGAGGCATTATTCTATTGGTTGGTGTTTGATCCCACATTCATCCCTTTTTCCCTTTCTTCCATCTTTGTCTTCTATAAATAGAAGGCTCTCATTTGGATTTTGGATCCACAAGCTTAGGCATTTTCATCCACAACTTGAGCAAGGTTATCATCTCCATGTTTTGAATCAAGTTATCCATTTTTCATCCATTTTCATGATTTCATAGCTAGGTTATGGAGAAATTTCATCAAGGAGCATCAAATCTTCACCATTGATCATCAAGCTTGCCAGGAATTGGGAGAGGACCATTTTCCACATCAAAATGGCACCAATTCCCCCATGGGATTGAGAGTTTGAACATTAAAATATGATTTAATAGCATTTTTACTTGTGTTCTTCACTTATTTCTTATTTTCATGTTTCAAATGAATTTCATGGAGAATGTTGTTTCTAACTTGCATATTGGACTAATAATGTGTTTGTTCTTTGTGTTTGTGCAGGTCTAGGATCACCATTCACATTTTGGCACTAGGAGGATAGATTGGAGGAAATTAACTCATTTTTTCTTCAAAATTTTATTGCTTTTTGAAATTTTTTGCATCTACAGGAAAGTGTGCCACTGATAGAGGGACTACACCACTATCAGTCCAACGACGCTATATAGTGATGCTGAAAACTCTAAACCACAACACTGGGTTCTTCCCGCTAGTATATTTGAATTCTAAACTATGACGCTCTACCATTTTCCTATCACCAGTCAGGTCAAACTCCAAAGTGTGTTGCTAGTTGAAATAACGACGCATATGCGGTCATTAGTTTCTCCACAGTTTGATGATATCAGTCCTAGCATCACCATATAGTGATGCTGGCTCCGTCAAACTGTGACGCATATGTGGATTGCACGACTGGGGTGGGGTAAAACTTAGATCTTCAATCATTTTTAACATGTGCTTTTTAGCTTTGGTTGCCTTTGACTTCTAACTATTTTTTACTCTGTTTTCTATAATTTTTAACCAATTTTTTTAGGTTGGAGTGATCAAAAGTGAAGGGAGGAAATAAAGACAAAGAATTCTCTATGGCATCTTCAATCTATTTGCATAAAGTGTTTTTGAACACTTTGGGAGCAATTATAATCCCACTTTAAGGCTTTGTTCTCTTCAAAGTTTTTAGGACTCAATAGATTTCATTTGGGCTTAAAAAGAACAAAACAAAGGGATTAAAAAGAACCTTAGGCAACTTACTAGAGTTTGTTTTGGGGTTTTAAAATTGAACAAACAAATCTCACACTTCAATATTGGTGCTTAAAAAGAATCCATTCTTGCTTTGAAGGTTAAAATGAACATACATGCCTTTTATGTTTTGTATTATCTTAACCAACGTAATATCATTTAAAAGGTGTATGCACTTCTCTCACACCTCATGGTGATCTTGAGAATCGAAAGTCTTTTTGGTGACATTAAGTTGCATAAAAGATTACCTCCACATTTCATTTGGGTTCTTAAAATTGAACAAAGCTTACTAGTGTGAGTTAGGTATATCTCGCATGTTCTCTATTTGTTCACGCAAACAAAGATTGATCAAATTACATATGTGCTTGCTCACTTTTGTTTACCCTTTTGTTTACCCTTAGAGGGTCTGTCTGGTGGGAAAATGTAATCACCCTAGGGAACAACCCAACTAAAAACACGCTAAAGCCAAGCGACTTCCACCTGATATATAAGTATGGGTACTTGAGGAAAGTTCAAGTATCATGAAAATTGTTTTGAAAAGAAGGGCAACAATGGTCTCTTGCCATATGGTTGATCCCCCATGAATGGAATGCCTATACTAGAACCTTTTGTTTAGAATCCAAAATCCTTATCTATTTGTCGGTGTAAGAACGATCATTCTAAAGCCGCCCCACATTCTTGCGGTTCTTGGTAGAGATGAGAAGTATTCCATCAGAGTTTCATGGGTACTAAAGCTTGGTTGACCCATAGAAGTGAGTGTTGTGGAGGGGAGCTAGTGTGGTCAAGCTTTTAATCATCCGCCAAGAATAAACACAGCTAGATTTATCCAAGTGGGGATTCAAAAAATATTGTCTCTTGACTATCCATAGGGTTGTGCATGTTCTTGGAATCAAAACACTTTGCTTGGATCTAAAACATTGGAAAACAAACATTCAACATGATCATCAAATTTCAAACCCTTTAGAGGAAGGAAATCCCTTTGAAAAAATTCAAGTGCTATTGCTTTCCCTAGGGATTCTATCCTTAGAAGCTTCTAAGTATTTAAATTTACATCTCAATTTTCTCTTACTAAAGTCATAATTAGGGAAATTTTTCCTTAATTTCCTTAATTCCCACATAATGGACTTTGTGGGATGAAAAGAAGTTAGGACATTAGACATCTAGTTTGAAAAGCTAATCAAGAGAGTGCTTGTGGTAAAAGGAAGTCATTAAGCAAAGATAAAGAAACAATTGAACCCCACACATGTGCTCTTCCAAATGATTTCCTAAAAGATCAAAATCTAAAAACCAAACTCCAAAGGTCTTATTCAAAAAGCTCACAAGAAACATTTGTTTATGCTTTACGAATTTAGAGAAAGATTGACCTTCAAATTTTACAAAAGTGCATCAAAGAACAATCCAAATTTGTATTTATTTTACTATTGTCAAAATCCAAGTCTCTTTCAAAGGTTCAAGTATCTTACATAGGAATTATTGCATGTTCTTCAACACTGAGGTCTTAAGAGTCTTTTTAGGTTCACTTATGATCAAATCCAATCATTTTCATCCATCCTCAAACATCAAAATCAAAATAATCTCACCAACAACTCTTAGAAATCTTGAAAAAATCATTCATGCTATGCTTTTGGAAAAATCCTCTAGATCAAATCTAAATCATCTTGTTTGATTAGAAGTGTGTAGATGAATCCTTCTCCACACCTTTAGTCAAATTATCAATCCTTATGAACAAGTTTATCCCTTGATAACATCCAACGTCTTGGGATTTATGAGTTCACCATCCAAATCCAAAATCAAATCAAATCAAAATCATCTTGTTTGGCGAGGTGTGTCTAGATGAATCCTTCTTTATACACTTAGTCAAATTAGCATCTTGTGGACAAGTTTACTCTAGGACAACATCCAACCTCTTATAGTTTATGAGTTCACTATCCAAACCAAAACCAAATCAAATCAAGTCAAAATCCAAAAATTCCCAAAGTCTAGTATCTCCTTCAATATTTCTCAAGAGTTCAATCATTCACACCATCCATCCTTCATTTATCTCATCATCACCCTTTGATCCTTAATCATCCTAGATTTTCTTTTTTGTGCCTAAAACTAGATCAATCTAAAGAGTTAGAGGTTCACCTCACACATTCTTGAAAATTGATCCCTATTTTATGGTTCAAACTAGATCACAACACAAGAAGAACATGGAAACCAACAAAGAAACATCAACTTCGAGTGACTTGAGTCAAACCACTCCTGAAATCAATCCCATTGGATCAAGAAACCCCCTACCCAATCTTCCTCTATTACCACAATATTCTCAATAGGAAGGTAAAGTAGAAGACATCACCAATAATGTCTTAGGGATGACACATGATGAAATCATTAAGATGGTCCAAAACCCTGAAACTCACAGAATTGTTAATACCATGATGAGACTCAATCCCTCCCAATATATGCTAGAATTGGAAAAAGAAGGGGCTAAACTCCCTTTTGAATATAATCTAAGCACCACTATGGAGAAACCACTTGGGATTATGCCACCAGTCTCATTTACACCTTCATTCCAAAGCATCACTCAATCCATTCCGTAAATCACATCATCCATTACTCCAACCCAACCAATTGTCAACAAGGGAAGCCCATTATTACATGCTCTTCAAACACATCCTCTTGTTAATAACCAAGATTTGGACGCAAACACCATCTTGGGTCAATCTATTCCTCAAAATCTATTACACCCATATGTTTTTCTCACCTTTCATGAGCCCACCAACCCATCCTCTTTTCACGCAACACTGATATATCCTCTCAAAACACAAACCTCTCTCCCCATGACCTCACAAGGAGAAGGTGGATTATTTGGACAAGGGGGAATCTTCAATCCCTCATCATCATCATCATTTTATTAAGGGAACACACCTCCCATTTTTTCACCACTCCCACCTTTTCCATTAACATCCACACCACTCCTCAGTTTAGGCCTTCCCCCTTTACCAACCATCAATCAACAAAATCAAAGAAACTCCTCGATCATAAATCAAAACTTCATACCAATTCCTCCAATCTTTCCATTGATATCGCAACAATAGGTGGCAACCATCCAAGCAACCCAAGTGATCACTACACCATCCATAAATGTGGTCTCTCAAGGACCAAACATATCAATCGCACCATCCACTACACAAGTCCCTATCATCAATACAACAACACCCCTCATCACAACAATGAACACCATTCCAAATATGCCACCACCACTGCCACCAAGACCAAACGTGGTCAACCAATATAGCATCATGTTGCAAGCAACTCAACAAGCCTATCAAAAGGAACTTTAGTACTTCAAAGTGCAACTTGAGCACAAAACATGCAAGCCAAACAACAAGCACAACATGCTACCCAAGCACAAGCTTTGTTGCAACAACAAGCCACCCAAACTACCCAAGCAACTCAAGATGCACAAGTTGCACAAGCTACATAGGCTGCCTAGGCTGCATAAGCTGCACATGCTGCCTAGGTTGCACAAGCAGCCCAACAAGCACAAACTCAAGCTCAATCCCAATATCTATCTTAGCAAGCACAAGCGCAAGATCAATACCAGGCACAACTACAAGCTTCCCAACAACAAGAATATTAGCAAGCCCTACAACAATATCAAGTGCAACAAGAAGTAACCCAACTATTAGCCCAACAACAAGCATTGGTTGCATAGTAGCAACAAGACCAACAACAAGCGTTGTTGGCACAACAACAAGACCAACAATAAGCATTGTTGGCACAACAACAAATCTAGGCATATCAACAAGCCTTGATTGCATAACAAAGCTTGCAACAAACTCCCACCAGCACACCACCCATCACTCAAACACCTTGACCACTTCAAAACACATTCACTCCACCTCCTGATCTATAAGATGACATGACAACACAAATCAAAATTCTCTCGCAGTAAGTGCTCAATCTCCAATCAGGGAAAACAACAAAAACACCAAGAAATTTGTGTCCCTATCCATTTGACAAGAGCCTTGCAATGGTACCATTCCCAAAAGGGTTTGAAATCCCTAAATTCAATCACATAAGAGAATTCCAAGAAATTGTAGATGCATTCATAAAGAACTATGCATTCAACATTGGCATGGATGTTAGTCTAGAGGAACTATCTGTGCTCAAGCAAGGTAAGGGAGAAACATTTTCTTTCTTCCTATAACGATGGCAATCCAAGGGCAACAAGAGCAAGTGGGAAATGCCAAAGGAGCAACAAATTTGCACGATTATTTCCAATCTTGAGAAAACCTTGGAATTCCATCTAAAAATGTAGTGCATCACCACCTACGACCAATTGATCCCCAAGGTGCTCAAAATTGAAAGAGCCATTATTGCACAAGGGGGGACACCCACATATCTAGAACATCAAGACAACCACCCTTCCACCAGTTATAATGAAAAAACTCACACATGGGCGAGAAACAAAAATGTCACTAATGATGGTATGGTTGATGCCAAGGTCATAATCAATGCTCTAAAAAAAATACCCAATCATACTAGCAACCACAAGTCAACAATTGAAACAACACACAAGCCAACGCAGTATCACAACAACCACCCAATAATCAAGTCAACAATCTGAATAATTAATGGGACCACGTCCGCGAAACAAATATCCCCCCAAGCGAAAGTACATTGCCCTTGGGGAATCAAACGAATCTGTCATGAAGAAACTGGTAACGAGAATCTTATCAAAATTCCCACTTATGAGAATTATTAAGAGCCCCAAGTGAAACCTCCATGGTACAATGAAAACCACCTTTGCAATTTTCATAAAATCAAAGGGCACATGATGACCAGTTGTATGAGGCTGAAAAATCTAATCCAAGACCTCATTAGTGACAAGATCATAAACATTGAACAACCAGTTGGAAATCAGGATCTAAAAATATACATGAATTTGATGCCAGATCATAACAAAGGGAACAACAATGGAAAACAAAAGTATGCCAATGTAAACCATGTATACGATCATTTGGTTGCATCCCTAGATGAATGGGTCACCGTTGTTAACATCAAGGGAGCTAAAGTTGATTTTGGAATCACCACATGCGGCAGAAAAGTTACCATTGTTGGGCCATCACAACCACCTAGAACATCCACCTTAAATTTGAGATTCGTTCCTAATGGCTACAATGTCTTAGACCAGCTAAAAGGAATCCCTACTCAAATCTCCATCATGTAGTTACTTAAGATCTCACCCGCACATAAAAA
Source organism: Sequoia sempervirens (assembly GCA_007258455.2). Classification (NCBI taxonomy): domain Eukaryota; kingdom Viridiplantae; phylum Streptophyta; class Pinopsida; order Cupressales; family Cupressaceae; genus Sequoia; species Sequoia sempervirens. The sequence continues at coordinate 369,812,090 of VDFB02193867.1, forward strand.
AATCCTTGAAGAAGCATTGGATTCATCCATTGTCTCCGCGGATCTTGATGCTGACTAGTTCCAAGCTATGGTCAAACATATCACAACCCCAAATCTCCTCACATTTTTTGATCAGGACTTCCCCACCCAACCATCTCATAATCGTGCACTCCACCTTAAAGTCTTGGTTGATAAAAACAAAGTCAAAAGGGTCTTGGTGGATGGGGGTGCAGGCCTATATATCTATTCTCTCAAATTGATAAATAATCTTGGATTCTCTAAGGATACCATTGAAAAAGGAAAAGGAATAACAATCAAAGCATATGATGATCAGAAACAAGTGTCTCAGGGCACTATTCAGCTCCCTATTCAAGTAGGGCCAACTATTATGGAAACCACATGTGAGGTTCTTGACCTTGATTTACCTTATAACATTCTCCTAGGGCATCTGTGGATCCATGGGATGCAAGTTATCGCATCAACCTTTCATCGATGCATCAAATTCCCATATCAAAATCAAGAGGTCATAGTCTATGGTGATCCCAAGCCCTTTGCTTATTGCAATAATCTGGAAGAAAAATACTATAAAATACCCCAAGTCCTAAAGAACGATGAAGGCCCTTCAACCCCATACGTAGACCCAGCTACTTTAGCCTCCAATTCTGATACAAAGACACCTGCCATTCCTCATATCTCCAAAATCAAGGTCATTATTCAAGACAATGGGTGTGGGGATTATAAAATGAAGAAAGGCACTTTCATAATAAGAGAGTTACCTCAATCTCCTAGGTCACATGGGAAACCCCAACTAGCTAAAACATCATCCCAAACCTTCAGAGCATACCCTTCTAGATTCAGATGTTGGGGAGACCTACGTCAAGAAGTGGTAGATGAAAGAGACATATCAAGTTTGCTATACCAAGATGAAAGGCTTGTGCCTGATCTTCCTATGGATGAAAGTAGCAAAGGACTGCAAATGATGCTTGGTATGGGCTATGACAGAAACAAGAAACTTGGATAGAATGACAATGGTCTTTTAGTATCGCTCATTCCTTAGAAGTGCATGAGAGATCTTGGCCTCAGATGTACCCCTCCGAAGGTAACCATACTTGGCAGAGGTCCCCTAGTTAAAGTAGTCAAAACTCCCCCTTAGCTATCGATAGCTGCTCTTTGATTACTTGTATCCAAAGGTCGAGTCATAGATAACTTTACCTTCGACATAACTGATGTGTGTAGTAGTGATGAGGAAGATCCCATAACTGAATTACCCATGCTATTCAAAGATTCCTCTCTTCTCATGATTAGTATTTTGTCTTTTGAGTCAAAAAATCAAACCCATGAGATAGACTTAGTTTATCCCCAACTCATCGATTACGACCAATGAGGACCACCAATTTTGGACACATTCGAAAATGATGAGGCGCTCTCAAAATTCATGGGATTATGGGATACTATACGATGTGGAGATCACAAAGCTAGGTTTGACATCATACTGGACACACATGCCTATTACAAGGAGATGATTGAATACTTCAGTCACAAAAGTGAAAATTTGAGAATAATCTCTAGGTCTTTGAGTGAAAACCACACTATGGCACTCTCTAACTTGAAAATAGTAAAAATAAAGGATGTATCCAATGGTGAAAACCTCTTTGAGGTGTTGAAGGATGAAGGGTTCAATCTTCCCCTTAGTGCCATTCATCAGGAGAAGTCAGCGGGTCTTAGTAGAAACGTGCAATTTGGTCAACTTGGGATCAGAAGAAATGCCACACATAACCTTCTATGCATAGTCTCTTTTAACAAAATAACATGACCTCCTAGCTATGTTCCTAAGAGAAAGGAAGGTAAAATTTTTATGGACCTACGCCGACATGTATGGGCTTGATCCAAAAGTCGTGGTTCACCACCTAGCTATATATCCTGAAGCAAAGCCAGTGAGACAAAAGCTAAGAAAGATGCATCCCTAGATAGCATTGTTGGTGAAGATGGAATTACAGAAGCTCCTAGATACAAGATTCATACAACCAATTGATTATCTAGAGTGGGTATCCAATCTTTTACCTATTTCAAAACCCATTGGGGGCATCTGCATCTGCATGGATTTAAGATATTTGAATAAATCATGTCCCAAGGATGACTTTCCTCTCCCAAATATTGACATGATTTTGGATGTGATAGTAGGACATGAGATGCTATCATTAATGGATAGATTCTCAGGTTACAACCAAATCATGATAGCAAAAGATGACCAACATAAAACGGCTTTCACTTGCCCATGGGGAACATACTATTGGAACATGATGCCATTTGGGCTGAAAAATGCAGGAGCAACCTATCAAAGAGCCATGACACCAATATTTCATGATATGATTCAAAAAACTATGGAGGATTACATGGATGAATTATTGGCCAAGTCAAAGAAATGCTGAGATCACATAGTGGCATTGAACTCCATCTTCGACAGGCTAGAAAAGTATAAGGCCTGACTAAATCCAAAAGAGTGTGTCTTTGGGATACAATCAGGAAAGCTCCTAGGGTATAGTGTATCCATGAGAGGAATAGAGGTAGACCCTGCCAAGGTCAAGGAAATTCTTGAAATGGAGGCACCGAAAACATTGAAAAAGCTAAGAGGCCTACAAGGAAAACTCCAGTCCATCCACCAATTCATAACATAACTAGCAGCCAAGGAAATCCCATATTCTTATCTACTCCACAAGGGGGTAGCATACAAATGGGATGAGAAATGAGATCAAGGAGTACTTACTCATACCGCTAGTTCTCATGCCGCCAATTCTAAGCAAACCCTTGATCTTATACATATCAGCAACATCAATAGCTCTCAGTGCTCTCTTAGCACAACATGATGAAAAGGGGAAAGAGAGAGCCATCTATTACATCAGTAGAACTATGGTGGGACATGATTTGAACTACACACCCATTGAAAAAGCTTTCTTAGCATTTGTATTTGTAGCTGATAAGTTCAGACATTATATGCTAGCACACCTGGTCAAACTCATTGTAAAGATAGACTCTCTTAAGAACCTACTATCCAAAGCACCACTCATAGGATGAATGGCTAAATGGGTTATGATCCTGACAGAGCATGGCATTGAGTATGTGGAACACAAGGCCATTAAAGAAAAAAAAATTGTAGATAAGCTGATAGAAGCGCCCATATATGCAAAAAATGTACTTGTATCAGAGTTCCCTGATGAATCCATCTTTAATGTAAGTGTAGCCGATCACTGGAAAATGTACTTTGATGGATCCTACACACAGCATGGGTCAGGAGCAGGAGTCTTTTTCATTACTCCATAAGGGGATTGCATACCTAAATCATACAAGCTGTCATTCCTCTAAACAAATAACATTGCTGAGTATGAGGCTCTTGTCATAGGGCTGAGAATTGCAGTGGAGTGGAAGATCATGGCACTCAAAGTCTATGGAGACTTGCAACTCATAATCAACTAGGTAAATGATGAGTATCAAACAAAGGATGACAAGTTGACTCCATATAAGATTTTGGTGGAAAGCCTCAAAGAGTTCTTCATTGATATCACATTTGAGCAGCTACCAAGAGAAAATAATAGAGCATCGAATGCTATGGAAATAATTGGATCCCTATTGGATGTCCCACACAATGTCCCAAAGCAAGAATTTCTCTTAGAGCAGCTTCTAATACTAGTATTCAAGGTACTAGAGTCTGAATTTTTGTGAAATCGTTGGTCCCAGTGATCCCTGGTATCATGATAAATACACCTACTTGAGAATAGGATTCTTCCCCACTGATATAACCCCAAACCTCAAAAGAATTTTTTTCTAAAAGTCATCCTGTTTCGTCATCCTAGGAGATACCCTATACCATAGGAGCATTGAAGGAACCTTGTTACGATGTCTAAATGGTGAGGAAGCATTGACTACTTTAAGTGAGGTACATAATGGCATTTTTGGTTCACATTCGAGTAAAATGACCTTGGCTAAGAAACTGCTAAGGACTAGGTACTATTGGCCTACAATGGAAAGGGAAGCTCATGACTATGTCTGAAGGTGTTTACATTGTCAGTAGCATGGGGACCTCATCCATACACCAGCTGAAGAGCTCCACCTAGTTGTCACACCTTGGCCCTTTTCATAGTGGGTGCTCGATTTGGTTGGAAAAATTACCCCCACCTTATCTAGTGGACATAAGTTCATCATCACCACCACTGACTAACTCACAAAGTGGGTGGAAGTCATCCCCATGACCTACATTATTAGAAAGCAGATATCCAAGTTCATCCTGAACTACCTTATTTGTCGCTACGGTGTTCCCCAAGCCATTATCTTAGATAATGAAACACCTTTCAAGAACCAAGATGTTTGCAACCTATACCAAAAGTTCAAAATCCAACATCACTTTTCCACTCCATACTACCCCCAAGGAAATGGCAAAGTTGAGGCTACAAATAAGACAATCCTAAAAATCCTCAAGAAAATAGTCAATGATGTTGGTCGTGACTAGCACCTGTAGCTAATTCCTTCCCTATGGGCCTATCAAACAAGCATCTGCACACCAACAGGTGTCACCCCTTTCTCCCTGGTTTACAGATCAAAGGCCATACTCCCCATTGAGATCAAGCTTCCATCCCTAAGGATATCATTGTAGAATCTCATCACAGATGAAGAATATCAGGTGTCAAGGTTGAATGAGTTGGAACTACTAGATGAGCAGAGCATGGACGCCTTGAACCATTTACAAGTCTACCAAAACTGACTCAAACAGATCTACAATAAGAAGATTAGGAGTCAGACCTTTCAAGTAGGAGAGCTTCTACTAAAGGAGAATGAGAAGAATGTTCCAAATCTAGATAGCAAGGGAAATTTTGAACCCAATTGGTTGGGACCCTTCATCATCACAACAAGCTACAAGTTAGGGGCATATTAGCTATCAACACCAGAAGGGGAACCTCTGCAGGAACCCATGAACAACTCTCATCTCAAAAAGTTTTATGCCTAATCTTTCAATGTATAAAACCAAAAATACAATAAAATCAAAAAATCCAAAAAAGGATTAAAAACAGTAAAGAGAAAAATTGTCCTCTAGTGAAAACCACTTCAGTGGTGCTTTCGAAAAGTACCTTAGTGAAAACCTAGCAAACAAGCACCTTGTGTAAATAAAAACTTTCCATCCACAGGATCTTCATATATTTTTCTGCATCATCCATCCATCATGCTTTCATATCTCCATCCATCACCCATTCATGTCTGTATCATAGCTTGATCCTGTGTTCGTCATGATCCCTCCTAGTACTACTCGGCCCATTCTTAAGGTCAGTTTGTCCTGCCTGTATTGGAGTAGTCTATTGCATCACGTTGGGGGCATGTTCTCATTGGATCAGATTCATGTATATTCTTGAAGTCTTCCTAAAATTAGAAAATCCAAAAACATTCATAAAATTAGAAAATCCAAAAACATCAAAAAATCCAAAAACGTCAGAAAACTAGAAAATCCAAAAACATTCAAAACATATCAAAATCCAAAAACAGGTCAAAAAGTCAGTTAAAAAAGGTCAAAAAAAGAGTCATCTTGTCGACCTACGAGTCTTGGAGCTCTGAACATAGCTAGGGTTGATCTTTGATCATCCCCTGAGACACTTAGGTTAGTCCTTTAGGAGTTCATCATAATAAACTAGCAATCCATATGTTCATATCTCATCAATTATTGAGTCGGTGTTAGTCGAACTATGTGGTCTCTGTGTGTATAATGTAGGAAAGGCTAATCTTTTTATTATCCCCCGAGGACCCTAGGATAGGTCTTTAGGTTAGTCTCTTGGTCAAAATCTCAAAAAACCCTAAAACATTTGCAAAACATTTTGAAAACACCAAAAACAAATTCAAAACATTTCAAAACATCAAAAACATCCAAATATTTGAAAAAATCCATCCATCCCATCTCGCTTTCACCCGCAATAAACTTTCACTCACAATAAATCAATCGTCACCCTCAACCTTTGGTGAAACAGTCAAAAACAAGTTGAGCAGGTTACAAGTTAAAACTCAAACATTAAATTCTCAAGTCTAGGTTAGTAGGTAAACAAGTTGGTCAACTTTTCATATCAATAGCCCATCATCTAGTCAATCCTAAATCATATGATAACATCATGTCCTAAGATGCATCCTTCCTACAATGTGCATCAACATCAAGCATCATCGTACTTTAGTCTTGGCTAGTAGTATTGAAGAACTTTAGCTTGTTTTCTTGATCTTTGTCTTTTAACTTATCTTATTGCACTCATTCCAATAACCTCCTAATGATGTCCAAACAAAGGGATTTATAGAGAAAGGTATGGGGCAACAAACAATATATTTTTTATCTACTATGTTTGTTGGATATTGTTGTAATATAACCTTGGTCATGCGTGCTTAATTTTTTTGGATATAGGGAAGGTGTTTTAGGTGTCTTATTGACCACATAGGAAGGCTTGCCTTTCTATGTTTTGGTCTGAAATGTTTGGATTATATGAACTACATTTTGGATAAGGTCCTATATGCTAGGTGTGAACAAGAGTACTCCTATATGATTGTCGAGTCAAAGTCCATCACACTAGGTGCAACGCCATCCTAGTCCTTTATACCTCAATGCACCATGCTTATGTGTATTATCAAACATAAGGTAAATAGCCCTTTTAAAATCCCAATTCCTAAAAAGCAAATCATCAGCATCAACATCATCATCTCTAATAAGGTAGGCTTGTTGGATCTTATTTCTTCTTCCTTCTTTCTGTGCTAACATGGTGCCATAAAAGTTAATCAAAAGCATCACTAATGCATCCATCCTGCATCCAAAAACCTTTAGCATAATGCCTATCATGACATATCATATAGGAAACATTAATCATCTCATATGCATTACATTTCATCATTGCATAATATAGATCAATTATTCTAAGCATCTCATAAACCATACATTTGCATTCATCATATAATCATAAAAAACATCATCATATAAGTATTATCATATCATATGCATCATCATATCATCATATAAGCATTATCATATCATATGCATCATCATATCATCATATAAATATTATCATATCATGTGCATGATCATATCATTCATTTGCATAATCACATAGGTATCATAATAAAAACATCATCACATCATATTACATGCATCATCATGTCATCCATACATATTGGAAAGCGTATTGAAAAAGAAAAAGAGCATCTCAAAAATCTCATATATTTAATAGCATATAACATCATCATCCATATAGATATGTTAGTATAAGCATTTTAAATCATTTACAAAAACATTTGCATCCATACGTCATCATAAAAAATGCATGGAAAAGATATTGAAAAAGAAAACACATCTATCCATAAACATTTGCATAATCACTGCATCACATCACATAATATATAGAATCATACATGCATTGCATTCCATCACACCACATATAGGACATTGCACATAGGAAATTAAATACATCCATCCATCATGCATAAATAAAATAGGACATATCATATATCAGATCAAATAACCTCATATTATATATCATCAATAAAATAACTGTCATAGTACAAAGAATCAGGATCAAATGTGTGTATCAATCAAAGTATACAAATGCCCACGAGGTTATAAAAAAATGGAGCCCATGGATCACAAAATGAATGGTGTCTTTGATAAAGAATGTGAGCTAGCCCTAATGGCTACTCCCCTCACCTAGTGGGTCCTACCTCTATCTTGTCTGCTGCAAGAAGTCTGGTGCCTAGGCTACTCGAGGCACTGCTTGATGGTAATGAACCTGGTAATACTCTACCTCTAGATCACTGCGTCTTGGTACATGCATGCCAAGACTGTCCTATCCTGTGTGCTCTCGAGCTGCTGGTGTCGGTCAGTCTCATTTGCTAGCTATAGCTCGGTGGCCTATCTCTGTTGTATGGCCTGATCCATCTCAGCTATTAGTGTGGCAACCTGTGCTTAGAGCTGCTCAATCAAAGCATCCCTCTGGTTTGGTTGAGGTGGTGGTGGTGGTGGTGGCTGTTGCTGATGGTCTCTCAGAGGCTATTGTGGTTCCCTCAAGGCATCTTTCTTACCATGCCCCTGGGCCCTCTGCCCTCACTGGTCGAGCGGTGGTCCACCTCCTCCTTTGCCTCCATCTCCATCTCCATCCTTGTCTCCTTGGCCTCCTCACTCTTGCCCCCACCCTGTTGTCCAGCCTCAAGGTCTCCATCGTGGTAAAGTTTCCCCTAACACTGTCAATCTAATAGGAGGATGAAACCGATTTTGGTATTCCTGTGTGGTCCTTGGGTCTACCTGTCCCTAATCGTATGGCCATGGACTGGCCACTAGCTACCTGAAACTATCAACTTCCTCATTTGGAGGGATCGTTTGATCCCATGTGGTCTCCCTCATAGTATGACCAAATATGGCCAAGTACTAGTCATCAGGTCTCTCTATGTATCTTAAAACTGCCTAGCCACCCAATCTCATAGATAATGCTCGATCATGGTGTGCTCCCTACCATAAATAAGTCTATCCTTCCTAGCAAAGAAGAGTTGTTGAACATCATCATACTAGGCAGGCATCTCAAGCCAAGGCCTCCATGTAAAAACTTTCATCTCATCAATCACCCTCCCCTAGTGAGGAATGTCAGTTGCTCCTGTGTGGGTGAATTTCAAGCTACCCCTATACCGCCAGATTGTTGGATCATCTAGCTCCACATCAACCACTATAACTCATGGGTGGAGCATGACAATATGCTCCCAGGCCCAGATGTGAAGAAGTGTCACTCTGGCTCTCATCGCCCTACTCTCACAGTAAGCGAACTCTTACAAATCATGATAGAGTGAGGCCAACATCACTAGTCCCCACACAAAGCACTCTATTTGGTGGAGCATCTGCTCCCAAACTAAGCCCCATCCTGGACTGAAGTATCGGCCGTGCCAATCTGGTGCCCCAAGGCTTGAGATAATAGTTGCCACAATCAATTAGAATGGTGACACTGAGCTCCTATACCACTCCATCTCAATCTGTCCCTCAACAAAAATGATCTCATCTAGTCCTGTGACCTCATAATAGGCATTGGTCCTAGTGTCCACATCATAAATGACTTGCTCTTTATGGATGGGCAATCGAAGAATGCAATAGACATCCTCCAACATGACTGTTTCCTTGCTAGTAGGGAAGTGAAATGATGACGTCTCATTGTGCCATCTCTCTGTTAGTGTTGTCATCATGCCTAAACGTGTCTTGACGGCAGGAGCATAGGCAACATACCATAGCCCTATCACCCCAAGGTGCTCCTAAAGTAACTCATGTAATCCTATCAATCTACTTAGAAGCGAGGACCGATGCTCATGTGAATGTAAAATCTCCATGTCCTCCTACACCAGTAAAGTCACAGCATCAAGATTCATAAAAATTAGGATCCCGTTTGAGGTTTTCGAGACCAAAACAAGAAATGTATTGTTGTTTTCAATTGCATCATTTTTTGAAGGCTCCAAACTATGCCGCTAGAACCCTCTAAATTCCAAACTCCTCTGCGACATCATAGTTTGATTGCGTGCTTGTTTGATGCAAAACCCTAAATTGCTAACTAGATCGTCGTGACGCTATTTGCACATGTGGCACATTTTGAATTTTGAAACCTAATTTCTAAATTGTGATGCCATGTCATAAGACTCAATAGCGGTGCACTTTAATGTTGTGCAACAACGATTCTAAGCTTTCAGTAGTGCCAAATAGTGTTTCTTGACTAAGCTTGACTTTTGACCCTAATAAATGCGTACGAGGATTAAAAATAAGGTGGGGAAGGATCACATACTAGTGGTCTTGCGCCTGGTAGTCACTGGTACACTCGCATTCACTCTAAAATGTGTCATGGAAGCACTCATTGCGCCATCTCGAACGAAGGTCAGAGCTCAAAAGTAGGAAATCTCTAAAGGCTAAATGTGCAAATGAATTGGAAGTGGCCCCTCGAGGGCTATTTAAGCATGAAAGTTAGGGTTTTTTGATCTTGATTAGCTGTCAACCTAGGGTTTTGGACTCTCGATCCCATTTTTTCCCAACTGAGGCTCGTTTTGTGTCATTTTTTCACATTTTGGCACGTTTTTGGTATCTTGGACCCTTTCTCGACCTGTTTGTCCTCTTTTTTTGTGAGATCACCCAAAAATCCAAATTTTCATCCAATCTCTTGAGGGAGCAATATACCATCATACTTCATTTGCTTGGGTAGTAGTGGGGCATCCGAAAAAATCAATTTTTTTTTCAATTTTGATCTCGACAAGGTTATTCTTTGAACCAACACAACACGTACATTGCTTCAAAGAGTGGAAAAATGTGGACACAGAAAATATACTGATTGATCCTATACACCTGATCTTGATTACTAACACCAATGCATCCTCAATCATCTCCTTTGCTAGTCATTTAATTGAATACCCCTTATTTAATTTTAAATTCATCACATTTCATCTCTTCATTAATTAAATCAATTTTATCTAATTAAGTCATCATCTCTTGTAAAATTAAATAAATCATTTTATTTAATTAATCTCTAAAGTCATCTCATTTAAATTAAATGAATTTATCTTTATTTGATTTAAAACTAATACCATCCCCTTTGATTAAATAAATCCAAATTTATTTAATTAAATTTAATAATCATTTTCCTCTCATTTTGATTTAAATTAATCCAAAAGTCTAAGTCAAATTGTCAAATCAACTAATCTTCATCTTAATTAATAAAATCTTGATTAATCCTAATCTTAATCCATCAAATCCTCTAGCTTTTGCAACTTTCTCATGAAAATAAATTTAATTAATTTATAAATCTTCCTTTTTCATTCAAAAAGGCATTAAAGGATGGAATAGTCCCCAAATTTGAAGTCTCCCCCCAAAAGTAGTTGTCCATCCAACAAGGCATTAAAGGCCTCTTACATGTCATTTTCTTGAGCCAAGTGGCATTAACTCCATTTTCTCCTCCCTCCAACTTGTCACTTCCTCAAATTTGAATTTCCTCCTAATGGCATTTAATTTCATAATGACCAAAATGTGCTCCACCTTTTTCCACTCACATTTTGACAAGTGGTATTATGTTATTGGTTGGTGTTTGATCCCACGTTTGATCCCACATTCATCCCTTTTTCCTTTTCTTCCATTTTTCTCTTCTATAAATAGAAGACTCTCATTTGGATTTTGGATCCACAGATTCATCCACAAGCTTAGGCATTTTCATCCACAACTTGAGTAAGGTTATCATCTCCATGTTTTGAATCAAGTCATCCATTTTTCATCCATTTTCATGATTTCATAGCTAGGTTATGGAGAAATTTCATCAAGGAGCATCAAATATTCACCATTGATCATCAAGCTTGCCAGGAATTGGGAAAGGGCCATTTTCCACATGAAAATGACACCAATTCCCCCATGGGATTGAGAGTTTGGACATTAAAATAGGATTTAATAACTTTTTCACTTGTGTTCTTCTCTTATTTCTTGTTTTCATGTTTTAAATGAATTTCATGGGGAATGTTGTTTCTAACTTGCATAGTGGACTAATAATGTGTTTGTTCTTTGTGTTTGTGCAAGTCTAGGATCACCATTCATAAATCTAAACCTACAAATCACACACCAAAGAGAGGGGAAAATGTTGTTGGGTTAGTCAATAGGGGTTTGCCTTGGTCAAACCTCATTTTGGTAATCAAACCTTGAAATAGAATAAAATAGGAATGGAGAATGATGAATGAACAAAATAAGATGTTGTAACTCACCAAATCCTAGCAATGAAGTACTACAAACATGTGTGATATGGCTACAATGGATGTAGATCTTGACTCTTGCTTGAAGGTGAGAGATCTTGAATGAAATTTTTGCTTGAATCATAAACCCTACATCACAATTGTTAGCTCCAAAACAAACATGATGCATGAAGTCCTTGACATGATGCTTGATGCTAGAATGCTACTCTAGAATGCTTGATAATATGCCCTTAAATTCTCTTGAATGCTCTTCTAAACACTTGATTGCACTTGTGAACTCAAAATTTCTATAAGGATGAATACTTGAATGCTTAGGGTGAAAATAATTGAAAGAACCTTGTATTTATACTCAGTTATGCAATAATTCCCAAAATTACAACACTACAAGCCAACATTAGATCTAGGAAGATAAAATCCCACCAAAAATTTGAATTAATTTTGATTTTGGTCTAAACGGGACTCATTCGCCCAAGGTGGCGAATGAGTCCCATTAGGAATAATTTTTCAGACCATTTTAAAAAATGCTTAGAAAGGTGTGAAACAGATCTAAAAACCTAGGTGGGACTCATTCGCCCAAGGTGGAAAATGAGTCCTAGATCACTAAATCTGGGCCACACAAGTTAAAAACACTTGAATTACAATTCACTAATGATTTGTGTCAGGATTATCCTCAAAAATATGCATTAAATGGGGCTTTTGGATGCAAAATAGGGCCAATTAAAGCATGAAGAAGCCTAATTATTAATGAAAACCCTAGAAAAGTGTAAAAGTGTGTTACAACAACTTACAACACTTTAAATAAGGCATGATTAAGGTTAAAAATAGGTTTATTAAGTGTAGTTAATTAATAAAACCTTAGAAAAGTGTGAAAGTGTGTTACAATACTTCACAAAACTTTAGCAAGGTACCATTTAAATTCATTAGCTCACAAGTTGAGCTCAAGACTTAATGTGAATGTGTCAAACACATTACAACATGTGGACATGGAAAAAGTATCCCTTTTGCTTGCTTGATTTAGTGTTGTGAGGTTTTTTTCACATCCACACTAGGTTTTGGACCCTTACAAACTGAACAAAATGCATCTAACAATGTCTTGAAAAGGTGTTGTAAAGTGTTGTAAAAGACTTTCATGCCTCTCTAGACTTAATAAACCCATTTTACCTTAATTTGACAATGTAAAACATATTTAAATGCATTATCACATCAATATAGAAGGCTTGTAAACTAAACTTAATGTTAATCTAGTGTTGTAATGTGTCCTTCACATTCACATTGGATGTTGTGCCTATCTAGGCTAAGTGGACCTCATTTTAATGTTGTAAAGTGTATTTAATCACACTTTCGCATTGTGTTCCAAGCCCTAATTGACCTTTACATCATCATTAATAGGCGTTTATGACCCCATATTGTGCATCCCAAGGCATAAATTGATCATATAACTAACCACAACAATCTAGAAACCTGATTTTCTTATCTGCTGACCTTCTAGCTAGCAAAATGGCCCCTATGGGACCCATTCACCCTTCATGGCGAATCAGTCCCATCTAGGTGGGACCCATTCACCCTTGATGGTGAATGAGTCCCATTTGAGCCATTTTTGGGGTTTAAGCAAGAAAAGTTGGATTTTAAGTCTTGTTTTCCTCCATGTCAGTCTTAGAGATCCAATTAATGGGAAAATAAGGAAGATTGCATATAAATATAAGTCTCTAAACCCTAATTTACATCTCTTAACTCATTTCATAATTCATTCATCATTTTTCTTCCACCTAAAGTCAAGCAAGCTAGGGTTTTATCATTCGAAGTCATGATCAAGATCACTTTTCCAACATTCAAGGGTAGAATCTTCATCTTTTGTTGCAAAAATCCAAGATCAAACATCATGGAAGGGTAATAACTCCATTATTGCGTGATTTATACATTCTTTCTTCATTTTGGTTTAATTACCTACAAAGGGGTTTGACTAAGGCAAACCCACATGCCCTAACATTTAATATTTCTCTCTCTTGTCATGTGTGTTTGCAAATTTAGGCATCTTGAAGACTTGGAAATCATTGAAGATCAAGTTGTAAAGTTGTTGAAGACATCTCCTTGTTGACTAAGTCCAAATATCAACAAAAAGTCATTTTCAGTGCTGGAAATTAGAATTTTGGATGCAGACACCTATTAGGAACCGAAGTGCAGATCGAGGGCTTCAGTTTCCACTTTTGGATTTTTAAAAATTCAAAAGTGGACTGATTCACCATCAATGGTGAATGAGTCCCACTACCAGACCTAAAAATGGTTTTCTACAATTTTGGATACCCATTTGTCCAAAACGGGTTCCAAAATAGTTTCCTAGATCTGGGACTTATTCACCCAGAATGGAAAATGAGTCCTAGTAGGAAAAATTTCCAACATTAGTAGCATTCCAAAGTCATTTCCAATCTACATCATGCTCTCAGGTGCACACCTTTAGTTTCATTCATTTTTGTTATAGTTTGCATTCATTTCTAGGTGTTTTTGCATATCAACAGTGTGTTTCCAAACAACTTGCATTTCAATAGTTTTGCATTAATAATCAATATATTTCTTTGGTTTTCTGTATTTAGATCATCATATCTAGATATATTCCACCCATATCACATCAATCCTTGAATGTGAACATTGCATTTTGGCCCAATATTTTCTCCTTTTAGATGAAAAACCCTAGAAGGAGTATAAAGCATTCAGTGGCAAAAATCTTTGTTTAAATTTTGGTGAACTCGCCTTTAGAATACTTTTCTTTTCCAATTTGGAGTCCTTCATCATAGATCTAACCTCATATTGACCTTGCATTATGGTTTGCATGGATTAATTTGCATGCTAGGTTTCAAATTTTGTATTCATGAAAAAATGAATTTAGGTTGCATTTTTGGAATCTAAAATCATTAAAATTTTCTAAAAATTTTCATTTTCATCTTAGGTATGCATTTTATAGTACAAAAAACATCAAAATCACTTAGATTTCAAAAAATTCTAAGAAAAATCCCTATTGTGACTCATTCACCACCTTGGGCGAATCAGTCCCTTTTCACCCCTAAAACTGCCTCTTACAGAACTCGAAACCCCATTTTCCAACTTTTTTTTGGTGCCATTACCTATTTGTATTAGTTGGCTGAGTTTCTCTAACATGCATTTCATTAGACCTAGCTTAAATTATCTCATTTCATGCATGGTTTAAATTTCAAGTTTGCATTCTCATATTGTACATACCATAATCAGTCAATTGCCATCCTTAAAATCTAAAAAAAATCATTCATTTTTGCATGCTTACTTTAGCATAGTTACATTTCAAGTTTGTAGAATAATCATTACATCATGTTTTCATTACAAAATTCTATGGTTATCATCTTTCACGTTCTATTTTTCAATCTTATTGCATGTTGTAAGAGTGTTTTGTTAGGTGCATATGAATATGAGGTCCTTTTCCTTCTCTTTTTGTTTATCCTTGATCCCTCCCCTAGTATCCCTTCTATGAGTAAGGTTTGTATAGTGAATGAAACCTTGGATAATCATAACAATTGCATTTGTTCTTTGCCTATTTTCTCTCCCATTTGTGAAGAAGAGATTATAGTGTTAGAAGAACCAATTGATGAGAGTTTTGACAATCCGAGTTGTTTCTCTCCTCTTACCTCTCCTATTAGACAAAACATTACTAAAATAGAGCACCTTTGTCAAGAGGATATGTGGATTGAAAGTGATAACCTTATCTCTTTTCTTCCTAATTTCCCTAACATTTGGAAAGGCCTATTTGAACAAAAGAATATTATTTGTCCTTTTCTTCCTCCATCCCTTCCTTGTGATGAAGATTCTTTACAAAATCTAACCATGGATGAGCATACTACAAGCTCTCCTCCTAGGGAAGATAACAAGAAACAAGAGAATGAGACCTTAGATAATCAAATAGAACCTTCTCCTAATCATCCCACTCTTGATAATCCCATCATTGATCATTCCCCTATTAGCAATTAAGTTATTTTGGATGAACCAAGCCTTACTTATCAAGAAGTTCTCCTAAAATCTCTCCTTCTAGGGAGGATAATCTAATACAAGACATAGATAACATTGACAATAATGATATTATGCCCTTAGAATAAAATGAAGAGCCCATGTTAGACTCTCATTCACCAAGGGATGTTAATATTATTCAACCTCAACTCATCCTTTACCCCCCTTCACACAAACAACAAACTCAAAACAAACCCAAACTTATCCTTTACACACCATCACATAAACCTCCTCCTCCACCTACACCTGACTTTACCCTTTATCCACCACAAAATAATATTTTGCAGTAACCGACTCATAATGTCGTTGCTCATACATACAACACTAGAAACAATCCACAACCACAACAACCCACCCCAACCTCTTTACCTTTTTCTAATTCTATACTGCCTAGTGCTCCTTGCTTAAGGGAGTATGATCTTTTTTAACAACTTAAGAGCAATCCCGCAAAGATATCCCTTTGGTACCTTCTTCGAACTTCACCTACCCATCACACTAAGCTTCAAATGGCCTTACAACAAGTTCCTTATCCCTTCTAATGTACAACCAAATGGCATAGCATCTATAATTCAAGGATTGAATGTTGACATTATTTTCCACCATGGTGAACTCCCCCCTTTGGATGCACAAAAGAAAAATTAAGCTTTCCAAATAATATCTAAATACAATATGAGAAGGACAAAGCAAACCCTTGACAATGGCTCCACTCTTAATGTGTGTAGTATAAATCTCTTGGATAGGCTTCGTGTGGATAAATTAAAAATTCAACTTGATTCTCTATCTATTAAAGGCTTTTACAATGTACCAAAACAATCGGTTGGTGTGATTACTTTGCCTATTACAGTTGGAGTGGCCACATTGGATACAAAAATTCATGTTATGCCTTATGAACTTTCATATAATCTCCTAGGAAGACCATGGATTCATGAAATGAATGTAGTGCCTTCCACTCTTCATCACAAAATGAAATACATTCACAAAAAAAAATTGTACACACTTGAAGTTGACCTTGATCCAAATAGTCATTTGCACATTGAGAAGAACAATGTGCATCATTTAAACACATTAAAACCAACTACACAAGTGGAACCCATCCAACCAAAAGAAAAACAACAACATATTGAACAAGTCATGAAGCTATTAGATGGTGATTAGGGTTCCTTAGACTTTACACCACCACTCATGGACAATCCTTCAAAAGCATCCACCTAAACCACTTTACACCAAAACACAACCAACTAGACAACAACCTTTGATGAACACAAAAATGACCAACAACCCGATCCAAAAGCAATGAAAGAGCTTTATGGAAAAGGTTACAAACTTATGAAACAATTTGCATAAGTGGAAAAGGATGTGGTGCTAACGAACAAGGTATCCATGTCCCCATAGATCCTCACACACAACAAACAACTTATGGTCTTGGTTATTGTCCTTTGATAGAAATCGCCAAGCCTTCACTCAACATCAACACATCTTTGCTTAATGTCAATGTCATCTCGCAAAAAACTCATGAATTGAATTTGTTAGATTTTACACCCTCCTATAAAGGAGAGAAAAAAATCTCACAATCTAAATAGTCTTGCATAGGTATGACATCTTGTACAACTAAGCAAGAGACATCTTTGTCCCAAACTATAGGACCACCTTCTCCCATTGATCAAGAGGGTATCTTGTCAAGACTCCTCCAAGATCACTTGATATCCCTTCCTCCAAGAACTCTAAAGAAATTCTATTACAAGAATTCATTTTGTGCATATCATAGAGTTCACGATCATTCTACTATTGAATGTAAGGCTTTGAGTAGTAAAATCCAACATCTTAAGGATTTTGGTATTCTCCCTTATGTGGGGCACCTAATTCCTCTAATTGATACTAATTTTAACTTTACCTTGCATCTTATCAATCATTTCAGCTCACCTTTTCCTTGCATTAAGTGGGGGAAAGGGCTTATGTAGCTTTTTCCTCGTATGTCATTTGTCATTGCCTCTTTTGGTCAGCTGTTAACCTTTCATGAACATATAAGAGCAAGCTTGCGATATGGACGACATGCCTTAAGTTGGCTCGCATGTGACATACTACCTCTTTCATGACGTAGCTTATTGGAAACATATAACTTGGCATAGGGCTTTCCAAATAAGCTCTCATGTCTCCTTCTACTTTAGAGCATTTGTTGACAATACTGATGTTCGCAACCACTTTAAAGTGGGGGCATACACCAACAATCACATTTCATTGTGTGATTTTATTTTTCTTTTGATTTTCTCTCTTAGAAACATTAGGTACAATGTTGCCCAGGTTGTGACATTGCACTTGTCGTCTCTTGGAAACAAGATGAGACCATTTGCACTTTTCCTCTCTTGGAAGCATTTTCCCTAAGATGAGAACTTGCATGAACTAAGCAAAATCCCTTTGAACATTCCTTGCACTATTTACAACAATTGTTATATGGCCACCTTGCATAATACATCTTGCATGACTATGGTGCCATCTTGTTTGTCTATGAGTGTCAAGCATACAAAGTTTTGCTTACCTCATAGAGCTCGAAAATCATTTTCATTGTGGCACCTTATCAAAGTTATCAGGAGGTATAACTTTGGTATGGTTGAGTTGGAATCCCATTCTGAGGCATGACTTTCCCCATAGCCACCTTGTGGATTTCTCACCTTGTGTACAACCAAATGTTTCATGGCCCCAGAGAGAGTATGTTGTGGATTTCTCACCCTACAAACAACCAGAAGTTCCATGGCCCCAAAGTGAGTATCTTGTGGATTTCTCACCCTACGGACAACTAGAAGTTTTTTCACCCCAGAGTGAGTATACTTGGGCCTTCTCATCCGATGGAAAACCATGAGTTTTGTTGCCCCAAAGTGAGTACACATTTTCTTTCCAAACAAATAGCCTAGATTTGCTCCACAATGTGTTAGAAAAATAGTTGAAGCTTGATCCACCTTTTTTATTTTTTAGTTCTTGCTATTGCATGATCATGTATCTTGTCTTCATGAAAATCATTCACCTTGTATGTTTCCTTTCATGATTATGTTGGCTTGACTTAGGATCTTGGATCCTGGGGGCTTGACCACTTCCTTCATCTTTGTTCTCCTAGACCATTTGCATTGATATGATTGGACCCTTATTGAATGTCTACTTTAGTGTGAGTTTGAAGCGAGTTCATCCTGTAACATCATGAAAACAGGAAAGGTTAAAGCAATAACAAGAAATAAACTCTAATGTAAACTAAATCTAAACAACAAAGCATAAAGGAAAGCATAAAACCGAAATATAGAATGATCTCACCCAATATCTACATCCTTCCATGAATGACATCGATTGTCCTCCATTTTGCTATGATAGTATTTTTTCCCTCATATTTTTAGTATGTGTACAAGTATAGCCTTGATATATGTGATAATAACGAAGTATCGAAGAATAAACAAGTACTCCAAAAGTCATCAAATTTTAGGAGAAGTAATAATGATGAAGGTTGGGTCAATTTATAGAAAATTGATTGTTTGAATGACAGGCTCAGATTGAAAGATAGACGAACAATTCAGATTGAAAGATTCAACATGCATTGGGATAAGTGTTAGTATTAACATGAGTGATAAAGCCTAAGAATAGAGATCAAGATTAAATAATGATTTAATCTCTAGTTGGAAGCATTAAAAAATTAGAAGAATAAAGATAGAATAAAGGAAAAGATATGTTCGAATGCATGCATAACTTAATTAATTAAATACATATATTTAATTAATAAATGTCTACATGCATAAGAATTAAAACTAGATAACTAACTAGTTAAGACAAAGAGTTTATTTATGAAAGAAAATTAGACATTTAATCAGGAGATGATTGACTGATTTAAATAGATCTTGAGTCAAATGGAAATGAATAATTAGATAACTTAAACAATTATCTAAATATAGAAGAATATATCCAAAATAGGCTTTTATGAATTAAATGATTATTTAATTCAGCATTTAACATTTAAGGATTAAATTAAATAAATAAGATTCATTTAATTGACTGAAGAAAAGATTAATGAATAATTAAATAATTAAAGTATTTATTTAATTATAGTCAGAAATATGATAAGGATAAATTAAATAAGAATCTATTTAATTTAAGAAAGAGGATAAAGTCAATTAATGACGTAATTAAATAAAGAAAATTTATTCAATTAATTAGGACTGAATAAAGATAACATGAATTAATTAAATAATTAAGTTTATTTAATTAATAGAGGAATTGATGTTAAAATGAATTAATTAAATAGTTAAAAGTTATTTAATTAATTAGATGAGAAAGGACTTTAGAAAGTAATTAAATAATTAACATTATTTAATCATGACTATGAAAATACGAATTATGAGGAAATTGAAGTTGCAGGCTTAGATCAAATTTCAGTGTCTACATTTTTCCCCTTTTTGATACAATGTCATTTTGGTGTTGTGTCAAAGAAAATCGATCAAAAACATGCCCCAGTCATGCCCCAGTGTAGAATAGGTGAAGGTATGCCCCCTCAGGAAAATTGACAAATTTCAAAAATTCTAAAAAATTTGGAAATAATCTTGATTAGTTAATTTGATGGCCAAAAGTTTGATGGAGCTGACAAAAATCAGTTTGGAGGAAGTTTGATAGGTCAAATGGTCATAGGAAGATGGAAAATAGTGCATCCATTTTAAAAGGTTTGAAATATGTCACCAAAAACCCTAGGTATAAATACAAATTGGGTGAGAACCCAATTTATTTTCACCTCTCAAGTTTAGAATTTCTAATTTTGTGCTCTGGAGCTCTAGCGAAAATGTCACCTATTCCTCACACTTCTCACCGTGGATATCGCATTTGGATGTTTCGATGCCCTATAGACGTTGGACCCCTAGTAAGTACTCGGACATCGTCTCGTGAAATTTTGAATTCCACACATTTCTAAGCATTTATTGCAATTTTTTGTCATGTGTCACTTTATTCTACACTGCATATGAACATGCAATGCACACATCTGCATTCAGAATGTCGCATTTGAAAAATTACGTCGTAGGCTAGCATAGGAATTTTAAACTTTGACTACATTTATTTTTAATTACACCATATATGTATTTCTGCAATGCATATGTCATAGACAGTAGGGCATATAGTTTTTTGTGACACATTTGTAATTTTTAGTATCCGTTTTCCTGTTTAAATTGTCGTTTGATGGGTGCAGTTTGCAATTGTGCGCATTTGCATTTCTAAAATGCATTTTAATAGCATACTAATGCATTTGATATTTTCTATGCATTTATTTTTTGCAACGCATTTGCAAATAAAATGATGCATTTGACTAGCAAAAAATTTTGACATTTTGGACTATAACATGTTGTTTGTATTCTAACATGAGGCATGCATTATGCCACTGCAAGTTGTATTGGATCTGATATATACAAGAGAGTCAAGACCATTGACCTTTGACTTCTAGGATCAGTTGCTGAGCGGGGAGAGACGACTCCTTTGGCACTTGGGTCTAAGTCATGTCACCTTCATGCCCACTATTTGAGCAAACTGAGGTCTACTAACTACTCTTTGTGAGTGGTGGCACTCTGAGGCATCTTTGTTTCATCTACCTATGGGTGAGGCCATAGTTACATTAGAGGATGTATATAGGATACTGAGATTTCTAATTGGGGGTGCGAGGGTGATGTATGACACATAGAGGGGTTTTACTGAGATGCGTAGATATTATCCCCATGATGACATTAGACAGTTGGGGATTGACCATTATGAGTCTAGGTGGCATGTTCTAGTGGAGAGATATAATAGGATATATTGTTTATTATGTACTCTAATTGCAGGGGTTCTTCTGCCTGACCGCTGAGGTCATGGATTTCTAGTAGGATGGGGGGAGATGCGAGTAGGCATGTTAGAGAGATGGGTAGTATATGCCTGGCGCCCATGTTTGTTGGCCATGCTATATTTCCATTTGCATGATATATCCTATAGAGAGGCACTATCGATGAGCTATGGTACCACACTACTGATGGTATGGGTGTGGGAACACATTGTGATATTTCATCTACCTATTACAACCAAGTTGTAGCAGGGAGCTCCTTATGCCTTTCATTATGCAGGGGAAAACGCTTAGACTCATGTTGGAGATATAGTGTACTACAAACATGCCATTGACATGATGGTTCAATTTATTTGGAGACCTTACATGGATAGTGCCCAGTGGCTAGAGGAGGATCGTCACCTACCCTACTATAGGCAAACACAGTTTTTGATGAGGAGGATAGTTTCACATGTTCATATCATTGAGAGGAATTTTCTAGCTAGAGTCCTTAGATAGTTTGGAGAGGTTTAGGATGAGCTTCAAGGCCAAGCAGAGTATGCACGATTGTCTAGGGAGGTTACACTATGGGGACCAGAGATTCTCATTGCTACAACTAAGGCAGATATTGATGCTTTATAGCCAGTTTAGTGGGGATGGATACACAAAGCAGCCGATCCAAGGATGATGAATGCATATGATGCATAGTGGGCTAGTCACAGGCTAGTTCCATTTACTGATCCAGAGCAGGATGCACCTATAGAGAGGCATGAGACAGGAACTCAGGGTAGACATGGTAGAGGCAGAGGTTGCAGTGGTAGAGGTGGCAGAGGTGATGATGAAGATGGGAGAGGAGGAGATCAGAGAGGTGGTGGTAGGGGTTGACAAGGTTACAGAGGCCAAGGCCCACATTTTTCTCTTGTTCGTGAGGAGGATGGAGAGGGTGAGGATGTGCCCATGTTAGATATTGGTGGAGGAGAGGAGGATGTTGATGTTGGGGTTGATAGAGAGGAGCATGTCGTAGAGGAGGACATTGCTAGGGATCATGCAGAGAGGTGATTGGGGAGGAGGTAGAGACAAATGCTCTTGGTATTCTCATCGGATACCAGGATGATGATGAGGAGGAAGAGATGGATGATTAGGAGCAGGAGCTCCAAGACATGATTTTGGAGGATTGGGAGGATGATGGGAGAGAGCGGCCATGACAGGAGGATACAATTCCTATTAATCAGGAGGTAGCAGATCTTTGGGATAAAGTAGAGTCTCTAGAGGAGGGGATGATGGCATTGATGGAAGAGCGAGACTCACTATGGATGGAGAGAGATAGAGCATACATGGACAGGGATCAGGCCATAGCTTAGAGACAGGAAACTGAGCAGAGATTCATAGAGATTATAGCTTTTAATCGAGAGTTGGTCAGAGAAGGTGAGAGAACTACCTATTACAGGGATCTATATGAGGGAGAGGTTCCTCCTGAGAGATGGGCTCCTAGTTACTCTCAGGAACATAGTAGCAGGTCACAGAGCAGGACTCAAAGTATAGAGTGGGTCATAGGAGCTCCCAGGACTAGACCATATGATAGGCCTTTTTCTGCACAGAGATCATCAGCGTCTCGATGTCAGTCACCTCCACATTCTCCACATGGGAGTTGTGGGAGTTCTGGATAGGGAAATGTTGTGATATTTATTTATGGACATTGTATTTTGATCATAAAGAATGCAGGCTTCATTTTGATAGATATATTTTGACATTGTGATGTGACACTTTTTGAGCGATATATATATATATGATTTTGGCAGCAATTCCTATGAGATGCAATTCTATTTATGATTATGTAGTCTTTTATGTATGCATGTGTTCTATATGACATGTTATCTTTTATATGATATGAACATGTTATGGATGATGATGTTTACATTATGATGTTGATGCAGCTTATGATGTGATGTTTATTCCATATGATGATGTATGTACTTACTTTTATGGTATTGATGGATGTTATGTATGCAATTTATGATTATGAAATGCAATGTAATGTTTTATACAATAATATCTATATGTGATTCTATATATTTGATGATGATGGATGTAATGTGATGCATATATTTACAACTATTATGTACATGGAATGATTTTGTTATGTAATCTATGATGATGAATGCCTATTATGCCATGATTTCCTAGATATGATAGATTCCTATATTTTTGTTTTTTTCAAATGCAATATATATGTATGATTTACAATGATTGATATTTACATGATGTTTCTAATCTGAATGCATATGCAGGATGCTTTATATTTTTGTGTTTCATAGGACTCTGTCATAATGCAAGAAAGCAGAAATGTTAGTGCAGAAAGAAGATGAATAATAAAATACATGGTTGTTAGTATTATCAATCTTCAATGTTTCACCAATCCACAAAAGGATTTGCACTTAATCATCATTGGGCGGTAACTAAAAAAAATGGAGACAAACACCATGATATGACATAGATCAAGGTGTGCAAGTTCATCCACCTGCTAACAACAGACAGTCATAGACAAGGAGTTTCCTAACTCATACTAAGGGAAAAGTTTCCCTAGTCTTTTTGTCAAGAAAAACTACAAACAAAAAAAATTTAAAAGACAGGTTATGAGATGTCATCGCTCCTCTAAATACTTCATGGGACATCCTTGAGGAAACTAGTAACATGACTCAAAAATCAAAGCCAAAAGACAGTCGACAAACAATAGTCAAAGAAAACAAAATTCTAATACATCATTACTTCTCTAAATCTGTCATGGGACATTCTTGAGAAAGCTAGTAACATGATTCCAATCATAAATTCAAATGAAATGATATGATAAATAATCCATAAAGTCAAAAGCCTATAAAATATTTTCCAAAACTTGATCTATTTGTTTGATTGTTTTGATTGATAAAGACTGATTTCAGGAAGGACACATACCATATAAGACGTTGAGTGTGGTTTCGATTTTGTGACTATTTGTATAAGGCATAACAAAATCCTAGTTTCAGGAAGACACGTATCGTATAAGATGTTGATGTGATAACCTGTGTAAGGCCATGTTGATTGTTTGACAATATTTGTATTTAGGAAGGACTCGTCCTATATAAGACATAGGTTGATTGTTTTGATGATGTTTGTTTTTAGGAAGGAAACATCCTGTAGTAGACATAAGTTGATTTGTTTTTGTTTGTTGCTTTGGTAATTTGTTTGATTTGACTTAAAGACATTGTTGACTTGTTCATCTGCTTGATGCATGACTTGATATGATGTGTTGACAATTGACTATGTGTGACGATGAACCCTAAAGGATTGACCTAGCACGGCCTCAAGGGCTATCGATTGATGGCCTTGCCTATGTTATACACACAAAGACCTCGTAGTTTGACATGACCAATGAATATTTCTTATAAACAATAGATTGAGTTGTGATTTTAACTGACAAGACTGACTAAAAAAGTTTTGATTTGTATGAAGATATCTAGTGTGTGTGGTAGTGTATGTGACGAACCCTAATGGACTGACCTAGTGGGGCCTTGAGGGCTCATCGATTGATTGCCTTGCCTACATTATACACGAAGAGACCTCGTATTTTGACACGACCAATGACCTTGTCACATAGAGAATGGATTGAATCATGATTTTATACGGACAAACCTAAAAGGACTGAACTAATTCCTTGGGGGCACATCGGTAGATGGCCTTGCCTATGTCTAGTCATAGAGGCAACATAGTTTGACAAATGATAAAGACTGACAAGTGTGACTAACTCTGACTCTATTTTTGGATTTTTGACATGTTTTGATTTTTTTCTTTTTAAGTTTTCTTATTTTTTTGGTTTTTTTAGGATATTTTGTGACGTTTTTGGATCTTTCCATGGTTTTACGTCTTTAGAACTGCCAATGTAAGAACCAATATGATGTAAGTCAAGTGCTTGCCCCTAGTCACGTATAAGACCAATTTATTATGAATAGAATGGGATGGGGGATACCAAGTACACTCGATGTCAATCATTCCAAGTTATGGGAAGGACAACCATTTGTTATGAATGGTATGTACAAGAAATGGATGGGAAAGATATGTGATATGTACAGGGATAGTCAGTTTAGAATTATGGTAGAAAAAGGAGCAAATTCAACTACACATGGCGCTTGTTTGCTAGATTTTCACCATGGTACTTATCCATAGTGCCACCGAAGTGGTTTTCACCATTGGATGACTTATTTCTCTTTACTATTTTCTAGATTTTTTATTTTTTTGATGTTACCAAGATGCCTGTTTGCCAGGTTTTCACCTAGGTAACAATTTTTTTGATGTTTCTATTTTTTTTGTATTTTTGATTATTAAGACAAGGCTCTCAGAAGCTATGGGTAGAACTTCTTTAGATGAAGATTATTGATGGGTGTTGAAAATAGTTCTCCTTCAAGAGTAGAGAGTTGGTATGCTCCTGATCCAAAGGCTTTTATGACAATGTAAGGTCCTAACCAGTTTGGTTCAAACTTTCCTGGTTTTCCTCTTTCAACTTGATTCTTTGGATTCTCCATTAAGACCAGGTCACCAATATCAAAGTTTCTATTCAAGACCTTCCTGTTGTAGCTATGACAAAGATGATTCTAATATGCTTGGAGGTGATCTAATTCCTTTTGTCTTTATTCATCTAGGAATTATAGGTCATGTAGTCTTGAAACTTGATACTCTTCATCATCAGTATGCCCTTTCAAAGATACCTTAGGGAAGGAATCTCGACCTCAATAGGAAAGATGGCCTCCGAACCAAATACTAAGGAATATGGAGTGGCGCCAGTGGGAGTACAGATGCTTGAGCAGTAAGCCCATAAGGCTAGGTTAAGCTATAAATGCCAATCATGACCAGCATCATTGACAATCCTTTTGAGGATTTTGATGATTGTTTTATTAGATGCCTCAGTTTGGCCATTACCTTGTGGGTAATATGAGGTGGAAAAGTGATGTTGGATATGGAACTCTTCGCATAAATGATAGACTTCTTGGTTCTTGAATGGACAGACATTATCTGTGGTTATGGACCGAGGAACACCATACCGATAGATGATATAGTTAAGGATATACCTAGAAATCTATGTGTCGGTGATGTAGGTCATGGGAATAGCTTCAATCCACTTAGTAAAATACTTAGTGGTAGTAATAATGAAATTATGGTCGTTTGATGATGTGGGATGTATCTTACCTATGAGATCAAGTCCCCATTGGGAAAAGTGCCATGGTGATGTTATGGGACAAAGCTCCTACACTGGTGCATGTATCAAATCTTTGTGTACCTGACATTGGTGACATTTCTTGACAAAGATGTATGAGTCCTTTTCCATGGTAGGCCAATAGTAACCTAGTATCATAATATTTTTGGCTAAGATAGGACTGCTAGAATGGGATCCACATATACCCTCATGTACCCCACACAAGGTTGCTTGTGCTTCTTCAGTATCAAGACATCTCAATAGGGTATTGTCTAGGGCACGTCTATAAAGGGTGTCTCTAATGATAGTGTACTTGGCTGACTTGCGGAGAAATGTCCTATGTTGGTTATTAGAAAGGTCAGGGAGTATGATCTCGACATGGAGGTAGTCATAGATGTCTTTATACCATGGGGAATTGGGACCAACAATATTACACACAATCTCTGAATCTGGGATGTCATAGGTAGGGACCAAAAATTTTTCTACCTAGAACTCAAACTTAGGCACGTTGCTAGGTATGTCCAAGAGTGAAGCAATAGTTGTCATGGTGTCTGTTGCCTTGTTATGAATGTGAGGTATTTGATGAAAGAAAATATTGTCAAAATACTCTTTGAAACTATCTTTCATGTGTTTGTAGGGAGCCAAATTTTCATCTTTAGTTTCATAGTCATCATTAACCTGTCAGATTACCAGTTGAGAATCACCATAAACCTGTAGGTTCTTGATCTTCCATTTGACTACCATATGTAAACCTGTCACAAGAGCCTCATATTCTGCTACGTTGCTGGCACATGGAAAAGCAATCTTGAATGACTTAGGAATAGAGTCACTTTGTGGTGTGATAAAAAATATACTCACCCCTGAGCCATGATTTGTATGGGACCCATCAAAGTATAATTTTCATGTTGTACTTGTGTCAATGGTAAATATAAACTCATTAGGAAACAATGCAACTAATGGGTGATTTTCTTTTATTGGTGCATCGACCAACTGATCAGCAATGACTTTTCCTTTTATAGCTTTCCTCTCCACATACTAGATGTCATATTCGCTAAGTATCATTTCCCATTTTACCAATCTCCCTATTAATGCTACTTTGCATAGTAGATATTTCAGAGGATCTATCTTCACAATCAACATTGTTTGGTGGTTTAGCATATAGTTCCTTAGTTTTTGAGTAGCAAACACTACCGCAAGACAAGCACATTCAATGGTACTGTAATTAAGTTCATAACCTACCAAAGTGTGATTGATATAGTATACTTCCCTTTCATGACCTTCATTGTCATTTTGTGCAAGTAATGCTCCTAGTGATGAGTGGGTTTTTGAAATATAAAGAATCAATGGTCATCCCTCAATAGGTGGCATTAAGACTGGTGTTGTGATTAGGTAATCCTTAAGCAGTTGAAATGCTTCCTAACACTTAGTTGTCCATACAAATGGTACTCCTTTTCTGAGTAAATGTTGAAAGGGATGTGTTTTTTCTGCTAACTGCACTATGAATCTTCTGATGGATTGCAATCTCCCTTGTTATGTCCTTAGTTGACAGAGATTAGTTGGTGGAAGCATATCTATTATTGGTTTTACTTTGGTTGGATCAACTTCAATGCCTCATCTAGAAATGATATATCCTAGAATTTTTCCTGATTTGACACTGAACACACATTTCTTTGGATTTAACCTTACTTTATATTCCTCTAGCCTTTGAATTTTTTTTTCTAAAACCTATAAATGATCATCCATTTTAAATGATTTAGCAATCAGATCATCGACATAGTCCTCCATAAGAGTGCATGTATGAGGTCATGAAACATAGTGGTCATGACACACTAATATGTTGCTCCAACATTCTTGACTCCAAAGGGCATAACATTCCAGCAATAAGTTCCCCATGGACAGGTGAAAGTTGTCTTAGGTTGGTCTTCAATTGTAATTCTGATATGGTTATACCTTGAAAATCCATGTCCATAAGGGATAGCATCTCATATCCTGTTGTCATGTCCAGAATCATGTTTATATTCGGTAGGGGAAAGTCATCTTTAGGACATGCTTTGTTTATATCTCTAAAATTTGTGTAGATGTGAATTCCCCCTATTGGTTTGTGACTGGTACAAGATTAGAAATCCAATTTTCATAGTCAATTGATTTGATAAAGCCTACATTCAACAATTTCTTTAATTAAGCCTTTACTAGTAGAGCAATCTATGGGTGCATTTTCCTCAATTTTTGTTTCACTAGTTTGACACCTAGTTCTAATGGAAAATGATGTAATACAAGTTTAGGATCCAACCCAAGCATATTAGCATATGACCATGCAAAGTTGATATGTCTTTGTGTGAAGAAGTTGTGAAATTCTAGCTACTTTGTTTCTATCAAAGATGTTGCACAATAGATTATCTAGGGATTCTCTTCAGTGCCTATGTTGATCTCTATAGATTCTTCCACTAACACAGGTGACTTTTCTTGAGCGACCGGGAGAATGTTCAAACCTCCATTCATGGGTGCCTCAGAGAGGTTTTTTCCCTCAGATGCATCCTTATTTTTTCCTTTTTTATTGTCCACAAGCACCTTTCAGTTTTCACCTAGGGACTCATCATTTTTATTTTTTTCATTGTTTTTCTTATTTTTGTGACTAGAGGGTTGAATAGACTCCCAAAAATATGCCATGTTATCCAAGTCAATGGTAAACCTAGCCTTATGATCACCACTAGGTATGCCTTCTTGTAGTCCCAAGAACTTAGCAATTGCTTTGTTGTTCTCTAAGATATCTATGATGGTTGTGTCTTGTTGATCCCAATTGATAAGTTGGGGATAGACTGAGGGCATGTCATAGTCAGAGGTGTCAAAGTTCAAAGGAGTCAAGGTTTAAGATGATTTGTTCATATAGTCACAAAGGTTTCTTACCAAATCCTCTTTATTCTTTCTCTTGGGCGTGGATGGGTGCTGGGGTGGGCCTATTGCCAAGGTTTGGTTATCTGAAGCAGATTTTTTAGGTTCCCAAGAGGTAGGATCTAGAGATTCCTAATAGTAATTTTTAAACCATTCCTCTTTTTTCATAGTCTTTGTTGGAAAATAATTCAATGGATTTGATGAGGATTTAAGCATTAAGTTGAGTTCTCCAAATAGTTTATCTAGGTCCATGGGAAAGGTGGAGGATAGGGAACCCCACTCATATTCGTTAGAATCAGGGGAATCATAATAGGGTTGAACAAATGGTTTTTTGGATGTCTCAATATCTTCAGAAGCACTTACTTCCTCGAGTAAAGGTGATTTCGTACTAGGAACACCAATCTAGAGTAGTTGAAACCCAATCCCCAAGCCTTTTGACCATTTGGAAATAATAATTGGTTCAATCCTCCGATTTTGATTTAAGCCTAAGTCACTATGTCCATTATATCCCTTGCTCTACATGATGGTGAAACCTTTTCCATACTGGTGTATAGGTATTTGAGAAAGTGGGGGAGGTTCTTCATTGTCTTCTCTATACAACCAGGAGGTCACATCATTTTCATTTACAACTTCCTTGCTTAATTCTCCCCATTTGGTGAAAGTTGTTGTGGGAGGGATGTGTATAGTGACCACTGACTATCTCCTATCTGTTGTAGGTAAATCGTATGATTTTGGAGGAACCAGATGGCTAACACAATAAGATGTCCTCATGTGATATTCCCCACAACCCTTATCTTGGATCTCAACCCTAGGAGTGGAAGGTAGTGACAGCGAAGTGGATGTTTTAGAGAGAGTGGATGGATCGACATAGTGAGATGAATTGGATAATGAAGCTTTTTGGTTTACAGGCACCTGGCATTGGGTTATCTCTCATAGACTAGTGCAATATTGGAATGGATCTGGGTCACCATCTATTGTAATCTCAGTTCCATTGTAGGGGAATTTGAGAAATTGATGGTAGGTAGAAGGGATTTCCTTCATAGCATGAATCCAAGGTCTCCCTAGCAAAAGGTTGGGTGAGATCCAAGACTTGGAATTTTGTCTCCATAATTGTAGGACCAATTTTGATAGGAATTGTTACAAACCCCTTTTATTTTTGTTCTTCATCATCATAAGCCTTAATGACAATGCTTTTGGTGGTGTCCACAAACACTTCTAAGAAGCCTAATGCCTTAACCAATTTTAAAGTGCAAAGGTTCAAACCTACTCCTCCATCTACCAAGACTCGTCTAACTTTCGTTTTATGAACAAGGACTTCAAGGTGTAACGAGTTGTTATGATTTGTCTTCTCAGTTGCATAATCTTGTTCGGAGAAAGTGGCATGATGATTATTGGTTAGGTATCCTACCATTTCTTGGAAATGATTGACATCGAGATCATTAGTGATAGTGGTTCTTTGTAAGTATTTTTCTAAAACGGATCGATGTTCACGTGAGATACATAATAGTTCCAAGATGGAGATTTGGGTTGGGGTCTTCCCCAACTAGTCAAGTAAGTTATATTGCGACTTGGAAGTCTGTGGTGGTTGCTACAATGGAGGGCCTTGGATGGTGATCTTGGTCCAACGAGTGTTGACAACACACTCAAGAGTTTTATTTATGGTGATGGTATTGACATGCTCATCGACAACTCAGATATGATTTATGATAGGGCCACTATAATCATGCTTGACACTAGAAAAATTGGCAAAAGTATTGGTCTTGTTACCCAAATTGGGGGGCTTTCCTTTCCCATGGTCATGTAATGGATCAGAAAAGACCTTGTGATCGGTGTTTGAAGATGTCAATTTTTTTCCACTAACTTGAATAGTTTGTCCTTGACAAAGTCATGTATGATGTTTTTTAGTTGTTGGAAATTTTGTAGGCTATGTCCTTTAGTCCAATGGAAGTCACAGAAGGCATTGTCATCCCTCCAAAATGGTTTAAATTTCCTTGGATCGTATTGGCTCTTGAAGCTGTATGAGATTGTGTTGCAAAAATTGTTTGAAGTTTGACTCGATGGGTTCCCCGAGGGGAGTCAATTCTCATTTTGAAAATCTTCTTTGTTGTTGCGGTTGTTGGGTTTTTTGAGTAGTGTTGGGGGTTTGATTGACAACATTGAGTGTTTTGAGTAGTCGTCATTTAAAGCAATAACAAGCAATAAACTCTAATGTGAACTAAAGCTAAACAACAAAGCATAAAGGAAAGCATAAAACATAAATACAAAATGATCTCACCCAATATCTACATCCTTCCATGAATGACCTCGATTGTCCTTCTCCATTTCACTGTGATAGTATTATTTCCCTTAGATTTTTAGTATGTGTGCAACTATAGCCTTGATATATGAGATAATAGTGAAGTATCGAAGATTAAACAAGTGCTCCAAAAGTCATCAGATTTCAAGAGAAGTAATAATGATGAAGGTCAGGTCAATTTATAGAAAATTGTTTGTTTGAATGACAAGCTCAGATTTAAAGATAGATGGGAGATTTAGATTGAAATATTTGACATGCATTGAGATAAGTGTTAGTATTGACGTGAGTGATAAAACCTAAGAATAGAGATCAAGATTAAATAATAATTTAATCTCTAGTTGGAAGTATTTGAAAATTAGAAGAATAAAGATTGCATGAAAAGAATAAAGATAGATTAAAGGAAACAATCTGTTCAAATGCAGACATAACTTAATTAATTAAATAAAGATATTTAATTAATAAATGTCTACATGCATAAGAATTAAAACTAGATAACTGACCAGTTAAGATAAAGAGTTTATTTGTGATAGACAATCAAACATTTAATTAGGAGATGACTCACTAATTTAAATAGATCTTGACTCAAGTGGAAATGAATAATTAGATAACTTAAACAATTATCTAAATATAGAAGAATATATCCAAAATAGGCTTTTATAAATTAAATGATTATTTAATTCAACATTTGACATTTAAGGATTAAATTAAATAAATAAGATTCATTTAATTGACTGAAGAAAAGATTAATGAATAATGAAATAATTAAAGTATTTATTTAAATATAGTCGAAAATATGATAAGGATAAATTAAATAAGAATCTATTTAATTTAAGAAAGAGGATAAACTCAATTAATGACATAATTAAATATAGAAAATTTATTTAACTAAGCAGGACTGAATAAAGATAGCATGAACTAATTAAATAATTAAGTTTATTTAATTAATAGAGGAATTAATGTTAAAATGAATTAATTAAATAATTAAAATTTATTTAATTAATTAGATGAGAAAGGACTTTAGAAAGTAATTAAATAATTAACATTATTTAATCATGACTATGAAAATACGAATTATGAAGAAATTGAAGTCGCAGGCTTAGACCAAATTTTAGTGTCTACACATCCTCTCACTAAAGTGGGGGCTAATTGTGGACACAGAAAAATATCCCTTTTTGCTTGCTTGATATGGGAATAATTAATGATAAATTGGACTTAATGAGGCTTTGATTTAGTGTTGTGAGGTTTTTTTCACATCCACACTAGGTTTTGGACCCTTGCAAACTGAATAAAATGCATCTAATGATGTCTTGAACAGGTGTTGTAAAAGACTTTCACGCCTCTCTAGACTTAATAAACTCATTTTCCCTTAATTTGACAATGTAAAACATATTTAAATGCATTATCACATCAATCTAGAAGGCTTGTAAATTAAACTTAATGTTAATCTAGTGTTGTAATGTGTCCTTCACATTCATATTGGATGTTGTGCCTTTCTAGGCTAAGTGGACCTCATTTTAATGTTGTAAAGTCTATTTAATCACACTTTCACATTAAATTTTGTTTCCCAAGCCCTAATTGACCTTTACATCATCACTAATAGGCCCCTATGACCCCATATTGTGCATCCTGAGGTATAAATTGATCAAATAACTTACTAGAATAATCTAGAAACCTGATTTTCTTATCTCCCGACCTTCCAGCTAGAAAAATGGACCCCGTGGGACCTATTCACCCTTGATGGTGAATGAGTCCCATCCAGGTGGGACCTATTCACTCTTGATGGTGAATGAGTCCCATTTGAGCAATTTTCAGGGTTTAAGCAGGAAAATTTGGATTTTAAGTCTTATTTTGCTCCGTGTCATCCTAAGGGATCCAATTAATGGGATAATAAGGTGGATTTCCTATAAATATAGGTCTCTAAACCCTAATTTACATCTCTTAACTCATTTCATAATTCATTCATCATTTGTATTTCACCTCGAGTCAAGCAAGCTAGGTTTTTATCATTCAAAGTCATTCAAGATCAAACATCATGGAAAGGTAATAACTCCATTATTGCATGCTTTATTACATTCTTTCTTCATTTTGGTTTAATTACCTACAAAGGGGATTGAACAAGGCAAACCCCCATGCCCTAACATTCAATTTTTCTCTCTTGTCTTATGTGTTTGCAAATTTAGGCATCTTCAGGACTTGAAAATCATTAAAGATCAAGTTGTAAAGTCGTTGAAGACATCTCCTTGTTGACTAAGTCCAAATATCAACAAAAAGTCATTTTCAACACCATAAATCAAACTTTCAGAGGCAAACACCTATCAGGAACAGAAGTGCAGATTAAAGGCTTCAATTTTCACTTTTTGATTTTCAAAAATTCAAAAGTGGACTGATTCACCATTAGTGGAAAATGAGCACCACTGCTAGGCCTGAAAAGGGTTTTCTGTAGTTTTGGATACCCATTTGTCCGAAACAAACTCCAAAATAGTTTCCCAGATCTAGGACTAATTTTCCCAAAATGGTGAATGAGTCCTAGGAGGCCAAATTTCCAACATCAGCAACATTCCAGATGTCATTTCCAGTCTCCATCAAGTTCTCAGGTGCACACCTTCAGTTTCATTCATTTCTATTACAGTTTGCATTCATTTCTAGGTGTTTTTGCATATCAACACTGTGTTTTCAAAAAACTTGCATTTCAATAGTTTTGCATTAATAATCAATATCTTTCTTTAGTTTTCTGCATTTAGATCATCATATCTAGACATATTCCATCCATATCACATAAATCCTTGAATGTGAACATTGCATTTTCGCCCAATCTTTTCTCCTTTTAGGTGAAAACCCCTAGAAGGACTATAAAGCATTCGGGTGCCAAAATCTTTGTTTACACAACAATAAATCAAGAAACCATTAAGCCTATTTTACAAGGAGGGCCCAAAAAAAGCAAGGAAAAGTAGAAGGGATACTTTTTCCGTTGCCATAGATTTAAATGATTGATTATTATTTAGAGAAATACATCATGTTTTATGAAAAAAAGGGAAAATAAAGTTAAGTTATTTAAATTTAGGAAAAAACCCTTTGGGTTGGGAATGTGTATATTCAATTTAATTGTTGATTAATTAATTTGCAAATTAATTACTTGTTGAATTTTTTATTTTGTTAAATGAAGTTTTGGAAAAAACAATGAAAGAAAATAAATAAAGTGGAATTAATAAATTAGAGAAAAAAAGGAAAAATGGAAAAATAAAAATGAAAGGGAAAGTCTTAGCTATTTTTGGATTATTCATTTTTGAAGGTTTTTTCTCTCAAAACCCTCTCCATGACAAAAGTTTAAAATTTAAAATTGGATCTCATTTGAACTAGAAAGAAGTGGATTTTGGATTGGACGAGAAATAAAATGGAGTGTGAATACTTTAAGTGTGATCTCTCCCTCTCTCATGTGGAATTTTACAAGTTTTCTTCATGTTTTTTGTGTCTTCAAAATGAAGTTACTATTCTCATTTCTCCCTCATTTGATTACATTTATCCATATGGATTACATGCTCAGCCTTAAGGGAGCATAGGAATTCTCATTTAGGTTTCATTTGTGCAAATATAATTAGATTGAATTATTTTATGAAAATTTCAAAATTGTTCTATTATGCGCTCATTATGCCCATTTTTTTTAAAATGCTCAAAAATAAAAATTGACTTCATAGAAAAGGTTTTGTGCACTTTTAGAGCTAAAGGGTACTTTAGGTTTTTTAAATTTTTGAAATTTAAAAATTAGAAAATTGAAGGTCTCATCAATGGAGTCCATGTCATTTCTTTGGTTTTTACACAAAAATAAATTGTAAAGTTTGAATTTTGAAATTAAATTTGAATTCTTTATAATGGGAGATTTAATGTCTTCTTCATGGATTTTAATAAGAATCAATTTAAGAATATATTACAAGTTTTTGGAGTCAAATTCATGCCTCATTTACTATGCCACATTCAATTTGGGGAATGTGATGAACCTAGACCTAGGTGTTAGAGAGAAGTAGGATAGTGGCTTACAAATTTTTCCAAGGAAAAAAGGGGCCCAAGGTTATCTTGTGTGTAAGTCTCTTAATTAAGTGATAACTAATGAAATATATGGGAAATAAAATGAACCAAGATAATGGTGCCCTATCATGCTTGGAGTGCTCGTAGAGACTAAAATGAGTGTGGAACACATGCCCTCTTTAAGATAATTGGAATTGTATGGTTGAGTAACCTTGTCTCTTGTGAGAGGTA
The DNA here is from genome assembly GCA_007258455.2 of Sequoia sempervirens. NCBI lineage: Eukaryota > Viridiplantae > Streptophyta > Pinopsida > Cupressales > Cupressaceae > Sequoia > Sequoia sempervirens. The sequence goes on from VDFB02193867.1 coordinate 369,848,306, forward strand.
TAGTCAATTTCACTTGGCTAAGTCTTGATGCCATTGCAATGGTGCTCCCAACCCCCTCTCTAGAATCTAGTCCTTGTTTCCACTTAGTTAGACTTCATGAGATGTTGTTCCTCACATATTTGATATCATTAGGTGATATTTTTATGTTGTGAATGTTGCATGTTTACTCTATGATTGGTGTGAGTGTAATCCTACCCTCATATTATGTGTGTGTGTTTTGGCCCTTGTGACTATCTCCTAACACAATGGGAGTGGATATTTTCATTTTGAATGGTAGGGTGGTGTGGTACCACCAATGGGTCCACTAAGGATCTTGGAAGGACCTCCAAGATCATGATCAAGTCATAAATGTTTCCCATTTCATGTATTTACAATTGTTAAATGTTATAAAAGTATAATTTTTGGATGTTTGAGTCCTTTCTTTTTTATATAATGCAATATTTGGACCTTTGTAGTGGATGGAATATAAATGTTCCATATAAATTGTGGAATGCCTTTCCCTTCACCCATAAATACATTGGCCTTGTTGGGGAGTTCCTTGTGATCTCCCTAACACTTGGGAGTATTCTCCTTCATGGCATTGTGTGAGGCAATATCAAGTGTTTAGGACCTCCATGGTCCCCTAGTTATTTTTTTCTATTTCAAAGTTTTTCTTTTTATCAAGGTTGTTTCATTGCAATTCCTAAGTGTTTGGTACATATTGGGAACAAAACCCTAGTTTGGGTTTTCTCTCTAGGTAGGACTCTAGTGCTAGAACAAGACTGCATCACCTAGGAAGGACTACAATGCTTAATAGGGAATCCTATGCCAAAATATGAATTTATTTCTATATGATACTATAACTCTAGATGTAAACACTTGAGAACACATGCTAGTGTCCTCAGGTGCCTTATTTTATCATTTCATAATGCAGTTGTTTCTTTCATCCATTTTTTGGGGAAAATTTGTTTATAGAAGTTGTCCCCCTTGGCCTTGGAATTCTCTCCATGTTTTCATTTATTTGACAAGTGTCATTTCTTTGGGAAGCATGTTGTTACTTGGAAGTGACCCATCATCATTTCAGTTTATGGAGAGTTTGTACCTCCTATTAGGAAAGCTCTCATGTAGGTTGGCCATTGTGTTTATATTTTTTCTAGGGTTGTGGTTGAGTGAATTGGAGGTGAATGTTTCCTCATCCTATCCCTTTTTTTAAAATCAATGGTTGCATCATCTATTTAAGTGGTTTCAACTCCTAGTCATTCTACCATCTATGTAGTTTTTCATGGGTTTTGTAAGAGTTTCTGAGTATACATGTCTTAGTGTGGATTTTAGGTTGATGATTCCTTCATCCTACTCTTGTATAGTGTTTTGAGAGAACATGATCATTGGTTAGTAGTTGATCAACATTGGGGTGATATTTCCCCCTCTCATAGGTTCATCATGGTCACCTCACTCCATAATTTTTAAGTCTTCCACTAGTACCACCTTTCTTGTTGTAATAGTAAGGTCATTGTATTATTATTTCCATGTGTTATTATGTTTCACAAGACAATTTTTTGCATGTTGTTATGCAAATGCAATATTTTATTATTGAATCTTCATCACAGTTGTCATTTCAAAAAATGTGATCTTTCGGGTTTTTTCCTAGGTGTGTTGGCTTGAGGTATTAGATGATGTACTAAATTACCTTAACCCATTATTTTCCTCCTAGTCAGTCTTGGGAGGATATCCTCCTTGTCATGTTGATGCATTATATGTTAATTTTCTCTTCCATCAATATTATCAATTGGTATCTCATTTTTGTTAGTAAAATCTTGAATATTATGCATTAATTTGATACAATTACCTAGTGCACTCTTATTCCTAATGATACTATCACCTTTAAGTATTTCCTTGAAATAATGTGGAACAGGTCTTTAGATTTTTCAATTTATTTGATGGGGTATGTAAGGAAAAATAATTTATTTCAAAATCTTCTTATCACTATATTAAGGATCCTCCAATCTAATAAAATTTTAGAATTCATTTTGGTTTACTTGGATAACTTTATGATGACAAGGAGTGACAATTATATACACATAATGTGCAGTCTCATGTAGGATAGAGGGATCTATATAAGGGACAAAATAATCAGCATGTTTAGTAATGTATATATAATAGAAAATGGATGATGATCCATCAAAAAATTATTATAGAAATATAAACATAGTATATATCCTTAGAAAGCAAAGGAATATTCATAAGACCTCCTAATATGTGGCCACTAAAGGTGAAGAGATTCATATCACTATGTAATTATACTCTAGGGTAGTTATTAAAGTATTTAATAAAGTTGCTTGTGATATCAGTGAATACACTATAAGGAGACACATCAAACAATAGTAAATCCTCATCAATTAGAGTCTATTCGAATGCATAGATTAGAAACATGTCGTCATATATGTAAATAAGATATATGAATTTCAACAAATTTTCATTTAATATAAACTTTTATCTCCCGTTGAATCATCAATTATGGGATCTCTCATGATATATGGACTACAAAGAATAGTAATAAGAAGTCATGCATCATGGAAATATTTGTATCACTATCATTTTCTACTTATGATTAATGAAATTATCATTTTAGACCATATAATATCGCATTGTAAAAATGTTACAAAGCATATTCATCAAGTGAGAAAGCATGGATATTTATGGTATTTATTAGATAAATCATCAAGAAACAAGGAAGAAGCATTATCATTAAGTGTAATAATCTCATCACAAGAATCATGAACTTTAGACATAGTAATATAAATTAGGGTTGAGGTACAAGATGTATGTAGTATTAGTTCACAAATGGTGTGTGTATAGAAAATGAATTCACAATATAAATAAGAAATGATGAATTATCAATAGATCATTGGATTTTCATCTTGTGTTACTTTAAAAACTTCATTATCTTGATGCAAATAAAGATCATCTAATGGGAAAAAAATTAACACAACATTAAGGAAACCATCATACACCTCATCATTAAGTGTATCATTGAAAGAGGGGAAGGTGGTCAAAGGTAAAAGACAACCACTAATCATAAAAAGAGTATGATTATGATTAAGATCATGAAAATAATCATCACTAGTCATAGGGGCAAAATAATCAATGTGAAGTTCATGCACAAGTGAAATGAATGCATCTTTGAGGCAAGGAAAAGTAATGACAAGATCAATTATAGATGAAAAACCACATAGAAAACAAAATAATGCCTCCATAAAACATGTACTACAATCTTGGTGTAGAAATTACATGATTCCATAAAAAAATATAAGGATCAAATGTAATAATGTACACAAAAGTGCATTAAAATCCTTTATAGATGCATGAGTAGATGCCAAATTAAGGGTTTATGAGAATCCATGATGAAGATAGAGAAATATACACATACACTAGGAGACTTACAAAGTGAAAAACAACAAAATATCAAATCCTAGGTGAAGCACTAATTATACAATAAGTGAATAGACATGAACAATTATGGGAAAAAAGTTATAGCACATGGGTCTTAAGTTAAAAATATATATATTTAACCCTAAGGAGTCAAGCATGTAAGTTGTAGGTTCACCAAATGAAAGGAAAATAATATGATCCATTAACATATTATGTCAATAAATGAATAAATTGACTAAGAATAAGTCATGCTAGATTATATAGAGTTGGGTGAAGCCACATAAGTGGTTTACACTTTTGAAGAGGAAGGAAATTTGAGAAAAAATGACCCCATGGCAAAAAAATTGGTTTTAGGGGTTCGCATGAACCTACATGTTCGACCGAACCATAAAGGGGTTCGACCGAACTAGGGTTTGAGTTAACCCATTAACTATTGGGCCCACATTTCCGCCCAAAAAACAAAGGAAATGTGCATATTAGTGGGGGTTCGCATGAACCAGGGTTTGAATGAACCCTGGTTCGCTAGAACCCCCTGGTTCTAGCGAACCCCCTTTTTCCTAATTTTTTAATTTGTTCACACAAAAACCTAAAATTTTACGCTTTCAAGCTCCTTGGGGATGAAAATGGGGGAATATTTAGAAACCAAACTTGGAATCGAGTAGCCTTCAGAACGAGCTATCCAATGAATATAATTTTAGTATGTTTTGGTTTTATTATCTATCTGTTTTTTAAGTTTTATTAAATATAGGTTTTTCATCGAAAACAAAAATCTCTGTTCTGCACAAGTGGAAAAATAGAAGATTAAAAAAAAAAAATTTAAAAATATGAGTGCACCAGATATTGAAGTCCTTGATCCAACAAAAAAAAAGAGAAGAATTTCGATACATACATAAAAGTTATGCGTTATACGGTTGCGCTAGGTCTGAATTGTCATTTGATTGACTTTGAAACTTGATTAAAGAAAAAATATTCAATAAAAAACTATCTAACCAAGTGGAAGCACTAGATATCGGAGTTAGAAGTCTAAATTTGAAAGAATTGGAATTTTATCATTCATGGAAAAAAAGTTATCGTTATACGGTGCATCACTTTTTAAAAATGCTATTTTTTGAAAAAAACCAATTTTGTGGGAGATGGAAAAAGAAGTGTAATCTGATTCCAAAAAATTGAAAAAAATATTTTTAGAATCTACAGACAAAATGTGACAAGACTCTAGTTTACATCATCTTCAAATTCCTTACGGTTTAATCGCTATAGGTGCCCGAATGTGGAGATTGTGTTAAAAAAAAAAATATCAGTGTCCAGTTAGGCCAAAAAGTGTAAACCACTATTGTGGGATCACCCAGTTGAGCATGTAAATTGCCTAAAGTGAGATAACTAAGATAAAACTTATACACATGTTTAAATAGAAATATGATTAATTAAATTTGTGTATAAAGTGCAAATATTTTTAGATTGAAAATGTGTGCAATTATTTACATCAACTTTTCAGATAATGCTCCATGCTTTTGATGATGGATCATGGAGAATGATATGAAAAGTTGATGTAAAAAATCTCATATAGTTTCAATCCAAAAATCTTTGCACTATATTTAATCATGGACTATGGAAACTTATGGATTTGTATATATTACAATTTTTAGAAAGTGGACTCACTTTTGATGATGGGTCATGGAGAATGATATGAAAAGTTGATGTAAAAAATCTCACATAGTTTCAATCCAAAAATCTTTGCACTATATTTAATCATGGACTATGGAAACTTATGGATTTGTATATATTACAATTTTTGGAAAGTGGACTCACTTTATGAAAAATACTTGTAACCAAGAAACCAATACTAGCTTTTAGATTAGTGAGTAGAGACAAATGAAATTAGAGAAGATGATCATTTGAGACACAATCTTGTCTAAGGGTATGATTTCATCCTAAGTAAAATTGGCTCTTCAATACTTGCAATACCTATTCACTTAATGATATCTAAGTTAAAAAAAATAGTAGTGATACTAAGGAGCATCTTGAGTCTTGTTCCATTAGGACTTCTTTGTGGCTTAATCAAACCTCAAGACTGCATAGTGAATATTAAAAGTAAAATAGAAGGAGAGTGTAACAATGAATGTTGTTGAGCTAAATGTTGAATCTTGTTGAAACTCAATGCAAAATTTTTAGAGATTGTGTCAAAAAAAAATTCAGTGTACCTTGACAATGCATGTTAATTGTTGATTTTTTATAGTTATTGATGCCCCATATTGACATATGACGATTGATGACTCATTAATAGCAAGATGAGAAGATTTGTTTGACACATTTATTATTCTTTAAATTTTTATTGATTCATATTGAAAAATGTCTTAGGATGTTATCTTATATACATAAGTTAGATGCATAATTCAAGGTTTTGACACTTATATTAATGAGTAAAGTTAGATTATACAATTTAGTAATACTGAAAACCACAATTTTAGTTTTCAATAAGGGAGGTGTAATCATGCCTAAAATTTTATTTGAGAAACTAAATTATAGATATAATCTAATCTAAGACAATCAAACAAATAAATCCAAAAGACATTTAAAAAAAATGTTGCACAATTAAATAATAGACTAGTTTTTTGGTCAATGATTATACCAAAATAATTTAAGTATGCCTTAAAATCATACATTAAAATTATTTTAAAATTATTGATCCATTGTAAAAACATATACTTTTATGGATATAAATTAATGGTTATTTTTAAATATTACTTGTTTCAATAGTCAAAAATAGATTTTGACCGGTAAAAATAATACAGCTCACCAATATTGACCGTTTGACCATTTAACCTGCCCTTAAATACGGTGCAAGTACTCGAACGTGTCTTCACATCTGAAAAGAAAGATTTTTACAATCCGAGCTTTTCTTTTTGCCAAAGCATATGGCAGCAATCACGCTCCGCCTTCCAACCACTATCATTTCACGCGTAAAAATAATACAGCTCACCAATATTGACCGACCGTTTGACCATTTAACCTGCCCTTAAATACGGTGCAAGTACTCGAACGTGTCTTCACATCTGAAAAGAAGATTTTTACAATCCGAGCTTTTCTTTTTGCCAAAGCATATGGCAGCAATCACGCTCCGCCTTCCTACCACTATCATTTCACGCGTTCTCACCTTTCTGCTTTTGCTTCTCCGCTGCAATTCCCTCTCCCAAGACGGCGTAATCCTGCTTAAAATAAAAAAGGAAGATTGGAAGGATGCGCGAAATGCTTTGAGCGACTGGAATGAGTCTCACCAAAATCCATGTGCTTGGCCAGGAATCTCCTGTGATACTTTCAACACCGTTACCACTGTTGATCTCACGGGGGCATCCATTTCTGGCAACCTCACTTCCGCTATATGCGCCCTTTCTAATCTCACTGCCTTGACTCTCCAAGACAATGCTTTCCGCGGTCCCTTCCCCCACGCCCTCTTGCTTTGCAAGCGTTTACAGAAGCTCGATTTGTCAAGCAACCAGTTTGCTGGTGCGCTGCCCACTCGTATCTCCGAGTTGAGTGACCTGAGAGAGTTGAACTTGGCATATAATACTTTCAGTGGCTCCATTCCTCCAGCCTTTGGAATGCTGCCAAAGATCGAAGCTCTCTTCTTCCACGAAAATAGTTTGAGTGGAGCGTTCCCTAATTTTGTCGGGAATTTGAAGTATCTGAAGAATCTCACGTTTGACAATAATCCTCTGCGTCCAGGTGAGCTACCCAGTGAGCTTGGCAATCTAAAGCAACTGCAGCAGTTATGGCTACAGAATTGTAGTCTTGTGGGCGGAATCCCGACTTTCTTGGGCAGTTTAACGCAGCTGGAGGAGTTACATTTGTCGCTGAACCATCTGTCGGGTGAGATCCCTGCCAAATTAATGACTCTCTCGAGTTTGAGAAATTTGTTTCTCTATGACAACAATTTGTCTGGGCAAATTCCGGCCAATATTGGCCAACTGAGGAGCTTATTCTGTTTGGATTTAAGCGACAATCAGCTTCAGGGCACAATTCCTGACGGAGTCGTCAATCTCACAGATTTGAATTCTCTGCAATTGTTCAACAATCGGCTTACTGGAGAGATACCTGCTGAGCTGGGCAAGCTACGGTACTTGAGCTACTTGAAGCTGTCTGGCAACAAGCTCAATGGATGGTTGCCCCAGAGTTTGGGTACATTCTCCAATCTCATTCTTGTTGATCTGGTGGGAAATGAATTGGAAGGCCCTCTGCCAAAAAATCTGTGTCGGGAAGGAGCGCTCTATGGCTTTCTTGGCTCTTCAAACAAATTCAACGGTAGTCTGCCTTCGGCCTTTGCAGACTGCAAATCTCTAGAGCTTCTCCACATCGACAACAACCAGCTGAGCGGTGAGATTTCTCCTGGGCTATGGGGTTCTTCCAATCTCAAACATTTGTTGCTCAAAAACAATAAGTTTGAAGGTCTGATTTCAGCTAGACTCGGCGAAGCGAAGAATCTGAGTTGGTTGGCGATAAGCAATAATCGGTTTGAAGGAAGAATCCCTGCACAAGTTGGACAGCTGATAAATCTTCATGTATTTGAAGCCAGCAACAACCAATTGTCAGGGCCAATTCCATATGAGCTCGCAGGTTTAAGTTCGGTCACTGTTCTCCAGCTGGACCATAATTTTCTGTCGGGAGAAATTCCAAAGAAAATAATGTCGCTAAAGGATCTGCATCAGGTCAATCTGGGTTCCAATCGACTTACTGGCGAAATCCCTGCAGCTCTGAACGACATCATGAACAGTCTTGATCTGTCCAGCAATTTTCTTTCTGGCGGAATTCCTCCCGAATTAGGACGGTTGAAACTGACCATCTTCAATGTATCCAACAATGACTTGTCTGGAGTCATTCCTGACGCTCTCGACATTTCGGCTTACAAGGAGGGTTTTCTGGGCAATCCGAAGCTGTGCGGAGGCCGGAATTTGATGCTACCTCCGTGTTCCTCTCCTCATAAGTTGTCACCTCAGAGTTTAGCTACCATTCTGGTGCCGCTTCTAGTGACCGTGACCTTGTGCTCCATTTGTCTGTACTGCTCTTTTTTAGGAAGCCAAGCAGTACGCGATTGTGGAATTTAACTCGCTTCCACATAACAGATGTGACAGATGTGGACGGGTTATACATCCTCAAGAATTTGAAGGACAGGAATGTGATCGGATACGGAAAAGCTGGAAAAGTTTACAAGGTCATTCTCCACAACGGCCAAGCGGTAGCCGTTAGGAAGGTCCAGAACATGAGGAGATCAACAGTAAGTTTTAAGAGAAAAGGGCAGCAAGAGTATACAATTTGGGAAGTGGAGGTGGATACGTTGGCGTTCATCCGGCACAACAACATCTTAAAGCTTTTCTGCTGCATCTCAAGTGAAGAGTCCGATTTCAAGTTGTTGGTATACGAGTTCATGCCCAATGGCAGCTTGTTCGACCGTCTGCACGGTGGTCCAGGACTGCCAACGCCGCTGCAATGCCCGATACGTTATCAGATCGCTCTTGACGCAGCTCGTGGGCTTAGTTATATGCATCATGATTGCTCCCCTCCAATATTGCACAGGGATGTGAAGTCCAGCAACATCTTGCTGGACGGCGACTTTGGAGCTAAAATTGCAGATTTTGGCGTGTCTAGAGTGCTTGATAGGTTGGGCGATGACTATACGGTGTCTGGTTATGTCGGTTCGCACGGATATATAGCCCCAGGTACGAACACTTTCTCGTCTTCAAATTTTTTAATGTTTTAGTTTTCCTTTAGAGATTATCTAATTATCTTTTTCCTGTCGCGCAAAATGTTTTGAATAGAATATGTGGAGAGGTTAAGGGTAGATGAGAAGAGTGACGTGTATAGCTTTGGAGTGGTGATATTAGAGCTGGTGAGCGGAAGGAAAGCTACGGGTGAGGCGGAGTATGGAGAGGGCGTGGACATCGTGGGTTGGATACGCAACACAATTTGGATGGATGGAGGAGAGATGGAAGTGCTGGATAAGCGTACGGTGAAAGATAATTGCATAGAACAAATGCTACGCGTCTTACGTGTGGGCTGCGTTTGCACGAATAGAGAGCCAAACCATCGGCCTTGTATGAGAAAAGTGGTGGAGATGTTAGAGGATCGCGGTGGGGGCAATTGTAATGAGAGAAGGGATAAAATAATATATCGACATCTGGAAAGGGTTTCAAGTAAACATTCCGAGATTGAGAACGAATTGATAAGTTGTCGACATCCGATCTTTGCTGAATTGTCAGTTTTAGATTTTGGCCAAGAGTAGTCGGCATTGGCAAATGTATAGAAAGAAAAGTAGAACAGGCCAATGAAACATAAAAGAAATTAAAAAAAATTCCAAGGCGTTTATGTATATATATAATTTTGATATTACACAATAGTTCAAAATTCTATTACAAGTATTATGAACAATTTAAGTGTTAGTAAAAGTATTAAATAAAATAAGAACAAACAATTAAAAAAATACAAATATATGTTTTAAATGTTAATTTATTAATATATATTTGATATAATCATGACACATTAATATTAATAATTATTTTTAGTTTAATGAGACAAACTAGTTGCATGTCTACATTGTAGCTATAATTTCTCTATTTGCAACTCAATTTATAAAAGATAATGCAAACATTATCAAGTAAAATCCATTTCTAAAAAATGAAAAAAAATAGTTCACCTTTATTTTTCCTCCAAAATTTGTAGCCAATCATATTAAGAAAAAAATAATTTTATAAAATTTATAAAGGTAAATATAATTTTACACATGTTGCTTTAGGAAAATTGAATATTATTTGAAGAAGATTAAAACAAGTATAATAAGAAGAAAAGTAAAGCATGCATATAAAAGGAATAGAAATTTATTTTAAGAAAATTTAAATTCTATTTAACTTAAAGTTCTTATTGGGAACTCTTTCATCTATATTGTAAGGTGTGTTGATCATGTTTAGTTTTAATTATTGGTTTTTAATAAAAGATGTATATACATTTTCTTTTCTTTTTCTATGTTTTTGTAAGTTGTGTGTAAATAGTTTGTTGGATTCATCAATTTTCTTCATGGTCGGATAATATAAAATCTCTCATTGTTTTTGATAAAAGGGTAAAATGAGTTTTACAGGGACCCGAAACCACAACGTTTACAAAAAAGAAGAGAGGACACAAAAGTCCCACCAAAAAGACCAGATGTCCGAGAAAAGATCAGCAGCAACCACACGAAATAGTCCAGAAAGGACAAACCAAAAAAGAACAACACAAAAAACACAAAAACCCTAGCCATTAGCTCAGAGTCTTGAGGACAGACTCCGTTTCCACCTCCAAATTCTGCATATCATTGACTCCTTTTTTAAAAATTTGAATCATCTTCGAAGTAGGGGGGACCTTGTGCTTCAAATTGGCTCTAGTTCTTTTGGAGATGCCCAAATCCATTTCCTAGCTTTTGTCCTTTGTTTCCTCTAGATCCACCACCAGAGACCCCTAGTGGGCTTTATCTAACTTTTCTGTCATCGTGTTAATGATAATGGCATTGTGTCTTGCCATTCGGTTGTTTTGCTCAGCAACAATTTTAATGGTATTCCTTATATTCTCAACCTTGAAGTCAATATTTCTATTACTGTGACCTTGAACCCCACTATCCATATCTTTCTTCTCAATCTCTACAATCTTAGTACCCAGCTCTTCAATCTTGCTTTGAAGGGCCCAATTTTTTATTTTCAACTCATTAATTTTGATGAAAGTCCATTCCAAGAGTTTGAAGTGGGACTTAGAGTTGGTTTTGGCAAGGTTCAGAACATCCAGAGAGGGCTCCTTACCAAAATTAGGGAAATTTTTCTCAAGGTTAGGATTAATAAGGGAGTCATCTTTAGCAAGTTTATCTAGTGGAGGTTCAGCACAAAACTCATTTTTGTTGGCATCAGACTCCTCCGAGTCAGAGAAGTCTTCAGAGTAGGAAACAAAGCATTTGGCCTAGGGTTTCTTATCAAAAGAGTTGTTCTTAAGGGATGGGCTATCAGGCTCAAGCTCAGATAAAATGTCTCATTGTTATGAACCAAATATGAATGGATTAAAATAAAAACACAAGATAAGTAGTTTTTAAATTTTAGATATGAAAAAATGTAATTGATTTATTTTCCTCAATATTTTTTATTCTTGGAATCATAAGGAAAACTATTATTAGGTGTCTTTGTTGAGAGAATATAAGTATAATTAAATATTATTATTATTTAATTATTTTAGCCATGTGTGAGGGGGAAAATAAGTGGAAATGTAACTATTTATTGATTTATTGTGAGGTGCTGAATGAAAATGGAGATTAATCAAATAATAAGATTATTTAATTAAATGGTAAGAATATAGGTGAAGGGGACTTGGCCTAGGTGATGAGTTTGGTCAATTAGGACTAAGTACACTAGGGAAATATTTAGGTGTCTACATAGGTTACAATAAATTTATTACAAAATTGGCATTAACTAAAATCATTAGAATACTAAAATATTTCTACCTTGTGCTAGAATTTAAAACCCTAGGATCTTCCAAAATGTTTTGCTCACTATGGTTATCCTATGTTTTTCTCATTACCTGAAAACCTTTTGAACAACAAAAAATTGGTCTTTTCTACTCCTTTTGTAAATTTTGATGACCATGGAAACGTATGCAAATGCATGAAACACCATAATTTTGAGACTTTTAGGCATTCTAGTAGGTGCTCATAGATTACGAGCACCATTCCACTATGAGATAGTACATGCAATTATGTACAAATGTATCCTTCCAAACCATGGGATATGAATAAAAATGATTGATTGATATACAAGTGCCCGAAGAATTAGACACATCCACACTTTTGTGACATGCTAGGGTATGGAGGAGCACACAAAATTTTCTAACGAACCATTAAAATTTGGGAACATTAAACTTGTTAGTAAAGAGTTCAATAGTGATGGGAGGAAATGTGGGATAAAGTGCACCAAATGTTATTAAGGATTTAAACCATCTAGAAATTTGGTTATTTTTTATTGTATTTTGGAACCTAAGGATGAATACCAACATGCCAAATAAATTTTCAAAGTTTTTTGACAAGAAGAGAAGATAAAAGTGTAGAGTTCAAGAAAATGGAGGGAATGGGATCCTCGAAAGTCCATAGGCCTTGAGGGTTTCATGAATTAAAGGAGAATGAGGATTGAGGGAATATGTTCTAAAATAAAAGTAACCCCTAAAATTTTGTGCTCCAAGGAAGTGCAAGGACAAGAGATGTTAGAATAGGACTAGGGTTTTAGGCTTTAGAAGAAATGGGGATTCAAGGATAAAGAGGGAAGGGACACTAGATTTTATAACCTCAAAGCGAAAGGGGATTACAAATATAGAGTTGAGGTTTTAGGTGATGAGGAAATCTAGGACTTTGGAATAAGGGGAAAAGTTATGAGGAACTTTTGAAAGTTTGGGCTCTAGGGAATCAATCTAGGCTTTAGGTTCAAGAATCCTAGAGAGAATTAGGACATAGGGAAACATAATCAAGGTCTTGGGGAGTTGAGGAGTTGGTAGGAGGAGGGAACAAGGGATCAAATATTATTGTTACAAGATGGTGTGTCCCTTAGTGTCCTTGTTCAGCATGGTGCTTGGGTTTGTGACATGGCTTAACTGCCTCCTATGAATCTTGTATAAATTGCGATTGTATTGGGCATTAATAGGTCAATCTTTTGGTGCAATGACAACCACCAGTGTAAAAATTGGTATCAACTCCTACTTCTAGCCGAGGTCACAGGTTTGAACCCCTCACTTGTGCTTGGGGGGATTGTTGTAAGATGGTGTGTCCCTTGGTCTCCTTGCTCAGCGTGACACTTGGGTTCGTGACATGGCTTAACTGCCTCCTATGAATCTTGTATAAATCCAATGGTTGTATTGGGCATTAATAGGTTGAGCTTTTGGTGCAACGACAACCACCAATGTAACAATTACGTGGTTCAATATTGTGAGGGGACTTGAAACCACATGACTTGGGGTGAAAATGAAAAGGAGGTATAGGATTAGGGTTTTGGGGGAACTCAGAACCTTGACACTTGATGCAAAGGTGCCAAATTCCTCTAGTTTTTCGCAAACCTACCAAGGCACAAACTAATCCACCAAAATTAATACACACATAGACACATGTGTAAATTTGGTTATATACCCCAAACTTGAAATTAAACAATTTCAACCATATTTTTATATTATAACCTCCCAAAAACTTCAAAATCAAAAACCTAAAAGAAATCACCCGTTTGAGGTAGGGACTTGTTCCAATGTTGTTGCAACTTATAAAAATATTTAAAATCCTTAATATTACCTAAGGAAATGTGATAGATCACTAGGAATTGACCAAAAGGGTACTGCTTAGCTGATTTTACTTATAAATTTTAGATTTTTTAATGAAAACCCTTATAAAATACTTAATCTAGGGAACCAACTAGAGTTTTCTTAGATTGATTATTAATAATGGGTGAATAATGTTAAATTCACAAAATGTGACTATAAAAGATAGAAAATAACACACATTAAAATGAGGTTCCAATATTGGCTCTAGTAGGATTGTGTGTCTCTTGTAGGTTCCTCTCATGGGTAGCCCTCTTGGCTTCTTCAAGTTTTGCCAATTCATGTAATGTTTGAGATATTACTTCATTCCCTTCACATTGTTGCAACAATATGAATACTAGTAATTCAACACTAATTTTTATCTTCATGTTTGTTCCATCTACTAATTCAAGGGGAATCTTACCAATAGCCTTCTTATAGACGATTTTACATACCTAAACAACAAACATCAAGTTAACTTACACCCTTTCTTGTTTGTATCTATTTTTTTAATGATGTTCATGAAATCCTATTACTATATTTTCTTGTCCATTTCATTTTAGATGATAAGGGGTTGAGTGTTAGAGATTCTCATATAGAGAACACATATCAATGAAATCAAATGATCTAAAATATATTTTATTATCAACAATTATCCTTAATAGCACAAAAAATTATGTGATGATGTTATTTAGTAGGAATTCAATCACCACCTTGGATGTAACATTTATATTTGGCATTGCCTCCAACCATTTGGTGAAGTTAATGGGCACCAAAATCCATTTATATCCATTTGTTATACCTTTCAAAAATCTCCCCCATAAAATGAATACCACACTATTGAAATAAACCCTCAACTAAAATATTCATAAGGGGGAGTGAACCTCTAAATTTCATCTTTCAAGAGAATCATTTGCAAGCATCACAAAATTTGATAAACTTGGTCACATATTTGAATAATGTGGTCCACTAATATAAACCTATCATAATATTATGAGAAATTTTGAGACATGAAATATGCACCATATAAAACTTAATGGCATTCCTCAATAAGTTCTATAGACTAATATTTATCTAAACATTTAAGGAGTACACCATTAAGTTTTTTATGCATTAAATTTCCCTAAATTAACTTACATATCTAATAGCTATACGCTTTAATACTATTTTCTATCAATCATTTAGATCCCTACAAGATAGCTCAAATTATTCAGATAGTGAATGTTTTCTTATACCAAGGAGAACACTTTAAATGACAAGGATAAAGTGTTGGATCAAACATCACTTGATACACTTAAAAGTTATATTAGCCATCAATATAGTTAAGCCTTAATCTCTAAATAGCTTGGTAATATTCACCTCCAACTCATACTCTTGGATCTTATTGGTCCATCTACGTGTTTTACCTAATGCCTCTTGTTATGAAAAAATGTCTCTTATAGCTATATGTGGCACATAGGTAGTGATTTTAGCTCCTACAAGATGGGATCTAAAAAAATTACTGCCTCAACAAGAGCATAAGAATGCTTCTCCATAATGGAGTAATTTAATTTATCATCCCACAAGTATTTGATAAGGAAAACTATTGGTTTCCTATACCTATCATCATATCTTTTTAGAAAAATAACAACAATAGTTTAAAACATGATATAAATGGAAGCAATTAAAAATACCTCAAATAAGATTAATAATTCCCCCTCCTTAATTTCATTAATTATTTTTCACGTTGAGGGGTAAGCATGGGGTTGATGGTCTTCACTTTTTTCTAAAAGGTTTTCATACCAAGTTTTAAAAAATAGTATACTAGAATAAGTTCTCTCTATATATCTTTATCTCATCATATGACCAAGAAAAGTACTTTCTAAAATAATTCAATAATGTAATTAGCATATGTTGAAAGAATGAAGAAGGAACCATTTGATGTGTTGTCATTGATGCCAACATTGTTTGATGACAAGTTCTTTATTTTTTCTGGTACACAGTTTTGGTGACATCTTGATGCGGTAATTTGGTCCAGATTCGCTCATGTTTTAAGATCGACTTGTGTGGTTACAATATGTTGTTCAAGATTGTTAAATACATCTATGCTCAATATTTCAGCAATTTTCATCAATCTGAATGAAAGTTACAAATGATAGAATTTTTGCAAATTGTATTCTAGCTTATACAGTACAAGATGATAAGTGTTATCTAGTTTGCATTCCTCTGGTGTTTGGTTTCAAACTCCACAATTTTGGGAGATGATTTATAGGTTCCAGAATGACATATATTCCAGTTGGCACATGCTTGTATGATTACATAGATGATTGATGGTGGGTGGATTGGCTCATTTTGTGTTTAAGTCTAATCCCTGGCCAACCTTATGCTTTAAATTGTGCTATGAAGATTAATATGTATTGTAGATGTTAAGGGGATCTATTTTATATCCATGTTGACCAAAATTTGAGTTCTACACATTATTTTGAGTTTGAAGATTTTTTGTTTCCATGTATGAAGATGACAAAGTGTTTTTAATTGAAATGGGGCTATATCTAATTAGACTGGCCTAATTGATGCATGTGGATGTAATAGGATATATATGTGGAACAGTCTTGAGTTCCATATACATGGAGGAGAAGGTATTATGGTATGTGTGAAATTTGATATTGTGTGAACTTACAAATTTGTATGTGTGAAATTAGAATAAGGGTAGAATTGGAGTATATGTTGAGCGACTGCTGAGAAAAGCAATATTTTGTATTCAAAACTTAATTAGAACTAAATTTAGCATAATTCTATCAGTTCACACCTTGTCTATGTAACCATTTTTTTCTTGTATCTATTTTTAGGTTGTGAGCCATTTTTGGAAGTGATTCATGGTAGTAAGCCCTGTAATATCTTATAACCAATTATAATATATTGTGATCTAACCCTAACTGTGGTTTTCCATTTTTGTATTTTCCATGTAAAAATCTTGGTGTTCATGTGTTATGTGGTGTTGTGATTTCCTTCATGTACTCATTCATTGTTGTAGTTAAATATGTTTTGATAATTGGTTGGATTATGAATAAATATTTTAATAGAATATTGATTCACCCCCTTCTTAGTATTCTGGGTGTTCAACAATTGGTATCAAAGCCTAGTTCCTTTTGAAAAGTCAAACAACTTGAGGAAGATCTTGGAGTTTGAACAAATGGTTGACAAAAAGTATCCTATTCCTTTAGAAGAAATTTCTACAATTGAATATGAAGAAGATGAAAGGATGTATGACAAAGAAGAACTTAAAGCTGCTCTTGAAGATGTTGAAAATTTTGAAAGTGAGAACAAAAATTTGAAGAAAATCCTAGGAGAAGCAAATGAATGCATCAAAAAGTTAAGACCACAAATCAAGAAGTTTAAAGAAGACATAGCGAAGTTAATGAATAGTTGAAGAAGACAAATGAAGACATCACCAGACTAAAAGTGCAAGGAGAAGAAAAGAAGAGAATTAAGGATTGTCTGAATGCTAAGATACAAAGCAAGGTTGATGAATGTACAAATATTGAACAAGAAGTGGTAACCCTAAGATCTTATCTAGAGAAAGCAAGAGATCATAAGAACAAATTAAAAACAAGTAGTACAATGCTTGATGAATTAAACAAAATTGAGAAACATTCTTTAAGGATAAAGTTGGTTTGGGAATTGAAGGACAAAGTTCAAAAACAAATCAGACACCTAACAAGGTTGACAATCAAAATAAAACTCAAGGAAATGGAAGACAGTTCAAGAATCAAAGAAGAAATACTAGAAGACCTCCTATCAGACAACCAAATTCTCAAAGGTACCCATCTTTCAATGGTATTTTCTTTTCATGCAATAAATTTGGACATAAGGCTCTAGAATGTAGAAGTAGAATGAATTAGAATGATGGATCCTTTTCTAGAAATTTTTTTGCAAGCAAGAAATTTGGGCATAGAGCTACTGAGTCCAAAAGTCAGATGATGAATATATTCAATACAAGTAGAATATTTCAATCTTTCAATGGATACTGCTATACATGCAATGTATTTTGACATAAGGATAACTAGTGTAGATCAAGAATTAATAGAAGCCAGTTTGGAAAGAAAAATGTTGTGTGCTACAATTGCAACAAGACTAGACACATTTCAAGATTGTACAAAAGCAAGAATGAAAGATGGAATAATTTGGAACTAGGAAATAATCCTATGAAGAAAATTGATCCTACTAAAGTTAAGAAGGAAATGAAGACGATTTGGAAGAAAAAGGAGGAATCCAAGAATAACGATGAATCAAATGCATTTGTACCTAAATCTGGTGTAGATAATTCTTCTGAAAACTAAGCCCATGCTAAGGCTTAGGGGGGCATTAACAAAAAAATATAGCAACCCCCTAGAATCATGAGGTGTCAGGAAGTGACAAAAAGATATATGGTGAAGAATGGTATGCTTAAGATTTTGGAAAAGATTCTGGTAGAAAATATGGAATTCTAAAATATTATGTAGCCTTTTAGGGTTTACACTATTTCAATGAAGTACTTACCATTTTTTGGGAATTTGAAGCATTAAATGTGAATTTAGGGTGGATCGATAATGTATAAAGTGAAGTCCCTAGTCAATTCTTAAATCACTTTTCCAAATTTGAAAGAAAGCATAGCAAATTGAGAAGTGGTTCGAAGTGAATTCATTCAAACCCTAGGTCTTGTTGAGCATGAAAAATGTATTTACTGATATCTATTCTTTGTGGGTTTGTATTAGAAGTGTTTTTACAAGAATTTGAAGATATAATTGAGGTGGTAATGGCTACACCAACCATAGTTGAGATTACTAAAAGACCTAGACCAAATTTTAAGAGGTTTTCATGGAAGGTTTTCAAGAATGACCCTAACAATGCATTTTTGAAGATCCCAATTAAGGTTTTTCCCATTGAAGAGACAAGAATCTATATATGTTGAAAATTGGAAGAGTTTGATCATTAAGTGCTCATGGATTTATGGTCTAATGAGTTAATTGGAGATGAATTTTTGGTGAAACTAGAATATGAAAACCTAGTGTGAAAGAAACTAGATGTTTGGAACTGGTCTCCTAAATTTAGCAGTGATCTGGATGCAAAGTATGTCAAGATAGCCCTAAGTAGAATGCATGAAAAATTCATGTGGAATGATATGCCTGGATTGATTTCAAAGGATGCAATTAAGGTTATAACTAGATAGCATGATACTGGACCCATACCTATGTTGAAGTCTATAAAGAATGATCTGTAGTTATGTAGCTAATTGATGCCACATTTGACAAGAGAGCGCTAACAACCAAACCAATCATAAATCTTGTAGTGAAGTATTGTAGCATAGAAAAAAGTATTTCTTGCTTGATATGGGAATAATTGATGATAAATTGGACTTAATTAGGCCTTGATCTAGTTTTGTGAGGTTTTTTATACATCCACATTAGGTCTTGGACCCTTGCAAATGCATTTATCAATGTCTTGTAAAGGTGTTGTAAAAGACTTTCACCCTTTTCTAAGACTTTTATTAAGCATTTAAGTCTAATGGACCTATTTTTCCCCTAATTCTATATTATAAAATGTATTTAATTGCATTCTCACATTAATCTATAAGGCTTTTAAATTAAACCTAATTCTAATTTGGTGTTGTAATGTGTTTTACACATTCACATTGAATGTTGTACCTTTCTAGGCTATGTGGACCTCATTTTAATATTTAATCACACTTTCACATCAAAATTTGTGTCCATATCCCTAATTATACTTTACATCATCATTAATAGGCCCCTATGACCCCATATTGTGCATCTCGAGGCTTATTTTGATCAAAGACTAGATAAAATCAACATAATAGCTAAAATTCTTCATTCCTCGACAATCCCACTAGTAGAAGATGGGCCTTGTGGGACTAAGTCACCCATCTAGGTGTGTGAGTCCCATCTAGGTAGGACTAATTTTTCCCGCTTGGTGACTTAGTCCCATCTGGGCTTTTTTTGAGGTTTGAGTGAGAAAAATTGGATTTTAAATTTTATTTTCCTCCATGTCGGCCTTAGGGATCAAATTAACAAGAATTTTAGGTGGATTTCCTATATAAAAAATATTTTAAACATTTTCATAACTCATTCTTCATTCATTCATAATTCATAATCTCTCTCAAGTCAAGCAAGCTAGGGTTTTAGCATTCTAAGTCATCAAGAATAGCTTTCCAAGGCATTCAAGGGTTGATTCTTCATCTTTTGTTGTAGAAATTCAAGATCTATCATCATGTAAAGGTAATAATTCCATTATTTCATGTTCATGCTTCATCTTATTTCTTCATTTGGTTTAATTACCTAAAATGGGTTTGACCAAGGCAAACCCCTATTCCCTAGCATTCAACATTTCTCTTTCTTTCTTTATGTGCTTGCAAATTTAGGTACGTTGAAGGCTTGGAAATCATTGAAGAATAGGTTGCAAACTTTTTTAAGAAATCCCCCTATTTGAAAAGAAAAAATATCCACAACAGGTCACTTTCAGTCCCTAATTTGACAATTTTAGAACTAGACACTTGGAGGAATAGAAAGTGTAGATCGAGAGCTTTCGTTTCCACTTTCAGTTTTCAAAAAAGAAAAAGTGGACTAAGTCACCAACAATGGAAAATTAGTCCCATTGTATATGTTTTTCAAAAATTTCTATAGATTCAGATACGCATTTGGTTGAAACGGGCTTTGATGCAGTTTTCTAGATTTGGGACTAAGTCGCCTAGAATGGCATAAGTGCCTCGGTAGGTCAAAATTTTAGAATCAATAGCATTTCCAGTCTCCATTCTAGTTTTCAACACATTTATAGGTGCACCTCTCTTGTAGATCATTACTTTTTGTTATAGCTTACTTGCATTTTTAGTTCATTTTGCACATCACAATGTGTTTTCAAACAAAGTGCATTTTCTTAGTTTAGCATTAGTATTTAATCTCTTTTATTAGTTATTTGCATCTAGGAAATTATATTTAGACATATTTCAATCATATTTGCATTATTCTTGAGTGAGCCATCAAGGTTTTTGGTGTATCTCTCTCCTTTTAGGTGCAAAACCCTAGAAGTGTAAGAGAGCCCCATACCAAAAAATATACAATTAATTTTGGTGAACCTTCTTTTCAAATACCTTCTTATCTGATTTGGAGTCCATCATCACCCTAGAATTAGCTTTCATCACATTTTCATTAGTTAAGTTGCATTCTAGGTTTTTAAGTTTTGCATTAGTGAAAGTGCATATAGGTTGCATTTTTGCATCTCAAATTGTTAAAAATTTCTAAAATTTTGCATTTACATCTTAGGTCTGCATCATATAGCACATAAAACATCAAAGTCAATCAAAAAAATATAAAAATTTTGAAAAAAAATCTCCACTAGGACTCATTCGCCACCTTGGGCACTTTGCACCCCTGAAACTATCATTTACAACACTAAAAACCCTGTTTCTACACTTCTTTTTGATGCCCTTAACTATCTATATCAGTTGGTTGAGTTTTTGTAACATGCATTTCATTAGATCTAGCTTAAATTAGCTCATTTCATGCATTTCTCAAATTCAATTTTGCATCTACAACATTTCATTTTTAGATCATTGCATCGTGTAACCAGACAATTATCGTACTTCAAAGCTAAAAATTGCATTTCATTTTACATCCTTACAATGTATTTCAAGTTTGCATAAATTACTTTTGCCAAATGTTAGTCTCTATCTTCTCCAAGTTTGCAAAGAAAAAGTTAGTAAATAAACATGATAGTCATTCATTCAATGCATTCCCTAGTTATGAGAGTCTCTTAGTGCAAGAGAGTGAACATGATAATACTTACTTTAAACTTACACCCCCTTCTATCTCTCCTATTTGTGTGGATGATGTGACAGAAGAGCGTACAAACATAGATAACCATGATAATCATATTTTTTCTTCTCACAATACCTCTTCTTTTAATGACCAAGGTATCTTGGCGAAAGAAGATACAATCATCGAGAATCATGAGGATCTTGTTTGTCCTTCTCCTCATCCCCTTTGGGAAGATATTTTAGCACAAGAGAATGAAATCATAGACACATTCCTAAATATCACCTTACCTAATTTCTATTCTCTTTTAGCTTGTGAGAGTGATTTTGAGGAAGATGGGATTATAAATGATGAGGGTATGTTGGTGGTAGATGATAAAATCTTTAAGGTCTATAATAACCCTCTTTTGGAAGACATTAGGGAATAAAGGAATGAAGTCGTACACGATCATGATAATCATACTTGTTCTTCTCCTAGTATCTACCCTAGTTGTAAGGAAGATGCTTTGATGTTAGAATATACAACCAATGAGATTCATGAGAATCATAGTTGTCCCTCTTCACCTAAGGAAATCCTTGTTGAGCAAGCTAATTAAACCACTGATCATTTGCCTACTTGTGATGCAGCCATTTTAGAAGAACCAATCCATGACTATCAAGAAAATTTGATTCATAGTTCTCCTAAACACTCTCCTCCTAGGGAGAATATCATGGTGCTTGAAAATGGAAACAATAGTAATGTGTCTTCCTTAGATAACAATACGAAGGTGATTCTAGATTGTGCTTTATTAGAGATACATCACACCAAGACCATCGAGGTTATGAATGTGAAAGTTTCCATTAAATCCCCCATGATTAATAGACCTCATACATACCCTGTAGGACATCTTAAGAATCCTCTAATTCTTTAACTACCATCACCCAAACCTCAAACTTAAAACAAACCCGAATTCATCCTATACCCACCTAAGAATAATGTGTCATAGCAGTGAGTCATAATACCATTTCTCATACCTATAACACTCGAAACAATCCACAACCACAACAACCAACCCTGACACCTTTGCCTTTTCCTAACCCTATCTTACCAGGTCCTCCTTTGGAAAAGGAGTATGATCTTGTTGAGCAACTAAAGAATAATCCTACTAATATATCATTATGGGACATTATTCAAGCCTCCCCTCACTATCACAATATGATTCACAATTCCTTTCAACAAGTTCCTATCCCTTCTAATGTATAACTGAATGACATAGTCACCATGATCTAAGGAATAAATGTTGACATTGTTTTCGACCAAAGTGAACTCCCCCCTTTGGAAGTGAAAAAAAAAAATGATGCTTTCATGATCATAGCTCAATACAATAGGATAGGGATAAAGCAAACCCTTGTTTACAATGGCTCCACCCTCAATGTGTGTAGTGTAAACCTTTTGGATAGGCTTCGTGTGGATAAGTCAAAAATTCAACTTGAATATTTATCTATCACGGGATTTGGAAATATAGGAAAAAAACCATTGGGTGTGATTACTAAAAATAAGTTACTAATTATATTTGGAAAGGTCACATTACAAATATCGATCCATGTTATGCCCCACGATATTTCATACAATATTCTTTTAGCCAGACCATGGATTCATGCAATGAATGACATGCCTTCAACTCTTCATTGTAAAATGAAATATGTCTACAACAACATAGTCTACACCCTCGATGTTGATCATGAGCCTTATAGCATCTTGGAACTTGAGAAAAATAAAGAGACCCCTTGTAAGTCAAACTTGTGCAATAGAAAAAAAAAAGAAAAACAAATTGATGAAATCACAAAGCTCTTAGAAGACGATTGGGGTTCCTTAGATTTCAAACATACATTCATGGGTGAGTACAAGATCATAAACAAGGAATCTAATACAGGACATAAAGAAGTATTTTCAACACAAAACTCAGATGACCCTTCTAACGCATCCGCCTCAACCATTTCAAAACATAAGACAACAAATTACACAAAAAAATTTGATGAACTCAACAACGAACAACCACTCGATCCAAAAGCAATGGAAAAGCTTTATGGAAAAGGTTATGCACTTATGAAACAACTTGGATATAGTGGAAAAGGATGTGGTGCTAATGAACAAGGTATATGCAACCCTATAGAGCCTCACACACAAGAAACAACTCATGGTATTGGTTATTGTCCTTTGATAGAAATAACCAAGCCTTCACTAAACATCAACACTATCACAAAACACCATTCTAAGATGACTTAATAGTAGTTCATTCGGAACTGATAGACACTAGTGGTCTTGGAAGTTATCGGGTTTGCAAGAAACAAATACATCTTCACTTAATGTCAATTTCATCTCGAAAAACACTAATGGTTTGAATTCATTAGATTTTACACCCTTTTGTAAAGGAGAGAACAAAATCCTAACATCTAAAGAGTCTTGCATAGGTATGATATCTTGTACATCTAAGCAAGAGATATCTTTTTCACTAAATACAAGAGCACCTTCTATAATTGATCAAGAGGGTATCTTGTGAAGACTCCTCCAAGATCACTTGATATGTCTCCCTCCATGAACTCGAAAGAAATTTAATTATAAAACTTCATTTTGTGCATATCACAGAGTTCACAAACATTATACTAATGAATGTAAGGCTTTGAGTAGTAAATTCCAACATCTTAAGGAGTTTGGTGCTCTCACTTATGTGGGGGTGCCTAATCCCTCTAATTGATACCAAATTTCACTCTACCATGCATCTTATCAATCATTTCGACTCACCTTTGTCTTGCACTAAGTGGGGGCAAGGGGTTAGGTAGCCTTATCCTTATATGTCACTTGTTGTTTATGCTTTTGGCTAGCCGTTAACCTTTCATGAACATATAAGAGCAAGCTTGGGATGTGGACAACATGCCTTAAGTTGGCTTGCATGTGACATATTACCATTTTCATGACGTAGCTTACCAGAAACATATGACTTGGCATAGGGATTTCTGAATAAGCTCTCATATCCTCTTCTAATTTAAAGCAATTTCTCACAGTATGGTGTTAGCAACTACTTGAAAGTGGGTGCAAACATCGACACTCATATTTCATTGCATGATTTTCTTTTTCTTGCGATTTCCTTTCTTGGAAACATTAGGTACAATGTTGCCCAAAACAAGACCTTGCACTTGTCCTCTCTTGGAAACAAGATGAGACCATTTTCACTTTTCCTCTCTTGGAGACATTTAGCAAAATGTTCCCTAAGATGAGACCTTGCAAAAATTAAGTAAAATCCCTTTGAACATTCCTTGCACTATTTTGCATTTACAATGTTTATGAGTTTCAAGCATACGAAGTTTTGCTTGCCTCATGGGGCTCAAAGATCATTTTTGTGTGGCACCTTATTAAAGGTTTCAGGAGGTATAACTTTGTTATGGTTAAGCGGGAAGCCCAATCCGAGGCATGAATTTTCCCATAGCCACTTGCGTGTGTGTGAGTGTATACCAGCCATGAGTGTATGTTTCTCATCTTTTAGGAATTCTCACCCAGCGGACAACCATGATTTTTGTTGCCTCAGAGTGAGGATGCATTTTTGGATAAGCAACCTAGATTTGATCCACAATGTGTTGGACAAACAGTCAAAGCTTAATCCACCTTTTTACTTCTATTCATTTTAGTTCTTTCCATTGCATGATCACATATCTTGTTTTGCTGTAAATCATTCACCTTATGTGTGTCCTTTTACGCTTATGTCAGTTTGACTTAGGATCTTGGATTTTGGGGGCTTGGTTATCTCCATCTTTGTTATCATAAACCATTTGCATTGGTAGGATTGGACCCTTCTTGAATGTCTACTTTAGTGTGAGTTTAAAGTTTGCAAGTTCATCCTCTCACTAAAGTGGGGACTAAATGTAGCATAGAAAAAGTTTAGTTCTTTCCATTGCATGATCACGTATCTTGTTTTGCTATAAATCATTCACCTCATGTGTGTCCTTTTACGCTTATGTTAGTTTGACTTAGGATCTTGGATTTTGGGGGCTTGGTTATCTCCATCTTTGTTATCGTAAACCATTTGCATTGGTAGGACCGGACCCTTCTTGAATGTCTACTTTAGTGTGAGTTTAAAGTTTGCAAGTTCATCCTCTCACTAAAGTGGGGACTAAATGTAGCATAGAAAAAGGTATTTCTTGCTTGATATGGGAATAATTGATGATAAATTGGACTTAATGATGCCTTGATCTAGTGTTGTGAGGTGTTTGGGTATGTACAAGATCATGATAGGCCAAAAAGTGGCAATATGATGGGTATGTGGCTGACGACTTTTTTTTTACCCAAAATTAATTAAACCAAAAGGGTTTTTGAAGGATATTCTCAGCTTTCCACCAATATAAATTATGCTTTACTTTGAATTTAATAAATAATTATTATTCATTTTCTATTTGAATTATGACTAAAGTCCTGATTGATAGGTTGATTGAAAAAAATCTATACCTTTCAAACAGTATCACATTTTTTGAGTCTGAAACATGCATCACACTCTATGATTCAAAAACTATAAGATTAAAAAAAATGAATTTCATGAAGTTTTGACCAAGTTAAGGTGGTTAGACATACGAGTTTTTATATTTTTTAAAAGTTGTAATAAAAAATTCATAACTAATTATCTACTTGGAAAAAAATTACAAAAAATATTCATGAGTCCTCTACTTATATCTAAAATTTTATGAAAAAATATTATCATTTTTTTGTGGTTAGGGTGGTCAGACAAACACCTACTACTTATTTTTTCCCTGAAATTTAAGTACTACTACATTGAAATTTCAAATTTTCACCAAACAATTTTTTTTTTTAAATAAACCTAGTAGTTTAGAAACTACATTCAATTTGCTACAAATTCTATTTTTAGATATTTTTGAAATAATATAGATAACTTATTCAAATTTTTATGTCAAATTGTCTAACTCTGATATTTTTGAATTTTTTGCCACTTAAGGGATTTTTTTTTTCCATGATGATCCTACACATACCCATTTTATACATCCACATTAGGTCTTGGACCCTTGCAAATGCATTTATCGATGTCTTGTAAAGGTGTTGTAAAAGACTTTCACACTTTTCTAATACTTTTATTAAGAATTTAGGTCTAATGTGTAGACCTATTTTTCCCCTAATTCAATATTATAAAATGTATTTAATTGCATTCTCACATTCATCTAGAAGGCTTGTTAATTAAACCTAATTCTAATATTGTGTTGTAATGTGTTTTACACATTCATATTGGATGTTGTGCCTTTCTAGGCTATGTGGACCTCATTTTAATGTTGTAAAGTGTATTTCCTCACACTTTCACATTGAACTTTGTGTCCCTAGCCCTAATTATCCTTTACATCATCATTAATAGGCCCCTATGACCCCATATTGTGCATCCCAAGGCTTATTTTGATTAAAGACCTGATAAAATTAACAGAAAAATTGAAATTCTTCATTCCCGAACAATCCAATTGGTAAAAGACCCCCTATGGGACTAATTTTCCCATCTAGGCGAATGAGTTCCATCCAAGTAGGATTAAGTTGCCTAGCTTGGCGACTTAGTCCCATCTAGGCTATTTTCAAGGTTTGAGCAAGAAAAAATGGATTTTAAGTTTTATTTTCCTCCATGATAGCTTTGGGGATCAAATTAATGGGAATTTTAGGTGGATTTCCTATATAAACAAAATTTTAAACCCTAATTCATAATTCATTCATCATTCATCATCTCTCTCAAGTCAATCAAGCTAGAGTTTTAGCATTCTAAGTCATCAAGATAGATTTTCAAGGCATTCAAGGGATGATTCTTCATCTATTGTTGCAAAAATTCAAGATCTATCATCATGGAAAGGTACTAATTCCATTATTTCATGTTCATGCTTCATCTTATTTCTTCATTTGGTCTAATTACCTAAAATGGGTTTGACCAAGGCAAACCCCTATTCCCTAACATTCTACATTTATCTTTCTTTCTTTGTGTTTTTGTAGATTTAGGTACCTTGAAGGCTTCAAAATTATTGAAGAATAGGTTGCAAACTTGTTGTAGACATCCCCCCATTTGCAAAGCCAAAATATCCACAAAAGGTCACTTTCAAGCCTGAATTTGATAGTTTTAGAACCATACACCTAAAGGAATAGAAAGTATAGACCAAGAGCTTCCATTTCCACTTTCGAGTCTTTAGAAAAGATAAAGTGGACTAATTTTCCCTCAATGGTGACTTAGTCCCACTGTACATGTGTAAACAAAGATTTTTGCACACTAGGTCTTTCTTGCACTTCTAGCATTTTTCACCTAAAAAGAGAAATATGGGCCAAAATGCAATGTAAACACTCAAAATTAATGTAATATGGATGAAATATGCCTAGATGAGATGATCTAAATGTAAATGACTGATAATATAGATTGATTTTGTATGCAAAACTAATAAATACAAAGTATTTGAAAAAATAGTGAGGTATACAAAAAGACCTAGAAAGATTAATAGAAATGCAAGTGAAACAAAACAAAAAGATGTAAAACGGAATGTGTGCACTTGTAAACTTGTCGGGGACTAGAAATTACTCTAAAATTTTGAAAATGCTAATTTTTAGGCTGGTGGGACTCATTCGCCATTCTAGGTGAATCAGTCCCAGTTTTGGAAAACTACACTGAGGCCCATTTTAGCCAAATGGTTATCCAAATCTACAAAAATCTCTATAAAATAGGTACAGTGGGACTCATTCACCAATCTGGGCGAATTAGTCCATTTTGGATTTTCTAAAAACTCAAAAATGGAATCTGGAGCTCCTGGTCTGCTCAATTTGCACCTCCAAGTGTCTAGATCTGAAACCCTAATTTTTAGCACTATTGGTGACTTTTTTTGTAGGTTTTGACCTTGCAAAAGTGGAGATGACTTTAACAAGTTTTGCAACCTAATCTTCAATCATGTCCAAGCCATCCAAGCACCTAAATCTACAATAACACAAAGGAAGAGAGAAGAAATGTTGATTGTTAGGGATTGGGGGTTTGCCTTGGTCAAACCCCATTTGGGTAATTAAACCAAACTGAAGAAATAAGATAATGAAGCATGAAATATGAAATAATGCAATTGGAAACCTTCCATGATGAAGGATCTTGAATTGCTACAACAATGGATGAAGAATCTTACTCTTGAATTCCCTTGATGACGTTCTTGAAGATGGTTCCTTGTGAAGACTCAAAATGCTAAACCCTAGCTTGATTGACTTGAGATAGATAATGAGTTATGAATGAATTATTAGGTCCATGAATTAGGGTTAAAGGTATCCTTTTATAGAGGAAAGTTAAGCGATTGGCTAGAATAAGGATCATGATCAAGGGCCAAGATTAAATTAGAAAATAACTTAATCAAGGGTGGAGGTTAATTGAGAGAAGAAAGACATGGATAGATAAAGACTTGAGGTGGAAGATAAGATTGGCATAGAAAAAGAGGTGATAGGAGAAATTAAATAATAAAGATTATTTAATTTAGGTGGCCAACATAGGAGAAATAAATAAAATATTAATTTTATTTATTAAAAAGAAAGGTGAGACAAATTGTATAATTAAATAATTAAGAATAATTATTTAATTGGGGAGATAAATAGAGGGTAAATAATTAAATAAATATAACATTTATTTAATTATAGAGAGAAAAGGCTAATGAATAATTAAATAATTAAAACAATTATTTAATTAAAGAAGAAGAGGGAAAAGCTAACTTTTGAATTAAAATAATATTAGACTTAAATGGTTAATAAGAGTCTAGAAAAGTATGAAGGTGATTTACAACACTTTACAACACCTTTACAAGACATTGCTTAATGCATTTGGAAGGTTCCAAGACCTATTGTGGATGTGTAAAACACCTCACAACATTAAATCAAGGCCTCATTAAGTCCAATTTATTATCAATTATGCCCAAATCAAGAAAGTTTCCTTTTTTATATAGTACATTTAGACCCCACTTTAGTGAGAGGATGAACTTGCTTCAAACTCACACTAAAGTAGGCATTCAAGAGAGATCTGAGTGTACAGATGCAAATGAAAAAGAATGAAAAAGATCAAGAAGGTAGTCAAGCCTCTAGGATCCAAGATCTTGAGTCAAATCATCAAGATACACAATCATGCAATGGCAAGAACTAAAGCAAAGAGGTGGAAAAGATGTGCTTACTTTGGGGCCACAAAACATCAAGTCATCCACTGGGTGAGATGTCCCAAAGAAGTGGTTTAGTGAGAAATTCATGCTAGTGTGTCAGCTTCCCACCGTATAATGAGAAATTCATGCCAGTTTGTCGACTTTTCATTATACAAACCATACCAAAGTTATTCTCCGGATAACATTGATAAGGCACCACAATGAAAATGCTTTTTGTAACTATTTTTTTTTAATATTATCTAAAGAATTTTTTGAAAGGGGATTTTTCTTTGTTCATGTAAGCTCATCTTCTTAGGAAGCATCATGCCTAATTTCTCCAAGAGAGGAAAATTTAGGGTGTCAAATCGTTATCCATGGGATGCCTTGTTCGCATCAGGCCACTTTAGTTGATCATACACTCTTGGAAGGAATCAACCCCAGTGACACCACCAAGAAGAGGAAACATCACAAGAAAAATAAAAATCATACCATGAAATTTTCACAAAGATTTTTTCTAAGTATTCCCCCACTTTAAAGCAATTGCTACACTAGTACTATAGCAATTTCTTTAAAGTAGCGAATGATAAATGGTAACATGAAAGAAGACATGAGGGACAACTTGGAAAGCCCTATGCCAATTCATACGTTTCTGAATTGAGCTACATCATGAATGAGTATGTCACATGCAATTCAACTTAAGACATGTTATCCACATCCCAAGCTTTCTCTTATGTGTTCATGAAAGGTTAACGACTAGCCAAAAGAGACAACAACAAGTGACATATGGACATAAGGCTTCCTAACCCCTTGCCCCCACTTAGTGCAAAATAAAGGTGATTCAGGAATGGATGATGATATGTTTCTCCTTGCAATAGTGAGTATGTTATGATCCTACAACTATTATATGGCAAGGAGTAGCAACTAATGTTATTTGTTGTGATAAGTAAACAAAGTTTCCACATGATACATATTTAATGAGATGTCGATTAGTTTAGGATGTACCAAGGTGAAATTTTTCTTGGAAAAATTGTTTGTGATAGTGTGGAGATTGGATTAAGATTTTTTTTTCGAAGGACAATAACCAAGATCATTAGTCCTTTCTTGCATTTTAGGAATTATAGGATATGGATACCTTTTTTTATAACATCACATACTTTCCCAAGCTATCTTCCAAAAACTTTTATCACTTGTTTTGGATTTGGTGGTTTTTTTATTGCCTCAAATTTTTTCTTGGATGTTGTCTTTTCTTTTAAAGTTGGTGAAGTGATGTTTTTTAGATTACCTACTTATCTCTTCCCTGATTAGATTCTTTTGTTATGATCATGTATTCCCCCATGGATATAGGTATGAAATCAAAGGTTTTTGAAGCCTATTCTAATAACTTTGTGGATTCTTCAATTTTCTTTTGTCTTTGTATATCCTTTTGCTTCAAGGTTTCATGATTGCCAAAGAATTCCCATGATGGTGGTAAATCTATATCAAGCAATTCAAGATGCTTCAAAGTGGGGTTGATTTTTGGTTTGCACATGATATTCTACCTAGAAAGATATTTTTTAGGAGAGAAGCAAACAAGATGTTGATCACATTTAATTTCAAGAGAGGAAAAAGCATCACATTCTTGTTTTTCGATGATTGGATCCTTTTGCTCAATTATGTATTCTTGGATGGGGGAAAAATTAAGAAAGGGAGCAAGAAGATTCTCATGAATTTCAATTAATAGTTCATCTAATCCCAAAATATCTTCTTCACTATTAGAAGAGACATTAGGACAATAAAAAGTATGATTATCATGATTATCTGTGATTACATCCCTTTGTCCAATAATGTCTTCCAAAATAGGGGAAGGAAAATAAAGAGAATCATCATGGGCTTGAAAGATTTTATCATCCAATGCCAACATATCCTCCTCACAAATAATGTGATTGTCATGATTTCTTACAAAAACATTCTCACAAATAGGGGAGGAGTCAGAAGATGAATATAGACTAGGTAGAGCGATGTTAAGAGATGTGTTTATAATTTCATTCTTGTGTGCCATAATATATTCCAAAGTAGGAGAAGTTATAGAAGAGAAGCTTTCAACTGTTAGGGTTAGAAAGGCATATATCTAACAATTAAATGTAGATTTAATTAATAAACAAAGAAACTAAAAAAAACACATAATAAATCATAACACAGAGAATTTAATGCGGTTCACCCAATCCAGGCTACATCCACCAAACCACAGCCATCCAATACTTTTATTATCCAGTAACAATCTTGCGAATAATCACATTTTTCATCATACTATAACCCACATCCTAACCCCTTTTTAACAAGCTTAGAAACTTCCAGATTGGGGTTCTACAAAGTTGTTTTTTTCCCTTTTTCGATGATTTTTCCTTTTTCCAGTGACGATGTGAAAAAGTAGGAGGATACATGCTGGGATGTACAGTATAGCATGATCAGTCAGCACACACCAACAATCTTCCACTTGGAGACTGATCAGGCTCCACACCAACACAATCTCCCACTTGGAGACTGATCTTGGACAACACTGCAGCACTTACAACTCCCATTGGAAATAAGTACCTTGGACCTTGCTGCTTTGTTATACTGGAATTCAACCTTGAATTCCAACCAAAGTTGAAGAGGAGCTCAACTTCTCCCTTGTCACCACCTTTGTAAAAATGTCTGCTAGATTGGCATCAGTATGTATCTTGTCCAGCTTGACCTGTCCATCTTCCAACACTGACTGAATGAAATGATATCTCAACTGCATGTGTTTTGTTTTAGAATGCAAGGAAGAATTCTTTGCAAGATGTATAGCACTCTAGCTATCTATAAACAAGTAATTTCTAGCCTGTTGTTTTCCCAACTCCTCCATGAAAAGTTGCAGCCATATCATCTCCTTTGCTGCCTCTGTTGCAGCAACATACTCTACCTCTATAGTGGATAAAGCAACCACCTTTTGCAATTGAGAAATCCAACTCACTGCTGTCCCACCAACTGTAAATAGATAACCTATGGTACTCCACCTGGTATCTATATCCCCTACCAAATCTGAGTCAACATGTGGGGATGTATAGTATAGCATGATCAGTTGCCACACACCAACATCAACATTGTCATGATTCTCAATGGGTGTATCTTCTAGCTCCAAAATACCTTTTTCACATGTAGAAGAGATATTGAGAGAAGAGGAACTATGATTATTATGATTGTCTATGCTTTCATATTATTCTATCACTTTATTCCCACAAATAAAAGAGATATTACAGGGTTTGGAAATATGGAGTGTGTCAACATTGTTATTCTCTTGTGCTAAGAAACTCTCATTGCTAGGAAAGAGATTGGAAGGATGACTAGGAGTTTCATGGTTACCAATGATTGGAATTTTTTGTTCAAATAAGTCATCCCAAATGGTAGGGGTATCAGGAAAGGGAGGAATAAGATTCTCATGAGTCTCAATGAGGATATATTCTAACACCAAACTATCTTCTTCATGTCTAAAGAAGATATTAGGAGAAGAAAAGGTTTGATTGTCATGATTATCAACACTTACATCTTCATGTATTAGAATGTATTTTTGAGTGGGAGAGGTAGGATTTGCATAGCTCTCAATCATATCCTCCACACAAATGTGTTTTTCATGATCATTCATGATTGTATCCTTCTTCACTAAATAATTTTCACAATTAGGGGAGCTGTTGGAAGTAGTGGCCATGATCTTAGTTTTGTCTTTCCAAGGGGGTGGAGGAGGAAGACAAGAAATTCTTTCATGATCTTCAATTATTGTGTCTTCTTTCATCAAGGTACCTTCATCACCAATGGGATAGATATCAAGAGAAGAACAAGTATGATTATCATGAGTATCGATGCTTGCATCATCTTGTGTCAAACCTTTAGTGGATGATCTAGGAGAGATGAAGTCTTTAAGGACTTCATCTAACATGTCTAAGTGATCATTCCTAAAGGGCTTGGATGTTATGCTTTTTCTAAATTGAATCATTTTTTGAATTGGGTCTTTTCATGTTTTTTGTTTTTGTTTTTTTTTCTAATGAATTTAATCTAAATGAACTAGGAACTAATGCTGAAAATGAAAATTGCAAAAATCTAATGTTATCCATGATTGCCATGAATGTAAACAATGCTTATTTCTAATTATTTAAATGTAATAGAAGCTATGAAAACTTAAAATATAATGTAAAGACATAAGATGAAATGCAACTTTTCAGATTTCAAAAAAGGTAATATACTGATTGCACTATGCAATGATCTGAAAATGAAATGTTGTGAATGCAAATTGGAAATTAAACAATGCATGAAATGGACCAATTTAACCTATATTTAATGAAATGCATGTAATAGAAAGTCAACCTAGTGAAACAAATAACCAAAGGAAACAAAAAGAAGTTTAAAAAAAAGGTTTTTAGTGCTATAATGGGTAGTTTCAGATGTGTATAGGGACTGATTCACCCAAGGTGGTGAATGAATCCTAGTAGGGGTTTTTTCCAAAATTTTCAAGAATTTTCAATGGGTTTTTTATGATTTTTATGTTGTAATATGTGTAACCTAAGTAAAAATGTAGTTTTCAGATGTTTTCCAATTATTTGAGATGCAAAAATGCAAATTATATGCATGTTAACTAATGCAAAAATATGAAAGCCTAGAATGCAAATTAACTAGTACAAAATGCAATGAAAAGTCAATGCAAGCTAATTCTAGGATGATGGTGGACTCCAAATTAGAAAAGAATGTATTCTAAATGTTGGTTCACCAAAATGTAAACAAAGATTTTGGCACCCTAGGTCTTTCTTGCACTTCTTGGGTTTTTCACCTAAAAGGAGAAAGATGGCCCAAAATGCAATGCAAACACTCAAAATTAATGCAATATGGATGAAACATGCCTAGATGAGATGATATAAATGTAAAGGATTGATAATATAGATTGATTTTGTATGAAAAACTAAGAAATGCAAAGTGTTTGAAAACACAGTGAGGTATGCAAAAAGACCTAGAAAGATGAATAGAAATGCAAGTAAAACAAAACAGAAAGTTGTAAAATTGAATAAATAAGATAATGAAGCATGAAATATGAAATAATGCAATTAGAAACTTGTCATGATGAAGGATCTTGAATTTCTGTAATAATGGATGAAGAATCTTTCTCTTGAATTCCCTTGATGATGTTCTTGAAGATGCTTCCTTGTGAAGACTCAAAATGCTAAACCCCAGCTTGCTTGACTTGAGATAGATAATGAATGATGAATGAATTATGAATGAATTATTAGGTCCATGAATTAGGGTTAAAGGTATCCTTTTATAAAGGAAAGTTAAGTGATTGGCTAAAATAAGAATCATGATCAAGGGCCAAGATTAAATTAGAAAATAACTTAATCAAGGGTAGAGGTTAATTGAGAGAAGAAATGGATAGATAAAGACTTGAGGTGGAAGATAAGATTGGTACAAAAAAAGAGGTGATAGGAGAAATTAAATAATAAAGATTATTTAATTTAGATGTCCAACATAGGAGAAATAATTAAGATATTAATTTTATTTGTTAAAAGGAAAGGTGAGACAAATTATATAATTAAATAATTAAAAATAATTATTTAATTAGGGAGATATAGAGAGGATAAATAATTAAATAAATATAACATTTATTTAATTATAGAGAGAAAAGGCTAATGAATAATTAAATAATTAAAATAATTATTTAATTATAGAAGAAGAGGGGAAAACTAACTTTTGAATTGAAATAATATTAGACTTAAATGCTTAATAAGAGTCTAGAAAAGTATGAAAGTGATTTACAACACTTTACAACACCTTTGTACAAGATATTGCTTAATGCATTTGCAAGGGTCCAAGACCTAATGTGGATGTGTAAAACACCTCACAACATTAAATCAAGACATCATTAAGTCCAATTTATCATCAATTATGCCCAAATCAAGCAAGTTTCCTTTTTCTATTGTACAACATGTTTGCCAAATTTTTTTGTAGATTCAGATACCCATTTGGCTAAAATGGGCTTCGATGTAGTTTTCTAGATCTGGGACTAAGTCGCTCAGAATGGTGTGAGTGTCCCGGTAGGTCAAAATTTTAGAATCAACAACATTTATAGTCTCCATTATAGTCTGTAACACATTTCAAAGTGCAACTCTCCAGACTCATTAATTTTTGTTACAGTTTACTTGCATTTTCAGTTCATTTTGCATATCATAATGTGTTTCCAAACAAAGCACATTTTCTTAGTTTAACATTAGTATTTAATCTCTTTTATCAATTATTTGCATCTAGGACATTCTATTTAGACATATTTCAAATCATATTTGCTTTATTCTTGAGTGAGCCATCAAGGTATTTTGGATTCCTTTCTCCTTTTACGTGCAAAACCCTAGAAGTGTAAGAGAGTCTTGTATCCCAAAAATCTATGGTTTAAGTATGCATCTATCATGATTGGTCTCAAAATCTATTTTCAAATAGAGAAAAATTAGTATCTACAACTGTAATATATGTTGGTCATGACATGGTAAATGGGAAGGATTATGATTTGTGTGAGTTTCTTTGGTAGCAACTTTTGGAGAAATTATATCAGACCAAAATAAATAAATATGATTTCAAGTATGGAACACTGATTTTTATTTTTCTTTTCTACTCTATGAGAGAGCTACCTAGAAGTAAAAACATTACATGGGATAGAAGCAGACTATTTTCACATCAAATTTTTGACTATTTACACAATATTGGAGAATACAATGCACACGCTAATGCATTGACTGCATTTTTCTCTATTTTCCAAAGGAACATGTATGAGAGAGTGTAGTGCCCCTTTGTTCAACCTTCTTTGAATTTTGAGTAAGCTTTTTTATTGGCGTACTTAATAGTTTTTGTTTAAATTGGTTAATTAAATTGAAAATTGGTTGCTAAGGTAATTTAATAGAGTAGGAAAATTAAAATAATAATTACCTAAATTAATTTTATGAAATATAAATGATATGGTTTGTAATAAATGATTAAATTAAATTGTTTTGTTAAAAATCAAATGTTTTATTAAATAATTAGATTAAAATTTTATTTCTTCATATTATATTTTAATAATTTACTATCATGAAAAGATAATCATTTTAAAAGGGGAAATAATGGGATTTTAAAAAAAGAAACAAAGGGGATAAGATTTCGAATGGAAGTAAAGGTGAGTGAAATATAGAAAAAGATGAAAAATACAAAAGCATGTGCATGCATGGCTCGAAATGGGAATGGAATCAAGAAACTTGTTTTATTATGGTATTATTGCTCGATTTTGTCTTCAAAAAAGAAATCAAAATTTCTCTATCTTTTTTTTAATGTGGGTTAACCTTGGAAAAAGGGAGGCAGTGGATTTTGTTGAAAAATAAAAATTCTTGCTCTGGGACGATGCTCTAAAAATGAAAATTTAGGGAAAAATTATAATAGGAATACAAGGCGTTGGATCCAGAAAATTGCTTTCGAAAGAACGGATTGGTGGATGTGAAGGTGATCATTGTGAAGGTCGCCTAACACATTGTCTACATTTCGAGGTGAGGGAATCTAGGTTCACTTTGTATATATTACCTTGATTTGTTTAGCATTATCCTTGACATGTATTTTTATTTGATTAAGTCCAGCCACCTGATTTGTTATTAAGCACATGCGGGTTCATTCTTAGAGCTATGATGTTGATTGTGCCTTTATTCAATATGGTCGTTGTATATATATTGTATACATAGAAATTTCCTTTGCATGCTACTGTAATGTCCTTCTCTATTATGTGGCTTTCACTTGTCTATTCTCGACAATATCATCCTTGCATTTAGTTCTTTTTCGTTGGTCATGCTCAATGTGGAAATTATGATTTTATGAATCCCTATGGATTTCTCTTATTCTTGGAAATGCTTTTGGTCTTGTTTGTTTCATCTTGCTTTGTGTGTTAGTTCCTCATTTATATTTATACTTAATCTACCAATTTTGCTTTAGGCCAATATTGTAAATCTGAACATGTTTCTTCTAATATTTTCTCCATACTTGTCATGAGGATCTCTATCAGCCTCTCAAAATGTTTATTGGACCTCAAGTCTAGCATATATTCAACCTCTCTAATACTATTTGATTTGCATCATTCCTTGTGAACTATGATTTGTTTCAAGCAGTCAGCCTCTTTCCAATTATACTGACATTTGCAATTATTTGATATGCATTGTTGTTATTGTCTGTTTTTACACTTAATCGACCTCAATTCTGACATGTTGGTCTGCATATTGTAATATTTCAGCCTCTTCTTTTTCCTTATGGCCTACAATTTTATTAGGAATGGCCACCTAAAATGTTAGATCTTCCTTTGTATCTTTTGTGATCTACATATTTCTTGAAATTGACCACTTTTCCTTGACTTAAGTTTGAATTTCGGATTGATCGACCTCTGTTTTTTTTCATTTTGATCGACATTGTTTCCCTTGGATAGTGTTTTCTTTAAATCCTTATGTAATCGACCTTCTTTGCCAGTAAAATCAGCCCCTTCACATTAAATTTGGTCCGTAACTTTAATAAATCTGCAAATTTCAATTTAACAACCTCATGTATATTGTTTTGAATTCAAATTTGTGTTCCAATTGAGATCTGCAATTTTACTTTTAAATCAGACATTACTTTTGAGTTAAGACTGTGACTCCTTTAAATCACCCTCCTAATCTCATTGTTTGTGGCATTATTTGCTTGTGGTATAGACTCCACTCTTGCATGGATATCAGTTCTAAGGTGTCTATAAGTTGCGCCCAACTCATACTAAGTTTAACTTGATTTTTTTTCATCCTTTCCTATTTCTTTGGATATTAAGACAACCAAGCTCTGTTGATGTATGTGATCCTTGAGATAGGTAACATAGGTATATGTGTATAGAGCTCTATTAGACGATTGTTTATGAGTAGTATATGTTATTTACAAGTCACAGGATATGCTTCACTAAATATATTTATATATTTATATATTTATATATCTCTATGTATGTGTGTGTCGTGTAAAAAAATGATATGATGTTAGGACAATAGAATAAGGCAATCTAAGTACATTTATATGTATAAACACCTATAGCGAGTTATATATAAATAGATATGTACAAGTAAACACGGACAACATGATTATAGTTCAAAAGTAATTTTTGGATGTAAAAATATGTGTTGGGTTAGTTATAAACTATGTCTATTCTTTAATTATTTAAAACGATTCTATTATGAGTGTAGTGATATAATGCAAATGTAGTTTTAAATTTAATTATGTGTGTATATATGTGTGTGTGTGTGTGAAAATATGTATATATAAATATATTATGATGTTTTTAAAATTAAGGTAATTTGTTTGTGTTTAATTTAATGTGTTTATATTGCTTCTTCAACTTATTCTAAAATGATTTTCTTGTAGTGAGGTACAGATAAATTGTAGTGATGATTTTGTAATGAAAGAATAAATGGTTGTCTTGTTATAGTCTTCGTTATTTATCATTTGGTTGCATTGTTTCTATACTTAAGAGAAAAAGGCTATTCAATTAATAGATAAAAATAAATTATGTCATTTAATTATGTTTTCTTTTAGAGGAAATAATATCCTAAAAAGGTTAAGGATATTTATTCCATTATGATTGAAACATTATTTGAAACTTATTGCTCTTGGTTCCTTAGTGAGACTTAAGAGATGATTTAAATGTTCTAAAATATTTATTGGAATAGTTAGGAAATATGCTTAGATAACTTCTTTAGTTATTTTAAATTACTTTTTAGTGAATGAAAGGATTAAATGTATTTGATTGATTATTATTCTTTAGGGTTTATCCTTGAGTGTATTCGTGTGTTTAAAGGGTGATTTGATGTTTTCTTTTCGCTGTGCCTACCCTTTTGGGTTGCTTGGTTTCGAAGGTGATTTTATTCATCGGGTTCATGCTAGATTAATAGATGATTTTGATGGCTCTTTCTTGACGTGACTTCCTCCTAAGTTGATTTTGTTTAAGGATATTTTTTATCTTGAAGTTTTGTGGTTCAACCGTGTTGTTGGTTTTTGGGTAGTATTTCTTCGTGGGCTTTCAGAGGAGGGGAAAGGATATGTTGCTTCATAGTTGGATTTCATTTCAGTTTTGTGAATGGTTGCTCTTATGCTCATTTTTATTTTTGTGGGTTTAGCCTTCCACTTGGAAGTTGCTTATTTATGGAATTCTAGTGTGAGATGTTGCATGCCTCACGGGTTGTATCTATTTACTTGGCCTTGATATTTTGTGCAAGTTGGCTTACCCTGTTTGTGAGATTTTGTTGATGTAAGGGAGACTGGCTTCCCACGGGGGGCGAAACCCTAAGTGGTGTTGTGGGTAACTCGTATGGAAGTTGATGTAATCAAGTGATAACCTAATAAATATTTAGGGGATGTGTAGTAATTCACACTAAGAAAAGATAATGGATGCCTATCTCATGGCCCAAGCACTCGTTTAGGCTTGGGATGAGACAAGAAGGCCTAGAATGGAAAATCAACCACCTTGTCTTCATGAAAGGTGATTTGATTCCACATGTGTAAGAATGGGCATCAGGGATCATTTGAGGTTGCCAGGGTAACCCAGGACGAGGGCCAGTAACTTATGAAGATCCACATTGGGTAACCCATGTCGAGCCATGTGATGACACTCTACCCTTTAGCAACCGTTTATGTTTGTTGTTGTTTTTCCCTTGTTTCCTTTGTTCCTCTAGAAGCGGATGTTGTCTTCTATTTATTGTTGCACTCTTGTTTGTTGAGTCTTATTTGTCATTGTTTCCTTGATTATTTTGGTTGAGGGTCTTTCTTTTCTACTCCTAGCATGAGGGGTGTTCCTTCGGGTCCATGTGGTTGGATGGAATGTGCTATGCACCCCATTGGGTCCCCCACCGAGGATTGAGATGTGTAGATTTGTGCCACTTGAGATGACTCCAGAGTTGTACCTGAGTTGGAGCTAGTCATGATACTTTATAGTCACCTTTTTTGTTGTATTATTCTATCATATTATATTGTTCCTGTTCATGTTGAGGAACACTTTTGTATTATTGTAATTCCTGAACAATGTAATGTGATGAAACAGATGTAATGTATTATTTTACCTTTGTGGTAGCCGTTATTTAATGTGTTCTATTTGTGGAAATATACTCCTTTGCGTTCACATGATGATAGTATGTTTATGGTTATTGGAATTTTATTAATCTTGTTTATGATGAGTTTTTATATGTGGATGTTTCTTATTGGTGGATTATAATGGATGTATGTTCATCGATTAATAATTCTATATAATGGATTAAGTGGAATACTCGTAGTTAGGTAATCTCTGTTATGGTATGGGTATATTTTCTGTAACACTATCATGTGGACCTCAGGGGACGTTGTATATGTTGTATATGTATTATTGCTTCACTTATGTTCTTTGTTAACATGCATCATATGTTATGTTTTATTTTAAAATAAATTATTGTGCTTTAATTGTAAGTTCTTGTTGTCCTTTGGGGTTCACACGGCAGGGCATTACAGCTTGTTATCAGAGTCAATTTTGCAAACACTAGGTACTCTAGGTTAGTGGATACCATTAGGTTAACCTTTACGCATAACTCTTGAAACTTACATGATATCCTTTTATATTACACAAAAACATGCCGAGGGTTTGGGGCCATTGTCGAGGTAGAGGCCGAGGTGGTTGCCAAAGAGCCAATCGTTAGAGTTCATCATCTCTAAGCTCCCATGGTTCAAAACGTGAGGAACGTCAGAGTTCCCAAAACAATTCGGGAGGTGAAGGTCAAAATCTGAGGCTGTCAGGCCTTGATGGATTGCAGTTACACCAATTCTCAAAGGAGGTATTGGGATGCTTAGGCTCTAGGCAAGATGGGGAACAACAGGTAGAGAGAGAAAAATAGAGATCACCGAGGAGAGGCACATTAGTGGAGCAGGATGCCATAGTAGCGGGTCACATGAGAGACCTGTTGAGAGCATGACCTCCCACATTTGTTGGTATGGGTGGAGGATTGGAGGCCTTAACTTGGTTAATTGATTTGGATTGTGTTTTTGCTATGCATCCTTACGATAGTAATACTAGGGCTAGGTGTGCCATCATTCACCTTAGAGGTTTCGCATCCACATGGTGGTAATTACAAGAGTAGAGATTACACCTAGACATTGGTTTAGTGACCTGGGAGTTATTCATGGAAAGGTTTCAACACCATTTCCTATCAGAAAACTAGAGACAGCGCCGAGTGGATGAGTTCCATGAGCTGAAACAAATGGAAATGTTTGTAGAATAGTACGAGCACCGGTTCTACAAACTTAAGCAATATGTTGGGATTGGTGGTGATGAGGGTATAATAGTCCATCACTTTATTAGCAACTTTAATGTCTACATCAATGGAGGAGTCTGAGTCTTCGAGCTAAACACTATGGAGGTGGCTGTGGAGAAGGCCTGCTTAGTAGAGGAAAACTTGGCTATGGATCTTGGGGGTCATACAGGTGTTCATATTGGCAGTGCACCTTCATTTGGTTTTGTTTCTCAAGGTGGTCTGACTCTAGCTACAGGATCCTCAAAGGTTCATTAGGTTCCTACTAAGGGTGAATGGAAGTAGCAACACTCTGGGTCTAAACATAATAATTTGCAATCACATCATGGTGATGGTAGTTCTCACTCTAGGAAGAACTGAAACTGGTGGCATAATAAGCGGAACCATTTTGAGCAACCTACATAGAGCACCCATACTGCGGTTAACAGGGGCAGTGTTCAGTAGTCCAATGCACCTCTAGGTGACAGAGGTTTTGGTCAAGGCACGAGTTGTTTCTCTTGCGACCAACATGGCCACATTGCTAGGTAGTGTCCACAGAGGAACACTATAGGTTTCAGTCAGAGGCCAGTCACTTTTAAGTCGACGGTGGGTGATGCGGGTAGGTCACACCGAGTATTCGTGACGGTTGATAACTATTAGGTTGGGCACCAAGGTACAATTGTTGAGGCTTTCAATAGAGGTCATATAACTGACCTGGGAGCACGTGGATGAGCTAGTGATGTTCCAGTAGGGTCTTAGCATTGTTTTTGTGTCTCTTATGTTGCTTTATCTGCATGGATACTTTTTTATGATGTTTATGTTTTGAACCTTGTGACTGTGTTGGTGGTTGTCCACCATCTTATTTTGGTTGGAGAAAAACTATTTGACTTGGATGATTGTGAAATTTTTTGTTGGTGTTTCTATTATTATGATGAAGTGGGTGTGTGTTTTTCTTAATTTGGTTGATCTGCATATGAACATGTGACCTTACTTGTTATGAATTGATTAATGAGTTCTTTGTGATGTTGATTATGATATACTTAGTGTTAATTGATGATGCAATTATTGTACTTGATGTGGTGTTTTCAAATTAGAGTTTCGATGAGAGGATAGTGTAGCATTACTCATTTGTGAGCACCATGCTATGCTATGACTTCATCTCATGGTGTTCCTGTGATAAGATATATATATATATATATATGTTGCTTGATGTTGGTTTGATGTAGGATGCAGGTACCGAGCACCGACTCTGCCTGCATTGTCAGGTTTGAGTGTGCCCTATAATCCCAATGGGTATGACATGGAAACCCAAGTTGACAAGAAAGTCCCCCAACCTAGTTCGTCGCCCCATCTTTATGTTTGATGATGTCATCTATTGTAGCCCTATTCCTGTTTTGGTATCATTCCTCTTTTGGAGTCATTTAATTTTACATGCTTATTTGATGTTGTTATGATTATTGATACAGTTGTTGGTTCCTTGTATTTTTGTGCTTATGCTTGTGATTGACTTCCAGGAGTAAGTTGATGCTAAGGGGGGGAGGATGTAGTGCCTCTTCTTTCAGTCATTTTTTAATTTCAAGTAAGTTTGTTTATTGGCATACTTAATAGTTTTTTACCTTTAAATCGGTTAATTAAATTGAAATTGATTGCTAAGGTAATTTAATAGAGTGGGAAAATTAAGATAATAATTACCTAAATTAATTTTATGAAATATAAATGATATGGTTTGTAATAAATGATTAAATTAAATTGTTTCGTTAAAAAGTAAATGTTTTATTAAATAATTAGATTAAAATTTTATTTCTTCATATTATATTTTAATAATTTACTCTCATGAAAAGATAACCATTTTAAAAGGGGAAATAATGGGATTTAAAAAAAAAAAAACAAAGGGGATAAGATTTCAAATGGAAGTAAAGGTGAGTGAAAAGTAGAAAAAGATGAAAAATACAAAAGTGTGTGCATGCACAGCTCAAAACAGGAATGGAATCAGGAAACTTGTTTTATTATGGTATTATTGCTCGATTTTGTCTTCAAAAAAGAAATCAAAATTTCTCTATCTTTTTTTTAATATGGATTAACCTTGGAAAAAGGAAGGAAGTGTATTTTGTTCAAAAATGAAAATTCTTGCTCTGGGACGATGCTCTAAAAATGAAAATTTAAGGAAAAATTACAATAGGAATATAGGGAGTTGGATCTTGAAAATTTGATTTTGAAAGAACGAATTGGTGGCTATTAAAGTGATCATTGCGAAGGAGGTTGCTCAACACATCGTCTACGTTTCAAGGCGAGGGAATCCTGGTTCACTTTGTATGTATCATTACCTTGATTTGTTTAGCATTATATTTGACATTTATTTTTATTTGGTTAAGTCTAGCCACCTGATTTGTTATTAAGCACATGCAGGTTCATTCTTAGAGCTATGATGTTGATTGTGCCTTTATTCGATATGGTCATTGTATATATATACTTAGAAATTTCCTTTGCATGCTACTATAACATCCTTCTTTGTTCTATGGCTTTCACTTGTCTATTCTTGGCAATATCATCCTTGCATTTAGTTCTTTTTCGTTGGTCATGCTCAATGTGGAAATTATGATTTTATGAATCCCTGTGGCT
Organism: Sequoia sempervirens; assembly: GCA_007258455.2. NCBI lineage: Eukaryota > Viridiplantae > Streptophyta > Pinopsida > Cupressales > Cupressaceae > Sequoia > Sequoia sempervirens. The sequence continues at coordinate 369,892,892 of VDFB02193867.1, forward strand.
TTCTTTTATTCTTGGAAACACTTTTGGTCTTGTTTGTTTCATATGGCTTCATGCATTAGTTCCTCGTTTATATTTATACTTAATCTGCCAATTTTTCTTTAGGCCGATACTAAAAATCTACACATGTTTCTTCTAATATTTTTCTCCATACTTGTCATGAGGTTCTCCATCGGCCTCTCAAAATGTTTATTGTACCTCTTCCAGCGTATACTCAACCTATCTAATACTATTTGATTTGCATCATTCCTTATGAACTATGATATGTTTCAGGCAGTCAGCCTCTTTCCAATTAGAACAACCTCTGCAATTCTTTGATATATGCATTGTTGTTATTGTATGCTTTTACACTTAATCGACCTCAGTTTTGACATGTTGGTCTGTGTATTGTAATCTTTTGGCATCTTCTTTTTCCTTATGGCCTACAAGTTTATTAGGAAAGACCACCTAAAATGTTAGATCTGTCTTTGTATCTTTTGTGATCTACATATTTCTTGAAATTGACCACTTTTCCTTGACTTAAGTTTGAAATTTAGATTGATCAACCTCTGTGTTTTTTTTCATTTTGATCGACATCATTTCCCTTGGACAACGTTTTCTTTTCCATATGTAATCGACCTTCTTTGCCAATAAAATTGACCCCTTCACATTAAATTTGGTCTGTAACTTTAATAGATCTGCAAATTTCAATTCAATGACCTCATGTATATGTGTTTTGAATTCAAATTTGTGTTCCAATTGAGATCTGCAATTTTACTTTTAAATCAAATTTTACCTTTGAGTTAAGACTATGACTCATTTAAACTGACCTCCTAATCTCATTGTTTGTGGCATTATTTGCTTGCAGTATAGACTCCACTCTTGCATGGATATCGGTTGTAAGATGTTTGTAAGTGGCACCCAACTCATACTAATTTTAACTCGATTTTATTTTCAACCTTGCCTATTTATTTGGATATTAAGACATCCAAGCTTTGTTGATGTATTCGATCCTTGAGATAGGTAATATAGGTATATGCATATGGAGCTCTGTTAGATGAGTTTTTATGAGTGGTTTATGCCGTTTACATGTTGTGGGATATGTTTCACTAAATATATTTATATATGTCTATGTATGTTTGTTTTGATATGTTGTTAGGACAGCAGAGTAAGGGAATCTAAGTACATTTATATGTATGAACATCTATAATGAGTTATATATAAATAGCTATGTATAGGTAAACATGGACAACATGATTATAGTTCAAAAGTAATTTGTGGATGTAAAAATATGTATTGGGTTAGTTATAAATTATGCCTATTGTTTGATTATTTAAAACAATTCTATTATGAGTGTAGTGATATAATGCAAATGTAGTTTTAAATTTAATTATGTGTGTATACATATATATGTGTGTGTGAAAATATGTATCTATAAATATTACAATGTTTTTTAAATTAAGGTAGTTTGTTTGTGTTTAATTTAATGTGTTTATATTGCTTTTTCAAATTATTCTAAAATGATTTTCTTGTAGTGAAGTACAAATAAAATTTACTGATGATTTTGTAATGAAAGAATAAATGGTTGTCTTGCTATAGTATTCGTTATTTATCATTTGGTTGCATTGTTTCTATACTTAAGAGAAAAAGGCTATTTGATTAATAGGGAAAAATAAATTATGTCATTTAATTATGTTTTCCTTCAGAGGATATAATATACTAAAAAGGTTAAGGATATTTATTACATTGAATATAAAATGTAATGATGATTCAAAGATTCTTTAAAACTTATTGCTCTTGGTGCCTTAGTGAGACTTAAGAGATGATTTAAATGTTCTAAAATATTTATTGGAATAGTTAGGAAATATGCTTAGATAACTTCTTTAGTTATTTTAAATTACTTCTTAGTGAACAAATGCATTAAGATTATTTGATTGATTATTATTCTTTAGGGTTTATCATTGAGTGTATTCATGTGTTTAAAGGGTGATTTGATGTTTTCTTTTTGATGTGTCTACCCTTTTGGGTTGCTTGGTTTTGGAGTTGATTTTATTCATTGGGTTCATGTTGGATTAACGGATGATTTTGATGGCTCTTTCTTCATGTAACTTCCTCCTGAGTTGATTTTGTTTGAGGATATTTTTTATCAAGTTTTGTGTCACAACTATTTTGTGGGTTTTTGGGTAGTCTTTCTTCATGGGCTTCCAGAGGAAGGGAAAGAATATGTTACTTCATAGTTGGATTCCATTTCAATTTTGTGAACGGTTTCTCTTATACTCAATTTGATTTTGGTGGGTTTAGCCTTGCACTTGGAAGTTGCTTATTTATGAAATTCTAGTGTGAGATGGTGCATCATGCCTCACGGGTTGTATCTATTTACTTGGCCTTGATATTTTGTGCAAGTTGGCTTACCCCATTTGTGATATTTTGTTGTTGTAAGGGAGAGTTGCTTCCCATGGGGGCCAGAACCCTAAGTGGTGTCCTGGGTAACTCGTGTGGAAGTTGATGTAATCAAGTGATAACCTAATAAATATTTAGGGGGTGGGTAGTAATTCACACTAAGAAAAGATAATGGATGCCTCTCTCATGGACCAAGTGTTCGTTTAGGCTTGGGATGAGACGAGAAGGCTTGGAATGGAAAATCAACCACCTTGTCTTCACGAAAGGTGAGTTGATTCCACATGTGTAAGAATGGGGGTCGAGGATTGGTTGAGGTTGCCATGGTAACCCAGGATGGGGGTTGGTAACCTGTGAAGATCCACATTGGGTAACCCATGTCGAGCCATGTGATGGCACTCTACCCTTTAGCAATCATTTATGTTTATTGTTGTTTTTACCTTGTTGCCTTTTTTTCCTCTGGAAGCGGATGTTGTCTTGTGTTTATTGTTGCTCTTGTTTGTTGAGTCTTATTTTTCATTGTTTCCCCAACTGTTTTGGTTGAGGGTCTTTCTTGTATACTCCTATCATGGGGGGTGATCCTTCAGGTCCACGTGGTCGGTTGGAATGTGCTATGCACCCCATTGGGTCCCCAGCCGAGGATCAAGATGTATATATTTGTGCCACTTGCGGTGACTCCAGAGTTGTACCCGAGTTGGAGCTAGTCATGATACTTTGTATTCACCTTTTTTGTTGTATTATTCTATCATATTTTATTGTTCCCATTCATGTTGGGGAGCACTTTTGTATTATTTTAATTCTTGAAAAATGTAATGCAATGAAATGGATGTAATATATTATTTTACCTTTGTGGTAGTCATTATTTAATGTGTTGTATCTGTGGAAATATGCTCCATTGAATTCACATGATGATAGTATGTTTATGGTTATTGGCATTTTATTCATCTTGTTTATGATGATTTTTTATATGTGGATGTTTCTTATTGGTGGATTATAATGGATGCATGTTCATTGATTAATAATTCTATATATTGGATTAAGTGGAATACTTGTAGTTAGGTAATCTTTGTTATGGTATGGATATATGTTTTGTAATGTTGTCATATGGACCTCGGGAGATGTAGTATATATTGTATATGTATTATTGTTTCACTTAGGTTCTTTGTTAATGTGCATCATATGTTATGTTTTACTTTTAAAAAAAATATTGTGCTTTAATTGTAATTTCTTGTTGTCCTCTAGGGTTTGTGCAGCGGGGCATTACAGAGGGAAAGAATTCCTAAGAGTTTAGTTGAAAAATATGAAAATGGCATAACCTTTCTTGTATCCACTAATTAATGCATAATAGAGGTGGGAGAACCTAGAAAAATATGGATTGAACCCCTAGGATATGAAATAGATGAGAAAGAGGTTACAAGATACATTAAAATATTGTTAAGTAGCCCTAAGGACCCCTCTCTTCCTAGTCATGGCACATATGAGGAGAAGTCTACAAAAGTATACTTGGAGACTTCAACACCTGCCAAAACTGAAAGGGTAAACAAACAATTTGAAAAAATATTTGCAAGGCATGACCTCTCGAAAGAAGAAGTTTATAGATTAATGTAAATTGTAGCAGAAAGGGTAGCCAAGACTATTGGTGAGTCCTCTGAACCATGTAGATTAGGAAGATCAACTTCCACCCCTACCTCTATATTTCCAAAACCTATGGCCATAACTTTTGTCAAAGGGAAGAAGGTGGATCCCAATGCTCTAGTTGTAGTTTTTGTACCTACACCCTCCAGAACCAACAGACGAACCTCAAAGAGGAAGAATGTACCTCTGGTAGCACCTCCTTCTACCTATGGAAGAAGAAAGAAACATAAAGCATCTAGAGATCAAAACTTAAGTGATGTTGTGGAAGAAGAAATTAGACTTGGTTTAGAGGAAGAAGAACAATTGAAAAGAAAAATAAGAGGCGACATCTCTACCGGAGGTGAAGGTTCCTCACAAGAGGTTAGTATTGAATCAAAAGGGGCCAAAGTTAATATTGTGGATTCGATTGAAGAAGAAGAGATGGAAAATGAGAAAGAAGATTTTAGAAGTCATATGTGAAAGAAGAAAGAGGAAAAGAAAATATATGAAGGCACATCAAAGCCTGAGTAGAAGAAGCTCGAGACTCCTTCGGTAAGAGCCCATTCACCTATAAAGTTGGAATCCTTGGTTAAAAATATGTTAGAACGTGATGGATTATTAGAAGCCACTACCAAATTGTATGATGAAGTTGATGGGGAAGATTAGAAGACTATTATAGATGCACTTATCAGTATATGATCATCTTGGATGAAAATATGGACAACATGAAGGAGAAATTAACTAATGTTGTATGGAAAGCTCTAAAGACATAAAGTTGTCAAAGCAGAAAACAAGATCAAAACTAATTCCTTGAAAAAAATTGGATCCTCCTTGTCTGAGGATGATAAGGACACCCTACTACAAGCATACACACAACAATTCAAGGTAAAGAAAAGAGTTACCATTCTTATGACCAGAGAAAAGGAAAACACACAAAAGTTGAAACAAGAAACTTTTGATACAATGAGAGACATGTCACTACAATATGGGATGATTTTTGGCTCTTCATCCGATATATCTCAAGTCAAGGAGCTTGGTAAAGGTAAAGTTACTAATGAAGAGGAAAATATTCCTCCCATATCTAATTCACTCGTTTCTCAAGAAGTAGTAGTAGAAGAGATAAATGTTTATTTTGTAGATGAGACTCCACATTTGGATGTCCTAGGGAATATGGTTGATGATACACATGCATCTCCAGAGAAATTTGTTCCTCCTGAAGAAATGAAAAAAGACAAGCAGAGAAAATAATGAAGATCAAAATAAGAATGATGTCAATGATAATGTTGAAGATCAACAGGACAAACAAAATAAGGATACTAGAAATGAAGGTGATGAAAATAAAATGTAAAAGAAGAGGAAGGTAAATATGAAAAGAACAATGATAAGAAGGATGATGAAGATAAAAAAGAGGATGAAAAGAAAGATAGGAAAAAGGAAAACACCTCCAAAAAAGAAGAAGAAGAGAAAGAAGAGAGCAAAGAAGAATCTATAGTAGAAATAATTGAAGAAGACTCTCAGAAGACCTTAGATCCAACAAAGTCACATGGAGAATCCTCCAGAAAAACTCTCAAGGGTCATCTAAAAAGACAAATAAGGATTCAACCAGTCATTCCTCCATAGCTGGTTCAACTTTCATCACAACAAGGCTATGTAGATCTGAATAAGATAGTACTTGTTCAGAGAATGGAGATTGGAGACACCTTTATTGCCTCTGGGAGAAAAGAAATTATAGAAACCTGTTGTGACCCTAACACGCATGCCCTGTTCAGAACAGGGACCCTCTTTCTGATCATTTCACCAGGTTGCTTTTGCCACTGCCTCATTTTGCATGCCCCCTACTTTGGTGTTCCAAGTGGTCTACGAGTCCCAGAGAGTTCATCTTAACGTGACGATGTGTTTTCCCCCTCAAATTTTCAAGGCTCTAGGCCTTTACAAGTTCCAATTACCTATTTTCCCTTTACCTTTTCCTGTTGGTGTCCCTAGAGTCCATCGGGCCCACCCTGTCGAGCAGCCCCCTTCAAGTTTCCATTGCCTTGTCACCATTCAAAACGGCCAAGCTCTGGTAGCTTTCTGCCCACTAGAACCTACATGCTTGTTCACCACTTCTTGCTAAATTTTGAATGACCATTATTCAGCGCCCTTCTGCTTTGCAGAACCTGAAGCTTCCAATATTGTCTCCTCATCACTAAACGATCAATGACCTAGCGCTGACTGCCTTCTACTTGGCGGGTCTTGATGGTCCCGCTGCTATTTTCAAATGACCACTCACCAACTCACAACCTGTCGTACGAGAATTTATGGAGTGCATTTAATGCATCATTTTCTATAAATAAGAAACTTTAACCTGTCATTTTCACCTATCAGTCGATCAGAGAAAGTCATTGAGCTAGCTTCCAGTGCCACCATAACTTTCACATCACTCAATCACCAATTCTAGATATCTACTACCTGCTTGGTCGCCTCCTTCATCAAGTTTCTAAGGTAGGTTCTCTGTTGTGCACTTGAATTTGAGTTTTCTTTGATTCCTTTGTAAAACTAATGAATTTGAAAGAGAAAAAATCATGAACTAAGTAGAGTAAATTAAGGTGCACAAAACCCATGTGTTCAAATCTTGAAAAATCTCAAACTTGATCCATGCGTCAATTGCATAACTTGAGCTCTCGGTCGTCATTCATAAACTAGGGCTTTCGCCCCCTTCGGGTCTGCCCTCGTGGGAGGACCCCCTTCATTGGCCTTCTAAACTTAGCGTAAAATTCATAAACTGAGGTGTAGATTTAGTCAACTCATTTGAGTGTACCTCCCCGAATTTTTGCAATTTTTGCATGAGGACCGCCCTTTTGGCTTCACCATTTATCATGGCTATTGACACATGATTTCCCAGCATGCGCATTCCACCTTGGTCACCACCACTAAAATTTAACTCTTGCAATATCTCAAGTTCTGATCCACTACGGGTTCTGCCTCACAGACGTCCACCCAAGGAAGTTCAACTGCACCTCGCCCTCTCAAGCAACTTTCATGACCCATCTGCTCGACCATCGAGTCCCAAGTCTTCCTATGCCTCCCAATTTCATTTGAACCCTAAAGCGACCAAGTGACAACCTCTTTTTTGGGCCCCTCCACACAGACTTCCACCCACGGTTCACCGAGGTGAACTCGCCATCCTTAACGGCTTCTAAGAGCCACCATTCCACCCTCTGAGCTTTGACTATGCCATGGCTTCCAACATGCAAGATAAAAACTATCAAGTGACAAACATTAAGCGGATCCCTATTGTTGGGTCGCCATCATTGGGACTCCATCCTAGTTTCATCATGCTCAAACATAAAACTATCAATGTCCACCCGCTACCCAGAACTTGGCCTCACCTTTTCCGCTGAGCTTTCAAACGATAAGCAAATGAAGTGAACATGAAGGCCCCATCTCCATTCAAACCCGATGCGGTGGGTTGCTTTCGTCAGGACACCATGCGATTTCCACCATTTTAAATGGTTGCAGCCCAACATCCTTCCGCTCCTTCCAACCCAAAAATCCTGAACAACAAACGAGTTATGTCAGCCGCCTTGTGAAGCCTCAGGTCCCGCCCATTGGAACTCCACCCATAGGTTGTCATCTTGGCAGCACCATCTCAACGATAGACTTCAACAACTAAGCCTTCCCCTATGATTCCAATTGCTCAAACGATGATCTTAATGCCCTCCAATCATCAAAATGACCTCGACCCATGTTCCAAAATAGAGTAACCCTCTTGGTGGACCCCATGTATTGACCAAATCTCAAAGCGGGTCAGGACAGGTGGGTCATCATGCCCTAGTTGCCATCCCTCCTATAGCTTCTCTGAAATGATCATTAGCCTAGGGAAAACGGATCCCCTGGGACCAAATTGTTCAAACTCTCTCCTGTAATAGGTTAATGTCAATATGGAAGATATGTTATAACTCTTAAATGATGAATTATCTAATTTAACATTGTTTTGCAAGATTGTGGCTAACTTTCCCATGATTTCACGCTTAAATGTGCTTACTTCTCTCTTGCCCATATGATTTATGGAACTAGGTGTAGGACCTTCGGAGGTGGTTATGGAAAAGGACAAGGGAAAGAAAATAGCCAAAGCACCCCATGGAAAAGAAGACAAAGACTAGATGAATTGCAAGTTCCAAGGGGAACCTCTCAACTCCAAGGTCACCATAGCTTGGAAAGAGGTATTAGACACCAACATTAGGCATATAGACATTGATGAATTCAAGCAAAGGGTTTGGATGAACCATACAACATAAAATGCAAGAAAGATCAGAGGTAGTGGGTTGGTGAAATTTGTAGGCTTCCCTCCTGCTCTTGTTGCCCCTAAACTAGTGATGGCCTGCAGAGAGGCATATCAAGAAGATACAAGAAACATTGTAGACAAGGATGGGAACATATTGGTTGATCTATTAGCCAAGTCAATAGGGAAGAACTTCCATATTCCTACCTTGAGGAGATGGATGAAGCAACCAAAGAAGATGGCAAGGAGATGTGGGATGAAGAACCCCCCAAATGCAAAAGGCTTATCAATCAATACTGGTTGAAAGAAAAGAGAGGTAGTGCAGCTAAGGTGCCTCAGGAGCTCTTCCACATCGACTTCTACAAGGACTACCATGACTTGGTAACCCTATTAATCATATTCATGGGCCTTCCACCTATGGCCTATTTTTAGGAATGAATGTTATATTTTGTGGAGGAGATCCTCTGGGGAAAAACCAAGTTTTATTGGGCGGGGATAATCAACAATTATTTGCATGAGCAATTTGTGGCTGTCAAGAAGACCTCGCGCTTCTACATGACTTCTTACCTTGTATATTTGTTGGCTGATAAGACACAATATAGGGGCTTGTTTAGAGCTCCTGATGAGGAACCAGGAAGAGAATTGAAGGTTTACCACAAATACCCTCAACTATAGTACATAAATTTCAATAGGGATTATTGCAGGTTCAATGACTCTTTCATAGGTCATATTATCAGATTGCTTGGGGGTGACTTTGAGAGCTCCACTAGTTTTCCTTCCTATTCATACAATTTCTAAATTTTACATATATTCATGTTGAAGGTTTCTCAGAGAAACCATACAAGCTACCCCAATACCCAAATGACTGGATAATATTGTTAGAACTCTTTTGATAGCTATGACATCCACACACCCTCCTAAGCAAGAAACATAAGGCAAGGATTCCTTATCCCCTCTCCTTCGGCCAAGGGCTATACAAATTCCACACATCTCAATGTGCAAAAAATTTTGATAAAGAGCTTGTGGAGTATCACCTGAGGTTCCACAATGCCTGACCATGAATGGATCCCTATGGTAAACTGAAGAAGATGGTCGCGGTTGAATACACTCATGGGCATAATGTTAAAGAATTTTGGGCTAATTGCAGAGATGACAATGAAGTGTGAATGAGGCACTACATGTGCATGACCACATATTTTGTAAAGAGGGTCAACTTGTTCCCCGTGTTGGACAAGGTAGTAGAAGATGAAAATATAGTAATTGGTCCTCGGTAAAATGTAGATGCTAATCTCCCACTGTCGTTGATCGATTGGGATGAGCAAGAGGTGGATGACCTCGATATTCTAATTAATCCCATTGAGGATAGAACAAAGGAATGGATTGATGGGAAAATTTCCCAATTGAAGCAACAAGGGGTCACCTTGACCTATGGAGAGCTTGAGGATGATCCTATAAGTGAACCTGATAGTGGGACAGCTACTGCCCTAGCTAGAGAAACCTCAAAATCTCCTCTAGCCACTAGGTCAAGGAAGAGAAAAGAAGCAGCTAAAAGTAAGACCAAGCCAAAAGTATATGCAAGAAAAGCAGTGGAGGGTGAATCCTCCAAGAGACCAAAGACATTGGGAGGTCTTGACACCATTCTGGGAGACCCTCTCCACAAAGAAGAAGGAATAGAGGTCGAGCAACCAAATTCTCCACCTGTTGTCTCCACTCTTACAACCACTATTGTTACTGATGTTTCTACTAATGTTGCCCCTCTGCCTACCTCTCAGGCGATGCTCACTACTTCCTCACCTGCGATGGACATTTCAGTTCACCTTGTGTCCACCCCACCCATGACACGAGTAATGATAATAGACTCTTCTTCTGCCACAACCTCTCCACTTTCCTCTTCCTCCATGTCTTTGACAACATCACTCCCATTGGCTACAGTGACAATGCCAATGCCTGCCCTCTCACTCCTAGAGGCCTTCTTCCACCACATGCAAAACATTCTTGTGGAACTATCTTGAGTGCTGATGGACCCAGCCATATAGGCTTCCTTGGCACAAATTGTTTCCTACCTTCCTATCCATACTCCTCCAACTGAATCACCAGAGATGAAGGCTACCATGGAAATATCAGAAGAATTGGAAAGACGAGAAAGGGAAGGCACAAAATATATCAAAGAGGAAGCAGATGATTATAATGAGCACCCCAAATACCAACTTCTACCAATTGATAAAGTGGTGCACAAGGGAGAGGAGGAAGAAACACAATCATTGGAAGAGGACACTAAGGACCCAGGTGCCAAGTACATTGTGGAAGCATTTGATCCTGATCTCGAGGAGGAGTTGGTCTAGAAACTCAAGAATGTGGGTGAAGAATTAGAGAGGCAGCCTCATGATGAAGAAAAGGAATCAAGTGAGGGAATAGAGGAGGATACTGAACCTCCAACTAGGGAGCATGAAAAAATCCCCAACACATGATGAAAAAATGCTTCTTTCAGAAGGGCAAGAAGAGAAAGAAAAAGAGGAGCAAGAAGAGAGCCTCGAGCACAATGAAGAAGTGTTGCCTTGGCATGAAGAAGAAGATAAACCTGAGGAAGATACTGAAGCCCATAAGATCCCCAAAACAAAACATTATGAAGAGCATGGGCATGATGAAGAAGAAGAAAAGAAAACTACTGAAGGGGAAGACAACCCCAAAGGACACACAACCTTCGAATCCCCACAAAAGGAGACTATATTCATTCAGGATTATGATGATGAAGGAGAAAGGACAAAACAAGAAGCTCCAAGTGAAAAGGGAATGGAAATCCAACACACCCATGAGAAAGAAGGTGGTCATGAGTCACCAAAAGGAGAGTCTTGGATGCCCGAGTGGCCTGAGAAACAATTAGAGAAGAAAGCCCCAACCTCAAAGGATTTGAGGGCAAGACTGGAGGCAATCCTAGCTCAAGCCCAGATAAGTACAAAGAAAGAGAAGAGGTGAAAGGTCAGAGCTAAGCTGACAATGGATGCCTCCAAATCTAGAATGGTACAAATAGCCATGCCGATGGTCAGAGAAGAAGGAATCAGCTATAAAATCTCCACTATTGACTTGGGGAAAGCCACATGAGAGCAAAATATTGACCATCTCCAAGGGTCCATTGCCACCATCATGCACCAAATGCACAAAGATAAAATTTCCAAGGAGGAACTAAAAGCACAAGTAGTTGATCTAACATCTTATATCCAACAATGGTCATCAGCCGAGGAGCTCCCTACCACATCTTTGGCGCCACCACAACTATTGTCCAAGGAACACATTGATCAACTTGAGAAAAGAAAGAATTGGACAAAGGCCATGGAGGATTGGTTCCAGAAAGTCCTCTACAATGACAACATGGGCATTGGCTGAGCTATTAGGAGAGCAAACAAGTTCCTTGAAGTACAAAAGATACTCGAGTGGATAAGAAAATGTTGCACTGACTTGCCTAAGTTATATAGGATCACACACCCCAAACTTGAGGCTATCCTCAAGATACCATATAGATCTTGGGAGAAGGAGCTTGGACTGGTGAAGGATGACCATTGGCTAGTAGAAACATGGAAGCTGATCCTGGATCATAGAAAGGAGGTGTTGGAATGAGTGCTTCATGAGGCAGATCTTGACATTGACTAGGTCAAGGAGATCAGGGAAAATTATGTAGAGTATTTGAAGATGATAACAGATCTTGATGTGCCCACCAGTGAGTTGGATGTAGAGAAATTAAAGCTACATTTATACAAGAAAATGGAAAATGGGACCTCAAATACCATGACACCAAATTTCATGGGTTTTGTCACATGATCCTTCTCTCAATTCGAGCAAATAGTGAAGAACACGTAGAAATATGACAAGGACTAGGATACCATCACAAACAAATCTAGGAGGCTAAACTTCCAAGTGATCCAATCAAATATATTGGAGTGGAATAAAATCTAGGCACTGATCTTGAAGTTCATAGAATACAGTACAATGAAGAAAAGTGAAGGAAACCCAGTCATTGATGATGATTTCCTCACAAATTAGCTATAGCAAGAGGAAATCAGCTATAGGATAACTAAGCTACAGTGCTGCCACAAAAAGACAAAATAGGCTAGAGGACAAGAATGTAATTTTAAATTGTAATATATTTTGGGGTAGGTGAAACCATAGTTTGTAGTGAATCTTGGCCACACAATGCAAATCAGTCTTGGTCATTCATTTTGATTTTTGAACACTATAAATAGGGGGTCTCCTCTCATTTTCAAGAGAGAGTTGAGTTGTTGTAAAGGCATGTTGCTGAAATTTTATAGAAGTTCATTGGATTTTGGTGGATTCTTGAGTATCAATTGCATGTTACATGATTCTTCTCCCATAGTTAGTTAATTTGAATAGATTTACATTGTTGTTCTTCATGTTTTAGCTTGTTCTAGTAGATTAGTTGATGTTGTTCATTGGTTTTGAAGAATTCTTCCGTGTGCTGGCAACTTTCCTTATCCATATTTTTTGTTGTTTGTTGATGATAAACAACTGTGTAAAGCTAGTATGGACATAATCTAAAATTTTCTCTAAACTTCTATCTTTTATTCATGCTTATGGTGAGTGAATGGTTGAATATTTGCAGTCCTTAGAAGCTTGTACAAATTTCATGAAACTGTGAGACAAACTGGTTAAGTGAAATTCTATTTTAGGAAAGTTGTACACAACAGGGTTCTCCATGATCACTATTCACTGCTAGTTTCAAATCCAGGAACCTCTCCTCTTCCCTACCCTTTTCCTTTCTTTTTAGAAATAACCTATGCTAAGGTTCATTGCACATTGTAAAGAAAAATATAAAGCTAAAATAGGAATTTTGGATTGTTGCTTCAACCTACAGCAATCACACATCAACTTTCCCATCTCAAGAATTCCATTGTAAGATCCAACTTCCCTCTATCTTAACTTTCATATGTCTTCCTTGTGATTACTAGCAAAATCAAATTGAACCAGCTAATAAATTCCATGCAAGTCATGATTTGACACCCGAGAGACCTTGGGGTGATTTTTAGCAACTCGTTGTTGGAGATTTCCTTTTAAGAGAGGTAGTGCACCTATGCACTGCCTGTGTTGAGAAAGTGCTAAAACACCCATGAATAGAACCCATCAGAAGGGGACCAAGCTAATCAATGATGCCATCAATTTTTTATAGGATGCAACCCCTGGTACCATTGTTGATGATTCTTTAACACCTATTGATAATTTGAAATTTCCAGTTGATTCATTTAGGGAATATACTTCTAGCCTAAAGGAGTAGGCCACAAAAGAAGATGAGTCAAGGATTGTGGAGAAAATATTGCTTGAAATTTAGGACAAATGTGAAACTACACACGACAAGGTCTTGAAATTCTTGGAAGTGAAGGAATGTGAAGATGAGGCTCAAACACTATTCTTTTATTGCATGAGATGGCTAGGTGCTATTCAAGGCATTAAGGACCTAATTGAATCAATAGAGTCATAGTTAACTAATGCCTCCAGAACTTATGACCTTACAAAATTTAGAAACTATGCCTCTTGGACTGTTATTTTGGACTTTCAAAGAAAGTTTTTCACCCTAAAAAGATAGAAAGAGGATGTTATAAGGAAATTAAGCTAGCTTGGAGACCTAGTAAAGTGCAAGCATATACTTATAGAAAGTACTCTTGCTGAAGCTAAAAAGCTTGACAAGATAAATCCTTGTCTGACTACTCTGGAAGAGGGCCAAGAGGAGAGTTTGGTGGAGTTGGAATCAATACATAAGGTTCTTGTTATAGCTAAGAAGGGTTGGGATGAAGGAAAATCTGCTTGGGAGGCTATTCTTAATGAACTTGATGGTGATTCCTCCTCTAGGTGAACATATTTCACCTTGTATATTATTTTTTTCCAATTGCTTTTAGTTTCTCTCTCCTATACATATGTTCGGATGTAATTCGAGGACCTAATGGGAAGCTAGTAATTTATTTTAGTTTTCCTTTTCTGTCTCTCTAGGACACCCCTTTTTCTTGATTTCAAAGGAGAAGTTTAGATGTTTTGGTGCTAAAATTATATTGGAAATATTTGGAGAAGTTTAGATATTGTGTTTTGGGGAGAAGCTTTTGAAAAAATTTTATGAAAATAGATTTAAAGTTGAATTGTTGAGATTCATTTTTGGCACATGTTTCTAACAATAACAAAGGGGGAGATTTTTGAAAGAATGAAGAATGAACCCTTTTATGTGTTGTCATTGATGCCAACATTGTTTTTTGACAAGTTCCTTATCTATTCTGGTACACAGTTTTGGTGACATCTTGATTCAGTAATTTGGTCTGGATTTTCTCATGTTTTAAGATCAGCTTATGCAATTATAATATGTTTTTTTGGACTACTAAATACATCTATGCTCAATATTTCATAAACTTTGGTCAATCTGGCTGAAAGTTACATGTGATAGAAGTTTGGAAAACTATATTCTGGCTTATATAGTACAAGATAAGTGTTATTTGGTCCACATTCCTTTGGTGTTTGGTTTCAGACTCTACCATGTTGGGAGATGATTGGCAAGTGTCAACACTACATATATTCTAGTTGGTACATGCTTATACGATTACATGGATGATCGATGGTTGGTGGATTGGATTATTTTGTGATTAAGTCTAATCCCTGGCTAACCTTATGATGAAATTGTGCTATGAAGATTAATATGCATTGTGTATTATAAGGGGATTTATTTTAGATCTGTACTAACCTAAATTTGAGTTCTACATGTTTGTTTCAAGTGTGAAGAAGTTTTGTTTCTGTGTATGAAGCTGACAAAGTCTTTTTGAATTGAAATGGGGCTACATTTAATTAGGCCAACCTAATTGATGCATGTGGATGTAATAGGATATATATGTGGAACATTTTTCAGTTGCATATACACAAAGGAGAAGATAGTATGGTGCGTACGAAATATGATATTGTGTGAACTTGTGAATTTATATGTGTGAAATTGAAATAAGGGTAGAATTGGAGTATATGTTGAATGATTGTTGAGCATAGAATTATTTTGTATTTATAACTTCATTGGAACTGAATTCATCATAAGGAAGGTGATTCTTCTATCAGTTCACACCTTGGCTATGTAGCCATTTTTGTCTTGTATCTATTTTCAGGTTGTGATCCTTTTTAGGATAGTGAGTCATGGCAGTAAGCCCTGTAATATCTTCTAATTGGTTATAATATATTGTGAGCTAACCCGCACCATTGTTTTCCCCTTTTTAGATTTTCCATGTAAAAATCTTGGTGTTCATGTGTTATGTGGTATTGTGATTTCTTTCATGTGCTCATTCATTGCTAGAGTTAAATATGTTTTGATAATTGGTTAGATTATGACTAAATCATTTAATAGAATGCTGATTCACCCCCCCTCTCAGTATTCTAGGTGTTCAACAACATATGCTTCTCTACTAATCTAATACTCTTATGGTCAAGGTATATCATCATAGTAGATGCCTTAGTCCATAAGTTCATACTTTCTATATCAATCGCATTAATAGGCCTACTTCTTCTCATACAATAATTAACACTATTTTACATCACCTTTTAAGCCACAAGACCTCTTGGTATAAAAATTTTCATGAGCTATATGATCTAATTTTAAAAGAGAGTCCATTTTTGATAGGGAGGGGCTGGAGGAATCACTCACTGATTCCTGCTTTGGGTCTTGCTTGCAAGACCTCCTTGGTGTCTTACTTCACCACCTTAACCTTTAGGACCTTCTTCATGTTTAGGTACCCCTGGTTCTCCTGTCCAACCCCACTACCATCACAATTCAACCTACCAAGTCAATCTTGGTGCAATATCTCTAACTCTTCCTTAGCCCTTAATCTACCCTAAAGACTAACATTCCCCAAGAACTAAAGCTTAGTTTTTCAAGGGTGTGGAGATGCTTCTAATGACTTCATTCCACCCTGTTAAGGCTCAGAAAGATCCACCTAACTCCATCTTTTCATCGCTTCCACCAAAACCTCATTTAGGGTTAAAAAGGCTACTAGCCTAAGAGCCCCAATTAGGTCTCCACCTCTGAGAAAATAGGTTGTCTCTCCTAAATTTCCAAAAGAACACAGAATTTTTCCTTTGGTTGCTTGGTCCTTATGCCTACCACTTGAAGATTGTAAAGGTCTTAACCCTCAACTGACCGTACACAGACCTAAACCACAATTTGGCAATAATTAGGTCTTTTTAAGCCATTTTCCTATCCTTCCTGCAACTGTTAGAGATTACTAACACTAGACGGTTAGATGGAGCTCCCTCCTACATTCAATACCTTGTCAAGGCTCATGTATGCCCTCTCCACACCGTATTTTGCTAGGAGATGAACACCCCTGCAACCCAAGTGCTCTGCACTTCTTATCTTCCCTAGCCGGACTCTTCTTAGCTCGCCTAGGAGAAGACTCTCACAGTGATACCCTGACTACTAAAGACTCCTAACCCTACCATATTTACAATCATGGAGTCTAGCCACAATCCCCAAAAGCCTGTACACTAGGTACAGTGGAAATGTGAACTAAACCTCCATTTTTCACAGTCTACCAGTTAGAACAACAACTAAAAGAAACAAACTGATTACACAAGATTGCTTGAAACGAATAAACTAGCTACCTACTGTTCCACACAATGCTTGGAAGATAAATGCACTACTTCCTACATGTTACATAGTGTCAGGATCACTCCATTAACACACAATTCAAAGCAAAAACAAAAACCAGAAAATTTACACCAATTTATCACTGTCTTCTCTTGTATTCATAAGTTTCCAATAATGCAAAAGCTTCCAACCTTCTCTCAGGTCGAGGCACACCCTATATAGGTTAACAAGAGTATTTATGCCTCCCCTTGGTTGGGAATGTTAGTTACATTGTGGAAAAGTTGCAAAATGCAGCATTTTGCACTTGTTGCCAATTTCTAGTAAAATGAATTTTTAAACTCATCAGTAAAATGAGTTTCTAAACTCATCCACCCTTTCCACTACTTAACCTACTAATCACTATTTAGAAATACATACTCTTAAACCTCTAACTCTATCTCAATGGTCAACATGACCTTCATGGTAACACATCAAAAAAAAAATTCATCCTAGACTTCATAATTGCCTAGTGTAACTGCCTAGTGTTTCCTAGGTGCTCCTGCACCATTCTCCCCCTCTCTTCACAAACACTAAGGAATATGAGGAGAGATCAATGACACATCAATTCCCTACTTCTTAAACTGAGCTTCATCTACCCATGTAGCCTTAGACTTTGTCTTGTCCTTCCACTTGATGAGCTGCTCCATGTACACTTTATGCCTTGTAGATTTCTTCACCCTTGACTCCAAGATCCTTTCTACCTGAAGCTTATCTTGAGTAGGTAAGGCTATGTTGCTTACATCCTTGAAGACATCCCTACTATTCTGATCCATGTCATTTATTGTTCCCTTATATCTAATCAGATCAGCTACATTAAACACTGGTGAAATCCCTAAATCTGCAGGTAGTTCCACCTTGTAGGCATTCTTTCCATATTTGGCTAATACCTTGCATGGTCCCACTCTTTTCATCTGCAACTTGGTTGATATCCCCTTCTACAACCTAGAATTTTTGAGGTGGACCATATCATAGTCTCCTACTGGAAATTGTAGATCCTTTCTAGATAAATCCACCTTCTCTTTCAACTTTTGAGTAGCCTTGGTGACTGTCTTCTTCACCTGCTCCTAAATCTCCTTCATGGTTTGAGAGAAATCCTCTGCATGTCCACTCCTATGCTCCATAGCTCCTAGATCCCTAAGCTCAGATAAACCTCTTGGGTGCATCCCATACACTATTTCAAAAGGACTTCTGCCTGTGGTCTGATTCACACTATCATTATATGCATATTCAGCCTGTGATATGACCAAGTCCCATGTCTATCCATACTCTCTGGTTAGGCATCTTAGAAGGTTACCTAACACTCTATTAACCACCTCTATTTTCCCATCAGTCTGAGGATGGTAAGCTGATCCAAAAGAAAGGTTGGTACCTAATCTGCTCCATAGAGTTCCAAAAATGACTCATGAACTTCACATCCCTGTCCGATACAATACTCAAAGGCAATCCATGGATCCTTACAATTTCCTTGAAGAAACGGTGAGCAATGTAGCTAGCATCATGTGTGGTCTTGCAAGGGATAAAGTGACTCATCTTGCTGAATCTATCTACCACCACATAGACACTATCAAACCCTGTCTTAGTCTTAGGGAGTCCTACAACAAAATCCATGCTAACACACTCCCATGGTTTGTTGGGAATGGGTAGAGGTTGATACAAACCTGCATTACTAGCTCCCCCTTTGGATTTCATACAAACTACACACTGCTCCACATACCTCCTAACATCCCTTGGCAGCTTGGGCCAATAGTAGAACCTTTGCACTAGTTCCATTGTTTTGTTGATACCAAAATGACCACTAAGACTACCATTGTGCTTCTCTTGGATAAGATTCTCTCTCATAGAATCTTTTGGAACACACAACTGATTTCCCTTGAATGAAAATCCACTTTGCAATGTATACTCCAAGTATTGACTATGAAAGCTATTCTCAAAGTTAGAACATACCTTGTATGCTTCTGAGAAGTCTTCATCTTCCCCATAGAGATCCTTGAAACTCTCTATCCCAATGCTCTTTATTTTTATCTCTTGCACTGTCAGTAACCTCCTACTTAGGGAATCTACCACCTTGTTCAACTGTCCCTTCTTGTGCTTGATGGTGAAAGTGAAAACTTGAAGATACTCCATTCACTTCAAATGTCTATTGCTCAATTTCTCTTGAGTGTTGATGTAGCTAAGTGCTTGATTGTCAGTAAACACTACAAACTCTTTAGGTAGGAGATAATGCCTCCACTTTCTAAGTGACTGCACTAAAGCATATAGTTTCAAGTCATAGGTAGAATACTTTGTCTTAGCTTCATTGAGCTTTTCACTAAAGAAACCTATAGGCCTTCCTTCTTGGCTTAGCACTCCTCCTACTGCAATTCCACTAGCATCACATTCCACAGTGAATAACTTATCAAAGCTAGGTAACAAAAGAATAGGTTGAGTTGCCACTTCTTGTTTTAGTTTCTCAAAACCTTTCTCAGCTTCTTGAGTCAACTTAAACTTATTCTTTAATCCACCTTTGATTGTATCTAGGACTGGTGCACATATGCCACCAAAGTTTCTTATGAATTTTCTATAAAATTGAGCCAATCCATGAAAACTTCTTACCTCTATCCCGGTGGTTGGTGTAGGCCAGTTTAGGATAGCTTCCACCTTGCTTGGATCCATCTTCAATGATCCTTGTAATACTACAAACCCCAAATACACAAGCTCTTGTTTGAAGAACTCACATTTCTCTAGGTTGATGGCTAACTTCTCTTCTTGCAATATTCTAAGAACCAACTCCACATGCTTTAGGTGTTCTTCTGCTATCTTACTAAAAAATACTATATCATCAAGGTACACCACCACAAATATCCCTGTAAATTCTTTGAGCACTTCATTCATGAGCCTCATGAATGTGCTAGGGGCATTAGAGAGGCCGAATGGCATAACTCTCCACTCATACAACCCATCAGTTGTCTTAAAGGCTATCTTCCACTCATCTCCATCCTTGATTCTGATCTGGTGGTATCCACTTTTGAGATCCAACTTGGTGTAGTACTGAGCTCCTCCAAGACAATCCATCAAGTCCTCAATCCTAGGAATAGGAAACCTATACCTGATTGTGATTCTATTTATAGCTCTAGAATCAGTGCATAACCTCCACTTACCACCTTTCTTGGTTGCTAAGACCACTGGTATTGCACATGGATTGATTCTCTTCCTAATTAGTCCTTGGTCTAATAACTCCTACACTTGTCTAGCTACCTCTAGATTCTAATCTAGTGTGAGCTTATAAGCTGCTTTATTTGGAAATGAAGCTCCTGGTATGAAGTCAATTTGATGGCTAATGGCTCTTTTTGGAGGTAAGGTTGCTGGTGTTCCATCACTCACTATGTCTTTGAACTAATCTAATAACTTTTGGACTGCTACGGGTATGACTGTTTTCTTAGTCTTGTCCTCTTCCTTGGGTTGCACCATGACCACATATCCTTCACCTCCTTGATGTAGGTTGTTAATGAACTTTTTTCCACTGCTTAATAAGACACTAGGGGTCTTTGACTATCCTTCTTCCTCATCTGACAGTGACTACAGTTTGAATGTCTTTCCATCCTTTTTGAATGAGATAGTATTTTCCTTTCCATCATAGATGGCACCTCTGTCATACTGCCATGGTCTGCCCAATAGAAGATGGCATGCATCCATGGGAAACACATCACTAATCAACTTATCCTTGTACCCTCCAATGGAGAACTCCACTGTTGTTTGCTCATTGACAAGAACACTCTGTCCTTTGTTCAACCATGTCACCTTGTAGGGATTAGTGTGGGGCATTTTCTCTAATTTCAACTTCCTTACTGCCTCCTCAGAGATGATGTTATCAGTTGAACCTGAATCCACAATAACCTTGCATACTTTCCCAAGTATTTTGCATCTTGCCTTGAATAAGGCTCTCCTTTGCTTTGGCTCTTCTTTGATTGGTTGTCGTATTAGAACCCTATTAAACATCAAGTTCGCCCCCATTTCTGACTCAATGTGACTAACCTCTAGTGACTTGACACTCATAGTGTCTTCTTGAGCATATGCTACTCTCTTTTCTGTATTTGAAGAAGATGCTTTCTCCGGGCACCCATAAGCTGGATGACCTACTTGACCATAGCTATAACACTTCATAGTGGCAAAGTATGAGCTACTTCTGCCTGCTCCTCTCCCTCTATTTGAACCTCCTTGAGGTCCTCTACCTCTTCCATATCCTCCTCTAGAAGTTGTCTCACTTCCATGCTCTGTGAGTTTAGACTCTCCCTGATTTCTTTGTTCAGTCCCTCTACCTTGATATCCACCTCTATGTCCTCTTTGATCTCTTCCTTTTCCTCTGCTCTTAGAGGCCTGGTCTTGTTTCCTCTTACTCCTCTCTTCAATCTTTATAGCCAATTGATAGCATTG
Organism: Sequoia sempervirens; assembly: GCA_007258455.2. NCBI lineage: Eukaryota > Viridiplantae > Streptophyta > Pinopsida > Cupressales > Cupressaceae > Sequoia > Sequoia sempervirens. Next base: position 369,914,197 of record VDFB02193867.1, read on the forward strand.
ATGCACTATTTTGGGACTTAGAAGAGTCATCTCCTCTTCAATGTTCCACTTCAAACCGTTAAGGTATCTAGCCACCTTAAGACTTTCATCCTTAGTAACACTAGACTTCATGCAAAGTTTTTGAAACTCCTTAGTATAAGAATTCACATCTTGGTCTCTTTGTCTCAAGCTCTATCTTTTCTTGTGCAACTGAATTTCATAATCATTTGGCATGTATGCTTCTCTCACTTTGGAAACCATTCCCTTCCAAGTAGAAATAGGCTTCTTTCCTTCCTTTTCTCTCTCTGTCTGAATGAACTTCCACCATGTCAAGGTAGAACCTCTTAATCTTGACTTTTCCACCTTCACCTTCTATGCTTCAGTGACTCCACATTCAAAATGGTTTTCCATTCCCTCTATCCAATCCATGACCAGATCAGCTTCCATTTTCCCACTAAATAGTGGTATGCCTTCAAGTGCTTTTCCGCTCAAAGCCTTCAATGCTTTCAAGAAAGGCTCTTCTTTCAAAATAGGGTCAAGTTCAGGGATCTTGTCTTCCTCTGCAACCTCTTCTTTCTATGGTACCCTTCCTTCAAACTCCACATCATTCAATGCTTTCTCAAGTTGGTCTATTCTTTCCCTTAATAGCCTATTGTCTTCCTCCTGTCCTTCGACCATCTTGGCCAATTTTGCATTTGTCACCACGATGGTAGAACCACTAGACTCAATCTCAGACATACAATAGTCAATCCCAAATCTTTTTCCTTCTCTGATACCAATCTGATAGGGAGGGGTTGGAGGAATCACTCACTGATTCCTACTCTGGGTCTTGCTTGCAAGACCTCCTTGGTGTCTTACTTCACCACCTTAACCTTGACCTTCTTCATGTTTAGGTACCCCTGGTTCTCATGGCCAACCCCACTACCATCACAATTCAACCTACCAAGTCAATCTTGGTGCAATATCTCTAACTCTTCCTTAGCCATTAATCTACCCTAAAGACTAACATTCCCCAAGAACTAAAGCTTAGTTTTTCAAGTGTGTGGAGATGCTTCTACTGACTTCATTCCACCCTGTTAAGGCTCAGAAAGATCCACCTAACTCCATCTTTTCATCGCTTCCACCAAACCCTCATTTAGGGTTAAAAAGGCTACTAGCCTAGGAGCCCCAATTAGGTCTCCACCTCTGAGAAAATAAGTTGTCTCTCCTAACTTTCCCAAAGAACAAAAAATCTTTCCTTTGGCTTCTTGGTCCTTATGCCTACCACTCGAATATTTTAAAGGTCTTAACCCTCAACTGACTGTACACAGACCTAAACCACAATTTGGCAATAATTAGGTCTTTTTAAGCCATTTTCTTGTCCTTCCTACAACTATTAGAGATTACTAACACCAGACAGTTAGATGGAGATCCCTCCTGCATTCAATACCTTTTCAAGGCTCATGTCTGCCCTCTCCACACTATTTTTTTCTAGGAGATGAACACCCCTGCAACCCAAGTGCTCTGCACTTCTTATCTTCCCTAGCCAGACTCTTCTTAGCTCACCTAGGAGAAGACTCTCACAGTGATACCTTGACTACTAAAGAATCCTAACCATACCATATTTACAATTATGGAGTCTAGCCACAATCCCCAAAAGCCCGTACACTAGGTACAGTGGAAATGTGAACTAAACCTCCATTTTTCACAGTCTGCCAGTCAGAACAGCAACTAAAAGAAACAAACTAATTACACAAGATTGCTTGAAATGAATAAACTAGCTACCTACTATTCCACACAATTCTTGGAAGATAAATGCACTACTTCCTACACGTTACATAGTGTCAGGATCACTCCATTAACACACAATTCAAAGCAAAAACAAAAACCAAAAAATTTACACCAATTTATCATTGTCTTCTCTTCTATTCATAAGTTTCCAATAATGCAAAAGCTTCCAACCTTCTCTCAGGTTGAGGCACACCCTATATAGGTTAACAAGAGTAGTTATGCCTCCCCTTGGTCGGGCATGTTAGTTACATAGTGGCAAAGTTGCAAAATGCACCATTTTGCACTTGTTGCCAATTTCTAGTAAAATGAATTTTTAAACTCATCAGTAAAATGAGTTTCTAAACTCATCCACCCTTTCCACTCCTTAACCTACTGATCACTACTCAGCAAGACATACTCTTAAACCTCTAACTCTATCTCAATGGTCAACATGACCTTCATGGTAACACATCAAAAACAAAAATTCATCCTAGACTTCCTAATTGCCTAGTGTAACTGCCTAGTGTTTCCTAGGTGCTCCTACACCAATTTTCCATTATCTTCTTCTCCCATGGTATGCTAGCCAATGAATTGATTCTTAAAGTGATTGATATAATTTAGGAAATTGTAAATCTTCTCATCATCATAAAATTCTTTCCAACTATATATGTTATTAGGAATTCTAGGTGTAGTAAGAATGTAAATACTATACCTACATTGGGATGTCAAGGATATCATGTTTTGAGGCCAAAAGAGTAAGGGTGTCAACTATTATATTATCCTCTCTTTCCACCCATTTGATGTTAAAGGCATCACATATTTTGATAGTATCCCATGAAACATTCCTATGAATCCTTATTGTTTTTTCTTTAGTAGCATACATGCCTCTAGCCTAAGAAAACACTAGTTCTAAATCACAACAAAATTTCAAGAATTTGATCCTATAGTTGGAATCTATGTTTGAACCAAGTAACGAAGCTTCATATCCAACCACATTGTCGGTGCACTCAAATTTCACTTTAAAAGTGAACTTATAATTCATGCCATCAAATGTCACTAATCTAATACCTAAACCATTCCCTTCCCTCAAACATTCACCATAAAATGCATGTTTCATATGTCATCATTTTTACAACATTGAGGTTGAGGAGACATGTTAATATTAGCATGATTTATAATCTCATCATCACTATCACACCCATTTTTAGACAAGTTTGTTTATGTTATTTTTAACTAATTATAACTTAAATATAATTTTCTATGCATTTTAAATTATTTTATCAAATTTTGATTAAGGATAATTATGAAAAGATAATTCTATTTTATGTGTGATATGCAGAAAGACAATATCAAGTTTTATAATGAATAAACCAAATATATAGCATTTCTTATCTTCATGATTATTGTTTATTGAAGTGATATTATGTTATGGATGTTATGGTTCATGGACTAACTACCTTATTGGTTAAATGAGGTGGATGTAGGAAACTAGTTCTCCCTCCTGAATGAGGAGGGAGAGTATCACTAAAGAGAGGGAAGCAAATAAGGGAAAATGATGAGAAATCATGACTCTAAGAACCCAAAAACACACAGATAGTAATTGTGTCTTTTTGTGTGTTATTGAATAATTTTCTTGTGTCATAAGTATGGTATTAATTTATGTTATAAAATCTCCATTGATATGTCATTATGATCATTCATTGTCTCACTAAGTTGTCATGATACCTTTAGTATATTATTGTCAACTCTTTGTCTTACATTTCTCCTTATCAATGTTATTGTAAATAAGGGGAAAATCAAAATCAAATGGCAAAGATCATAATAGCAACCACAACTATTGAAATATAAACTGAGAATCCCAAACCAAAACAAGAAAGAAAAAACAAAAATGGAGAGAAAACAATGTAGAAAACTAATCTAAACTCCCCATAATGTAGTTGATTCCCTTCCTTGCTTCTCCTCCATTCTTCTTGAGTTTGCAAGTTTTCCCTCAGCTTTGAAGTATTCGAATAGCTCCAAGTGACGATGAAATGGTAGCAAGAACTTTGGAGAAAGTGTGGTTGTAAATCCAAAATGAAGGAGACGTCCTTCTTTTATAGAAAAGCTTCTCGAATGGACCGATGATATTAAAGTTCTAGAAGATGCAAAGATCAATAGTGGAGGATTCATACACCAAAGAGTAGTGGGCTAGGGATGGCTAAGGATAAATGGTCAAGATTCTTTGAAGACCAGAAGAAATCAATGGTCAAGATTTGAAATGAGAAAGTAGAGGGTAGGTAGTGGAGGAATCAAATAATAATATTTAATCCATGGAGAAGCATGTGAGGGAATACACAATTGTTTAGATTATTTATTTAAGAGAATAAGGGAAATGGATATTTAATTTAAAATGATTGTGCAACCATTAAATTAAATATAGAGGAAATATGAGAGAGACATTAAACAATTAATTCATATTAATTATTTAATGATGGAAGAGTGATAAAAGATAGTTAAATAATTCCAATCATGATTTAACTATAGAAGGAAAAAAAAGATTAATGAATAGCTAAATAATTAAAAATAATTATTTAGCTATAAGTGAATAATGAAGAGAGAATAATTAAATAAATGATAATTTATTTAACTACAGAAGGAAAGACAATGTTAGCGACATAATTAAATAAATATTAATTTATTTAATTGAGCAAAAAGAAGAATAAAGAAAATAAACATGAATTTTTTTGATAGGTAAGAGGTGATTTTTGTATTGAATTAGGATTTTTACTTGGCTTGTACCAGGTGAGACCACAAACGAGGTATATTATCCCCATAGTTTTAGATTACATCTAAATTTTCATTCATAAACATACTACCCCAAAAAAAATTCCATCTACTTGTTTCTAAGTCACGATCAGAAACCAAATCTACCTAGGATAAACAACTACAATAATAAACTACCAATTCATCATATGCACAATATACCAGGTTTAAAGTATCAATCCAAAGATACACTAGATTATATGAAATCCTAACAAAAAATGATTATTGGTGTTGATGTCAGTTTTAACTTGAGAGCACAATTCATTTCTGACCTCTTTTAACTTGAGGAGAGCATTGACCTTTTTTTCTTCTCCAAGTCAATCGAAACCTCCCAAACTTTTGTTCTGGAGGGCTAGAAATGGAGTGAGGTTGAAGTTGCATTCCTTTGCAGACATCACTATTTTGACTATTGTTGTGTTTCTTCTTCTTTATTGTTTACCAAAAAAATTTCCCAACCCCAACAGGAGAATCCTTTAGTACATGTGAAGAAGCCAAAGAGAGGGAGCTCTTAGCCATTATGGTTTGAACAACCTCAACCTCAACCATATATTTTATGCAATTTTTGTTTCATGGAGTATATGTGTCCTTGTGGAAGGGATTTTGAGATGTAGCAATGCTACCACCATCATAGTCAGAGCATCAAGATTCATTCAAAGGAGGCAATTCCTGATTAGGTTTTGAATCTGAATAGTTCTCATCAAACTTCCCCTCAATCTTTGTGTTGAGATCAATCTTTGAGGAGTCACAACTCCTGGGAGAGCTCGAGACAAAGTAATGTTTGGGGGATGCATCTTTCCACTAGGAAGCTTCCCATTTGGCTTGATATTTCACATTTGGGCATTTTCTAGCAATGTGTCCAATTTTGTAGCATTTCCTACATCTAAAAATTAAACCTTCGTAGTCTAATGTTTGCAATCAACTTTTACCATTTGTATTCAAAATAATTTCTATTGAGAGGGATTTGGAGGTGTCTAACTCAACCAGTATCCTACAAAAGGTTGTATGTATGAATTGTTTTGAGTTTTCATATGTGCTTATGAACTTACCAAGTGAATTACCAATAGTTTCAAAGCACAATTCAAGCCAGTAGCGCAGGGGGAGGTTTGGAAGACAAACCCAAATCAGCATAACAGAGAAAGACTTGGTGGCTGGATCAAATCTTAGATGACACAATTTTAAGAGCAATGTACTTTCTCCCCATAGCCATGTGTGATTGAGAATGGAATTCTTATCTTGACTGTTGTCAAAGACCAGTATAAAAAATGTTTTCTACTAGGGTAAATTTCTAGATTTTTTCTCATTAAAGCACCCCATGAATTTGACATCCAATCATGCAATGGAGGAAGACTAGGTCAAAATTGGTTGGACCTACCAATTAATCCATTGTCAAAAAATAATTCTTCATTTTCATGAAATTCATTTAATAATATGGCAATTCACTTTCAGAGGTTTATCTGAGCATTGAACCGACCTACTATTGATAATACCTAAGATTCATGGTTTTGAAGAGATCTCAAGTGACACATAGCAATATCTAAGCTTTCCAATAGAGGCACCAGGTAGAGAGGCATTCATAAATCATGTGTCACTACCCTACCTACATTTTACCACATCCAAAAAGGTGGAATTTGAAGTGGATCTATCAACCAGTGGAGTGAGCATGGAGGTTTGAGGAGATATTCCAACTTGGTGAGAAACAACCCCATCCATAGCCTATGCACCAATGAATGTAGAGGATATTGGTGAGGTGTTTGAAACCAAAATAAATAGGCCTGCACATACCCGCCTCCAAAACCACCATCACCTGAGGAATATGAAACAAAGTGAGCACCTCCATCCTGCACAACACCAACACAACTAAAAGGCCACACCACAATAGTAGTTGAAAACCTAGGACTCGACAGTTTCGACAAGGATGGAAATGACTCCATTTTTCTAGATTAATAATATATAACCAAAAAATAAACATGAACTAATTAAATAATTAAAAATTATTTAATTAATAGAGGAATATGGTAAAATAGTTAAATAATTAAAATCACTTAATTATGGAGGGAAAAAAGAGAGATTGAAGTGGAAAAATTTTGTTCGCAAGCCTAGGATATTTTTTCAGTGTCTACATTTTACCCCTCTTTGAAATAATGTTATTTTGAGTGTTGTGTCAAAGAATAATATTTTTTAGATCATGCCCCAACATGCCTCATCGAAGGCAGGATAGAGACATACCCCCTCAATTTTTTTTTTGCAAATTTATAATTTTTTGAAATATGTGAAAAATTATTCTGATGAGCCATTTTAGTCCATTGGCAGCAATAAGTTTCAATTTTCAATCACCAAGACATTTGCAATAGGTATAGGTTTCAACATTTGACACTACTAGTTAAAAAGGTAGGTTAAAATTCCACTTTAGTAAAGTATAAATGTGATTAGTGAACAATAGGGGAAATGGTGATGTTGCTTTATGGCCTAGGTCATATACCACCACTATTCTCCAATTTTCACTCAAATATGTCCTAGGATCCCAAATTGGATTGACTATCAGCCCAAAGAGTGAGTCAATTCTCAACAAGGAAGACCTAGGAAGGAATTTCTTTAAGCTTTGAGAGGTTCACCACCAAGAAAAAGCTTGGAAAAGACAACTTAGTATTCAACTCACAAAACCAATGTAAGCCAAATAATGAGTGCAGATGATGAAATTAAGCAACAACAAGTTAGGATACACATACCTAGGAAGTTTGGAAATGCAAAAATATTGTCAAAATATGCTAGGGAGGACTAAGACACCCTTACTATTGTCTTAGTCTTGTTTTTTGGGTAAATGTGCAATCCTTCAAATTTCAAAATATGATTTGAAAGAATCTCTACAAAATACCACTTGGAGGACTAAGATTCCCTTCCTACTAGCTTAGTACCGATCTAAATTTATGAAATCTTTGAATGGATGGAAGTGATGAATGAACAACACGTAATGTTACAACTCACAAAACCCTTATTATGAAATCTACAAACTTGTGTGAAATGGCTATCTTGAATGTAGATCTTGAAATGCTTGAATTCTTAATAGATCTTGACTTGAAATGCTTGCTTGAATCCAAAAACCTACATCACAAATGTTAGCTCAAAAACATAGATGATGAAAGTGTTGGATGTTGTGGTTATGTTGCTACTATGTGGTTTTCATTGATGTCAATACTATTAGCATTAGTGCATTTGAAGTTGTATATGTCGAGGATATTAAGAAAATTATAATTGAATGAGTTGTAGGTTGTCAGTGGTGAAGTGAAGTTCTATCTATCGGTGAGTTTTGTACGTTGTTTATTAGAGGTTGTGGACTAAAGGGTTTCTTGTTGAGTATCTGTAGTTTATCCATGTTGAGTTTCAGAGATCCGCATGAAGATTTGATCGAGTTATGAAGATTTGTATTTTGATAGTTTTTCTATTACTTCAGCTTGTGTTCTTGAATGAAGATTATGTGATTCTAGTTAGTTTAGTTGTTGTGGATGATTCTCTAGTGATTCATGATGTTTGTGGATGTTTCTAGATCATGCTCTATCTATGTTGCATGCCTGCATTGATCGTTGTGCTCACGATCCAATATTTTCTCTTGCATGTTCATGTTTTTCATGTTCTTGGCTGACAAGGTGTTTGTAGCGTGTTGTGGATCTTCAAGGAATAATTTTTTAAGGTGGTTTTTGTTCTAAGTTGTTATTTTGGGTCTTCACTATGTTGTGGCTGGCATTGGCTGATTTTCATTAAAAATTCTTTATTATTTTGGGGCCAACAGTTTGTATTTATTTTATTATTTCTTTGTGGCCAACATGTAGCGATTCAATTTCTTGTTCTGGATATATATAAGTGATTGTTTACCTCATTTTAGTGTGAATGATGAATGTGTGTGTGTGTGAATAATGTTCTAAATCATTTGAAGGTAGAGAAAAGTGTGAAGAAGAGTGAAGAAGTGTTCATGTGCTTAACTGAAACTATAATCAGGCATTAGCAGATGCTATTGTCTTAGTTCAAAATCCAGATAGTTGTAATTCGAATCTTTCAATAAGACAGTGTTTCTTCCTTTGTAATTGAGCAGTGAGCTCTAGGTAGTGTGCCTGAATGCATGTGCATTCCTATTCATATTTCTTTATAATTTTAATAGGGTATAATCTTGTGGACTAACCTCCAACATGGTTTTTCCCTTAATAGGGTTTCCATGTAAAGTAATCTTGGTGTTATCTGTGTTTCAAATGTGTTGATGATTTATGCTTTCATTGTTATTTATCAGATCTAAGAATAAAGATTAATAAGTTTAATAAGGTTGAAATTTTGTGACAACTAATTCACCCTCCCTCTTAGTTGTCTACCCTTGTGTTGCCAACAATTGGTATCAGAGGAAGTTCCTTGGAAGAAGTTTAACAGCTTGAGGTGATCCGGGATGGTGACATACAAGAAGGATAGTCCAAGATTTGATGGAACAAATTATTCTTTGTGGAAGACTCGAATGGAATGCCATCTAAGATGCATTGGTGAACCCTAATGGAGCATTTTAAGTAATAGGTATGTTATATCTCAGAATGGTCCTACTACTATTGCTGAGCTTAGGGATGTTGAATACAATATCAGGGCTAAGGGGGCATTTTTGAGTGCTTTAATTGATACTAAGATGACTAATGCTATGGATCTGAAGACTACTTATGAGATTTGGAAAAAGTTGGAAACTTTGTATCAAGGTGATGCCAATGTGGAGATTGCTAAGTTGTAGAGTCTGAAAGGGAAATATGAAACATTGAGAATGGGTGATGATGAAAATGTTTCTACTTTCATGCAAAGAGTGAATTAACTTGTGTGTGGTATCAAATGTGTTGGTGGAATGTTGGAAGAATCAGATATTGTTGCTAAATTGCTTAGATCCTTGCCTGTTGCTTACAAAGTCAAAGCTACAACTATTGAAGAGCTCCGGACTGTGACTAATGTTACTCGAGATATGTTGATTGGTAAGCTTACTTCTTTTGAGTTGAGTGAATTTGGTGATACCCTTCCTAAGGTTGAATCTACTTTCAAGGCTACTACATCTAGAAGAGATAAAGAGAGATATGATTCAGGAGAAAGTTCCTCTAGAAAGGCATTCAAGTATCAGGAAGAAATGAGATAGATTGAAGAAGAAGAAGGAGAATTGAATGAGCTTGAAGAACTAATTGTCAAAAGAGAAGCCAAAGGAGAAGGTAAGTATAAAGGGAAGTTTCCTATTAAATGCATTTCTTGCAATAATATAGGTCATTTTGCATCAAGGTGTCTGAAAAGAGCTTCAAACCAAGACCTAACAAGCATAAATTTCAAAAGAAGTGTTACTATGCTATTGATGAAGGTGTGACAGATGATGAATCTAATAAAGGTGAGGACGAATGGGTATTTATTGCTATCAAGGAAAATAATCATGTGTCTATTGAATCTACTAGTTGTACAAATGTGGAGAAAGCCCTAGCTGCTTGATTTGAAGAGAAAGATGAATGGGTAATTCATAATGGATGTCCACATCACATGAAAAGAGATAAAAGTAAGTTTGTGAGCTTGGACAAGTATGATGGTGGTGTTGTGAGATTTGGTGATAACATAGCTGGTGTGATCTGTGGTAGAGGATGCATTTCTCTTGACGGTAAGAATAATATTGATGATGTCCTATACGTGGAAGGTCTGAAACATAATATTTTAAGTTTTATATAGATGGTTGATGAGGGTTACAATCTTCAGTTCAAGGATGGAAAGTGTAGAATATTGGGGTGTTCCAAAAATGTAATTGCATCAGGTACAAAAACAAGAAGTAATATCTTTCACCTAAATGTTGCTAGTAAAAGTTGTTTCATTGCTCAAGTTGATGAATGTTGGTTGTGGCATAGGAGAATGTGTCATTTTAACTTTGATAACATTGTCAAGATAACTTCTACTAAGGTTGTGAGAGATCTTCCTAAGTTGTTAAAACCTACTAATGCCATATGCAAGGAATGCCAATTGGGGAAACAAACTAGAATTTCATTTCAGAGCAAATAACATTGTTCAAAAGAATAGTTGGAACTTATGCATACTGATTTGTGTGGTCCCTCTAGAATCAGGAGTTTACAAGGATACAAGTATTTCATGTTGCTTATTGATGATTATTCAAGAATGATGTGGGATACTTTCTTAAAGGAGAAATCTGAAGCTCTAGAAAAATTCAAGATCTTTAAAGCTATGGTTGAGATAGAGACAAGTTTGCAAATTAAATGCTTGAGATCAAATAGAGGTGGTGAATTCACTTCTGGTGAGTTTAATTCTTTTTGTGAAGAACATGGAATAAGGAGACAATTATCTGCACCGTGGACCCCTCAGCAAAATGGAGTTATGGAAAGAAAGAATAGGATAGTTCAAGATGCTACTAGAACTATGATGCTAGAAGGAAATGTTCCTCATATCTAAAGGAGAGAAGCTATCAGTACTGATGTGTACATCCTCAATTGGGTACAAGTCAAAGGTGATACTGGTAAGACCCCTTTTGAGCTATGGACTGGTCACAAGCCTACTATTAGATATTTCAAAATATTTGGAAGCAAATGTTATATTAGAAGAGATGAAGATCTAGGAAAGTTTGATGCTAGGAGTGATGAATGAATCTTTTTGGGTTATTCTACTAAAAGCAAGGCCTACCAGTGCTACAATAAGAGATTGAAGAAAATGGTTGAAAGTGAAAATGTTAAGGTTGATGAAGACATAGCTAAACCATCTAGAACTTGTGGATATGATTATGATGATCAAAATAATAGTACAAACAAAGGAAACCAAGTGAAGACTTCAAATCAAGTTCAAATCATTCTATTGAATCAAGAAAATCAATAGGAAGGAGAAAACAGTGAAAGTGCAAAAGAGAGATCAAAAGAGCCTAAAATTCAAGAACATCCTAAGACTCCAAGGTATGTGAGATTAAATCATTCAAAAGATCAAATTATTGGTGATAAGAATAAAAGTGTCCAAACTAGGAGAAATATTGTAGAAGAAAACTATTTGATTTCAAAGACTAAGCTTACTAATGTGAATGAAGCATGAAAAGATGAGCATTGGGTTGAAGCAATGAAAGAGGAGCTACAAAAAATCAAGAAGAATGATAGATGGATTCTTGTTCCTAGACCTAAGGATAAAAATGTAATTGGAACTAAATGGGTCTTTAGAAACAAATTGAATGAGCAAGGTGAAGTGGTTAGAAACAAAGCAAGACTGGTATATAATGGATATTCTCAAATGAAAGGAATTTATTTAAAAGAGACTTTTTCCCCTATTGCTAGAATTGAAGGTGTGAGATTGTTTCTTTCTTATGTTGCTTACAAAGACTACAAGGTTTATCAGATGGATGTCAAGTCAACATTTCTCAATGGTGAACTAGAAGAAGAGGTGTATGTTGAGCAACCTGATGGATTTCAATTGACTAATCAGCGAGATATGGTTTTTTAGTTGAATAAAGCATTGTATGGACTTAAGAAAGCCCCTAGGGAATGGTATGCTAGATTGGATAAGTATCTACTGAAGCTTAGATTTAACAAAGGTGTTGCTAATAGTAATCTATATTTCAAGATTGATCATAATAAATATTTGATTGTGGAAGTCTTTGTTGATGATATCATTTTTGGAGGAGATGGTAGTTTGTTCATGAAGTTTGCTAATGAGATGCAAAGTGAGTTTGAGATGTCAATGATTAGAGAGATGAAATTCTTCTTGAGATTGAAAATTACTCAGTTAGATAAAGGTATCTTTATATCTTAGTCCAAGTATGTGAAAGAGTTGTTGAAGAAATTTGGTATGGAAGATTCAAAGCCAGTCAGTACTCCTATGGTGATTGGATGTAAGTTGACAATAAATGATGATCCTTTGAAGGAAAATCAGACTAGATACACACTACTGAATTTGACTCCATTTTCTGACAAATGTTTGTTAGTCGTTCGACAAACATTTGTCAGACAATCAATGAACTGATGAAAGAATTTTCGTCACTAATTTTTCGTCAAAATTCTGACGACGAATTAAACGTCAAAATAATGGGCATAGATTCTCGGTCGTCGGCATCATAAAATGACTAAGATGTTCATTGGAATATCGACGACAATTTCGTGTATCCACCGACGAATTATAACCAAAATGCAATTGCAATAGCTCTTTCGAAGCATCGAAACAACACCAGAAGTTCATTGCCATTTCGAAAAAATGGGAAAGGAGTTATGATGAAGCCTTTGTCACAACTATAGAAACTTCATCGGACCTTTTGGGTGATTCATCAGTGGCCTTCATCGAAATTGCAACGAAACAATGCAATTTAAAAAAAAAATCGTTGAAATGTACCATCGTGGAGACTCTTGGTGATGACCGCCGAAGCCAACCCATCGATGAGAGATCAATCATCAGAATAGGATAGAAAACTCACTCCGATAGTCCATGTCTTTCCAATGACTTCTATCGGCAAGACAGATCCAATGTCACACCGATCTGACCTCTTTAGGAGTTTTGAACACTGTTGGTTATCAGCAAGACATTTTGAGGGTCTCATCAATTAAACAAGTGTCTAAGAGAAAGTAAACAGATGGAACCTATTAATTTTCTTATTTTGGGGTCCTTTAAATCATAGAATAGATACCATCTTCTTGTGTATAATGTACTTATATTCAGATTTGAATTTGAGACCAATTGTCATTGCACATTCCATTTTACTTGCATAGAGTATTCTATAAGAAATATATTGATAATCCCAAATGATTTATGGTGTTGTACAACTCTACCTATCATCACATTTTTTTTGTTCCCCCCTAGAGAATCTTGCAAAGACAAGTTTACAATACCAAGCCAAATAATATGAAAAAGACTTACTTCCATACAAATTAAATGATTATTCTCACAATGATAATTTTCTAATCACAACAACAATTCCATGAAAGGTTATCCATGCTTCATAAGAGATGACTGATCATACATACAGACTACAAGATGCATAGAAAAATCATTACACTTGAGAACAACCAAGGGCTAACAAGGGAAGGAGTTAAGAAATGTCTAGATTGAAGAGAAAATGTGTAGGGAAAATGTTGAGCAGTGTCAAGAGAACAGAGCTTGTAGAACATATTTTTGACCTAATCAAGCTCTTGAACAACTTAAACAAAATTAAAATAATAACACATACATGAGACATGTAATGAACTTCCAATATATGCTATCTTTTTCATTAATGCAGAGGTAGGTAAAGGAGAAATAATTATAATTGTAACACTATTCATAGTCTAGTAAATTATGTTCATAATTTGTGTTCAATGGACCTCAATTTTATCATTATACTTCCCATCTAATACCATATTTTAATCCAGGGTTCAACTATCTCAGATCTAAAGAAGCACCTTCAATTAACCATTTAAAGTACTATAAAATAAGGTAATACTTTTGCTTGAGAAAGATTGGGTACACTTGTAGGATTAAAGTTCTCACAATTATCATCAGGATTTATTGGCACACAGAAAAAACCTGCAACATATGAAGTCATGGATGACTACAAGTTAGTGAAATGGTCCTTAATATGCGACTAGTTTGCAAATTGATTGGTAGAAAATAAGGTTACAAACAGATCTATATAAAAAATTATGAGGACAATCTACTATAATCATCAAAATAGATGAAAAGTGCAAAGAAAAGAGTTGAGCTACATCTCTAGAGCCTAAAAAAACACATGCAAGAAACATAAAAAAAGAACCAACCAGTTTTTGGATGAATACAAAATGGTGCCTTCAGCAAGTGATTCATATGCTTTCACACCTAACAGGACATTAAGAATATTTTAGTCTTGCTTTTTGAAATTAATTGCTTATAGAAAAAACCCAAAAACCAATATTATATACCTCCATGTCTAGCCGAGGGTAGGTATAAGAGAAAAAAAATTCCTCAATGCAATGCCAAAAAATATCAATGTGTGTAGGTTTGTATTACTCAAAATATCATTTCACTTCCTAAGGAAAAGTACCAAAGTGATGTTTTAAATTTCAATCTTCCAATAAGCTCCCTTACTGCTACATATGCATATACAAGCATTATTCAAGCTCTAAACTATTCAAATATTAAGGATTTAATTAGTTATAAGATGGAAAGTTGTTGTTTAGACATAATCCATCATATTTTACATATCTTTATTCACTCCTAGTGCTTCAGATAAATTTGTGTAAATGAGACAGAAATGTGAATCTTTTATGACAAAGAAAATTCTTAAAAGGAGGGGGGAGAGAGAAAAGGGTAGGGGGAAAGAGAATGCTTGAATGTATAGCAAAGTATAACATTTTGATCATTATAACAATGAAACGAATCTTAAGTTTGAAGCATTAATGGGTACATGCAAGATCATCATGGATAAAATAGGCCCTTAAGTGGCAAAAAATTTAGGAAAATTAGACTTAGGCAACTTGACGTAAAAATTTGAATAAGTTATCTATATTAATTCAAAAATATATGTAAGAATAGAATCTGTAGAAAATTGAATGTAGTATCTAAACTACTAGTTTTATTTTTAAAAAAGAAAAATCTATTTGGTGAAAATTTGAAATTTCAATGTAGCAGACTTAAATTTCAGGGAAAAAATAAGTAGGTGTCTATCGACCACCCTAACCACAATAAAATGATAAAAAAATATAATATTTTAGACATAAGTAGAGGACTCATGTTCGGATGTGATGCATATTTTTTGTAATTTTTTCCAAGTAAATAATTAATTATGAATTTTTATTACAAATTTTAAGAAATATAAAAACTCGATGTCCACCTTAACTTGGTCAAAAATTCATAAAATTTAATTTTTATTTTTTTAATCCTATAGTATGTGAATCATAGAATGTGATGCATGTTTTGGATTCCAAAAATATGATACCATTTGAAATCTATATATGTTTTTCAATCATCCTATCAATCAGGACTTTAGTCGTAATTCAAATAGAAAATGAACAATAATTATTTATTAAATTCGAAGTAAAACATAATTTAAATTGGTGGAAAGTTGAGAATCTCCTTTAAAAACCCTTTTTATTTTATCAATTTTGGGTAAAAAAAAAGTTGTCAGCCACATACCCTACAAATACCCATCATATTGCCACATTTTGGCCCATCATGATCCTGCACATACCCTAATATGATTTAGAACATTTATGATCAAGAATGAATGTAAGTAGAGAAATTTTTGCATACATGCAGATGGTACAAAATTTCATGGTTAAGTGGAAGCCTCCCATCAACAATAAGATCCAAATATTTGTGTATCTATCTCAATCGAGCCTCTAAACCCTTCAGAGCTATCAATTTTTCCACTAACCTGTTATACACAAAAGTCAAATTTTAGAGTTATGTCACCACTAAAAATAGAAGAAACAGAGCTTTGAAACCAAATCCACACACAACACAATTTGGTATTCATACAAAGCCATACAAACAAACTAAACTCGGAACATTGAAATGGAAACAACTTCAAATTATGACGCAGAGCATGGATTTAGGGTATAAAGAATCATTTTTCTGCCACCATAGTGAAAAGTTAGCACTTTATTTCATCTTTGCATATTGGTTTGATGCCTCAAACGATGAATTTTGTATATTGAAAAGTGCATTACCTTATTGTGCTTCTCTTTGTTTTGATAATAGTTTAATATTATCTACTTAACAGGGCCAACCACGTGACGGTGGAAGCTCTTTCGGCCCCTCCCCTCCCCCTCACATCACTCTGAATTCCCCATACCCAATCATATAACATTAATCATTCATTCATCCATTAATAACATATAATATTCATTCATTAACATATAACATTCATTAATTAACATATTCACATTCATTCATTAACATATAATATTCATTCTTTCAGATTTTACATATTATCAAAAATATGGTTGTTATGATATGATCACAATCACTTTTTTTTTCTTTTTAAAGCTAAAAAATATGGAGTGGATTATCGTTTTCTAAATCATATGTCCCCCTTTAGTTTTTTTTCCCTTTGCTTATGATCTTAATGTATGCCTAGTCATCTGCTCATGACATGGGCGCCGCTGCAAGGGGGGTCTGCTACAATAACCAAGAAATGTTAATTTGATATGTTTTATTATTATTGTTACAAGTATTTCATTAATTGAAAGAACATTATAGTGGTTCTCTTTACCTGATGGGTCCACATCGTGTTCCTGAACTTCTATTATAGACTCATGCTCAACATGTTGAACACCCTCTAAATCCTAATCTACAGTTGAAACATGAAAGGTTACATTAATTAATACACCAATCAAAATTAAATATGTTTAAAAGAACATTAGAGTGCTCCTCTTTACCTGATGGGGCCACATCATGTTTTTGATCTTCTCTAGCCTGATCATGCTCAACACGTTGATCACACTCTACATGCTCTAAAGTTGAAATATGAAAGGTTACATTAATTAATACACCAATTGCAATTAAATATGTTTAAAATAATTTTAGAGTGGTCCTCTTTACCTGATGGGGCCACATCATGTTCCTGATCTTCTCTAGCCTCATCATGCTCAACATCTTGATCATGCTCTACATGCTCTGAAGTACTAGGTTGCATTCCAATGTTATGTGCAGTATTATCATTGCTTGAACGTTTAAAACAAATAGGTATGTAATTACTTTATGGTGGAAATTAATATTGAATAGACTGCACAAGTATTCAATTTTAAATAAACTTTATTGAGTTTATTTACTTGCGTGTCGGATGCAGTGGAAGATTGTGTTTTCCCAGTCAAGACTCTTAGGCATTCAACCACAACTCCATAGCCTTGCTGGAAGGAAATCTTCAGGTCCTCTTCTGTGGAAGCTCTGTTGAATTCAGAGCCCTACATTTTTGCATAAGATTATGAATTTTTCTTCTATGGTGTGATAAAACCAAAATTGTTTTCAATTTATTATTTGGATGCAATATTTCATTTATTGATACTTACAATTCGTGCAACTAATTTCATATAACCATCAGAGCCAAGTTTGTGCTTCCCATGTTTTTCTATTCTTTCCTTTGTTTCCTTTGATGTGTTGGGCAGCCTATGAAAAGTTTGAAATACGTTAGATTATGTAAAAAGAAAGAGTAATCAGTATATAATTACATTGTTGATAGTATCACATACCTTCCTTGGCCCGGTGGTGTCTTTCCTTTTTTCTTTTCATCCTTCTCCTTTCCATCCGACACCAGTCCTTCGACTCCCTCTCTAGAATCATGGGGGGATGCTTATACTTTTTATTCTTCTCTAAATGTGACCTATATTGGTCCCTCACATACTTTAGATGTGTACCATCTTTCTTAAGGACCTTGGTTTAGTTGAATGTTTTATCACTGAACAACACAACTAAATGGTTAATGAGCTTATCTTTTAAATTTTGATTTTGGACATTCCACCATGTACCTATGGTGGGCTCGAAGAGCTCCAATGTAATATCACTTAGATAATTATAAAAAACATCATTTCCTGCAAAATGACCATGGGATCAATAGTTTAGAAAAGCGATCAATAAGTAAATTTCAATTGGATTATATATAATAATAATTAAAACATTTTAAAGTACCTAGGACCTTCTCTATCTTTATGGGAACGAAATCCTCGTTCACCACAAATGTGACTGGAAATGTTCCCGTACTACTAGTATGAGAATATCCAGGAAATACTGCTAAAAAATCACCAGTACTAGTGGCCTTTGCATCCCTAGGTACATGTCCTGACACATGTTCTAGCATGTGTTCACTGCCAGAGGGTGCACTAATGGATGCTTGCATGGTATGTGTTGCTGACATTTCAGATGAAAATATAGGTACGAATGATGGGGTCAAATGATGTGATGTATGCGTAGGAAGATCAGGATGGACACTTGTACCAACCCCTAGTCCTCAGGCAGCACTTCCAATACCCTGATCATGGCCAAGAGAATCATGAGGACGTAAAAATTCCTGTAAAAACAACACATATTTTAGTTCATGACATAAAAAACTAAAAAATATAAAACCATGAATGAACTTATGTTATAATTAAAGACCTAATGAAAGCTTACTTGCAAGTTTTGTGTTGTATCAGTCAATATTTTAATCCTCTCTCTTATCTCATTTGTTTGAGGCACTAGAATAACAACTTAAGGATTTCTTCATTGCATTTTCTTTGGGTCTTCCTTATCATATCGAGAGGATTTTCTGAATAAGCAATGTCATCATCACATTGATGGAGCCTCAAATTTAAGTCCTTGGTTTCCTTTTATTACTAGTTTGTCTTGATTATTTGGAAGGTACCTAGGGCTAGAATTTTGTTTTGCTTCCATGAAACTTTGGTGTTCTATCTTTGGGTTGGGTCTTTTCTGCCATTACCTTTTTGGGAGGGGTTCTAAAAACAACTTATGTCCCATTGAATCGTCTAGGCCAGGCCCCTTTTTAATAAAAATGCTAAATATTTTGCCTGCCCCTTTTATTTACTAAGGTCTGGGTCGGTCCACGCCTTGTGCTTTTAAAAACAGCATTGAGTCATCGACTGTCATTGCCCTAGGCGGTGTCCCCTCCCCTTATTTTCTTCTAAGTATTTTAATGTTTTGTAGGGGTTATTTTGATGACCGTCAATTTCCCTACGGTTGATCTTGACCGCTCCCCGCGATCTCGCGATGACACCACTGCAGGTTATTTGGTGATCGCGATATTGCGAGCGGGTGCCATGTGTCCCAGTTATCGATGCTGAAACGAGTAAATAAAGTGTTTAATATGTGTATCAGAATTTAGTGCATTATAGAGTGGGTTACTAAACCACATGTGAGATGCACGTGCTCATGATCAATGGCGATGTTTTAACCTTGGTGAAAAAGTTTCTCAACAAATAGATATCGATGCTACTCCTTGTTATGTATGATCGTGATCGCCGATGAAGGAAATCAAGGGTTGCCCGTCATCGCGTGATCCTAAACTGAAGGGAGTTTAATGTTTGAGATATCACGGGCGGGCTCCACATGTATTCTTTTGGCACTGTGTATTATGGTGGACCCTTGACAATGATGTGGAGATGTCAAATTTTTTTGAAGATGACTATTTGATGATCTGACAGAAACAAGAGATTGACAGTGAAGATTTAAATTTGCATCAAATATAATTGAAGTTGTTGGTGAGGCGTGCAAGTAAGCCTTAATGGCAGATGAGACGTCTATTGGCCATTTTTCATAAATTCTGAGTATTTAATTTTAGGCTATCTTCACCACAAAGGCATTCAAGTGTTTTCGAAGCAGTCCAGAGCCAAAGATAGAGTTTTTTCAAAGCAATTACAATAGGGTTTGGTTTTCTGCAGGGTGCGAAATTCTGTGAGTTACTTCTTTTGTCACTGTTTTTGTTTGAATGTGATTCTTGTGAAGGGTTGTGTTGTGTTGGTCAGGGGTTTTCTTGATTAAGGTTCTAGGGTTACTAGTTCTTTTGAATTGTGTGAAATTGCAAAATTCTACTATAATTTCTTTTTGGGTAGCCCTATTTTGTTCACAAATTTGATCTTAGGAGAAGCCTTGGTTATTTGAAATGGTGCCACCAAAGCAACATTCTGGTTTTATTGATTATTTGCAAAGGAATCTATATGACGATTTCCTTGACCAATTCCCTTTGTCAACAAATGACAAGAAGAGGAGTTTGATCTTAATGAATGGGACAACCTTAGGTGAGGGATTAAGATATAAAACTTATAACATTGCGGATGCTAGGGTACCAATGATGGGCTTGGAAATGTTTACGAGATGGTATGGGCAGTGAAATATGTCTCATCCTTTTTCAAATCATTGGAGATATGATATGGGAAAACTTGTGGTTCTGAATGTATTTCTTGATGTTGACCTACTTAGGGCAGTGGCTGCACGATATGATCATGTCACAAGGATTATCAGGCATAATGATGGCGGGGTTTTACTAAATATAAATGCATATGAGATTTGGCAGGTTTTTGATTTAAGTGAATACAACTCATTCTTGGTCCAGATAGACCTTGATGAAATGAAACAGGAATATGCCAGAGCACAACCTCTTTTCAGATTAAAGTTGCTTCCTCCTCATTTAGCCAGGGTGGGCAGTTCAACAATTCACATCAGCCCAACTGACCGGGAACCTTTCAGGTTGAGCTGTTTTGCTGATCATTTCTTGGCAACTTTTTATTCACTTTTCCAAATTTTAGGTTTTAGCCCTAATACCATGATGCCCATCGCTTATATGTTTATGGGGGCTCAAATTCAACATCCTAACTTTTTTGTAGTGTATGATTATGCTTCTTTCCTTGCTGAAAGGATACATGAGGGTTTGCTGAAGTTGTATGTGGGGGACACTGGTACTCCTTTCTTTTGGTACTCCTTATTAATGCATATGTTCTTGTATAAGAATGCCGACTTCTTCTCAGAGAAAATGGAGTTGAGGCAGGAGGTGAATGGAGAAAAATTACCAGTGCAAGCTTGGAGTGTAGGCTTGTCTTACAACAAGGGAGATGCCAGTTTTGTGCAGTTTGATAACTGCTTTGCTGCCAGGCTCAGATCTAGACTAATGGTGAATGTGCCAAGGATTCCTAAGGATTTGCACGACTTCCTCTGACCTAAAGTGAGGAAGCCTAATTTGAAGGTATGTCATAATTGGATTGACATCATTTTATACCCTGTAAGCACTATCCTAAGGGTTTATGGTTTCTAAGGAGCTCCTCATATTCTCCCATATAATGTACCATCAAGGATGGGATTTGTAGAGGTCATGTGGCAACTATGTTGCATTCATGAAGATAATTTGACAGGAAGAGAAAAAGGGGCTTTGTTCCTTGATTATACTATTGTTTCAGACTTTGTTTTTCCAAGGGAGGATGGGTTCACTTTGACAAATATTTTGATGATTACCATTTGAGAGTGGATCTAGGAGGCAGCATGACCTTGAGGGATTCTTTTCCCTATTTATGAAAAGAATTAAGGGTGGCAAGTTTGCTCATGTTTTCAATTTTCCTAATGATTTGATTAGAAATGAGTTTGATTTGAGCCAGCAGGAATTAAATAAAGAGAAATGGATTGCTTATGAGAAAATGTTAGCCATGGTGTATAAACTAAATCCAAAATATGATCCACTGATGGAGTTCACTCCATTTCACAAAAGAATTGATTTCTTGATGAATAATTTCAAAGAAATCATGAGCACCCTGAGAACCAAGAAAATCAATTTGGAAGTGGACTGGGGAGTTCAGGGACTGGTGGTGAGGCCTAAGGAAATAAGGCCGACCTATCAGCCACCAGTGAACAAGCCTCTATACAGGAGGAAGAGAGATGATAGAAGTGATGAAGAAGGAGATAAAAAAGGAAAAAAATAATGAAAACATCATCACAACTGGGTCATGGGATTAGGAAACCGGGAGGGGTAAAGATTGTGGATCTAGATTCACCACCTAGAAATGACCCTATAGAGCTTCCATCAGAGCCACGCCTTAAGAGGTGAAGAGTTGAGGAGTCACAAGAGGCTCTGGTGGATGAAATAATCATAACTAATCAGGACATGCAAGTTGGTATCCCCTCCCCTTCTAGATCAGCAAAATTGGTGCTAACCGATATGGATAGAAAGGGGCAGTGTGTACAGGACGCTAGGATGGTAGCCTGCAAGGCATTCTTGGATGATGATTCCTTTGTGAAAACTCATGTATTCTTGCAGTTGATCTGGAGGATGAAACTTGAAGAATACCAGGATAAATGCAAGACCAAGAGGGAATCAAGACCTGATAGGTTTTACCAAGAGAATGATGATGAAGTCAAAGCTGAATTAATGGAGCAATTCAAAAGCATCACTCCTAATGAAGGAAGGAAACTTGTATCTCAGGTTGGTGTCTTACTCCTCCCTAAATGGGACATAGCTAATGTTGTGGCATTCAATGCTATTATGCAGTCCAAGCATCCTATGCAAAATAGTGAAGAAGAAGTCAAGGCAGCTCTACAAGACTCTGCCTTTAGCGAGGAATATGAGACTTTATCCATATGGGCATTGGCACCTCAGGGTAGAAAACCAAATGTGGCTGATATTAGCCCAAATCTAAGGGGTGGGCTCATTATCAAGAGAGCTTCTGAAACCTCAACAACAGAAGCCACAAGCTTGACACTGAATGTGGCCAAATTGGCCCAGAAGACAGCTGAAAGAGATGAAGCTAAAAAGAAAAGCCTGATGGAAAAGTACAATGCAATAATCGAGGAGTATAGTAGAATTCAGTAGAAAAATGTTGAGTTGCAATCTGAAATAGATAGATTAAGATACGGACAGGTGGGAGAATCCTCCAGTGCCCCTGCTATCAGAGCACAACCTACTACTTCGGGGTCATTACCCCCTATTATCCCAATCATTTCTAAACACAATGAGGTGGTTGACACCATTTTGAGGCATTTAAATAAGAAGGTTGACTCTAGGTTGCCAGTTGTACATTCTTTATTCTTGGGTGGAATACAAAACATTAACAAAGATTGGGAAGTGGTTCTACCTCTGGTTGAGAAGTGGATCCCTAGGGCCACTGATTTAGATGTTATGTTTAAGGCTTCCAAATTTGATGTAAATAATAGGCCCGAGTCATTAAAGCCTACTCAAATCTTTGTGAAATCATTGAAGGGATTCCAGGCCTTGCCTAATGATTTGAGTAGGAAAATTAGAGAACTAGTAAAGAGTTTTGATGATTGGAATGACACTTTTCTGCCAAATGTAATAGATGCACAGGGAAATATTAAGACATTGCAGCAGTGGCAAGATAGGGCAGAAGAGGTTATTAATGCACAAATCAAATTGATTTGTGATGACTCAGACCATGACTTGTTGGTAAGCAGCATGGATAAAATAATTAATACTAGCATGTTCTTAGAGTCATTTGAGAGGGAGGCCAACCATCTTGCGGTGAAATTCACACTTTACAATACCAAGGTGAGGGAGGTGGTGAATTTTAATTGGCCAACGGATGAGGAATATCATAATTGGGTGGACAAGTACTTAACCAAAGAGGAGTGAAATGGTGTCTATTATTGGCAATTGACAGCTCAGTGGTTATATTATAACTGATTATGGTTTTGTTTCCATGGCGGCTTTGGGCACAAGTTCTAAGGTGTAACAAATGTTGCAGCTATTATGTAATGAGTAGAATCAACGAAAAGATGCTCCAAGACTTGGTGGTTTTGATCATAGTTTTGAATTGGCACATAGCAGTCCAATTGATTGGTGACATGAGTAATTTTTGGCCCGATGCTTGTTTCTCCTTCATTTTCTATAAGAAGGATTTCAAGGCCGAAAATAGGTGTTGGCAAGTCAAATATTTTAAAGGTCGAGTCTAGGTATAGTTGCAGAGCAAATTGTAAGAACCTTTTTGAATGTTAAGGCAATTTAGGTTTGGGGTTATCTTGTAATGGGTTTTAAATTTATGAAGATTTGATGTTTCGTAACAGTACTATCACTTGAGCTATGATGTTATATCTCGAGCTCATGTCTCTCCTCTGTACAAACATATCATAATTTTGAATAGAATAATCAAGGATTATGATGTTCATCTCATTGCTCTGATGTGTGTGTTTTCTACTTTGGCTTTAATTCAAAGAATTAATTAAAATGCTTGGATGGAATCATGGATGGGTATGTTTGTAAAGGGATTTAGTAAGAAGTATCGGGCTGGCACAGGAATTGACACTATTGTAATACAATATTTTCAGGGATCATGCATGCTAAGTATTTAAATCTATTGTTGAATCATGAGTGTTTGTGAATTTGACTCCCCAATAGTATATGGCACTGATCTAAATTGTATAAGTTTGTGAAACTATGTGTCTGTATGTCTTTGCTTAGGGCTTGCCGCCAAATTGCAAATAAAATGACTATCATAAGTTACAAAATAATGTTGTAATCATCTCATGCTCCAAGTAGTCGATATTTCTGGTCAAAGGCCAATTCATTTTAGTGGTATCCTATTCTATTGAGCTATTTGTGGGATTATCTGTGAATTGTTAATGATTGTTTATGAGTTTGGTGCAGAGATCATAAACACATCATAGGGACCACCCTCTTGGGTCTTGCAGAGCCCAAAGTGTAGGAAGTTATTATTAAAAACCTCGTTAGTTGGTCCAGGTCCTTCAAGTTGCCCTTGATTGGAATTGGCAATTCCATAGGTAGATTAGGAGACAAACCTGGTTTACAGGAAAAAAAACCAACACACATAATATTGATTGCACCTCCCTATGGATTCTCTCATCTACTATTGGCGCCTTTCCCCGATCAGTCAACTACAACAAGAATATTAAAAACATTATCGAAATTAACCCAATAAACTTATGAAAAAAACATCATAATAAAAAGTTTTGCTTGTATCTAATTTGTAAAATTACAATGAGGTAAACTTGTCAAGTAAAAGTGCCTGAAGGTACATCACAATCTATGCTCTAGGTTGGATCCTTCTCCATACGATCAATGTCCCGCTATGACAAAAATTAAATATAAAAAAACATTACCAAAATGAAACCAATTGACTTAGGAATAAAAAAAAGAATAAAATGGTATATTGGAGTCATTAATTGGAGGTTGGGTAAAATGGTACATAGTACGTACCACCCCCATAGTAACTATGTTTGTAACTAAGTGATTAAAATTGTAATCGATTATCAACTCTTCCCCTGCAGTTATTGATTTTATCACACATACGAATACACGGTTTCCCTCATGTGCCTCGAATATGCAATTGGGTTGCTCATTTTTTAACCCAAGTCATGTACTGTTTATAAATCCTACAATATTCCCTGATGCTTTTGGCCTTCCATCAATGTACATAGCCACTCCTTTATTTTGATCCTTATCTTTTAGCTGTATATGATTTTTTGACAATTCATACCTATGCATACTTTGTGTATATCGAACTAGTTGCATCCAATATTTGTAACTGTAATAGGTTTCGACATACTCCATCAATTCAATAACTTTTTCATAACAAACCTTTATGCCGTCCATACAAAATAGGCCAAAACCATGTAATGATGATGGTGCTATGTGATATATCCTCTCGTTGACACAAAAATTAGTGTTTATTGGAGGAAGTTCCTTAGGTACCCATTGTTTCAATAGATGTTTGTACCTCAAGGGCACCTCGACGTCACCTATGCTCTCATCACCATAAGAACATGACCCCCCTTCAGCAAGAAAAAATTCCATGCATTTAAAGAATTTTCTTCTAATATTTTGACCTCTAGTTGATCTCCCTCTTTTAGACATACTACATGTCTTACTTTCCTCTTCTCTTCCTGAATTTCCCTCGCTCGAGGAAGACAGATCTGACAAATACCTATTTGGTGGTACCTGCACTCATAAGGATGTTGGATGAATTTCTTTCATGGTGATGTGATCCCAAGGTGACATTATGATTAATCTATCATTTCATTGCTAGAATTTCATAGGTTATAAGGTAATCAAGTCTGGATAGATTGCAAGTTATTGTTACTATCATCCAAATTTTTCTATCACAAATCAAATCTACTTAATGTTTTAACTCCCAAACTTTGTAACCAGTTACACAACCAAGGCCTCAAATGTATTCTCTAATTGTAATCAAAGTACTTTTTATCTTCATTCAAGTAAATAAACTTGAAGGGAAACACCACCAAGTGGTTTATTGGACACCTACATGACTAAAAGTAGCAGCAAATTTACATTTAATTTCCATATTTCTATGTGGTTAATGGGGAGGGAGTGTGTACTAGGCCTGGTTAAGTCATCATAATTTTATGCTTTGGCAATAAATTTTCTTTAAGTCATCTTAAATCTTCCTATGTCTCATTGCTAGGAGACTTTTGGTATGTTTTAAGGTAGGATGATTGATGAAAGATCCCAAAGAGCCTTTCTCCATGGTATCCAGGTACACATAGCGGCGGTCTTCTCTTATACGGTTGGACATGATTTAAAGAACTTAGCTAGGAATTATTCATTTAACCTAAGGTTTTCTCATAATGCCATCATTGGAAAAATATGATCAAATTCTTCTATTATGAAGAATTGGTCTATGCACCTCTAGTAATCACTATAAATATTTGTAAGGATAAAATGACTAATTGCATTAGGTAGGAGAGAATCAACTTTGATTTCTTCAAAGATTATATTCCTCTATTCATAATTTTTAAGTGTTGTGTGTGGAGGAGGTTATCATTACCAAGAAGGGAGGAGACCTTTCCTTGTGATGGAACTTCAAATTTTTTCTCTTTGTGTTCCATTTTTATCTTGCCTTATGTCTCTGGTCATCTATGGTGTTTGGGAAAAGCCTAAGGTTTGGGTTTTACCTTTGCCTTCATGTAAAACCCTAGTGTTTATCTTGCACCTTGGGTGGGATCTATTTAGCCATTACTTTTTGGGGAGGGTTTTAAAACAACTTAAGCCCCATCGCTTCATCTAGGTTGGGCCCTTTTTGATTTATGATTTTATTTCCTTCGCCTGACTTTATTATTTCCTAAGTCTTGGATGGTCCTGTGCTCCTTCGTTTAAAAACAACTTATGTCATTGTTTATCATCGTCCTAGTGATGTCTGTCCTCATTCTTTTAATAAATGTTTTATATTTTGTAGAGGGACAATTTTGTGTGACCGTAGATCAATCATCATTTGATCTTAGTCGTTCCCCGCCATCCCATGATGACCCCACCACATTGCTTTGGTTGATCGCGATATCATAGGCAAGTGCCACTTTTCTTATCTGGTGAAGCCAAAGAGATGATAGAAATACTTTGATACATTTATCTAGATTTAATACATTATGTAGCAGGTTACTAAAGCAGTTATGAGATGTGCATGTTTCAAATCAACAGAGATGTTATAATCTCAGTAGGAAAGGTGCTTGATGGTTAATAAGAAAGTTGGCGACTGTGTTGAATGAGCAAGATTGTCGATGATTGAGATCCACAGTTGCTCGCTATCGCGTGATCAAGAGTTGTGAGGTCTTTATTGATCATGATATCACAAGTGAATGCCACGTGGATTTCCTTGGCAGTGCATAGTACGGTGGGCCCTTATTTCCATGATGGAGATCATGTCAGTTTGTTTTAAAGGAAGTCGTTTGATGATATGACTAAAGTGAAGGATTGACGGCTAGTATTTGAATCCGCATCAAATGCGATTGGATCCATTGGCGTAACACGTGAGTAAGCTTTAATGGTGGACGTGACATCTACTGGCATAGTTTGATCGAAATAAAGTGATTATTCTCCTATTTTATTTGTGTCACAAAGCATTCAAAAATCTTTGTGGAGCATTCTGAAGGCCAAGGATGAAGTTACAAGTTGTTATAGTAAAGATTTCAGTTTCTGCAAACAAAAAGTTGTGAGTTGATTCCTATATCTCCTTGTTATTTTGAATTTGAATTTGGGAGAAATTTGCTATGTGCTTGTCAGAGGGCTTGTTGATAATTGTTTTAGGGCTATAGGTTAATTGAATTGTAGGAAATTGCAAGGTTCTATTCTGTAATTTCATATTTTTGTTTAGCCCTAGTTTGTTTGAAGTTTGAAATAACAAGGAATCCCTAGTTTACCCAATATGGGACTGTCAAAGCAGCATTTTGGCCAGATTGATTATTTAAATAGAAACCAATATTATGATTTCTTGGATCAATTTCTCTTGTCAACAAATGATAGGAAGAAGGGGTTGGTCTTGATGCTAGGAAAAACCCTAGGGGAGGGATTGGTATATAAGTGTTCCAACATAGCCAATGCTAGGGTTCCTCTTATAGGTTTAGAGATGTTCAGATTGTGGTTTGGACAAAAGAATTTTCCCCAGCCCTTTTCGAATGGTTGGATGTATGATATGGGGAAGTTGGTGATACCGAATGTGTTCCCTGATGTAGACTCGCTTAGGGCAGTGGTTGCACGATATGACCCTGTCACATGGGTGATTAGAGATAATGATGGAAGGGTTCTATTAAGCATTAACATAGAGGAATTCTGATAGGTTTTTTATCTGAATGAGCCTAGTATGTTCTTGGTTCCTATTAATCTTGATGAGATGAAATGGGAGTATGGGAAGTTGAAATCACTTTTCAGAGTTAAGTTGCTCCCACCTCATTTGGCTATGGCAAGAGGTTCAAAATTCCATATCAACCCTAATGACCAAGAACCTTTCAGACTAAATTGCTTTGCAAATCATTTCTTGGCCACCTTTTACTCATTCTGCTAGATTTTGGTATTTAACTCCAACACAATTATGCCTATTACTTACATGTTCATGGGCGTGCAAATACAACACCCTAATTTCTCAGTGATTTATGATTTTTCTTCCTTGTTGGTCGAAAAGATACATGAAGGGTTGTTGAAGTTGCAAAAAAATAATGTAGGAACTCCATTCTTCTGTTATTCCATGCTAATGTATATGTTCTTTTATAAGAATGTTGATTTCTTCTTTGAGAATATGGAATTAAGGTAGTTGGTTAATGGAGAAAAATTGCTAGTGCAGGTGTGGACTGTAGATTTATCATGTAATAGGGAGAACACAAGTTATGTGCATTTTGAAAATTGTTTTGCTTCCAGATTGAGAGCCAGGTTGATGGTAAATGTACCTAGGATTCCTGAGGAGTTGCATGATTTTCTTAGACCAAAGGGGAGGAAGCCAGAGTTGATGGTTTGCCACAACTGGGGCGATATTATTCCATACCTAGTCAGCATTATCTTGAGGGTGTATGGATTTCAAGGTACCCCTCATATATTGCCATACAATGTGCCACCAATAGTGGGATTTGCAGAATTTATGTGGCAGATTAGTTGTATCCATGAGGAGAACCTTACTAGGAAAGCTAAAGGAACATTTTTCCCGAACTATACTGTGGTGTCAGATTTTGTCTTTTTGAAAGGAGGTTGGGTACACTTTGGGAAATTTTTTGAAGAATACCATTTGAGGTGTGGTCCCAAGCGGTGGCATGATCCTAAGGGCTTCTTTTCTCTTTTCAAACAAAGGATAAAAGGTGGTAAGTTCATGCATGAGTTAAACTTCCCTGAGGACTTGATTAGAAATGAATTTGACCTAAGTAGGCAGGAGTTGAACAAGGAGAAATGGATAGCTTATGACAAGCTATTGGCCACTGTGCACAAAATGGATCCAAAGTATGATCCATTGATGGATTTCAGTCCATATCATAAGAAAACTGACTTTTTGATGGACAACTTCAAAGAAATCATGAGCACCTTGATGACCAAGAAGGTAAACTTGGAGTCGGATATGGGCATACATGAGAAAGATGCCAAGCCAATTGAAATGAGGCCAACTTACCAACCTATAGGGAAAAATCCTATTTATAAGAGGAAAATAAATGATAGCAGTGATGAGGAAGAGGAGGATAGAAAAGGAAAACAAATAATGAAATTTTCTGCACAACCAGGTCCAAAGCTCAAAAATCCTGGGGCAATTAAGGTTATTGATTTGGAATCATCACCCGAGAATATTCCCTCACCACCACCATCAGAGCCAAGCCCTAAGAGGATAAATATTGAACAATCATAAGAGGATTTGGTGGGTGAAATTGTTGTCACTGACCAAGAAATGTAGATGGGTATGCCTTCCCCTCCCAGGCCAATTGAATTGGTTCTCTCCGACTTGGATATGAAAGGAAAATGTGTGCAGGATGCAAGAATGGAAGCATGTAAGGAGTTTCTATATGATAATTCATTTGTAAAAACTCCAGTCTTCTTGCAACTAGTATGGAGAATGAAGTTGGAAGAATATCAGGATAAATGCAAGAGGAGAAGAGAATTGAGACCTGACAAGTCAGACCAGGAGAATGATGATGAAGTGAAAGCTGAATTAATGGATGAATTCAAGAGCATCACTCCTAAGGAGGGGAGAGAATTTGTAAATCAATTTGGTGTCTTAATTTTTCCTGAGTGGGACATTGCAGATGCCATATATTTTAATGCTATTATGAACTCCAAGCATCCCTTGCAAGATTCTAAAGAAGAGTTCAAGGCAACATTGCAAGATTCTACCTTTAGTGAAGAATATGAGACCTTGGAAATTTGGGCTTTGGAAATTTAGTGAAGAATCGATAATATCAACTATTTGGAGCATGAGATAACTACAATAACATTTCACAGTATAAGATAGTCATTGATTTTCAATTTGTAGCAAGATTTAGGTAAAGGAAAACAAATACTAAACCATACAAATAAGTACAACTTAGATCAATACCATATATCCATTGGAGTAATCAAATTTATAAGCATCTAAGGGTTTATGAAAGATTTAACACATAACATATAAGATCCCTAATAACATTGGTTTACAATCTCATCAATATGTATTCTAACCCAATACTACTTCTCAAATCCTTATACATAACATATCCACCTACAATCCCATTCAAGCATTTTAATTAATTCCTTGAATTAAAGCTAAAACAAGAATCATACACACCACAATAGTGAGATGAACGAAACGACCCTTGATCATTTTATTCAAAATTCAAATATGCTTGTACAATGGAGAGACATAAGTTAAAATTAATCATATCAATTCAAATGTCAGTACTGTCATAAAACATCAAATCCCCATGAATTCAAAACCTACTACAAAATGACTCAAAACCAAAATTGCATTTTCCCTAAAACCATCACACTTTACAATTTTCTCTACAACTTCATCTAGACTTGAGCAAAAATATCTAACTTGCTAACCTGTACTTCTGGCCTTAAAACCCTTCTTATAGAAAAAGAAGGAGAAAACAAGCATCAGGCCAAAAAGCACACATTTCACCAGCCAATTGGACCGCCTTGTGATATTCCAAAAAAATGTTACAACAATCTGCCTAGAGAATCTTCTTGTTCATCATGCCTACTGAGAATGGTTGATGTTGCAACAAAAAACTTCAAGAATTACGTGCCTAGACTGTCACCAAAATAGAACTAGAATCTGTTGTAACTGCAATAACTGATTTGTCAACCATTAGCAACCTACTCCTTTTCACTCTTCTTCAGTTAAATATAAATTTACCTATTTCTGGTACACTTCATCAATTGGCCAATCAAAACTAATCACCTCATTCACCTTGATACTATAAGGTTTGTACCTAACTGCCACCTAATTCGCTTCTATTTCAAAGGACTCCAAGAACGAGCTGGTGCTAATGATTTTGTCCATACATCTCACCAATAAATCATAATCTAAGTCATCACAAATTAATTTTCCTAATTTTCCTAATTCAATACACCAGCTCGTTATAAGTGAAGAATTCTGATAGGATTAATTTGTGATGACT